>OY728162.1:206334334-207584334 GCA_963277665.1 Viscum album | reverse complement strand
TGTAAAAAATTAAAATTGGTTCATTCGTTATGGTAGACAAGTTTATTTTCTTGATCTGTTATGGGAAATAAATCAATGTGAGTGGTACAATGTGAGAAACATGTGTCAATCCATGAAAATTTGGTCTTGGTATTTAACCTTGACATATGAAATGGTTTAGATAACAATTATGGTGACACACACACATTTATGACATGAAATTGTGATTCCTGATTGAGTTATAATGAGTTATCATTCATATGATTCTTCTATTTTTACCTAATCATGTTTTATGTTATAACTCATGTTTATGATCTATATAAGATTGTGTATGAACAAAAAATTATGTTCATGATCTAAAACTGTTATTAATAACGTATGATATCATAGGATCATTGATTAAAATCTCCCATGTTTACCCTTAATGATTATCTGAGCTCCCCAATTAATTATGTTTCTTTTACACGGGTTATGAAGAAAAATTTAAAGTATGAAATTCTTAATAAGGGTCTTATTTATGGGTAAATTATTGGGAGATAATTTATGTAACACCCTAATATTCCATATTACTTATTCTCTTCAAAGTAATTCAATAACTTGTGCAACACAAAACATCGAGTTTGAGTGTACCAGAACATACCAAACTAGCCATTCAAAAAGCGGTTATGAATAGTGTTAATTGAATTTTGAATTTTATATACTCTATAAAATTTTAGAATATATATTATGTGATTCTTAGGCCTAATATAAGAACAAATTCATTTTTTTTCAGATAAAAGAAGTATTTTTCAAAAAAATGCAATTTTACAGCCTTTTAATGGTGAACACTCATTAAAAACAATATTTGACACTTTTATATATTCAATTTGACAAAATAAATTTTTTCTTCAGAATTATGACATAAAAAATTTAGTTTCGATAAATTTTTGGCGTTTTTCTAATAACTTTCATATTTGGGTGAATAGTGAAAATTACTAAGTTTTAACTAAAAACAATTTTTTTGATCTAAATAATTTATAGTGTTCAATTCTATATGTTACTGGTTTATAATTATAATTATATTATATTTTTATCATTTAATTCAATGTTGGTCATTATAAGTAATTTCAAATTTATATTTGACATAAACACATGTCAATCTTTTTATAGTTTTTACTTTTTGAAACCCGCTTTTTTGTTTTGACAATGGGAATTAATTTAAAATTAATAAATGAAACTTTTATGTTTTTAATTTGGTAAAATAAACTTCATTTTTGAATTCATAATATCAAAATTATCATAGGGTGAATTTTTTGTATTTTTCTGAAAACTTTCGATTTTTGATGAATAGTGAAAAACAATATGTTATAGTTTAAAAACCAACATCTTATTTAAGTAATTAGTTATTTTATTTTAAATTATTTTAGGTCAAAATATATACATAATACCTATATATGTTCAGTGTAATTCATTAGAGTCATTTTATATTAAGTTTAGATATATAAAATTTTATTGAACTTTTTACCGTCTTTTACCCACCTTCTAGGAGCCTTTGAAAATTTGCATAAAAATAAATATTTCTGGATCTATGAGTTGAATTTAAAAATTCCAAGAGAAATGAATAACCTCATTAAGTAAAATTTTGTTCAATAAGATGAAAATAATTTTTGGTGAATAGTAACTTTTGACTTTTATTTTCCACGGTTAAAATTAAATAGGGTAATTAAGGGTAAACATAAAATTATAATTACACCCACACATGTCCTAATTATATTGGATAAGTTTAATTAGACTAAAAACAACCTTAATAATAAAATATTATTTTTTAGGTCCACTCGGATTAGATTAGGACATTTATTATTATTTAATATAAAGAAGAGTTCAAATTGTTAAATTCAATTTTTCTTAGCTAAAAAATTTTTAATATAGGGTTATACATAAGATAAATTCAACTATAAATATTAATTAGAAATATAAAAATATTTCCTACATAATTTTATTTTGTTTATAATTTTTAGACATAAAATAAATATATTTATATAAGACACAATAATGATGCAGTATTTTCCTTATTAATGAAAGAATCAATTAAATGATATTATAAATATTAAAATAAATATAATTTTTAAGTTTTGATGCCATCCACGAATTTAATAGCTGAATATGACATGTTAGGGTTCATTCAATTAATTTATTTTGAAGTAATCATGTTGTTATAACTTTAACAAAAACAAAATACCAAATTGTGTCAAAATTGACATAAAAGAGTTTTCAAAACAAATATTATATTATTAAGTGATATAATATTTCAAAAAATCTAAGGTTCGGCCAAATATCTTAAATAATATAATATATGTCATTAATGATCCACTTGAGGTTCTCTTGGAAGTTTAGAGTATGTTTATAAACTATATAGAGTAAGAATACTAGAGGACATGGTAAACGTTAAACTATTTAACTAAGAGTTAAATACAAAAGATAAGGTTAAAATGGTAACCTAAACATGTATAAAACCTATTTAATGAGATTATTACGACCCATAACCACCTAAGTCTTGAAATAAATTCATTTTGATCCATTATAAACTGAATATGATTGTATAATAAATTAATACTTTAATCTTTTCCTACGGTGACCCTCATCCCTCTTATAAAAGGGCACTTCCCCTTCTCTCAAAATCACACCACCAAAGCCATTTGGATTGGCCAAACCATGCCCAAATATCCTACCAACTACCCTCCCTTTATCATAGAGTACTTCCCTTGAGATGAAATCCAACTTAAGGATCCATTTTGATCAACTCAAAAGGAAACACCCGAAGAAGAGGTAATAATTTCACCACCCTCTTTCAAGTTCTTTTCTTCTTCCACTTCCTATTTCTTGGTTGTTTCCATACCAAAATAATTAATCCAGTACCTTCTACATAATTTTATGTTATTATAAATATGGTACAAATATATTCATTATTCTATCCATCCTATTAATAATATTGTCACCATGCGTGCGTGCGTACGGCTTACTGTCTCCACGCCATGGTGTAATTTTTTATTTAACACTATGTTATTTGGATGGATATAATGATGAATAATATGTATATAAATAATGAAAATAAAATGCTAATATATCTGTAAAATTAATATAACATCCAATTCTACACCTTTTAATCATTAATGAAATGATATTTTCGCTCGTGCGTACGTACAGATTACCATCACCACGACGCGATGAGATTCATTTCCATGTTCACCATTAATCGATGATTTTAAAAATATATATTATTAATAAGTATGTAATGTATGACATAATGATTATACTGGATATAGATATATATATATGTGTGTGTGTGTGTATATATATGTATTTATGTACTTACATATATCGTATTCACTTACTTCCATTCAATATGATATGAAAACAGAAACAACATTTATGCGTACGTACGGCCTACCGTCTCCATAAACGATGTTTTCCATTTCATATATATATATCTATTATACATATTTATATTATAAAAATATATGATATATAAACCATGTTTTATATTCTGGAAGTATTTAAATCATTATCTAAATGATATGATCAAGAATTACAAGTTAAAACACGAACAATAAAGAAAGTGATTATTACCCAAAACGTTAATTTAACATGAAAATATTTTTTAAATAGGTAGTATAAAGTCATAAATGAATCATGTATGATATAATAAATATTAATATGGTTCTAGTATAATTTAATAACATAAAATTTTCATTATACAAGAGGTTAAACGTACCTTCAACCAAAGTAAAGTGCAAGGTAAGGGTTAATTCCTCAATCTCATTATTATCCGAGATTGTTTATGAGTAAGTATTTACTAGGACATATTTATCATCAATGTCCATATTTAATAAAAATTTATTCAAAAATAATTTTTAAGGTTTTATGGAAGGGACTCTTTAACTAGATCATCATTTTAAATGATTTAAATATTTATTCTTCTAACTCATTCTCATTAATGTCCATGTTTTCAAATTATTTTTTAAGGATTTTTTTATATAGACATGAATGTTTTTAAAATGTTAATTCCTTTAATAAGTTTCAAAGTGGTATGGGACACTATGATTCAAAAATTTATTTAAATATCTTCCTTTCTAAATTGTGTAACTTTTAAATGTTTTCATGAAAAAGGGTTATTGCTCTCAAAGAGTTTTACAAACCATTTTTATTTATGTCTACATCATTTGATGAATTTTAAAATTGTTTGAAGTTGATTTATTATGATACAAATATTCCATATTGTATTGAATGTTTTGTGATATGTTTGATTGTGGATGTGTTATTTTTATTCCATTCATGGTTTATGGATAAATTGTTGACATTTTATATGCTAGTTTTAGTACGAATGTTTATGTTATGTTTCAACCTTTTCATATAAGGAATACATTGGACTTAATAGGTGATGGGTGGAGACCGCTATAGCTCCTCAATACATCGGTAAGTCTCATGAGATAGTTAGACATGGAATTGAATGAGGCCTTTCCCAATTTTGATATGTGGTTTTGGCCGAGGCCTAAATCATTTTTAGACTTTTTGGCCGAGGCCTTGACAAAATGTTTTACAATGTCCGGCATTATGCATTCCCTCATTATGAAATTAGTTATTACATGTCATTATTCTACTAGTATACTATCCATGTGAATGTTTATATAGTAATTTTTTATTTATTATTACTGTATTATGTTCAAGTTTATTTTTAAAAAGGCTGCTCTTTTTATTACACAACTTTCCTTAAAAGTTTATTGCTTCCACAAATTTATTTACCCTTACTGAGCATCTGAGCTCACCCCTTTCTTATGTTTTATTTTCCTAGGATCCCAAGAAGTGTTTTTATGATTGAAATGTTGGGTTATGCTAAGGTAATAATGTCGTTATCAAAGGATTATTTATATTGTGTTGTATGCTTGAATGTGTAATGTAACGGTAATGTATGTAATCTATTTTCCAAGACTGCTAAACTGATCGGTCCTTCTAGACATGAATCCTTGTAATCATGCCAATGTATTAAAATAATGCATCGACTCTGGGTAACTAGGGTCTGGGCGTTACAGTTGGTATCAAAAGAAGTTTTTCAAAAACCTTGGAAATAGATTTAGATAAACTCTGATTAGAGAACATTACCCGAATATAGACTTTTAGGATTAGTATAGAAGAACTTCCTAGAATTTTGGTAATGTAGAGATTTTGTGTATTTTCTAAGCAATACATCCCTGTCTGGATACGATCAGGTAGAGGCGGCTCTGGCGCATATGTACCTAGGAGTGAAAACTCTGACAAGGAGTTTCGGGCTTGACCCGAGGTATCATGGTAAATGAAAATGGGCCTTGTTGCCCTCTTGGTTACGACAATCCCAGGAGATAGGCTTAGGATAATTCACATTTTCATTACAAGATATTATGAGGGATTTAGGAGTAAATACATCCTAAAAGAAAAAAATTTATGATTATAGATTATATGAATAATATTTTCAATTTATGTTAGGTATTTTAAATGTTTGGAATTATTTATTATGATTCATAAACTAACCTAGTGTATGTCATTTTTTAGAAATGGCGCCTCATAGAAGGAATGAGAATTCTAGCAATACGCATGATCTAAAGATTAAGAAGGATCATTATTTTAATGGTATTAAGCCAATATTTAAAGAGGAATTAGTCCCCCATTTATTCTCATCATATGAACAAATAGTATCATGTGTTAAAAAGATATGTAAAGAATTCTCTCAGTCCTATGACTTTGAAGGGAAGCAAGAGAAGAAAAGGTTGGAAGATAGAAAGATGGATAAAGGGAAGAGGGGAAAGAATGATTTTCCCATATGTGATAACTATGGAAAGAATAAACTTAGTAAATTCTTAAAAGGAATGAGAGTTTGTTATAAGTGTGGAGTAAAAAACAACAATTACGTGATTTCAATGGTAACAAAAAGGTTTCAAATGTACAATGCTTCATCTGTAAGGAGGTGGGACTCTACGCGAATCAATGTCCAAATCATCAGAGTATACCCAAAATGATGTTATTGGATAATAATAGGGTTATGATACTACCAAATATGAAGAGGAATGATTAGATTTCTTATGTTGTTATTAAAGTATCGTGTCATTTGAGTATTGTATTAATGATGTACATGTTATATGAATTATAGAGTATATAAGGATTATACTACAGTACTATTTAATTAAGGACTTGAGATTTTGTGGAACCAAGAAAAGTGACTCAATAGCAGGTTAATTTTTTTCAAAAATTTATGGTTGGGAGAATGAAAAACCATAAAATGGTTCTAATACTGAGGTAGTGATTTTGGAATAATATATGATTAATTCGCATAAATTATATTGGATATTCTTGACTACCTTGAAACTGATTAATGATTTTTATATTCCATAATTGTTAGAGTTTATAACATTTTATTTGGATAGAAGGAGCATATCCAGTATTATACAAGGAATAAGGGATCATAAATGTAATGAATAATGTTTTATGGTAATTCAGTATGTTTAAGTGTTTTAAAAGAATACATGATGAAGGTTTTCACATGTTATTACATGGAAAAATGGATCTTCAATGTGTTTACCTTCCTTATAAATTTTGGACTGTGAGTTCTGACAAAAGTATTTTGGATAAGTTTAAAGGTTTGAATCGATTAAGTTTGACATTGGATATAATTTTTAAGGTTAAATCATTTCTTGATATTTTTTATGGATTTTCATAAAATGGAAAACATGGAGGTCAGGCGATAACCTGTCACGTCCGGCAAGGTTGAAATACTTGGACCCGTAACTGAAGGGCGACAAGGGTGCATCACCTACCACTATCCTATGTGATGTCATGGTTTGTGCAATGTAGTTTTTTTGAATATTCTGAAAACTTAATTATAAATTCATTATTTTTTGAACCATATACAATTACGATAAATAGAATATTATTCTGAATTCTGTTATCTTTTGAAGTGAAAGATGAGTTTGTGGTAGGAATTAGTTAAAGGATGATACCCTACTTTTCAAGTATATATTTTTTCCTCTTATTATATGAATAAATTAATTCTTAAAAATTAGGGAAGGGATCTTAAAACCAAAAATGTGTTATCCAAATACCTTATGTTTCGTTGAACCGGTCATATTTTAAATCAGCATAGATTGATGGCTTTGAGGCCCTAAATTTTACACTTTTATGTGATTGATGACCTCAATAACTCCCTATAAATATTTACATTTTTTCTCTAATTATGTGTCTCTAATTTCCAGCAATGTTCTCCTAATTGAGATCATCATTTTGTGGTGACTTTTTATTTCCCTTTCCCTCTTATTAAGACTAAATTTTATTTACCCAATTTTCAATGTGGATTTTCCGCAAAGGTATTTTATATTTTTAACATTTTATTTTCGAAGAAAAATTTAAAATTGCAAGAATGAAATTTATTGAAGGATAGGATAATGTAACACCCCAAGATTTCATAGTACGTAATCTCTTCAAAGTATTTCAATAACTTGCACAACACGCAACATCGAGTTTGTGCACACAACAACTTACCAAACTAGCCGTTCAAAAATCGGTTATGAATAGTGTTAACTGAATTTTGAATTTTATATAGTCTATAAAATTTTAGAATATATATTATTTATTTCTTAGATATAATATAATAACGAATTCATTTTTTCAGATAAACGAAATATTTTTCAAAAAATGCAATTTTACCGCCTTTTAATAGAGAACCCTCATTAAATCCAATATTTGACACTTTTATATATTAAATTTGAAAAAATAAACTTCTTTAGAATCATGACATAAAAATTTAGTTTCGATAAATTTTTGGTGTTTTCATGATAACTTTCATATTTGGGTGAATAGTGAAACTTACTAAATTTTAACTGAAAAAAAAAACTTTTTTAATCAAAATAATGTATAGTGTTCAATTATACATTTGAATGGTTTGGAAGTATAATTATATTATATTTCTATCATTTAATGAAATTTGGGTCATTATAAGTAATTTCACATTTAAATTTGACTTAAATACGTGTCAATCTTTTGATAGTTTTTACTTTTAAAAAACCTGTTTTTTTGTTTTGAAAATGGGAATTAATTTTAAATTAATAAATTAAACATCAATGTTTTGAATTTGGTAAAATAGACTTCATTTTTAAATTTGTAATATCAAAATTATCTTAGGGTAAATGTTTGGTATTTTTATGAAAACTTTCAACTTTAGATGAACAGTGAAAAACAGTGCGTTATTGTTTAAAAACCAACTTTTTATTTAAGTAATTAGTTATTTTATTTTAAATATTTTAGGTAAAAATAGATACATAATACCTATATATGGTCAATTTAATTCATTATATTCATTTTAAAATAATTTTAGATATATAAAATTTTATTGAACTTTTTACCATCTTTTACCCACCTTCTAGGAGCATTTGAAAATTTGCATAAAACATAATTTTACCACTTCTATGAGTTGAATTTAAATATTTTGAGAGACACGCTTAACCTCATTAAGTAAAATGTGGTTCAACAGGATGAAAATAATTTTTGGTGAATAGAAACTTTTGACTTTTATTTACCATAGTTAAAACTAAATAAGGTAATTAAGGGTAAAAATGATATTATAATTACACCTACACATGTCCTAATTCTATTGGATAAGTTTAATTCGACCAAAAAGAACCTTAGAAATAAAGTATGATTTTTAGGTCCACTTGCATTAGATTAGGACATTTATTATTATTTAATTTAAAGAAGAGTTAAAAGTGTTTAATTCAAGTTTTCATATGTAAAACATTTTTAATATAGGGTTATACATTTGATAAATTCGACTATAAATATTCATTAGAAAACTAAAACTGTTTTCTACATCAGGATATTTTATTTATAATTTTTAGACATAAAAAATATATTTATATAAGACACAATAATGATGCAGTATTTTCCTTATTAATAAATGAATCAAATAAATGATATTATAAATATTAAAATAAATATAATTTTAAAGTTTTGATGACATCCACTAATTTTATAGGTTGATATGACATGTTAGGGTGGATTAAATTAATTTATTTCTAAGTAATCATGATGTTATGACTTTAACAAAAACAAAATACCAAATAGTGTCAAAATTGACATAATAGAGTTTTAAAAAAATATTATATTATAAATTGTTATAATATTTCTAAAAATCTAAGGTTCAGCCAAAGATCTTAAATATTATAATATATTTTATTAATGAACAACTTGAGTTTCTCTTGGTAGTTTAAAGTAAGTTTATTAACCATGTAGTGTAAGAATAAAAGATGACACGGTAAAAGTTACACTATTTAACTAAGAGTTAAATCTAAAAATAAGGTTAAAATGGTAAACTAAACATGTATAAAACCGATTGGTTGAGATTATTCCGACCCTTAACCACCAAAGGCTCGAAATATATTCATTTTGAGCCATTATAAACCGAATATGATTGTATAATAAATTAATACTTTAATATTTTCCTAAAGTTACCCTCACCCCTCTTATAAAAGGGCACTTTCCCTTCTCTCAAAATCACACCTCCAAAGCCATTTTTATTGGCCAAACCGAGACCAAGTATCCTAAAAACTACACTACCTTAATCCTAGAGGCCTCACCTTGAGCATAAAGCTAACTTAAGGAGCCCATTGGATCAACTCAAAAGGAAACACCCGAAGAAGAGGTAATAATTTCACTACCCTCTTTCATTTTCTTTTCTTCTTCCACTTCCAATTTCTTTGTTGTTTCCGTACCAAAATCATAACTCCAGTAACTTCTATATACTGTGATGTTGTTATAAATATGGTACAACTATATTCATTATTCTACCCATCATATGAATAATAATGTCACCATGTGTGCGTATGTACAGCTTACCGTCTCCACGCCATGGTGTAATTTGTTATTCAACATTATGTTACTTGGATGGATATAATGATGAGTAATATGTATATAAATACTGAAAATAACATTCTAATATCTATGTAAAATTAATATACCATCCAATTATACACCTTTTAATCATTAATGAAATGATATTTTCGCTTGTGCGTACGTACGGATTACTGTCTCCACGATGCGATGAGATTCATTTCCACGTTCACCATTCATCGATGATTATAAAAATATATATTTTAATAAGTATGTAATATATGACATAATAATTCTACTTTAGAGATATATATTTTTATATATGTTTTTATGTAATTACATATATCTTATTCACTTACTTCCATTCAATATGATATCAAAATAGAAATAGCGTTTATGCGTACGTACGACCTACCGTCTCCATAAACGGTGTTTTCCATTTAATATATCTTTCTATTATACATATTTATATTCTAAATATATATGATATTTAAATCATGTATTATATTCTTTAATTATTTAAATCATGATCTAAATGATACGATCAAGAATAAAAAGTTAAAATACGTATGATAAAGAAAGTGATTATTACTCAAAACGTTAATTTTACATGAAAATCATTATTAAATGGGTAGTATAAAGTCATAAATGAATCATTTATCATAAAATAAATATGATTATGGTTCTATTATAATTTAAAAACATAAAATTTTCATTATAAATGTGGTTAAACATACCTTCCGCCAAAGGAAAGTGCAAGGTAAGGGTTAATTCCTCAATCTCATTATTATCTGAGATTGATGAGTAAATATTTACTGGAACATATTTATCATAAATGTCCATACTTCATAAAAAATCAAAAGGAATATTTTAAGGTTTTATGGAAGGGACTCTTTAAATAGATCATTATTTAAAATTATTTAAATATTTATTCTTCTAACTCATTCCTATTAATGTCCATGTTTTCAAAATAGTTTTTAAGGATTTATTTATATGAACATGAATATTTTTAAAATGTTAATTCATTTTAAAATTTTTAAATTGGTATTGTACACTTTGATTCAAAAATTTCTTTAAATATATTTCTTTTTAAATTGTGTAAATTTTAAATATTTTCATGAAAAAGGGATATTTCTCTTAAAGAGTTTTACGAATCATTTTCATTTATGACAACATCCTTTGATAGATTTTAAACTTAGTTGAAGTTCATCTATTATGATACAAATATTCCATATTGTATTGAATTTTTTGTTATATGTTTGAATGTGGATGTCTTATTTTTATACCATTCATGGTTTATAAATAAAGTATTGACATTTCATATGCTAGTTTTAATATGAATGTTTATGTTCTGTTTAGACCTTTTCATATGAGGAATGCATTGGACTTAGTAAGTGACGAATGGAGCCCGCTATAGCTCCTCAATGCATCGGTAGGTCTCATGAGACAATTAGACATGGAATTGGCCGAGGCCTTTCCAAATTTTGATATATGGTTTTGACCGAGGCCTAAATCATTTTTAGACGTCTTGGTCGAGGCCTTGAAAAAATATTTCAGAATGTCCGGCATTATGCATTCCCTCATTATGAAATTAGTTATTACATATGATTATTCGACTAGTAGAATATCCATGTGAATGTTTATGTGGTAATGTTTGAATTATTTTTAACATATAATGTTCAATTTTATGTTTAAAAAGGCTCTTGTTTTTATTACACATCTTTCCATATAAGTTTATAGCTTCCGCTAACTTATTTACCCTTATTGAGTATCTGAGCTCACCCCTTTATTATGTTTTATTTTCCCAGGATACCAATAAGTGATTTGATGATTGAAATGCTCGGTTAAGCTATGGAAAAAATGGTGTTCTCAAAATATTATTTATATTGTTTTGTATGTTATAAAGTGTAATGTAACATTCATGTGTGTAATCTATTTTCCAAGACTGCTGAACTGATCGGTCCTTCGGGACACGAATCCTTGTAATCATGCCAATGTATTAAAATAATGAATTGGTTATGGGTAACTAGGGTCGGGGCGTTACAATTTAGATATTTTATGATCCATGGTTTCCATATTTATTGTTTCTTTGGATGGTGTATGATTATGATGAAAAATGTTTATGAAATCCAATTCCATGGGTTATGATATGATTAAATGTTTATTAAAACCATTTATTTTTCAAGGGTTATGATATGATGAATGTTTTATGATCATAGTGAATTAATATTTATGGTTTTAATTATTTTATTGGTGAGACCAAAATATACCTCCAATGTATTTATTAGATTATTATATCACCATAGATATTTATTGTAAAAAATTATAATTTCTTCATTCGTTATGGTAGAGAAGTCAATTTTCTTGATCTGTTATGGGAAATAAATCAATGTGAATGGTACAATGTGAGAAACATGTGTCAATCCATGAACATATGGTCTTGGTAGTTAACCTTGACATATGAAATGGTTTAGATAATAATTATAGGGACACACACACATTTATGACAAGAAATTGTGATTCCTGATTGAGTTATAATGAGTTATCATTCTTATGATTCATGTATTTTGACCTGATCAGGTTTTATGTTATAACTCATGTTTATGATCTATAGAAGATTCTGTATGAACAAAAAAATTATGTTCCTGATCTAAAACTCTTATAAATAACATATGATTTCATATGATCATTGATTAAAATCTCTCATGTCTACCCTTACTGATTATCTGAGCTCCCCAATTAATTATGTTTCTTTTACACGGGTTATGAAGAAAATTTTAAAGTATGACATTATTCAGAAGGTTCTTATTTATGGGTAAATTATTGGGAGAAAATTTATGTAACACTCCAAGATTTCATAGTACATAATCTCTTCAAATTAATTTAATAATTTACACAACACGCAACACTGAGTTTGAGCGTACCACAACATACCAAACTGGCCATTCAACAAGCGGTTATGAATAGTGTTAACTGAATTTTTAATTTTATATACTCAATAAAATTTTGGAATATGTATTATGTGTTTCATAGACATAATATAAGAACAAATTCATTTTCTTCAGATAAAAGAAGTATTTTTCAAAAAAAATACAATTTTACCGCCTTTTAATGGTGAACACTCATTAAAAACAATATTTGACACTTTTATATATTCAATTTGACAAAATAAAACTTTTATTTACAATTATAACATAAAAAATCAGTTTCGATAAATTTTTGGTGTTTTTCTAATAACATTCATATTTGGGTGAATAGTGAACATTACTAAATTTTAACTAAAACAACTTTTTTGATCTAAATAATTTATAGTGTTCACTTATATATTTGACTGGTTTATAATTATAACTATATTATATTTTTATCATTTAATTCAATTTTTCTCATTATAAGTAATTTCACATTTAAATTTGACATAAACACATGTCAATCTTTTGATAGTTTTTACTTTTTAAAAACCCGCTTTTTGGTTTTGACAACGGGAATTAATTTTAAATTAATAAATGAAACTTCTATTTTCTTAATTTGGTAAAATAGACTTAATTTTTGATTTCATAATATCAAAATTAGCTTAAGGTGAATTTTAGGTATTTTTCTGAAAACTTCCGATTTTTTATGAATAGTGAAAAACAATATGTTATAGTATAAAAACCAACATCCTATTTAAGTAATTAGCTATTTTATTTTAATTTAATTTTGGTCAAAATAGATACATAATACCTATATTTTTTCAATGTAATCCATTGGATTCATTTTATAATAAGTTTAGATATATAAAATTTTATTGAAATTTTTACCGTCTTTTACCCACCTTCTAGGAGCCTTTGAAAATTTGCATAAAAATTAATTTTACCAGTTCTGTGAGTTGAATTTAAAAATTATGTGAGAAATGGTTAAACTTAGTAAGTAAAATGTGGTTCAATAAGATGAAAATAATTTTTGGTGAATAGTAACTTTTGACTTCTATTTTCCACGGTTACAACTAAATAGGGTAATTAAGGGTAAAATTAATATTATAATTACACCCAAACATTTACTAATTATATTGTATAAGTTAAATTAGACTAAAAACAATCTTAAGAATAAAATATGATTTTTTACGTCCACTTGGATTAGATTAGGACATTTATTATTATTTAATTTAAAGAAGAGTTCAAATTGTTAAATTCAATTTTTCATGGCTAAAACATTTTTAATACAGGTTTATACAAAAGATAAATTCGACTATAAATATTAATTATAAATATAAAAACATTTCCTACATCATGATATTTTTTTATAATTTTTAGACATAAAATATATATATTTATATAAGAAACAATAATGATGCAGTATTTTCTTTATTAATTAAAAAATCAATTAAATGATAATATAAATATTAAAATAAATATTATTTTAAAGTTTTGATTACATCCAAGAATTTTATAGCTGAATATGACATGTTAGGGTTGATTCAATTAATTTAGTTCGAAGTAATAATGCTGTTATAACTTTAACAATAACAAAATACCAAATAGTTTCAAAATTGACATAAAAGAGTTTTCAAAACAAATATTATATTATTAATTGATATAATATTTCTAAAAATATCAGGTTCAACCAAAGATCTTAAATAATATAATATATGTCATTAATTAACCACTTGAGGTTATTTTGGAAGTTTAGAGTATGTTTATAAACTATATAGAGTAATAATACAAGAGGACGTGGTAAAAGTTAAACTATTTAACTAAGAGATAAATCTAAAAGATAAGGTTAAAATGGTAACCTAAACATGTATAAAACCAATTGGTTGAGGGAATTCTGACCCATAACCAGCTAAGACTTGAAATAAATTCATTTTGAGCCATTATAAACCGAAAATGTTAGTATAATAAATTAATACTTTAATCTTTTCCTATAGTGACCTTCATCCCTCTTATAAAAGGGTACTTCCCCTTCTCTCAAAATCACACCTCAAAAGCCATTTGGCTCGGCCAACCCATGCCCAAATATCGTCCCAAATTCCCTCCCTTTATCTTAGATTACTTCTCTTGATAATAAATCCAACTTAATGATCCCTTTTGATCAACTCAAAAGGAAACAGCCGAAGAAGAGGTAATAATTTCACCACCCTCTTTCAAATTCCTTTCTTCTTCCACTTCCTATTTCTTGGTTGTTTCCATACCAAAATAATAACTCCAGTACCTTCTACATACTGTGATGTTATTATAAATATGGTACCACTATATTAATTATTCTATCCATTCTATTAATAATATTTTCACCATGCGTGCGTGCGTACGACTTACTATCTCCACATCGTGCTGTAATTTGTTATTCAACACTATGTTATTTGGATGGATATAATGATGAGAAATATGTATATAAATAATGAAAATAAAATTCTAATATATCTGTAAAATTAATATACCATCCAATTTCACTCCTTTTTATCATTAATGAAATGATATTGTCGTTGGTGCATACGTACGGATTACCGTCACCGCGATGCAATGAGATTCATTTCCATGTTCACCATTCATCGATGATTTTAAAAATATATATTATCAATAAGTATGTAATATATGACATAATAATTCTACTGGATATATATATATGTATGTATATATGTATGCATGTATGTATTTATGTACTTACATATATCTTATTCACTTACTTCCATTAAATATGATATGAAAACAGAAACAACGTTTATGCGTACGTACGGCCTACCGTCTCCACAAACGATGTTTTCCATTTCATATATATATCTATTATACATAATTATATTCTAAATATATATGATATATAAACCATGTTTTATTTTCAGGAATTATTTAAATCATTATCTATGTGATATGATCAAGAATTACAAGTTAAAATACGTACAATAAAGAAAGTGATTATTACCCAAAATGTTAATTTAACATGAAAATCATTTTTAAATAGGTAGTATAAAGTCATAAATGAATCATGTATGATATAATAAATATTAATATGGTTTTGGTATAATATAATAACATACAATTGTCATTGTACAGGAGGTTAAACGTACCTTTAACCAAAGGAAAGTTCAAGGTAAGGGTTAATTCCTCAATCTCATCATTATCTGAGATTGTTTATGAGTAAGTATTTACTAGGACATATTTATCATCAATGTCCATATTTCATAAAAATGTTTTCAAAAAAAATATTTTAAGGGTTTATGGAAGGGAATATTTAACTAGATCATCATTTTTAATGATTTAAATATTTATTCTTCTAACTCATTCTCATTGATGTCCATGTTTTCAAAATAGTTTTTAAGGATTTATTTATATGGACATGAATGTTTTTAAAATATTAATTCCTTTAATATGTTTCAAAGTGGTCTGGGACACTATGATTCAAAAATATCTTTAAATATCTTCCTTTCTAAATTGTGTAACTTTTAAATGTTTTCATGAAAAATGGTTATTTCTCTCAAAGAGTTTTACAAATCATTTTCATTTATGTCAACATCATTTGATGGATTTTAAACTTGTTTGAAGTTGGGTTATTATGATACAAATCATCCAAATTATATTGAATTTTTTGTGATATGTTTGACTATGGTTGTGTTATGTTTATACCATTCATGCTTTATGGATAAAGTATTGACATTTTTTATGCTTTTTTGTACAATTGTTTATGTTATGTTTAAACCTTTTCACATGAGGAACGCATTCGACTTAGTAAGTGACGGGTGGAGCCCGCTATAGCTCCTCGACACATCGATAAGTCTCATGAGACAATTAGACATGGAATTGACTGAGGCCTTTCCCAATTTTGATATGTGGTTTTTTCCGAGGCCTAAATCATTTTTAGACTTTTTGGCTGAGTCCTTAACAAAATGTTTCAGAATGTCCGACATTATACATTCCCTCATTATGAAATTAGTTATTACATGTGATTATTTGACTAGTATAATATCCATGTGAATGTTTATATAGTAATTTTTCATTTATTTTTACCATATTATGTTCATGTTTATGTTTAAAAAAGCTAATGTTCTTATTACACATCTTACCTTAAAAGTTTATAGCTTCCGCTAATTTATTTACACTTACTGAGCATCTGAGCTCACCCCTTTCTTATGTTTTATTTTCCCAAGATCCCAAGAAGTGTTTTTATGTTTGAAATGTTGGGTTAAGCTAAGGGAACAATGTTGTTATCAAATGATTATTTATGTTGTGTTGTATTCTTGAAATTTTATTGTAACATTCATGTATGTAATCTATTTTCCAAGACTGTTATACTGATCGGTCCTTCGGGACATGAATCCTTGTAATCATGCCAATGTATTAAAATAATGCACCGACTTTGGGTAACTAGGGTTAGGTCGTTATAGTTGGTATCATAGAAATTTTAGCAACAACCTTGGAAATAGATTTAGATAAACTCTGATTAGAGAACATTACCCAAAGATAGACTTTGATGATTAGTATAGAAGAACTTCCTAGAATTTTGGTAATGTATAGATTTTTTGTATTTTCCAAGCAATACATCCCTATCTGGATATGATCAGGTAGAGATGGCTCTGGAAAATATGTACCTAGGAGTGAAAACTCCGACAAGGAGTTTCAGGCTTGACCCAGGGTATCCTGTACATGAAAATGGGCCTTGCTGCACTCTTGGTTACGACAATCCCAGGTGATAGGCTTAGGATAATTTACATTTTCATTAAAAGACATTATGAGGGATTTAAAAGTAAATACATCCTCAAAGAAAACATTTTATGATTATAGATTATATGAATAATCTTTTCAATTTATGTCAGGTATTTTACATGTTTGGAATTATGCATTGTGATTCATAAACTAACCTAGTGTATGTCATTTTTTTTAGAAATGGCGCCTAGTAGAAGGATTGAGAATTCCTGCAATATGCATGATCAAAAGATTAATAAGGATCATATATTTAATGGTATTAAGCCAACATTTAAAGGGGAAATAGTCCCCCATGTATGCTCATCATATGAAGAAATAATATCATGTGTTAATAAGATATGTAAATAATTCTCTGAGTCCTATGACTTTGAAGGGAAGCAAGAGAAGAAAAGGATGGAAGATAGAAATTTGGATAAAGGGAAGAGGGGAAAGAAGGATTTTACCATATGTGATAACTATGGAAAGAATCACCCTGGTAAATTCTTAAAGGGAATGAGAGTTTTTTATAATTTTGGAGAAAAAGGCACTAATTATGTGATTGCAAAGTTAAGAAAATGGTTTCAAATGTACAATGCTTCATCTGCAAGGAGTTGGGACACTACGTGAATCAATGTCAAAATCATCAGAGCATACCTCAAATGCTGCTATTGGATAATAATCAAGTTATGATACTACCAAATATGAAGAGGAATGATTATATTTTTTATGTTGTTATCAATGTATCATGTCATTTGAGTATTGTATTAATGATGTAAATGTTATATGAATTATAGAGTATATAAGGATTGTACTATAGTACTATTTCATTAAGGACATGAGATTGTGTGGAACCAAGAAAAGTGACTCAATAGCAGGTTAATATTTTTGGAAAATATATGGTTGGGAAAATGATAAAACATAAAATGGTTCTGATACTGAGGTAGTTATTTTGGAATATTATATGATTAATTTGCATAAATTATATTAGATATTCTTGATTACCTTGAAACTGATTAATGATTTTTATATTCCATAATTATTGGAGATCATAACATTTTATTTGGATTGAAGGAGAATATCCACTATTCTATAAGGAATAAGGGAGCATGAATGTAATGAATAATGTTTTATGGTAATTCAGGATGTTAATGTGTTTTAAAAGAATACATGATGAAGGTGTTTACATGTTATTACGTGGTAAAAAGGATCTTCAATGTGTTTACCTTCCTTATAAATTTTGGACTGTGTGTTTGGAAAAAAGTATTTTGGATAATTCTAAAGGTTTGAATCGATTAAATTTGACATTGGATAAAATTGTTAAGGTTAAATCATTTCTTGAGATTATTTTTGGATTTTCATAAAAAGGACAACCTGGAGGTCGGGCGATAACCCGTCGTGTCCGGCAAGGTTGAAATACTTGAACCTATAACTGAAGGGCGACAAGGGTGCATCACCTACCACTAGCCTATGTGATGTCCTGGTTTGTGTAATGTAGTTTTTTTTAATATTCTGTCAATTAATTATAAATTCATTATTTTTTGAACCATATAGAATTACAATAAATAGAATATTTTTTTTGAATTATATTATCTATTGAAGTGAAAGATGAGTTTGTGGTAGGAATTAGTTGAAGGATGATACCCTACTTTTCAAGTATATATTTTTCCCACTTATTCTATTAATAAATTAATTCTTAAACATTATGGAAGGGATCTTAAAACCAATAATGTGTTATACAAATACCTTATGTTTTGTTGAACCGAAGATATTTTAAATCATCATATATTGATGGCTTTGAGGCCCTCAATTTTACACTTGTTTGTGATTGATGACCTCAATCACTCCCTATAAATATTTACATTTTTCCTCTAATTTTGTATCTCTAATTTCCAGAAATGTTCTCCTAATTAAGATCATCATTTGGTGGTGACTTTTTATTTCCCTTTCCTTCTTATTAAGACTAACTTTTATTTACCTAATTTTCCAATGTGGGTTTTCCAAAAAGGTGTTTTATATTTTTAACCTTTTATTTTTGAAGAAAATTTTCAAATTGCGAGAATGCAATTTATTGAAGGAAAAGAGAATGCAACACCCCAAGATTTCATAGTACGTAATCTCTTAAAAGTAATTCAATAACTTGCGCAACATGCAACACCGAGTTTGAGCGCAAAACAACTTACTAAACTAGCCGTTCAAAAAGCGGTTATGAATAGTGTTAATTTTTTTTTTTAATTTTATATACTCTATAAAATTTTATAATATGTATTATGTGTTTCGTAGATATAATATAAAAACTAATTCGTTTTTTTCAGATAAAAGAAATATTTTTAAAAAAATGAAAATTTACCACCTTTTAATGGAGAACCCTCATTAAATCCAACATTTGACACTTTTATATATTAAATTTGACAAAATAAACTTCTTCTTTAGAATCATGACATAAAAATTTAGTTTTGATAAATTTTTGGTGTTTTCGTGATAACATTCATATTTGGGTGAATAGTGAAACTTAATAAATTTTAACTGAAAAAAACTTTTTTAATCCAAATAATTTATAGTGTTAAATTATACATTTTAATGGTTTAGAAGAATAAATTGATTATATTTTTATATTTTAATTCAATTTTTGTCATTATAAGTAATTTCACATTTAAATTAGACATAAACACATGTCAATCTTTTGATAGTTTTTACTTTTAAAAAACCCACTTTTTGGTTTTGACAACGATAATTAATTTTAAATTAATAAGTGAAACTTCATTGTTTTGAATTTGTTAAAATAAAATTCATTTTTAAATTCAGAATATCAAAATTATCTTATGGTAAATTTTTGGTATTTTTATGAAAACTTTCAATTTTTGATGAATAGTAAAAAAGACTACGTTATTGTTTAAAAACCAACCTTTTATTTAAGTAATTAGTTATTTTATTTTAATTTATTTTAGGTAAAAATAGATACATAATACCTATATATGTTCAATTTAATTCATTAGATTCATTTTATAATAAGTTTAGATATATAAAATTTTATTGAACTTTTTACCGTCTTTTACCCACCTTATAGGAGCATTTAAAAATTTGCATAAAACGTAATTTTACAGCTTCTGTGAGTTTAATTTAAAAATTTCGAGAGACATGGTTAACCTCATTAAGTAAAATGTGGTTCAATAAGATGAAAATAATTTTTGGTGAATAGTAACTTTTGACTTTTATTTATCACGGTTAAAACTAAATTGGGTAATTAAGAGTAAAAATGATATTATAATTACACCCACACATGTCCTAATTCTATTGGATAAGTTTAATTCGACCAAAAAGAACCTTAGAAATAAAATATGATTTTTTAGGTCCACTTACATTGGATGAGGACATTTATTATCATTTAATTTAAAGAAGAGTTAAAAGTGTTAAATTCATGTTTTCATAACTAACACATTTTTAATATTGGGTTATACATATGATAAATTCGACTATAAATATTCATTTGAAAACTAAAAATATTTTCTACATCATGATATTTTATTTATAATTTTTAGATGTAAAAAAATATATTTATATAAGACATAATAATGATACAGTATTTTCCTTATTAATGAAAGAATCAAATAAATGATATTATAAATATTAAAATAAATATAAGTTTTGATGCCATCCACAAATTTTATTGGTTAATATGATATGTTAGGGTGGATTCAATTAATTTATTTCTAATTAATCATGCTGTTATGACTTTAAAAAAAACAAAATACCAAATAGTGTCAAAATTGACATAAAAGAGTTTTAAAAACAAATATTATATTATAAATTGATATAATATTCCTAAAAATCTAAGGTTCAGCGAAAGATCTTAAATAATATAATATATTTTATTAATGAACAACTTGAGGTTCTCTTGGTAGTTTAAAGTATGTTTATTAACCATGTAGTGTAAGAATACAAGAGGACACGGTAAAAGTTAAACTATTTAACTAATAGGTAAATCTAAAAGATAAGGATAAAATGATAAAATAAACATTTATAAAACCTATTGATTGAGATTATTCCAACCCATAACCACCTAAGTCTATAAATATATTCATTTGGAGCCATTATAAACCAAATATGACTGTATAATAAATTAATACATTAATCTTTTCCTAAAGTGACCCTCACCCCTCTTATAAAAGGTCACTTTCCCTTCTCTCAAAATCACACCTCCAAAGCCATTTTTATTGGCCAAAACCAAGCCTAGTATCCTAAAAACTACACTATCTTCATCCTAGAGGCCTTACCTTGAGAATAAATCCAACATAAAGAGCCCATTGGGTCAACTCAAAAGGAAACACCAAAAGAAGAGGTAATAATTTCACCACCCTCTTTCAAGTTCTTTTCTTCTTCCACATCTTATTTCTTTGTTTTTTCCATACCAAAATCATAAATCTAGTAACTTCTATATACTGTGATGTTATTATAAATATGGTACAAATATATTCGTTATTATACCCATCCTATTCATAATAATGTCACCATGCATGCGTATGTACGACTTACCGTCTCCACGCCATGGTGTAATTTGTTATTCAACATTATGTTATTTGGATGGATATAATGATGATTAATATGTATATAAATACTGAAACTAACATTCTAATATTTCTGTAAAATTAATACACCATCCAATTCGACACCTTTTAGTCATTTAGTAATGATATTGTCTCTTGTGCGTACGTACGGATTACCGTCTCCACGATGCGATGAGATTCATTTCCACGTTCACCATTCATCGACGATTATAAAAATATATATTATTAATAAGTATGTAATATATGAAATAATAATTCTACTCGAGATATATATATTTGTATATATGTATGTATGTACTTACATATATCTTATTCACTTACTTCCATTCAATTCGATATCAAAATAGAAACATCGTTTATGTATACGTACGGCCTACCGTCTCTATAAACAGTGTTTTCCATTTCATACATATATATATTATACATATTTATATTCTAAATATATATGATATTTAAATCATGTATTATATTCTGGAAGTATTTAAATCATGATCTAAATGATACGATCTAGAATAAAAAGTTAAAATACATATGATAAAGAAAGTGATTATTACACGAAACATTAATTTTACATGAAAATCATTATTAAATGGGTAGTATAAAGTCATAAATGAATCATTTATGATAAAATAAATATGAATATGGTTCTATTATAATTTAACAACATAAAATTTTCATTATACATGAGGTTAAATGTACCTTCGGCCAAAGGAAAGTGCAAGGTAAGGGTTAATTCCTCAATCTCATTATTATGTGAGATTGATGAGTAAATATTTACTGGAACATATTTATCATAAATGTCCATATTTCATTAAAAATCAAAAGGAATATTTTAAGCTTTTAGGGATGGGACTCTTTAACTAGATCATCATTCTAAATGGTTTATATATTTATTCTTCTAACTCGTTCTCATTAATGTCCATGATTTCAAAATAGTTTTTAAGGATTTATTTATATGGACATGAATATTTTTAAAATGTTAATTCCTTTTAAAAGTTTTAAATTGGTATTGGACACTTTTATTCAAAAATGTCTTTAAATATATTCCTTTCTAAATTGTGTAACTTTTAAATATTTTCATGAAAAATGGGTATTTCTCTCAAAGAGTTTTATGAATTATTTCCATTCATGTCAACAGCCTTTGATGGATTTTAAACTTGTTTGAAGTTCATCAATTATGATACAAATATTCCTTATTGTATTGAATTTTTTGTGATATGTTTGAATGTGGGTGTGTTATTTTCATACCATTCATGGTTTATAGATAAAATATTGACATTTCATATGCTAGTTTTAATACAGATGTTTATGTTATGTTTAGACCTTTTCATATGAGGAATGCATTGGACTTAGTAAGTGATGAATGGAGCCCTCTATAGCTCCTCAATGCATCGGTAGGTATCATGAGACAATTAGACATGAATTGGCCGAGGCCTTTCCCAGTTTTGATATATGGTTTTGGCCGAGGCCTAAATCATATTTAGACATCTTGGCTGAGGCCTTGACAAAATGTTTTAGAATGTCTGACATTATGCATTCCCTCATTATAAAATTAGTTATTACATGTGATTATTTTACTAGTAGAATATATATGTGAATGTTTAAATGGTAATTTTTGAATAAATTTTACCATGTTATGTTCACGTTTATGTTTAAAAGGGCTCTTGTTTTTATTACACGTCTTTCCTTATAAGTTTATAGCTTCCGCTAACTTATTTACCTATACTGAGCATCTGAGCTCACCCCTTTGTTATGTTTTATTTTCCCAAGATCCCAATAAGTGTTTTTATGATTGAAATTCTGGGTTAATCTAAGGGAACAATGGAATTATAAAAAGATTATTCATTTTTTTTATGTGTTTGAAAGTGTAATGTAATGTTCATGTATGTAATCTATTTTCCAAGACAGTTAAACTGATTGGTCCTTTGGGACATGAATCCTTGTAATCATACCAATGTATTAAAATAATGCACCTGCTATGGGTAACTAGGGTCGGGGAATTACAATTTAGATATTTTATGAACCAATTATTTATATTACCAACTTCCAAAAGACACTAGAACAGTACGATTCTGGCATGGATTCATTACGATACACAATGAAGATTTGTATACATAAATGTAATGTATATGTAAAAAAAGCATGTTTCATTATAATTAGTATCAGAGAATGATTTAGTTATCCTGTAATCACTACGATGAGAAAACCATAGTTATAACAATAGGGAGAGTAATATTTATAGGAAACTATCCTAAATTTTTTGGTAATTACCATGGATAAAATAGGTTAGACCTGAAGTACCATGTATTGATAAGAATATTCTATGATTTATATATCTTTCATATGATATTTCATGATTATTTTTTGAGTTAAATTAACTATTATAGTTTGAAACTTATAACATTATGTTTCAGTCAATGGATAAAACCATAAGACATTGTGCTAAAGAATAATGTAATAGAAAATGAAATGATTGTCCTCCAAAGAAATTGAATGAGATTAGAACTGGAATGAGAAATCTTGTGATTAATCATAATTATCTATCAAAATATATTATGAAAAACATAAATATAAGTGAAAATCACAACATCTAAAATAAGAGGAAAATTTACTTTTATGTTAGTTCAAGTGAAAATGATCATAGTGGTCAGAAAGTTCAATTTACATCATATCACAAAATTGGAAAGAATAACCTAGAAGAATATCTCAAATATAGGGAAAGAGTATTTCTATGTGAAAATAATGGGAATAGATAAATTAATTTCAAAGGAGTTAAATTTATTATATAATGGGATCTTGAGAAATATCATATTTAATTCATTATTCTAGATTCAAACTTCATGAACAATGTAGTACCTATGCTATGATAATAACTGATTTTAATGGATTGATTTGTTTAAATATTAGGATTCATGAATTATATCAATGATATTTTGGTTATATAAATCCTGAATAATCTAATGATTATGCTGATTTCTTGAAGAATATTTGTATTAATGTAAGATTAACATAAGATTTATGGATACCATCATGGGATTATGAGGTTATGGTTGATCATATTTTCAAAGTGTTAGACCCCCATTTTGTATTTTTATGTTATGGTATTTTCAAATAAAAAATAAAATTTTTAGATATGATTTTTTGGGTTAAGGTATATATAGCCCTTAGTTTCAACATGAACTATTATTTTAGGAACAATTATATTTTCATAAGTTTAATGGCATTGATAAACATTATGTATTATATGGTAGTTGATGATTATGGTAATTTTTTAGGATTTTTAGAATATTTTTTGGCATGTTATAATAATTATATTAGTGTAATTTTTTTGAAATGGATAACCTATCACATCTAGAAAGGATGTCAGGCTTGAACCCACAACTAAATGGAAATGAAGGTGAAATTCCTACAACTAGACTATGTGATTTCTTTGTCTATATGAAATTTCTATTTTTAATGATGTCATAGATAAAGATAATGTTGATTGTGGGAACATATGTTTTATTATATATATAACCATGGGATTGAAAAAATATTTGGTGAATAATGTTATTTTTAATGAATTTCAAAATTTTGATATCATTATATGATTAATCTAAAAGAGGACATTATGGGAATTTGATTTAAGAATAAAGGATGGATTTTATATTGGAAGTATATATGATTTTAATGTGTCTTTACAGTTACTGATGAGATTATATGATGTGGGTATATTCATTTTTTGTACGAGACATGAAGAGTACTTGGTGTTATTTGAAGGGAAATATTATATTTATCATAGAAAATTATGATAAAAAATCATTCTAATCCATGGGTTTTAACCTTATATTTGAATATTTTTATGAATTTAAATATTATTAATTTATTAAATGATATATGTTGAACATTGGGTGTATTTTTAAATCTTTGGTGGTTAATGGTGTATTTCTTCATATGATAGTTTATTAATTTTTAGAATTATCCTTTGATAAACATTTTGGTTTTGGTTAATTTTTAATGAAATGATGAATATATATTTATCCTTATTTGAATTATTTGATCAATTAGAATTTGATTTTTTGGATTCAATCATGAAATTGTTTTCTTCAATCCACATCGTTTGGATAAAAATTTTAGATTATGATGAAAATTAATTGAAGGATGAGATTATACTAGACAAGAATGTATGTTTCCCCATGTTCTTAGTCTAGATAGTAACAAAATTAATCAATGTTTAGATATGTATTTGAAGAAAAATATATTTTCATATAACCATTAATTATGATGAATTGACAGTATTTTGAACTCCTCACTGAATCTTGGTTTTGTGGTTGTTAAATTTTCCCGTAAAATGTTTTCTATCACTCTCTCTTAGTCCTTGAGCATTGGTATTCTCTTTTAAAACCATATTTTTACATCCCTTAGATGTTCACCTATTTGGAAACCTATTTTTTTTGTGACCTTAAAACCTATTTTTACAATTTTAAAGAGAAGTATTAATAACTCTTTTTATGATGTGAGTTTTCGAAAAAGAACTTTTCAAATATCAAACCATTGATTATTGAAAATAGGTTTAAATTTTAATGAAAAAATTGATTAAGGGGAGGGGGATAATATAACACCTGGAGATTTGAGAAAATATTTCTCTGTAAATAATTTTACTTTTTTGATAGCATGTGTTGCACACATTATCATGTTTAAATTAATTGTGACGCACTATTAAAATATTATTGTTTAATGTGATAGTCATATCATACTTGTTAAATTGGTAGGAATGAATATGAGTATCTAATATATAAAATAAAAAAAATATCACAATCAATATAAATATATTGATAAATTCTTAGTAAATAATCACTCAATTTTTAGTAAGGTTGTTTTTTCTCTAGAAATATGCATTCTTAAAAAATGATTTTATTTCATTTTGTGAGAATATATTATAATTAATTTCTAGAATATTTTTAAATTTTATTTAATAAAAATTATATAATTTTTGAAATAATGAAATAAATATTATCTTTTGTTAAATGATTAGTATTTTTTTGAAAATTTATATTTTTTAGTGAACTGTAAAAAATTACAAATTTTTTATGAAATATATATTTTTTTCATACATTTACAATGTACCACTTTGTTTCAAAAATGGTTTCATGGTATGATTAGTTCTATTATATAATGAATCATCCAATTATGTTTTTATAATCAATTTTATGGTTGAATTTGTTATAAAATATTTTTATATATAATAAAGAATTTTTCAAAAAATTGATTTTCATTTTATTTTACTCATTTGTATAAAAATTATGCATTTTTATTTATATGAAATGAATTTTATTAAAGGTAATTTATTTATTTATTAATCATGTTAAGTTTAACATAGGATTATTTTTTTTTTAAAATGAAGTAGTTAAATTTTTATTGAATAGTCTAAAATACAGTTTTTATAAAATACGGTATCTTTTATGATATCTCCAAGACATAAACACATTATAAAAAATTGTGAAACAAATATAATTTATAAAGTGTGTGAAATAATAAAAATATCATACATAAATAATTTTGTAATAGTGGGTTCCCTAGACCTAACTATTATGTACTTTTGAGTATTATGATGAGTATACAGTTAGATATACATGATGCATTTTACCATTATAATGTAAACGTTTCTACATCCACTATTGAAATGGTAATGTCCAAAGATTAATTATAATATCAAAAGGCTATAGAAGATACCATAATATAATGAGAACATAGAGATAAAGTGACATTAATCATAAAAAATGGTTATATGGTCCAGATATATCTTACTAACTAGACATAGTAGATGTATGATTGTCAAGAACTGGGGGATCATAAGCATTGAGACTTCATCTCATGAAGTTATCACTTGGTGGTCTATAGTAGTGATATCATGAGGATAGTCCTGCTAATAGGAACACCATGTGATTTTGGGGTCATTTGATGTTCTAATCTTTGGACATGTGTGTTGGACTCCGGATTGGAGATCATTTCTAATATGTTCCATTAGATCACATACTTTGATGCAGGGCAAAAAAACTATGATAAGGCATCATGGAAAGGTAGATTATGTTGGGTGCATCATTTGTGATAAGTAATTGGTTGAATGGTCATGAAAGGATTTTTCGCTTCTAGGTTAAGGAAGTAATATATCTCGAGCCTAGTTGATTTGGATGGAAGTGCCTTCAGAAGACCATGGATATAGTAGTGGGGGTGAATCTTTCCACTTAGATCAACAATTAATAAAAATTGAAATGGATGATGACACATATGTGTGTCCTTCATTATGAGATATTTAAATTAAAAGATATTTTATTACACAATGGGTGTTTGTAGGTTGGTTTTTACTACTATGACAATCATTGCCTCCTTAGGGTCTGTGATGGATTTATAGATGTCACTCTTAGTCTATTAATAGTATTCACTAATATCAAGATAAGGGCCTAGAGGGTCACACCCAATAATGTATTTAAGAATAAAACTTATTTAGTTGAATAGGTAAATAGGGCTTCGTGGGCCCCACCACTGGGGTCTGAGATTTTTCTAAGGAGATACAATCACCAAAGTAAGAAAAATAAATTCATATTTTTAATGTTAAGATAATTTTCAATGAATTTAATAATTAAAATTATTTACCAGTTTTAATGTAAATACAAGGAAATATTGTTTGAATGAATATAGTTTTAAAATATTCATGGTTTATTTAATATTTATGTGAATGTCGAGTCAAGTTATTGGCTCAGATATTATCACAAAATATATATTTATTATGTTACAACTAAGTGATAATAATATAAATATAATTTATATATTAGTATAGTAGTCATGATATCATTTATAGTGTTTAAAATTATTTACGTCCTAGGGTTACATTTTTACATAATTTATTGACACACTATTTATAGAAGAGGATATCCTTTCAATAACTAATATTCACTACCTCCCTCTCTCTTTTTATGTCTCCTGCATTATAGAGAGAGAGGCTCTGGTTCTAAGAGTTCAAATCGAGCTCACTCTCGTACAAGGTAGGAAAGGAGTTGTGGTAATTATAAAAGAATAAAAGGTTTATTTGGATCTCTATTCTAGCACTCTGAATTCGACAATCGGTGATCCCACATTTTCTTGAATCACTTGTGGAAGATATTGAGGAATCTGAATTCATATTTTTTTTCAAGAAGTGGTTTTTGACATTGAGTAGACATCAATCATGAATTCATATCTATCCAAATATTTTATGGTTATTATTTTTCTTTTTCAAATTATTCATTTGAGATCCTCAAATGATAATCGAACAGTATTTCACTAACGACAATGAGCACAGGTCAATTTTTGGGGGAATATTTTTAAAATCTATAGTTTTGGGGCTCTCTCTCAATGCCCAATACCATAAATTAGTATAATATAATTGAATGATAATTTTAGTGCAATAAAAAAATAAATTTTTATCAAATATAATAGAGGGAATTCTTCCATTCCAAACTCCATACATGATGATTTAATCTGACATCTGATGGCCATGTTATGGTCATCTGATATTTTAAATGTTGATTGATTTCATTGATCTAGGTAAAAAGTTTGAGGGTTTTAAAAATATAATTTTACCCAAATCTCTCAGTGCAGGAAATTCTAGTGACCTACTGAATTTGGGTCACTATTTTACACATCCGGTGTGGGATAGTGCCCTAAATAGTAATTTCCGACCACCCATGTTTTTCACTGGATTGTCAATTATTTAATTTTATAATAACATTATTATTATCAAATTAAAATAATTGTAATAATATGTGTAGAATTCCACATATGTTACAAAACTAAAATCATGTTTCAAATATTTATCAATTAATATAAAAATAAAATAATATGGTCTTTAGACATTGGGTTTAGAAAACCCAAAGGAAAAAAGGCCCCCTTTCTGGCCCTTATTCCATGCGGTAGGTACAATCTTCCCACCTACCTCGGTGGCCCACTCTTCCCATGGAACCAGAATCCATCTGACATCCTACCTCCTCTGGATTCCTCCTCCCATGTATACCTCCCTAGAACCTCCTGGCCACACCCTGAGACCCACAGGTGCTCCCTAGATGGGTTCCTCCCACAGCTTCACCACCTAGTCACCTGACTACGGTCGATTACCCCTGGCTAGTTGTATCTCACCAGAGTTCTCTCCTCCTTAAAACTGCTTCTAGACACTGATGTAGAACCTCTTCCCTATTTGATCTCTTTAGTCTCCCTTCCTGTGCTGTTAGCTGCCATCACGACCCTACTAGATAAGATAATGTTAGTGAGGGAAATTGATGGTATCCACGACTTCCACCACTTTCACTGAACACCACCCTCTTGTGGATATAGAATCCCCTCCATCACACAAATATTTTTATCCTAAACTAGGCCACTGGTGTCACCATGTCAAGACACCTCTAGCTACATGCAGTCAGGACCATCCCCAGATCCATCTGCTGCAGATCTCATCTGAGGAACTTTCATCCCCCCACAATCTTAGCATGCTGCTCTGGCATATCCCTTTCACTGAACTATCACTAAGGACCTAAACTCTCTATGATCCAATGATCAATTAAATAGCCATCCCCTCCTTGATCTGCCATGATAGTGAATTGTCCCTCATCTAGATCCGGTGAGCCGGCCACCTGGTATACCTTACTACCTCGACATCATGAGGTAACTCTAGTAACAGGTTATCCTCGACTGTAGTCACCCAAAAACAGACTGGGGTGGGTCTTCCCACCCCTAACGGGTATAGATGGACATGCTCGAACTAGAACAAACTTGCATGGGGTTTACATAGACCATAATTGGCCTACGCGGGTAGAGCATAACCCGCACAGGCCTTTCTAGGTCTTTTCGAGGCCCAATAATTTTAAATAATCAAAAGCTAATTATTTTAAATAATTTAATTTATGTTTTAAATTAAATTAATAAAATATTAATTTTTTTAAAAATTAATTCTAAGGATTATGTTAATTTAATTTTTGTGTTATATTAAATTAATTATTTAATTTACTTTTTTGTTTTAATATTAGGATAAATAATGGGACTGAACAACATAAATGTTGAATTAAAAATAATGGTCATTTTTAATTCAATAAAACACACTCAAGTATTGTTCAATGAAAGTTTAATTTTAATTTATGTATTTATTTTAATATATGAGTTTCAAGCATATTAGACTCATCATGAGCCATTGACTGCCCAATGCATGTTTGGTGTTTTTTAATTTAATTTAATTGACTATTTTAATGGTGGTTTGTAATAATTATTTTATTTTAAAGTGATCTACAAGTCATCTCAGCGTCATTATATGAATAAGTCCATGTGTTTTCAACTTCTGAGTTGTGTTTTACACTCCTAATACCCCCCTCACATGTGATAGAGTATTGTTGTATATTAAAAATATGAGAAGAGAAAAACTTCACACTGAGCTATGGTGATTCACCAGATAGGAGTTGGTCAAATTGGATGGGAATGGGTGCAACTCGAGTCACAAGTGATGCGGCCCAAGGTATTCACCCTATGGTACACGATGATTCATTATTCAATCAATGGACCAACTATTAGTATTTTCTCATGACCATGTCGCTATTTTATTTTTTTATGGTTTATTATCTTGGTAATGTATAATTTATGTGTGATCACATATAATAACAAATAAGGATGCACTGATAAAATAAACCTGTGACATGATGGATTTGTATACTTATTACATGGTCAGTTGTGAGTGAGATCACATAGTACATGTTTATGAAGTAGAAAATTATTTGTTTCTTCATAAAACAACCCTCAAAAAATATTAATTTGTAACTGCACTCCATCATTCATATTTGGACAAAACCGAGTGTTTGAGGTGCTCGTCATCCAATGTTGTGGGTGCCTCTTACTGCCAAGGAGTTCTCATGAGAGTGGTGGGTTGACTTATATAAAATGGTACTAAGGATTATCAAAATATGACTTTTTGTCAATGTAGATGATAGAATTTAGTAAATAAAGTTATGATTTTATAAGGTTGGACTTCACTCAATGGATCAAGGAACTATGATTTAATGTGGATGACCAGTAAAACACCAACCTTGAAGCCTCTAAGTATTGGCGTAACCAAAGATTCTAGACCAAAAGGGGAGGATCAGGGATTCTTTCCACTAGAATACTCAAGGGACAGAGTATTCATATTCTAGCATGAAGGGTTTATATATTTAAAAAAAATATTGGGAGAAAATAGTTGATTTCATTAATTAATTAATAAGAATTCCTAAATGATAATCAAGATAAAAAGAAAAAATCATATACATTTTTATTTTTTATATAGAATGGAATATTATACCATAAGAAATACTATGATAAATAATGTAAAAAATGAATTTCCATATAGGAATGAGTTTTCAAGTGTAGTATAAGCTCTTGCAGACAAAGCTATGGTATGAGAAATTCAAGGTGCTAGTATCCCCAATACATTTTATGCTACCTCAGAGGGATAGGGTGTAAAAATTCTTACATGATACTTAGGTATGAATCATATGATGGTTATTTCATTATTCTATCATCAATGTTTGATGTTAGTTTTTTTTTCGAACTTCAGGACATAGATGATATAACATGAAATCTCATATCTGAGAATTTTGCAAGGAGAAAGTGATGAAATATTTTAATGTGATGATTACACTAGATATGTGTAAATTGGAAGGCAGATCACGGTCTTCCATGTCATCCCATTCTTACACCAATTAACTCTTGTCTCGTTTTAGGTTACAAAATGAAATGTATTGAGTAAACACTTCATTACATCTTAAGATAATGTTCTCCAAGTAAATAAGAATATATAAGACAAATTAATATTTACTTCATGTGGAGAACAATTTGAGATTCAAGGTGAAAAGTACAATAGAATGTGGAATGCGATGGGTACATTCAAAAAGTCATTCAATGAAATAGGTATTAACAGATGTTACTTTATTTTCATATCATGAAATATGTTTATGGATGTTTAATCACAATGAATTTAATTAAAGAATAAAATTTTCACTTCTTCTTCAAGAATATTCATTAGATAAAATTAATGTTTCAATATTAATTATTTGGTTTTGCATATAATACCCATGTCATATATGTGTATCAAAATATAGTAACCAAGAAACAATAGAATCATTAAAATAAGTAAGGTGTATTCTCCAAGAGGCTGAGAATGGGTGGTTTCTACATTAACGGTGCTAAGTACATAACTTCTATAATTTTATGTTAATGATTCATGTAAAACTATTTTTAAGTATGACCAAAAATTTAATATCATGTGTCCTTCTGAAACAAGGATACATTATTATAGGTTTCAGAATGAATGTTGTTTTTTTGTCAATTACTCATCCAAAAGTTAAGTAATATATGAATCAATGAAATGCCTAATGAATAAGAAATGTAAGACTCATTTACCCAGTTCTTCCAATATAAATATTTTATAAGAAAAATTAAATTAGTTGTTAAGGATATTCCCAGTAAGGTATATGGAACTGTCTAAGTTGAACACCTTCGGTATTACCGATGTATATACTTAGATTTGGACAAAGAAACTATAATTACCAAGTCAGTATAATTGTATCTATGAGAGGGTAAGGGGTGTATCATTGAAATATTTTTATTTTATGTTTCCTTATTTATGAAACAACCTTTTTCTCATTTTAAACATTTTTTTTCCATGCTGAAAACAATTCAAACACACATCCATAGGAATAAAATAATTTGCAAGTTTCATTACTCAACAAGAGTAGCTACATCCATGCTATGGTTTGGAAATCATCCAATACCATACATTCTACTTTAAAAACCAATTTTATGTGGAATAAAATAAGTTGGATATTCCCTTAAACTAATGTAGAACTATAATCAATTAAAAAATTCATGTGATTCAAGTAGCATAAAATGGTATAATATAATATTTATAACAAACTTGTTATGGTGATTGTTGATCAGCTTTCAAAAAATGATCTTTCTAATCAATTCATCATTTTTTTACCCAAAATCTGGTAAAAACTTTATTTGAACATTTTAATGATACTTAGTCTGATTACCCTATCTGATTCCCTAGTACGATTACTCAATATGATTTAATAACTCCCTTAGAATATAGTTAAGACAATACTGAACTACTTCTATCTGAATACAAAAATCACAATCTAATTACCAAATCCAATGATCCAGCACAATATGATGAATAGATGAATATAATATTATCTATTCTCCTTTCTTCTCATATCTTTTAATCTTATTAATGGTGACTCATTCTAGAGACTTCATCTCCCTAGAGATTCAAATATTATTTCTCTTCACTCTAAACAGTACTTATATCAAAAAGTACAAATCACTTTCACCTTTTATAGTCGAACCAATATAGGTTTCCTAGAGATTAAAATATTATTTCTCTTCACTCTGAATAGTACTTATATCAAAAAGTACAAATCACTTTCATATTTTATAGTTGAACCAATATAGGTTTGAGAAGGATTTAAAAAATGTTTCCCATTCATTCAATTTTTTCTAATACATAAATCCTCCTTGTATTTTATTTTAATTTATGAATTTTTAAAATATTCTCAACTCTTCTTGTTCCTTCTAAAATCTTACAACCACTTCAAGACACTTTTGACTTCTCTGAAAAACATTAATACAATTCTGATTCTCCTTTAGTATTTCCTAATATGATTCTTTGTATGACATTAATATATGAATAAATACAAAACTTCAATATTTTTAGAAAAATTGATACCAATTTCGATATTCCATTACAATTTCTTCCTTACAATGAGATAAATTGTTCCCTCTAATTTTCTTAACCCACATAAAAATAAATTGAAACTAAATATATCCCATTAATTTTATTTGTATCAATTATAAATAAAATCTTCTCATTTGAATTATTTCATTGTGATGAAGAAAATATATTCCTAAATTGATATATGTAGGCTTCCATTCCTTATATAACAAAACATGCATGGATATCTAACCAAGATTCTTATTTATTCTTTCCTTTAGACTAGTATTCCAGAATTCAATTAATTTATTGGTGTGAGGTTACATCTATTTTTATGTATTATCTTTATTCTTATATTTAGAGTCAAATTCAATATGATGTCTCTTAACCCACATGTGAATAAAGATACATCAAATAAAATCAGAGTTATTATTTCTCTTTACCCACTTCATAATGAAATTCTTCTTAACTATATTATAGAAAACCAAAAAATTGTCTTGATGAAAATGATTGACTGCATTATTGATCAATCATAGTCTTTATTCCACACATCATTCTCATTATCCTAACTTATTTCATTTTTTCAATGATTCCAAATACTCATCAACTCCTTTCTACAAATAATTAAATCTTCTAAATTTTGGTCTGACTAAAAACCAATTCCTCTAGTTTTACATTTTTTTCACAAACCTTCCCAGCCTCCATACAAATATAAATTCAATTACGTGATACTGAAAACATTTTACTTCATTAATATTGCCTATTTTACAAAACTTTTCTTGTAAGCATGAATTTGATTCATGAATTTGATGACATTAAATATCATTTTTCGTATCTTATGAATTATATTTTAATCTTTTCATTATTATAGAAACATATTTATTTTTTATGAAGTATGAATACAATTGGCCAAAATAGATTAATAGAACCTTTTCACCCCATTTATTTCATCATGATTTCATCAGATTTTTTTTCAAGATAATTATGATATTTTTTACTTATAAACCCTAAAAACATTTATATCTAATCCATTCTAAATATAATTCACATCATCTTTATGATTAGAACCCTATTTTGGACCCAAGGTGAGTCTGATGAACCGTTTATTCAAGAAAACTTCTTCTTCTAAATATTACTGAATCTCTTAAGCATTGTGAGTGTGATGATCTAAATACATTTTTTTGACTATGACTATCAAAATTTAAAAATTGAATTTATTTATCATATTTGACAAAAAAAGACTTCATATAAATTAAAATCAATATTTTTCTTTCTTCAAAAACCTTCTTTAGTGAACATAGTCCTAACAATATCTCACTTTGGATTCTGTTGTCATCCAAGATTCATAAATAAATAAATTTTGTAACTACAAGATACTGATTACTTATCAAAAATTCTAATCCTACGCGAGCTTACTCATTGTGGGATATAAGAATTACTGATAGCAAAACCATGTTGTCCCAAAGTAGTTATCAGGAAACTTCCTCATGTTTTCTTCAAAACTATCTTCACTTCCTCAAGTCTCTTTGTAACAAAATGTTTGTTTTCCAATTCTTGAACATTCATGTTAACAAAAGTTTTCTTTTCTAAAAACCACCCCAATAAACAATAATAATAGTTCACACACTTACAATCTAGATTCAATGCTTACCCAAAACTTTATACATGATTTTTTAAAGATATATTAATGAATCTACCTTAACTTTCCAAGATTTTTTTTCCTTTTTGACTTCTTCCACATTTCTATTAACAATTTTTTTCATTTCTCCACAACATTCTACCCAGTCCATATTTGAATAACCAAAGAGTCAATAATTTTTTATATATCAAACCTGATTCTAAATTTTTTTATTCCTTGGATATATCTAAGAATTTATTTTCAAAAATTAAATGACATTATTTATGATCACTCTTAAATATTACACATAAGGTAACAACAACAAAAATGTCAATTCATGAGGTAGTTAAATATTAAAACCATTCAATCAGCTTTCAAAACTCCTTCATATCATCTTCTTTACCTTCTAAAAATTTACTCAACTTGGTTCCCACTAAAATCGGTGTGGAAATTGGTTTTGAGTTTTCATTTCCAACCTTCTTAAAAAATCCCTTATAATATTTTTCTTATGAAATAAAAATTTGTTTCGTCTTTTGTACGATTTTATACCCATGAAATTATTTCATTTTCCATAGCATGGACATCTCAAAAAACTTTTTCGTCTATACAAATAAATATTTCAGATGATTTGTCATCATTCCCATCAAATATAATATTATCAACATAAATAATTATGATAAGGTAAAGTCATAACATTACATGATGTAAAGATTATTATGAAATATTCCTTTCTTAAAAAATCGTCTTCTTTAAGTAAGCATCCAATTTGGAATAACATGCCCTAATAGAATATTTATCCTATACAATGTTTTCATTATCCTGGACAAATAACATTCATCATTCCCAATAACAAATCACCAAGGTTGTTCAATATAAACATCATAATAAAAATCCCCATTCTGCAATATAGACTTCAAATCCATTTGATAATTGTTCTAACATTATTTTTTATCAATATAATAATGTATATGATAGTTTATAACATTGAAATAAGAGAAGTAGGCTCATAATATTAAACACCTTCAATTAATGAGTATCCTTTCTAGAGTAATCTTGCCTTGTTCTTTATCACTTCACCTTCTTTATTAATCGTGTTTGAGACATGTTCTGGAAAAACCATTTTGTACCAATAACATTTATGTTATCCGACTTAGGTATGAGTTCCCAAGTATCAATATTTTCTATAAGATCATGCTTCTCCTTCATTGCATGAAACCATTATATATACTCAAAAGCTTAATTCACATCATTCAGCTCAACTTTAGAATGAGAAGAATTATTTGAAATTATTTTTCTTGTTCGAACCATTTGATTATGATCAAAAATAATTTTTATAGATTACCCTTGCTTCCTTATCCTAGGATGAGATTTTTAAGATTAATCTTCATCACTGGAAATAGATGGTTCTAATTCTTCTTCTTGAGTATGATTATAATTTTCTGTATCCTTATTATAAATTTTAAAAAAACATTTATTATCCTTCTCAACTTCCTTATATGAAAGAGTATGTTTATCCACTACAAATTTTTCAATAACCTTCACATCAAAATAACCATATATTCTTTCTATTTCTTTGTTAAAAAAATTTTATCATCTTCACTCAAGAGCATATCTATGAAAAATACCATCTTCACCTCTCTCCTCATAATTTCCATGGTGCATACCTTTCTTATTTATAATGGATGGAATCCCATAAACTCTGAATTTCTTCAAACAAGGATATTTTCCCCAAAAAAATTCAAAATAATTCATATCATAACATGGCCTATAGAAACATCAAATTTAAATATAAAAAAAGAATACTCATTTCTTACCACTAAATCTAATGGTTGAGACTATATTCAAGTAAAATACTTATCCTCATTTCCATAAAAGTTATATTATTCCTTTAAGAAACCTAATTTTGTTGAGGAGTGTTTGGTGAACTAAAATAATGTATAATTACATGCTTCTCAATATAAAATTCAAATTCATCATTTTTTTGTTCCCCACCATTAATAGTTCACAACTTCTACACTGAATACTCACATTACTTCTCAGCATTCCTTCAGAAAAATTTAAACATTTATAGGGAATCTAGCTTATGTTTTCTATACATATCATAAGTAATGAAAGTAAATTCATCAATGAAAATTATGAAGTGTTTTTATCTATTAGTTTATTGATTAAAATTAGCCCACAGATATTACAATGGATAAGTTCATGGGGTTGTTTTTTAAAAATATCAATATTATTATGTAATGAATTAGTAATTTTTTCTTTCTAAAAAAGGATGAAACATCAATCTATTCTTATTTGAATATCAGAAATATCTCATAAATTTTATCATGTTGATAACATTCTCAAGTTTTTATTACACATTCACCCCAACCTTTTATTACACAATTGATTATCATCCACTATGCCTAAGTAACAGGAGACTCTTATTTCCCAAACTTAAAACATGTTTCATTTTGTACGTTTGGCTCTTGTAATAATTATTCCATCTACCTCATTTTTTTTAAAAATACAAATTTTTGAAAAATAACTTATTTTACTTCATAAAAATGTTGTGAAACACGTACCAAGTCATGTTTCATCCCATCAACATAAGAATAATTATTGGATTTTAAATTTTCTTTCTCAATGATGGTTGATCCAAGGCTATTAATTATCATAGATTCATTCTTTCCAAATATCACGGTTCCTTATTTGATGTTTTTTACATTCTTCAACAACACTAAATATCTTGTAATATGATAAGGATACCTACTATCTAGAATCCAAGGTCGTTACCATTTTTTAGTGTCCACATCTACTTTCACAACTAGAGTATTTTCTTTCCCTTTACCTTTCTTCATTTCTAGCTTCTAAGATTTGTTAATAAACCTTTTTTATGCCGGTAACAAAACATGACACCATTTTTCAAAGTTTCTAATTTCTTCACATATTCCAAAAATATTCTACAGAGGTTAGAATCTATTTTCATATTTTACTCCAACCATATTGGGTTTCTTCAAAACATCCTTATCAAACTTATTCAAAACATCATTCTCAAAATTATTCTTTTGAGAGGATTGACTCCACCACATTATTTTCCTTATGTACTATTTTGAATAGTTGTAAAGTTTTTTGTTAAACCAAGAAATATTTTTCATATGAAAAAATTCACTACAATCAAATAAGTAGTCATAGAATGAATAATTTCCTCTGAACCTTCTATATTGGCCAGAATTCTAAATATGTTTCTTAGAAACCTTCTTATCTTTATTATTTGAACTTTGTTGACCACCAACCATTCTATTGTAAATGATAATCTTATATTTCATCTTGGTATTATTTTCAAACTTTTTAGAAATATATTAATATATACATTTTCATTCTTATAATATTTAGTAAATTAAAATTTTCCAACTTTATTAGTCTTTTCCACATACATAACTTTCCCATATTTCTTCTTCCCAAAAACAATTCCATCTTTCCTTTCAACCTTTAAAGGTAACTTTATTTTTATCCTTTTCAGGTTCCTCCTTACAAGAACATTCAATAATTTCATATATGTATTTTTTTCAAACATTCAACCCTCTATTCAGAATTATAATATTTTTGTTGGGAAAGTTCCAAATCTTCTTCTATTTCCATTAGTTTAACTTCTAGATGTTCATTATCATTCTTTTCCTTTTGTAGAGATTTATTCAAATCATAAATATCTTTTATCATCATGAATTTATCTTTAGGAAAATATTTATTATTGTTTGATGAGGATTTGTAATTTTTCATCTTCCTGATTACTTTTCCAAGCCTCCCAATATTCCTTGGACATTCATTAAATTATTTTTTCAGATGAAATTATAATTGACTTTCGTCTTCGTCAGAATTGATGCTTCTGAACTCTTCATCATTCACTATTTCAATAAAATTATTTTCAACAACATGCTTAGAATATTTTTCCAATTAAGAATCATTGTCTTATTCTTCATCATATTTAGATAAGAAACTAATACTTTTAGATTTGGATAATTTTCTATCTTTTCATCTATCAAATTATTTACCCTTATACCATGTTTCTTCCACAACCTTCTTATACATCTTTCTACATCATCACTATCCTCTTATTTCATTATTTGATCAAAATTAGATACAAATTTTCCAATGGTTCCACATTAAAATTATTTCAAGGGATGATTCCATTTATATTTACATGAACAACTTATCATATTTTATAAAACAAGGTTAAATTTTCATCAAAATTTTTATATTCCTTGTCTTTGGATTCAAAGTCTGCAATAATATTCTCTTTAAGAACAATCTTAGACTCTTATTTCTTGGTAGCTTTAAAATAAGTTTATCTATCAGATTTTTCCCCCTTCATAAATTTTTCCATTCTAATTTCATTAGTAATGGGTAGACTAGGAAAATAATCTAGAGATAAAGTTTCTAGATATTTATCTTCCAATGAAGATACTTTAACATCAATCTTATCGGGAAGGATTCTCAAGATTTTTCAAAAACTATAAAATATTCTAACTTTTCACCAAGAAATATGATAGTACTAACAATGTCATTCACCCTCATAATGATGTCACCAAAATATTCATATTCATACATATCGAGATCTTCATACTTCAACCTCCAAATTTAAACCCCTTCCATCATTAATTTTTTATTGGAATCATTAATGTTTTTCATCTTATCCAAGATACCATTGGTAGTGGAAAAATATTTTACTCTTAAAAATCACTTTCAAAAGTAAATGAGAGTAATAAATTCTTGGACCTTATATTATTTTCAAAATTCTTCTTATCAACATATGTTTGAGGAACATTCTCATCAATGAGGCAAAACCATCTATTTTAACTTAATGATAATCGTATCCAGGAGAAATAGTACAAGGAAACATTCTATCCTTCTAGAAATAATAGTTCTTAACATAGAAGACCAAAAATAACATTACTATTGAAACAATTTTAATTCTCTATAAGAAACTCTTCAAAACATTAGTAAATAATAAACGAAGGGAACATCAGGCTCTGATAGCACTTGTAATTTCCCTGTGATGATTGTTTTATCACTGAGAGAGGGAGGGGTGAATCATTGATATCTTTTTCTTTTATGTTTACTTACTTACAAAAAATCCTCTTCCAACTATTAAAAATTTATTTACCTACTAAAAACAATTCAAACATACATACATATGACCACAAAAATTTACAAGGTTTACTACTCAATAAGAGTAGTTATGAATTTAGTATTGTCTGGAAAGGATCCAATACAATACAATCCAACTGATAAAAATCATTTTTTATGAATTTTAAATGAGTAGGGTATTCTCTTACACTCATGTAAAACTAGGATCAATATAATAGTTCATGTTATTCAAGTTGAAAAAAATGATATAAGATAATTTTGGTAACAATCCTGATATGGTTCTTCAGGATCAAATTTCAAAAATATAATCTTTCAAATCAATTTTTTAAATTCCTTAATAGAAGATGGTTTGAAAATCTTACAGACTTTTTAATGATAGTCAGTCTGATTTCCTAGTCCAATTACCAAGTATGATAGATCAATATGATAGAATAAATTTTTTAGATAGTTTTGATGAAATACTAAACTAATTCTATCTGAATCTAGAAATACTATCCAGATTACTAAATCCAATGATCCAGCCCAATAAAATGATTAGTTGAATACAATCTTGTCTCTTTTCCTTTATTATATTGTCCAGTAATATTTTTCAATAAAACTCAATAAAAAAACATCTTCCTCTATAAATACAGAGCTTTAATCTCGTCACCCTAAATAGTACACGTGTTAGAATGTAAAATGTACATTCTCCTTTTATTGATGACCAAAAACAGGTCTGAGCGGGATTCAGAAAATTTTTCTTACTCAACAAAATTTTCCCAAAAAATATATACACCTTGGATTTTGGGTGTATTTATGTGTTTGATAACTCGTCTCAACTCATATCAAACCTTCTCAAATATTCTAAAAACACCATATTTTTTATTAATTATTTAAAAAACAGATGTCTAATTTTAATTATATAATCTGATTTCCCAATACAATGCTTGGTATCACTTGTATATATGAAGATATAGAGAGCTTCATTATTTTCATCAAACTTCAGTTTGATTTTGAATCTAATTTTCCATTACAATTTCTTCATTACAATGAGAGCATTTTGTCACTCTGATTTTCTTAACCAACCAATAATTAAATTAGAACTCAAGAAAACCAATTATATTGATTTATATCAATTGTAAAACCAATTTTATCATTCTGATTCTAAATTGTGATGATAAAGGAAGATTCTACAAATTATTTAAGAATGCTTCTTTTCCTCCTTCGACAACACTTCCAAAAACTCACCAACCAAGATTATTCCTTCTTCTTTTCTTCAGACCGATATTTTAGAATCTAATTATGTTATAAGTGTTAGGTTACTTCTATTTATCGGTATTGGATTCATTTCAACAATAAGAGTCAACTTAAATATGATAGATATTGACCCACATGTGAATAAAGATACTTGAAATCAAATAAGAGTTATTATTTATCTTGACCCACGTGATAAAGAAATTATCTTCACACGCTTTTAGACTACCAAATTTTTTTTGATGAAGATGGTTAACTGCATTGTTGATCAATATCTATCTCTCTTCAACACATTTTTATCAATAGGTTAAATTAATTTTTCTTTTCATTGATTCAAAAAATAATCAACTCCATTCTTATAAGATTTAAATCTTTTGTAATTTGGTCTGGAAAAAAACTGACACCTTCAGTTTCTCCCATTTTCTACAAAACTTACTAGCCTTCAAAAAATTGGAAAATAATGACTTAAGACAAAAATATTTTACATTCCCAATATTCCATATTACACAAACATTTTCTTATAAAAATTAATTTCTTCATGAATTTAATTATGTTCAAGATAAACATTAGTATCTTATAACTAATATTTGTAACCTTGCATTCTTCGAGAAACATACTTCTTTTCAACCGATACGAAATACAATTAGATTGAGTACATCTGGTAGAACAGCTTCTCCCTATTTATTTCTTCCAGCATTCATCATAAGTTTTATAGAATATTTATGATTTTTTTAATTACAAAATATAATATCATTGTAATATTTATATCAGTTTCATACAGAATTTGATTCTCATCCAATTTATGATTAGAACCTCATTATTGACCCAAGTAAAGTCTATTGTGTCTTTTCATTTAGAAAACATATTCTTCTTAATACAATGCAATTTCTTAATTATTCTGAGTCTGATGATCTGAATACGATTTTTGAGTCCGATTATCAACTTTTACAAAGTGAATGGAAATATATTATTTGAAAATAAAATACAAGGTATAGTTTCACAAGAAACTTATTCTTACATGAAAAACATTCTGTAGCCAACTTTTTCTAAAGATAAACCTTTAGAAATAATAGTAAGGCACAATTCTTTAGGAATTTGTTCATCAAGTGAGAATAAACTATTCCAAGGGAAGGATAGTGGTAAACATACTTCTTTAGATTCCTTTATGTACTTAAGGAATATGAATGTAAAGTATTATACATCCTTGGTAAGAAGATATGAGTTACTATGGTCCAGTATTCTAAAGAATACATTAACCAAACATTTATCAACCAAAATAATGTAGCATATAGAGATTACTAAACACACATTACCTTATCTACATCACATCATTAGTGTTAATGACGAGGATAGATGATAATGTATTTCATGTAAACAGTGATAAATAATGTAGCATTAAAAAATTCATAAACACAAATTTTATACATCAGAGTTATAATGTAAGTAGAATTACTCTTTTAACTTAAAGAAATATTCATTTTACTTCATCATGTTCTTCAAAAATAATGGTTATATCCCATACCCACATGCTAACTATTATAAATAATAGAGATCATAATCGTATTATTATGATGGGCATCCATTATGTCACAAGGACATGATCTTGGATTCATAGAGTTCGTTATACATAAACAAACATGCATCAAGTGAAACACTTTGTTCAGCTGAAGTAATAATCCTAAATGTTTCTTGGGATATTACATAAATCCCTAAAATAGAAATGTTGTAGTCAAGTGATTGACTGTATTTCTATATAAGGGTGATAATCTATATTAGAGATAGTGGTACCCAAATTAAATTGGGTTTATTCAATGTTGTAGATGCACAAATAGTTTTCATATGAACAAGTTGAACATTTTATGTGGAACATTCATGTTCCAAAGTCACATACTATGTAATAACGATAAAACCAAGGTGATGGTTTAAAATTCCCCAGTACTAGTGATCCATTATAATTTATGAATAAAAATTCCTTCAAGTAATAAGTATATGGAAATTATCTTAGATTGGAATTATCAATTGAAATTCAATAATGGATTTCGTGTATCAAAGTTCAAATGGGTTTATTATTTTCAATACAGTGGTAGGTATTCAAGTGAGATGATACATGGATGGTACTATTGTGGTTCCAATAAGGCTTTATTGGTTATACCTAATTATTATGCCTAAATCCTTTATAATTTTATTAGTCGTACATAATATCTATGATCATTTCATGTCATCCCAACCAATTTTCAAACAAGTTTTTGTAATGAAACTAGAAACCGATGGTCATGTCATAGAATGATAATAAAAGATTCAAGTTACAGAAATATATTTTAGGATTTAATTAAAAAACTAGATCATAGAATTTTCATTTGGATTGAATCATTTCCATGTGTCTACCAGGGGGTACTAGGAGAACCATTATTTTTCATGTAAAATATGTTCGACAACATTTGTAAAAATAATAATTTGGTCTTCATGTTAGTTAATACCAAAATGAAATAATCTATTTTCAATTAATTTTCATCAGGTTAAAACCTAAGTTATAGGAAACAAGATCTACTAAGGTAGCTCTAATGGTTTCTTGGATCTAGTCAATCGTACATATAGTGACATGGTATTAAAAAATAAAAGTAGCAATTATTCAAGAGAGAATTCTTACCAATTTCACATCGAATAATCTCTATAGGTTAGTAAGCTCGGGACATGGGAAGAGATTAACATGGTGAGCTGAAATTCACACACTTTTTTATGGATCAATAACATATTCCATGATTTGTACAAAAAACTTATATTATAATGATATACTTTATAGGAGGATAATATTGGTTATATCAAGGAGAGCTATAAGGAGAGCTATCAGAACTATCTGATTTTAACTTAGAAAGCATAAAATATATGTACCTGGGATGTGGAGAATAATGTATACTAGTTTTTTAAGGGATAATTTTTATTTCATAGATCCAAATGATCATATATCGTAGTGAGTTTAAAGTTTTTAGTGAGTCAAGCACATATAAGATAGTGGTAGCCATACCTATAAATACCAAGTTCATTTCAACTTATGAGAAATATAAGAAAAATTTAAATGAAATGATTTGTTCTAGTTCTTGTAATCACACATACTATATAATGAATTATTAAAATTATGATATAATTACTAGTCAAGATTCCATGTCAAGGTTTTTGAAAAGGGATAATCTCATGGATACTATCTCTTGAGGTGTTTTACTCCAGGAGATGACGTCATAAATAGAATAATTTCCATGTAGTGAAAACATGGAAGGCCTAGCAACTAAAGTCGTGGCTTGGAAAAACTATGGTCTTAATCATGTGAGAACTAACAATTATGGTTAGAAAGTTTTCTATAGTTCATTTGGGCGTTTTGTAATAGTGGGTTCCCCAGACCCAACTATTCAATACTTTTGATAAGCATGTCATGTATACAGTTATATATATAGGATTTTTTCTTAACATTTTAGTGTATAAATCACTGTATAAACAATTGAAATGGAAATGTCCATAGAGTAATTACCACATCTAAAGTTCATAACAGATCCCAAGATATAATGTGAACCTTGAGATATTTTTATATTAATCTTAAAAAACGGTCATATAGTCAAGATACATATTACAGACTAGACATTGTAGATGTATGAATATCAGGTGTTGGGGGATCATAAGCATTGAGACATCTTTTCATGAAGTTCCCACTTAGTGATATATAATAGTGATATTGTGAGGATAGACCCTCTAATTGAAACACAACATGTTTTGGGTGTCATTTTATATTCTTATCTATAGAAATGTGTATTGATATAATAACTTGAGATCATTATCAATGTATTTAATTTGATCGTGTACATTAATTCTAGGAAAAAATCTTGATAATGAAATAATGGTGAGGTAGCTTTCTTCAGTGCATCATTGGTGGTATCAAATTTGTAGAATAATCATGAATTGTTTTTTCTAATCTAGGTTAAGGAAAAAATATATATCAGGAAAAGTTGATCTGGATGGTCGTAACATCATAAGACCATGTCCATGGAATTAGAGGGTAAATTTTTCTGGTTAGGTCAAAAAATAATAAAGAAAAGGATGATGACATGGGTGTACATCCAACTTTATGATTAATTTAAAGAAAATGAGATTATATTAGATGGTGCATGTTCATAGGTTGGTTGTCGCTACTATGACTATCCTTATCTCTATAGGGGACATGATGTATTTCTAGATAACGCTATTAGTATCTGAATAGTATTCACTGTTATTGAGAAAAGGTCCTAGAGAGTCACAAATAATAGCATATTCAAGAATCTACCCAATTTAGTTAAATAGTTAAATGGGACATGGTGGGACCCACCATGGGGGTCCAAGATTTTTCCATGATGATATGATCCCTAAAGTGATAAATAAATTCATATTATTAAAGATAAGAATAATTGGCATTTAATTTACCTATTAAATTTATTTACATGTTTTAAAGTAAATATATGGGGATATTATTTGAATGCCTATTAGTTTAAAATATTCCTGGTTCGTTTAATATTTGCAAGAACACTAAGTCAATTTTATGAATCAGGTATTATCAAAAAATTATTATTATATTATAATAATGTTATAATAATATAAATGTTATTTATGTCTCATCATAGTTATCATAATATCTTATATAATGTGTAAAATTATTTGGTGATAGGGGTGTCATATCCCAGTAATTTATTAACACAATATATATAGAAGAGGAGAGACACTCACCAACTATTATTCAATTACTCTCTCTTCTTATCTCTATCACATTCTAGAGAGAGACTCTCTAGATCTATGAGTTCAGATTGAGATCACTTTCACACATCGCAAGCAGGGTGATGTGGTGATCATCAGAGTGTCAAAGGCGTCTTCAGATCTCCATGCTAGCACCAGAAATTAAATGGTCAGTGCTCCATTAGTTTTGTGAAGCACATGTAGAAAATATAAGAGAATTAGACTATGGATTATTCAAGAAGTGATCACCTATAATTAGGAGACATTAAGCACAACTTCATATCTAACATGGTATTTTACTGTTATTATATTTGTGTTTAATGTTCTTCATGTGATATCTGTGAATGGTAATCGGGAATAATTTCACAAATGAAAACAATCTAATCTCGATCGTCGGTGAAAAAATAATAAAATACATAGTTTTAGGGATTCCACTACATACCCCTTACCTTAAAAAAATTTCCAAAAAAATATAATTTATAATTTATTCAATAATAAATATGATTTTTTTTTCAATGTCATTGCATAGCTTGTGGAACACTAGAGATGTAAAATTTGGAACCAGAAAGATAATAAATGAAATAGAATAAGTACTTGATCAAATATTTTTATTACATATTAATTGTCATGTATTAATTGTATTATTAGACCCAAATTTGGGTGTTATATAACTAGTGTATTATCTAAATTCTTGTGCAATGATTGCGTAAGTCCGAAAAGGTCAAAATAACATATTAATTAATTTTTTATAATATAAATATAAGTTAAAAAAATATAGAATGAATATAAATAAATATTTTTTGAATTATAAACTTATTTTAAATATTATAATTTATTTATAATTTATTAGTATTAAATAAATACCTTAAATACCTGCATAATGTTGATACATAATTTATTTCATTAATATAAAATTAAAATAAATGATTTTGAAAATAGTAATACAAATATAATTTTAAATAACTGATGTATACCATTAATTTCCATGATATATATGAATTTATATGGATTTATTAAAGCATTATTTTCTAATTTACTCTTTTTATTTATGTATTTTATGTTAAATTAAATGAATAGTGTCAAAACTAACAATAATGGTATTTTATCAAAATTATAAAATATTAAATAATATGAAAAATTATAAAACATTAAGTAAGGAAACATGGATTTAATATGATCTAAAATACCTAAAATATATATATGTGATAAAATTGTCACTTTATAAGTATAAAAATTAAATCCATTAATATTGAAAATTTTGTTTCCGTAGTTGAAATAAAAATTAGTTAACAATTGGTCAATCAAAATGAAGAGATTTAAAATGAGATCAAAACATTCATAAACTATTTTTTCTGATGGGATAACAATATTATAATATCTAAATTAGAATCCATGTCAATTTGGTGTTATTTGTCTATATATTATTCGTATTGTATTTTTATTTTAAAAAAATCTAAAAGTGACCCTCTGCTCAATTATAAATCTACACATCCTCCGTAACTTATTTAAACAACAATGAGAATTATAACATTCCCAAAATCTAATAATATATTTTTTAAAATTCCCTAAGAACATTAAATATCTTCTTATATATTGAGAAGACAAATCGTAGATCCATTTATAGGAGATCTAAAGGATTCATTTCAATGAAGATGTAACCAACTAAATAGGTCACTTTCATTTCTACTTTTCCTTACGACCTATAAATATATAGTATTTATCATAAAATAATATCTTATTTATCATAAATATGCTTAATTTTTATTATGATTATAATTACTCCATTGTATATCGTATTTTCCATCAAATATTATGTAAAAGTATCTCTCCTGCGTAAGTATGGATTACCGTCTCCACATAGAAATATAATTCATTTTTTATCACCTTTATTTATATATGGGTATTATAATGGTATTAATGGTTTTATATGATATTTTATGACACAATTATAATTCTTTAATTATAATTTATTGTTTATATTCTTACCATAAAATCCATTAGGAAACCGTAACATCGCTCGTGCGTACGTGTGGACTACCACCTCCACAAAGTGAGGTGATTTGTTTTTCATATATATTTTACTTGAAATACAATGAAGATTAATTTTATGAATTTATTTTATGTTTTTTATATAATAATTAATCTGTAATGTTGAATTATTACCTACCTTTCTTTTATCCCATCAGTGAAAAATTGGAAAGAGTGATCATGAGAACGTAAGACTAAATATATCCATGAACCATGTATTTAATTTTTCTATCAATAAATTTTTAGAATTATTATAAATAAGTATATAATTAATATATAATATGTTTATTTCATGATTAAAAATCTATAAATGATGAATCAATGATCATAGTATAAGGATCGGGTCTTCTGAACTGAAACATTCTTAAAAAACAAAGTAGTTATCACCCAAAATAATTATTTCTATCAGAAATAGTAAAAAATGTGTTATAAAAATTCATAAATAAATAATTATTGGTGTTAAAATATGATTACGGTTATGGAATAATTGAATAATAAATCCATAATTATTATACATGAGTATTGAACATGAACAAGGAAAGGTGAGACATGTGGTATGTTATTTTTATCTCACGTTTATTTCTATGGGAAACATGCCATATTCACCACATATTTCATATATGTGGTGTATATAATTTACATGAATGAAATATATGATAAATATTATAAATTTAACATGTTTTTAAAAATCAATCTTGTTTTATTTCTTTCTTGGTTCTTACTATTAACATGATACCAAAGCAGTAATAGAATTATTTTTCAATCATATTTTAATCAGGATTTTTTATAAATGAAACTCCAATGAAAAAATTATAAGATCTTTATCTAATTAATGAAATTAGTTTTATTCATATTTTGTTGTTTATGGATAGTATATGGTTTAATATTTTTCCTCATTTTAATAAATTATTATTTCAAAAGAGTTCTTTTATATAAAATTGATATTATTTCTCACTTCAATCAAAAATCATTTGTCTACCATATCAATATTTTCTAAAAAGGCTTCCAATAATGATATTAATATTATACTATTATTTTTTCAAGAAAAATTTTCCCTTGGATGAATTCCTACATAATTATTTACAATAAAACTTCATGTCATTTTTTTAAAGAGGTAAAGTTAAACTATTTTCAATAAAATATAAGAGGTCTGTTTTTTAACTAATATGGAATTAACATAAATCCTCACCATCATGAAACATAAATTTCTTAAATCATACATTTAATTAATTCAGTCTACTTTTCAATGAAATATTTTATTTATTATGACCATAGTTTTTTGATTTTTTAAATGTGTTTTTTAAATTTTAAAGGCTATTTTAATCAAGAATGTTTTATTGATGTTTCAATTGTATATCTATTCATGGGGGGGGGGAATCTATGGATTAAAATTATTATTCAATGGGGTTATGATCCAAGGATACCATATTTATATTTTGTTTATATTTACTAATATATTGATGAAAATGTTTATAAAACTCCTTTCCATAGGTCATGATATGTTGAAATGTTTATGAAACCCATTTATATTTCCTGGTGTTTGATATTATGAAGGTTTTATGATCTTGTGGAACAAATATGAATTATTTTAATTATGTGATGGATAGAACCCATTCTTCCCTCCAATAAATTGGATAATGTATTATATTTCATGATATAGTTATGATAAATAATTCTAAGTTATTTATTAGTTATCATAAACAAGTCAATTTTCTTTATCCATTATCAGAAACAAGAACATGTTCTTGATCCGCTATGGTATACATGTGTTGATCCCTACTCGGATTGTCTTGGTAGTTATCTTTGACATATGAAATGGATTCTATACTGATGATGGTACCACATAGATATTTATTTAATTAAAATATTGTTTATGATTTAGTTCTAATGAGTTCACATTTTTATAATTCCTAAATTTTGATGTGTTATTGTTTTATGCTGTAATGTGTGTTTATTATCTATGAAATATTGGTTATGAACTACATAAATAATGATTTTGATCACATACTCTTATTGTTATATTATTATTTCATATTATCATAGATTGATGTCTCCCATGTTTACCCTAAATGACTATCAGAGCTCAAAACTTTCTTATATTTATTTTACCAATGTTATGATGAAATATATTATGTGTGATATGTCTAAGAAGTGTGTTATTTAAGAATAAAATAATGGGATATGATGTTTCTTTCTTCAGAACTAATTTGTTATATGTCTGTGTTTCCAATATAACAAGGCCTATTCAATTATGGTATAGATTATTTATGATACTCAATGAATATTAATATATATGGATGTAATATCAATGTATGAAAAATATGTGTAGCTATAAGGGATAGCCCTATGGAATTTACTGGATCATAGTAGGGTAGACAACCTAAGTGACTCACTAGTTAAGTGGGTTTCTAAGATACACTCAGTAACCACCTCTTTAATACATATGTTGCGAGGAATACTAGTGGCATAAGGAATTACAGTAACTAGAATAATCAAACAAGTAGTGATCATAATATAAATCTCAGAATGTACCTCAGGCATCTCTGCCATGTCATTGTATCACATCAGGTCCATGGGTTGAGTTCTTGTAATAAATTATATTATCACAACTACATAAATACTCACAAGGTAAAATAATAGATAAGAGGGAGATGGGGATAGAGGTTGTAAATGACCACTAAAATCTATACCTATAGCCATAGACTCTTGGGATCAGTTGTTCGATATGGGTTCTAAGGTGACACTTGTTGCCATCTCTACTCAAACCCATGACATTGTCTCTACAGGCCAGTCAACCTCTAGGAAACCCATTGGGTTTCCCTAGGTAAATACATGGGATAGGTATTTGTTACAGTATTACTGAAGATATAATGGAAATAGAGGAATCCATATTGGGATAAAAAAATAGTAACAGTATAGATTCATCCCCATTGAGAACCTCTAAAAATAATATTGAATTAGTTGTATTTAAATTTGAATCCTCTTAGATAGATTCATGGTATTTGGTCAGTAGTCATTTCACCCAGAATTTGGGTCCCAGAATATTTTAAAAATGGTAAGATAAACTTTCAGGATACCCATGTTCTTTCCATAATGGAAATGATCATGAGATTAACTATGGCACATCTCGTTACCCATGGTCACTCTTGGATTGTCCACTCAAAAACCCAATCCTTTTCTGCCTAAGGTCTATCCACCTAGGCTAATACAAGGAATGAAATTACTCCCCATGTTTATCATCACCTCCATGGATATCTAGAGGCAACTTGTGGTCTCATGGATATCAGTATAGGTCGTAATGGATTATGTTAGGAATATAGCCAATAGGGGTTGATTTTGTCGCAAAATTTACATCCATTATAAATAAAGAAATATATTTTTATTAAACAATTATTTTGAATATATTGAATAATGGTGTGACTCCCTTAGAGGTGAGAATAATAATTCACATACCACTATAGACAAGCATTAATTCTATAGGAAAAGTAAAACAAACCACCTACCTAATAAGAATCCTTCCATTTATTTTCCAAGTGTTGGGATTATCTACTAATGCTTATCCAAGATCACCAGAGACATTACAAGTCCAATATCACAAAAAACTAATATATATTAGTTAATTATAATTAAATTAAAAATAATTATTAAAAAAAACAATCTATCAGTAATAATATTGAAATTAAGAAAGGTATCATGCCTAAAACCTAACTGGTGGACCTATCGCATCGGAACCATGATGATATGATCGCTATCAACCCATGATTTATTCTTCATCATGAATAAAGAATAAACACCAATAAATATAATAAAAAAAGGACCAAATAAAATTAATATATGAATATATATTTATAAATTAACCAAAGTGGCATACCCCCAATGATATAGAACACATTAAAGTGAATATGACCTTCTCAGCCAACCTCTTCTTAGGCATAATAATTTCCTCATCACTGGTATCCAATTCAACCATGGTACAGTGGAATCAATATTGAAATCTCTATATATAGAAATAAATAAATTATTTGAAAGATAGTATAATACTCTAGTATCTTTTGGGAGGATATATCATACAATTAAATGTCATGGAATTCCACCAACAACACCACCTTTGAAGAGGTTTTAAGAAGGGAATGAAAGGAGGTGGTATCTATCTCATCTTAAGGAGGAATGGGAGTAAAAATAGCATATCAATAGTAAAATACCACTATGTTAAAAGGTTAAAATCATCCTTTTTAATGTATCCCACTATTTATTCACATAGCTTTCTAAATCATTTACCAACCATGTGACTCCACTAACCTAGGAATAACTACTTGATTTGTTAAAAAACATAGTTTAACAGAACATGAACCAACCGTGTGGAATGTATGTTGTTTACAATAGATGATAACATGGTTTTTAGGCCTCCCAAATGGTTTTTATAGACCATTTTCTTATGTAAACTTGGTGGAACTATAGTTATCCAAACCATGTACCAACTATGTGCCTTGGGTTGTACACTTCAAAAAGACCAATTATAGGTCCCAAAACATCAGGTCACTCTTGAATCCTCGAAGATACTACATGAGAACTGAAATATATCTAAAAAATAACTTTGAGTAATTCTACCCTTTGGAATTCTATTTTGAATCTCTGTTCAAGATTTCACCCATCTGGTAATTGGAAATTCCAACATATTTTGAAATTTTCCTCTCATACAGACACAAGATCAAAAAACTGCACCTCTTTTGAAAAAGGATTATATCATTATCATATTTTTTTAGAATATCACTATAGAACCTCATAAATTTCCATTATAAGTAAATCCATATAAAACATGGGCTATATGTGTATAATTTCACTATATACATAAATGGAAAAAATATTTTTTGCATAGATGTTGAAACATTAAACAATTGAGCCCTAGTTATTAGTGTTAAAATTTAGATTAGTACCCCTATTTTTCATATAGATCCTATGTCCTTGATGTGATGCATGATAATAATCTTTCCTCTATAGTCCAAGAGTAAAATCAAAACTAATAACCTCTTGCAAAAGGGTGAAGATCCTAAAATCCACATTAATCAAAAATTGCATACATCATTTTTATAAAATAATAGGGAAATAATGTAAAACTATGTAATATAAAAGAAAATAAATAGTCTCACAAACCCATTAACCATGAATTCAATTCATAATATGTTTTCTAAACACACCCATTTGACATCAATCATATGCTTTACCACATTTCTAAATATCTAGTTTACAAAATCCTAAAATAATATGACAAAAGAATTGGGATTCTATGATAAAACATTTTAACATACCTTTACCTTATACCACTAGATGGTGCATGGAATATAGGTCACCAAAGTACTATGCCAAATGCTACCAACTAGTATGGTAGTCTACAGTGGTATTGTGGGGGCATTATACCCCCTATAATAGATTTCACAATAAATAATAAAAAAACAAACACCATCAGTAGTATTAAATAATTATAGAGTAGAATAAATAAATAGAAAAATATATATAATAGTAAATGAAATGTAGTAATATCCTAAACAAACTTACCATATAATAAATTGGCCATATTATATATGAGTTGACATATACATGAAAGAATAAGGAAAATACAATACAATGTTTTCTTTATAAAATCATAATCCAAAACTCGTCACATTCTCCACATAAATTTCAATTCCACCCTCTCAATAAACATCACTCCTCATACCAAGTTTGTGTCTCCAAAGAATTGAACATTTTTTTGGGTACCCATGGAAAATGGTTCCCCAAGTAGAGTTTGAGTTAAATATGTAGTTCTCAATAAGAATTATACTCCCATACCAAGTGTCATATTCCATGATATGTTCATGTTAAATTCCTATTGGAAATAAATAAATAAATAATAAAATAAATAAATAACTACCATATAACCTAATTCATCCCAATGATGCATTTCCTCTGAGAAAGTCTTATAATCATTCCAGAAATGTATCACCCCGATATTTTATAATATATGTATCTTAAAATAATGTTAATTTCAAGGATAGCTTGGGATACACTCTAACCCAATATTTAAAAATAAAATATAGATATAATTATTTAAACATGACCATTATAACCTAGCCATTAAAATTTTTCAACTAAATACGATTAAATATATTCTAAAAATTATATATAATGTATCCAGATAATTATAATATATTGATAATTATAAATTTAATTTTTAATAATGCATTCAAAAATACATCTTCTCTCTAAATTTTTTTTATACATTTTAATGAAATAAAATATAATTAAATTTTTCAACATTTTAAAATTTTAATTGAATAATGGAACTTTTATATGTTAATAATAATTCCTAAATTATATTAAAATAGATTTTTGAAAATTTTAGGAAAAATTTATTGCAATATGAATAATGAAAAAATATTGATTTTTAGTAAAAACCATATATTCATTTAAAATCATTACAAAGTTATTTTTTTGAAATAATTATAAAATTAAAATTAGTTTATTTATATTTATAATAATCTAATTAAATTTATTGTAATTAATTTTATATTTTTATTTTTTAGAATTACTTTTTATATTTTAGAAAACTTTTACTTTTGAAAAAACAATAGTTGGTCACTTTTTTCATGTATAATTTGAATTTAAATCCTCCCAATAATATTATTTGAATAAAAAAAATGGATTCCATATTTTGAATCATATTTTTTAATATTAAAAATTCAACCCTTATATTTTTGGTCACTTTGAGTAGTAATCTTAGAAAATACTTATCACCTCGTTAAGGGTAAAACAATCAAAAGAGGGTTACAACTTTGGGATATAAATTTAAACATTCTATAACACTTTACATTATCATATTTTCTGAGTTTAGTTCATCCAATTCCATCTATGTCTCAAATATATGGTCACTTGGTTCCATATTACATTTATTATGACCATTATATTTATTTAGGAAAATATGAAATACAAAATGTCACCCTCTTTTCTTTAATAACTATAAAAATTTTATATAAGGATAAAAATGGGATAAGTTCATATTTGAATTTTTATTGATATGTGAACAAAATCATAGTATATTATTTTTAAGTTTTATTATATGATTTATTACCTTAAACACTTATACACCTCCAACACAGTATTTATTCAATTAATAAAAAAATATATGGTTTTCAAAATATTAAAAGTAATAAAATTTGTATGAATTATTATGTTAAAGGAATTTTTAGAAAAATATAACATATTAGGGATTATAAAAGTCTTTTATTTTATTTTACTGGCATTCATGGTGACAAATAAATGAATATTTTAAAAAATAATCTTCATGTTATTTTATAATGCACCATATTTTATTAAATATTTTTAAATTCATAAAAATACTATATTCTTCAAATTGAATGGAATATGGATAAAAATATATACAATATTATTTCCATTTCTCAATTTTTTGATGGTATCTTTCTTGATCCTAAAATGGTAAACAAAACAGTGATGTTGTGGTAATTATCAAAAGGGGAAATGAGGGGTTAAAATAAATAGATAAGTGTGAAAAAAGAACCTACACATGTACAAGTATTATTGTATGAAACTATTTAGACACATCATCATCATATAGTCTAAATATATCAAATTTGATCCTAGTGAACATGAAAATTAATTTATATTAATTTAATACATAGTGTATTTCTAAGAGAATCCCTCTCTCCACCTTTAAAATGGCACCAATTCTACTCCTTTACCCCCATAATTTGATTCATGTATCAAAACCAACACCTAAAATATTATATGATAAAATTAATTAGACAATAATTAGAGGTTTGTGTCACTATAAAAGAAAATTATAGGGATCCTTATGAATGAATCTAAAAGAGGCATACCGAAGATGTGGTAATCATCTTACCTTCCCTATTTCAATATATTTCTTCTTATAGTTCCTATAAATATATGGTATTAATCATTAAATACTAAATTTAGTGTCCAAATATTCAAAAATATAATTATTATTATTAATACATCAATATCCACTATGTAATTCATAAAATATAATGTGAATTATCACTCATGCGTCCTTGAGGACAACCACCTCCACGTAGAAATACATTTCATTTTCGATAACCATCTAACATGGATGAATATTATGATGTATTTAATAATTATATGTGATATTTATGATATATTTATTCTTATATAATTATTATATCATCCTTACCTTATTACATTACAATACTTTGGAAAAAGGTAACATTGTTCATATGTTTGTGTAGACTACAAAATCTATGATGCAATGTGATTCAGTCTTCATTTATGATTTTTATGGATGTTAATAATGATATATTTAATGAAAATATATTATCTGTATGATATACTAATAATTCTATATATTTTAAATTTTATTTACCTTTCTTTTTTTCATATATCAAAAAGTGAAAACAATGTTCATCTATGCATATGACAAAGATTCTCCACGAATGGTGTAATTCATTTTAATATATCAATATTTTATGAATGAATAATATATATATATATATAAAGTATATATGATATTTATAAAATTAATATAATTTTGGAGATAATTAAATGATGATCAATTTACAGGGATTAGAAAAAATCCAAACCAACGAACCCATGATAAATGAAATCATTATCACCTGGAACAATGATTTTAATAAAACTTTGTTAATAAACAGGTGATAAGATGGTAGAAATAAATATTTCTTGATATGATACATATGATTATTATAATTTAATAAATGTATAATAAATATATATTTATCATATAGGAGGTATGAACACATAAAAAATGAGACCAAACTAGAGGTATGGGATTTACATCTCAATCCTATTTTATTTAGGATTGATTATGCATGAATTTCCATTAAGGAAATTATATGATCATTGTATGATAAATATATTTAGTTTTACTTACACTCTATTCATTTATGGATAATAAATTTTTTTCCTTTAATTTAGTCATTATATATCCTCAATAGTCTGAAATAGTATTTTTACATGAAAAATGACATTATTTATCTCCTTGTTTGAAAATTCATTTTCATCTGTATTCATGTTTTGTAAAAAAAGTTCAATATATTTTTCACTACTCTGAATTTTTTTAAAATATATCTCTTGCCCTGATTTTTTACAATCTTTTTTAAATTTAATCTTAATATCATTTTCTGAAAGATGTAATTTTTATTTTTAATGAAAATGTGAATGGAGTATTGGTTTTAACGTACACCACATGAATAGAATTTTCTACTGTAATGAATATTCACCTCTATGAAGATTAAGTTTCATTTTTCCATGTATTTTTTTCTAATAAAATATTTTCCATTAAATTTTGTATATAGTTAGATTATATATAAGTTATTTTTAATATATTAGGGGTTTTTCTTTAATATACACTCAAGAAATATTTCAATGGAATTACTATTATATTATAACAACATTTGATGACATTTGTTCTTTTCTGGGGATATTATCCAATGATACCATCGCTATTATTTATATGGATGGCTTATTGTTATGGTAAAAACATGTTTTCAGATTCCATTTATTTTTTGTACGTTATTTTCAGATGAATTTATGAAATGTTTATGAAATCAGTTTTCTTTTATTAGTTTATAATTTTATTATAAGTTGAATGTTTTATAATATTGTGGAACACATATTTTCTCTTTTAATTATTTGATGGGTGTACCTAGAATTATATATCCCTCCAATTTATTGGATAATGTTTTATATCTCATGATAAGACTAAGGGAACAAATTAAATATGCTTGATATACTATGGGAAATAAGTTGATGTACTTGATCGACTATGGGAAATAAGTCAATGTTATTTATCAAATATGTGAAACATGCAAGGTTTTACCAATCCACAATGGGAAATATGTAATTATTCTTAATCCATTAGGATTTGGGAAACATTTTTTGATTCCTTATGAACTATGATTTTATGGCCTAAATAGCTAACCTTGATAAATGAAATGGTTTCTATACCTATGATGGTTCCATAATTTTATGACATATTTATATTCATAGGACTTTCAGTCAATGTTTATGACTGATTCATAATGATTTATCATACTTATGACTCTTGTATTTTGAAAGGATATTGTTTTATTAATTGAATCATGTTTATAAAGAATTAATGAATGGGTATGAACACTAGATGTTATTTTCATGATATCATATAGTTATTCTTATCATATTATTTTTTATGATCATCATTTGATATCTCCCATGTTTGCCCTTAATTATTATCTAATATCACTAGTAATTATTTTTTTGTTTCCCTAGGATATAAAGAAAATATATATGTATATAATTTCTAATAATGGTTATAGATATAAATAACTATGTAAGAGATGATGTAGATCTTTTATGAATGAGTTTTCTATGTATCAATGTTTCCAAAGTCACTAAAACTATATGGTTCTTATGTGGATCACAATGTTATTTCATGAATATTCATATAGTAAGATGTAATATTATGAATTAAAAGTATGATTCTCTATAAACCTCATCATCTTTAACCACCCATAGGGTGTGTTCCATAATTGTATCAAATACATCCCATATGTGAATATTCTATAGTCATCACAGCCCTCCCACTAAATTAGTATACAATATTCATCTAAAAAAGCCAGTATACCTATGGTATACCTAACTAGACATGACTTAGTAGATAGTTGGCCCCTTATGGATAATATGCCACAAGCCCGCACTAAAATAATTCCATAAATATATCATGTGATAATCCACCAATTCATATGGTATCTAAATCTCAATTGTCCCATCTAGTATCACATACCTCTAATATGGATTTTTCCTAGCTGAGAATAAGCCAAATATGAATCTCAACCAACATCCCCTATGAGATTTTTCATATTTGAGGAATATTCTCTATAAGAATTATAGAAACATACCATATGGTAGTTTTAATAAAATCATCAAACCTCTATTTGGGACATAAAAATTCAACCACTAATACAATATTTATCAACTTTTGTATCCATATTCCCAACCCATAAGGAAACCCATTATCAGGATCCCTAGAGCATGATCCATCACATCACAAATAAGAAATTTTTGTCACTTGACATCATCCAAAGGGTATCATAGCCTAGCAATCTATAAGTGATATTTTTACATGGGTAACCATGAAGAGATGTCCCACAACCTATCTCAGTCCTAAAGGTCCCTCTTGGATGATACAATATCCCAACCCAATCACTTTCATCATGAGGTCTGCCCACCAAGTCCTATTAATTTTCAAAATAACTACCCTTAATCTTAACCCACCTCTCAAGAGGTTTGTAAAAGACTAGGTGTCTCAAAGGTATCATGATATTCTCACAGTTCATTCATTACTAGTCACAACACCCCTCCCCCAATGGGTGATTTGGACTCATATACTAGTGCCAAAAGGTCTCATTTTTTTCATCCACACCACTCAAGTGGTCCGATAGCCTCTTTATAAGATCATGACCTTTTTTATTTATATTGGGATTAATTTCAGTTACTCTTTTATTAAATTTTGATTATTATTTATTTGGTCTATAAAATGGGGTGTGTTTGGGTAAATTTTAAGAAAAAAATAGAAAAGGGGATGTGCATAGTTGGTGCACGGTTAGAGAATACCATGAGACCTTGGATGGCGGGGAACTCATAGATGGTACATGTTTTTCCCAATCGTGCACCCTCATAAGGGAAATAGTTCACCCTAAAAATAAATGGTTCATGGTTTTTACAAACCATTCCCCCTACCCAGGAAACTATGCACCAATTTTTATATTGCCCAAAAATTATTTTTTAATTCCCCCAAACCCCCAACATTCACCCATTTCAACCCAAACTCAGACCCTTAGGATTTTGGATGATTTTGAAGTAATATGGATTGACTATAAGTACATCACACGTCCATTCTTCACTATTCAAATCCCATACCAAATATCTTATTCCCTCCCATTATGTGTATCTCATCTTGTTACATTCTCGTTCTTCATTTTTATTTCTCTTATTCTTTTGATGAGAAGTTTCCACTATTTGGATAGATTTAAAAATATATAGTGACATAAAGATCATCAATTCCATATCAGCATCCAGATTTATAAGATATTTATTTTTTTAATTTTGATTTAGGCTTTTAGATCTGGATTTGGATCTATATCATTATCCCGGTCGATTTTGTGTAATTTTGTTGGCCCAACATTCATCAACAAATTGAGGTAGGTGTTCTATTATAAAATCCGATAGTATTAATATTTTTTATATGTATGTGATTTTTAAATATCTAGGGTTTGTTTAGGAATTGAAATTACATTGTTTAATTAATTTATGTGGTCAATTAATTAATTGAGGAATTTAGGTTTTGATAAAACATAGGATTTGGGAGATTGATATAATTAATTGATGAATTAATTATTGTGATATGGAATATATAATTACAATAAATAATGATTCAATTAATTATTGAAATATTTTAATTTAGGAACAAATGTGATTAAATAATTGTCAACTTAACTAATGTGGTGAATATGATTAATTAATTGTAGAATTAATTAATGTGATGATTGTGATTAATTAATTGTAGAATTAATTAATGTGATAAAAGTGGTTAATTAATTTTAGAATTAATTAATTTTATTAATTTGATTATTTAATTATTTAATTAATTAATGATAGTGAAATTGATAAGAAGATTAATTTTTATTAATCTTGAATGAATGGTATAGTAAATAATGTGATATTGTGATGCTTATGAATGAATGATATATATGTATAGGACACATACTGATGCTTCAAATGATCTTGGGAAATTAATTGATGAATGAGTGTGGGGCACAGACTGACCCTCCAAATAACCATAGTGTGAAAAAGTATATGCATGCGACATTATGTATGGAATAGGGACTGAAGCTCCAAATACCCATGATGTGTGTGATAAGGAATAATTATCTAAATAGTCACGTGATGGGGTTGTTATACATGAAGATCTATGTTCTTGATATTGACATTGGATTATGGATCCAATTATCCAAAATAGAGAATTAAAATGAAATAGATAATGAAATCCCATTTATTAAATGAATTATGAACTAATAATTTGAAATGGTTTAGATTCCTATATGGGATGATGTAGGTATTGGTATTTGGGAGTCCATGAGAACAAGAGGTTTATGTAGTTAAGTACATATTAATTTTATAATTTGATAAATATTTAATTATTCATTGTAATTATTTCTTTATAGGACTACATACTCTGTTTATTGACTATATTTGTTTTAGACACCATTGGGGGAGGCCTAGTGATTTGTATTCACACCCTACTCGGGCTACCTGATCGGTACCCAAACAGACATTATTTTTGCTAGACGGGCAAAGGGAAAAGGCCCCGATTTCGATTGTGGATATGGTTGTTGAGCTTGAATGAAGGAACAAAGAGTGGTTTGGGACCCACTTTGGATATGTTGTTTTCTTTATATTTATTCTGAATTGTAGACACGTGACACTAATTTACCATACCATGTTTTCTGTTTCAGTTGGATATTGTATTTCCTGCTTTGATTATCATGAGTATTGGTATTTTTATTGATATATTGATACCTCTATTGATTATTATTTCTATTGGTGTAATAATATGATCAAATATGGTATAGTATCCACAAAAATGACTTATTATACCCCCACTACTAGTTGAAAGCCTTTACTGTATGAGGAGGCACTTGAGGTCAAGCGGTGGTCTAGCTCAGGGCACTGATACGTGGCACCCAATTAATGATATTAAAAAGTGGTATCATAACTCAAGTTTTATTTTATTTTACTTTTGTCTTAGTGTTTGGGAAATGTATAAAGGATACTAGGAATATTTGGGTCTTGGTTATGAGATTTTTCTTGGTATTTAGAAACTCATGTATGGGGGAAAACCCATGTAGTCATGGTTGGATTGTTTTTATTACTTTTATTTGTAACAGTTGAATATTATTTTACCTTGGGTGATGCACTGGTAGTGTGACGTGAAAATTGGTTTTTGATATTTTTTGATAATTGAATCATGTCCCAAAATGGAATAATAGTTGAGTCTATATTACATATTGTAGGAACTCAGGATTATTTTTGTGTCATGTATCATTCTAGGCACACACAAGAAAACATGTTTTGGGTAAGTTATTTAACTTGAAAGTTTTTCCTTGGTTGTGAATTTTAATTAAAAATGAAGCCAAATATGAAATTTTAAGTTGTAAAATTTTGGAAATAAAATGTGAATAAATGGGTGTATAATGGGATCTAAATAATAAGAATTACCTTTGATAACCAAGACCTTGGGGTGGGGTGGTTAAGGTTTCTGATATCGCCTTAGTTTTCACCATGTGGTGAGGTTTAGAAGAAAATACTAGTTGTTATTTATTGTGTTTTCATATTATATAAACGTGTTAATGTTATGAAATTCTTATCCCAGGGTGTTTCTTTGGCATTGTAGACAGTATTTATCCATGACGATGCTTGTTAAGAGGATGAGATAAGGGCATGGATGGATATTTTTTTCCAATAGTGGAACCTGAATCACCAGTAGTGAGGCTGAAGAAGTCGGTGATCAATTCTTAGTGAGGTTGAAGAAGTTTTTGATTAGTTATGTGAGAACTTTTTTTACTACATAAAACTGGTAGAAGGAAACCTGAGGTGGATTGTGAAAATAATGTATGATCAAAAAATGGATTCTCGATTACAACTCCCTAAAACTTTTACTAGAGAGGTTGTAACATATGGAGTTGAGTAATGGATCGAGTCCATTCATACTATACATGACCACTTAGAGACTCCTACTGAAAGGAGGGTCAAGTTAGTTATTTAATTGTTACATGGACAAGTGAAGTGTTTTTGGAAAATTGAGACACAAGATAGAAATATAGAAGCTATCGAATAGAAGTACTTCCAGGAAATGTTCTTGGAGAACTTTTATCTAGACATGTTGAGAGAAGAGTGAGGAGATGAGTTCATGAGATTAACTCAGGGGAATATGGTTGTGATGGGCTATGTTGGACACTTCACAGATTTTTAGTTTTTTGCTCCAGTACTGGAATGAGATGAGGAAACTTTGGAAAAGAAGTTTTGATAAGGGATTAAATGTGAGATTAATTATTAGTTTAATATCTTCAGGATAATGATGTTAACAGAAGTGATAAATTAGTCTCCCATATCTGAGTAGAACCTATGGAATTATTCTAGCAGAGTACATATAGTTTCTACTAGATGATTAGGAGTTATGGTATCTATGAGCAGGAAGAACTATTATAAGAACATTATCTAGAATAGTGGAAAAAATATCTAGACAGAGGGATCAGTTACTCATGATTTTACGAGAGTATTTTCCCACCAGTGTGGTAGGCTAAAACACTTTCATAAACATTTTTATCTACCATCGATGGATTTCAGAGCCGGTGGCAACATAGGTCATCCGTAGAGCTTCTATAGGAACTCTCAACAGATGGGTAGTGATAGAGGAGCTAGACAGAACTAGTGTGTAGGAAGGGGGTATTTTTCATCATACCAATATGGCTACTGAAGTTCTACTGGGAGTGGAAGTATAGGTAGTGGATGTGGTGCTTTAGAGTAAGAGTGCACATACCATAAGAGTGATGCAACTTTGGGGATTCAGACTACATCATAGTGAATAGGGGTAGGACAACTACATGTAATGCAGCCTACACTTTTGGTTAGTGAGGCTGGAACATCGGTAGTGAAAGTTACTATTCTTATAGATTTTACATTATCTAGTTCTTTATTGGAATATTGATCCTCTTATTCCATTATATCTGCAAAAAAAATTATTGGTTTGATCTTGATGGTGGAGTTTGTGAGAGAGGTAATGACTATAGATACAACGTTGTGAGTATATTGTGGAGACATATATTTGTGCAGGGGATGCTCTATTAAGATCAGGGAGTGTAATTTTCTATAGGATATCTATATTCATGACATGAAATTATTCAACTTAATTATGGGTATGGACTGGGTAGTCACTTACCAATCCCATACAGGTTGTTACCATAGGGGAGTAATGCTTACGTATCCTAATGTTGACCACTATATTCACCATGTGGAGTGGGATATCTAGGTAGGTGGAAATGTCCAATTACTCAAAAATCAAGAGAGCTTAGAGCCCAGGTTGCTTGTCTTTTTATGGATGATGAAGGTATTAATTAAGATATCATTCCACCAGTAGTGAAACTTTTTCAGGATGTATTTCTTAAGGACTCCTTAGGGATTACACCTGAAAAAATGTGGAATTAACTATTGATCTTAGGATATGAGTTGATCTAATATCTATTCCACTATATAAAATTTAATTTAAAGATATTCAAGAGATCAAGAATCTGCTAGAGGATTTTTAGTATAAAGGTATTATCTGACCAATTATGTTTCCATGAGAATCACATGGCTTTTTTAAAAAGAAGGTTGATGAGATATTTCACTTTTGTGTTAATTACCAGATGTTAAACAAGATTATTGTTAAGAACTAATATCTTGTTCCACATATCAATGCCCGATTTGAATAGTTGATAGGAGCTTGTGTTTTCTTGAAGATAGACTTTAGATCAGGGTATCATCAGTTGAGAGTTAGGACATCTGATATATCGAGGACTTCTTTCATAAGAAATTATGGCCTATATGAGTTTTTTCTAATGCTTTTTGGGTTGAATAATCCACTAGCAGTTTTTATGACCATGATGAACATAATCCTTATCCATACATAGAATAGTTTGCAGTAGTGTTTTTGGATGACATCTTGGTGTACTCCAAGACTCATGACGATCATTCCCAACATCATTACATCATATTGAGTACATAGTGGTCATCAGCTATTTGTCAAGTTATCTAAATGTCTATTTTGGTTTGATCAGGTATATTTCTTGGGACACATTATCTTGGAGGAAAGTGTATTTTTGAACCAAGATAAGGTTCATGAAGTGGTTTCTTGGGATCATTCCATGATCTTATTTGATATATTTATCTTTCTTGGGTTAACAGTATATTATCATAGATTCATCTAGGAATTTTACTAATTGGAAGCATCTCCATCTAACATGAACAAATGGGTATACAGTTTTAATGGTTAGAAGCTTTCAAAAAGGCCTTCTGGTATTTGAATAAGTGCTTGAAATATAAACATATCTTGATCCTATATTATCTATGTAAGGATTATATAGTGTATTGTGATGATTCTGGTATCAAACATGGTGCATTTTTTATACAAGGAGATCGAGTTGTGGTGTATGGGACTTGGTATTTGAGAAAACAGGAATAGAACTTCCCTACCCACAACCTTGATTAATCAGGAATGGTTTATTCTATGAAGTGTCAGAGTAATTACCTTTTGAGTGAGACATTTATAGTTTTTACATATCACAAGATGTTAAGGAACGTTTTTGTAGAGAGATTTAAATCTTAGACAACAATAATGGGTAGGGTATATGTAGTTTTTCAATTTTGAGCTAGCATATAGACTTGGGGAAGGAAGTAATGAGGTTTAATCTTTTAATAGGAAAATATAGACCCAGGTGGTTCAAGAATCTGGCACCGAGTGGAAGATGATAGATTTTCTGGCTGAAATATATGTTGTGGTTTAGAAGTTTCGGGATCAGATGACTCTAGTATCAGATTCATTGGAATTTTCATTTTTTGACAGATCTGATATATGATGTATGAGGATATCAAGTGTTTGACCTTAGTGGAAACCATTGAAGGTGGTTGGATACCTTCTAATTAGAGAAAAAATTAGGATGAGATCATCTCTATCATGAATTGGATTTTTGTTCCTATGAGCATGCGAGAGGTGATAATGCTAGAATTTCATGCCTCAAAGTGGGAAATATATCCAGGGGTGATCAAAATGTACTATAACCTTAGCTGAATTTTTTAGTGTATAGGAATGAAAAATTAGATATAATGTTTTATGACACAATAATACACCTATCAGTAGGTTAAGGAAAATAATCAACGACATAGAGTTTTTCTATAACCATTTCGCATTTAGGAATGGAAGTGGGATGACGTGATAAAGGAATTTGTGGTGGGTCTTCTAGAGATTATAATGAATAATTACTCTCTCTGTGTCATTGTGTATTGACTAATGAAAGTAGTACACTTCTTACCTATAAAAGAGACATTATCAGTGGAGCAGCTATGAGTTTTTTATGTTCAGTGGGTTTTTTTTTTGAATGGGTTTCCAAGAACTATAGTTTCATATCATGATCCATTCTTTACATCATGATTCTAATATGGATTGTAGAAGGAACTTGGTATAAAACTTTTATTTAGTTCAACATTCCACCTACAAACAACTGAGAAGTTATAACATATGATACAGGTGCTTGAGGATATGTTGCAGGTATGTGTTCCTGATTTCGATGGTTCTTGGGAGAAGCACATGGATTTAGTGGAGTCCACCTATAAAAAAAAATACGCTAAAACTACATAGATGGAACCAGATGTGTATCTTTATGGTAGGACATGTAGATCACCTCTATTCTATATAAATGATGGTGAGTTATAGTTTTTGGGACCGAGTCTCATGCATGAGATATTCGAGAAAGTTAATCTAATTTTGGAACATATGATTATGGATAAGAGTATATAAAAGTCATATTCTGATAGATGGAGACAACCCCTAGAGTTTAAAGAGGGTTATCATGTATTCCTTCAAGTTTCACCTAGGTTGTGTCACCAAAGGATATAGATACAGGGGAAGCAAGAACCAAGTTCCAGTATACCATTTAAGGTTGTGGAGAGAATCGGGTTGGGGGTGTAATGATTGGATCTTCCATTGAAATACATCTATATGCATGATATTTTAGATATATCATAACTTCATAAGTATCATCCTGGCCCTTATTATGTGATCTATGTGGATGATGTGGATCTTAAGAAAGATGCATCCTTTGAGGAACATCAGATGAGTTTGTTGGATCACACTGAAAAAGTATTGTGGGAAAATATGGTGATGATATTTCATGTATTGTGGTAACATGGGAGTGTGTAGGAGAAGACATGGGAAAGGGAATCACATATAAGGTCTCAGTGATATTGTTGACTTGGAATCATAATGAATCTTAGTAGTGAAGCTTGAGGACGAGATGTTATAAGGTTGTGAGATTTTAAGAACCCAACCTTTTTTGGAGTTATCTCTAACTTATGATAAGGTACTATTTTGTTAAATTATTATTACTCTTTCTTTAAGCTATAACATGGGGTGTTTTGGGAGATTTGGAAGAAAATGGAAGAAAAATGAACTATGAAAAATTGGCCCACGATTTTCCAAATTGTGGGCCCTAAAAATGGAAAATTTTCACCCTAAAAATAACTGGTGCACAGTTAGAACACAGTTAGGAAAAATTCTGTTCCCCTACCAAGGAAACTATTCATGACTTTATTAATTGTCTGATAATATTTTTTTAATCCATTTAATCCCCAAAACTCATCCCTTTTTTCCCAAACATGGAACCTTATGATTTAGGAAGATTTCAGAGCTTTCGAGGGGGATTATAAAGTTTTCCACCCTCTATTATTCATGATTCAAAGCCTAGATAGAATTTCATCTTCCCTCAAGGTATTTGGATATCATCCCTTTACTTTTACATTCATCCTTATTCCTTCTCTCGTTATTTTGATAAAAAGTATCAATCGTTTTGATAGATATAAATCTATTTGGGGAGATCTAGATCTATGATTCTAGATATTGATCTAGATGTATAAGATCTTTATCTTTTAATCATTATTTTGGGTTTTAGGTCTGGATCCTAATCTATGTCGATGTGCTGCTCGGTTTTGGGGAATTCCATTGGGTGGAAATTTGTCAAAAAATGGAGGTAGGTGATCTGTTATCAAATACCACAGTCTTAATATCATTTATATGTATGTTATTGTGGAATTTATTAGGACCATTTAGTAATTTAAATTCCCTTATTGAATTAATTAAAGTTCTCATTTAATTAATTGGTGAATTGAGGTTTTGATGAAACAAGGGATTTAGGAAATTGAGATAATTAATTGGTGAATTAATTATTGAGATATTCAATAGAGAATTGTAGTAATTAATGATTGAATTTATTATTAGCATATCAATACTTTGAAATGAATGTGATTAATTAATTTTCAAATAAATTAATGTGATGAATATGATTGATTAATTATAGAATTAATTAATGTGATGAATATGATTAATTAATTGTAGAATTAATTAATGTGATGATTGTGATTAATTAATTTTAGAACTAATTATTATGATGAAAGTGATTAATTAATTTTTGAATTAATTAATGAGATTTAACATGATTAGAGGACTAATGTTGGTTAATATTGAATCAATTATATAGAAAATCATGTGATATTGTGATTATTATGAATGAATGATGTAAGGACCTAACCCCAGTTTCCTAGAGTGAGTGCCTTATTTTATTAAATTAGTATATAAAAAGGTAAAATTCATCTCGAAGGGTAGAGTAGTTTAGTATATTTGGAAACAAGATATATACATAAGTTAAAAATTATAACTTGAAATGTAATACAACATATAATTTTATTGGGAACATCCACAACTATAAGTTTATCCCTACAGGTCATTCATAATAAACATCTTAATGTCCTAATAAAATGAATCATAAGAAAGGGTAGGGATCAAATTCTCTATAAGGGTAAGCAATACAATAGAAGCGTAAATAATAAGGAAAGGTGAGTAACTAAAAGTACACATGCCATTAAAAATAAACATGAACATAATATGGTAGGAATAAGTGCTAAATACATAACGTCATAATAAAACATAATCATGGGTATTCTACTAGTCGAACAACCACATGAAAATTCAATTACTAGTTTAATAATGATATAATGCATAATGTGGTACATCATAACCATACTGTCAAGGCATTGTTCTAAGGCCATAAATAACCATTTTTTCAAGGCCTTGTGCTAAGACCTAGTTTGTATCATGAGACATACCGATGCACTAAAGGGATATAGAGGACCCCAACCGACACTTAATAATTCCAATGCATTCCTCATATGAAAATGGATAAATATAAACAACATATAAATTCATATTGAAACTAATATATGAAATGTAAATAACATTACCTTAATATTATGCATAAACACTAACCGTTCATAGTAAATTCGTAAATGGTTTTAAGATAGAAATTCCATAGTCAGACTAATCATAACCCTTTAAATTAAATTTGATATATGATATAATAAAATATTAATCCCAATAGTACATAATAATCAACAAGAGTGTTGAGATAGATTAAGATACTCTTATAAAATCATCGAGTAATTCTCGAGATAAATACTCTTTTACATTGAAAAGAATAGTTATTTTGGAATAAACATTTTATAAAACCATAAGTGAATTAAGATATTATTTTAATAATAAAATGATTTATTTGATAAATATTATGGTTTCCAAAAATAGATTATATATTTCCCTTGAAAATAGGTAAGAATTTGAGAAATTCACTTTAATCGGGCATGTATTTTTGAATTTTTTTTTGAAAGATCCATTTAAACCAGATAACTATCCATTAATTAAAATAGTATTATGGTTGGTAAATATATATAGAACATTATAACAGAATATATTTAGAATACATATGAATAAGTAATAATTTAATTTAGGTAATTATAGAATATGTGTAACCTAAATGAAAATGGAGGTTTGGGTAGAAAACCCTTACCTTAAATCAAAAAGTGTTACTCACTTGATCTTAATGACTTGAGTAATAAAATTTAGGTTCATAAATTAATAATTAAAGAGCCTATCTTACATTTAATTGATTTATTATAACCTTATTAGGTTCATTCACAATATTTTTATGGGTTATGATATTCAATTTCATTGTTTGGGATTGTTTTCTTCCTTGGGTTTCATGATTGGTTTACTTACATTCATGTATGGATAGAAATATAGAATGAGAATGGTTTTCAAGAATAGAAGTTGTATTTTATTAGTTAACAACCATAAGATTAAATTTTCATAAAATTAGTTTGGTTATTGGGAGTGAATATGAATAATTATTTAAAACTTTAATGATAATTGCTAGGGTTAATTGTCAGTTCTAGATCACAACGAACTTATTTTGATTTTTAAATTAATATAATGTGTAAAGAAGGATTCCAAAACATTAGATAAGTTATAATACATATATTATTGTTTTTTTCAACCATAAAAATGTTTTCATGACCAGAAATGAATACGTTAATAGAAATTAAAAAACTATTGTCCTTGAATGTGATAAATTAACACATCTCAGATGGTGTTTTCATTTCTAATATAAAAGAAGTGGAAATGAGAGATGATGAATAATTATTCCTTTATAAAAATAACATTCCAGTACATGTAACATTCTAGAGTCATCAAAACATTTGGATGAAGGGATATGAGTATATAAAAATAAAAGAATGGACCTTAAAATAAAAGAAATGAAAAGAGGAATTTACATCTTGAAGTAATCTTCGTTGAGAGCCTCTTTAGGGGATATATTTTAGTATTTTTATGAGACCAAGGGATTATAGACATCAGGGAAGATATTGGGAGGATAGTTGGACATAATATAGTCAATTAAAAAGTCTTAAGAGTAGTGAATAGAATATGGAGTGAGGGGGTTATAGTGGAGGAGAGGGGTGATTTGTGAATATCTTGTTCATTATTTTAATATTTTCATCAAGACAACCAATAGTGTTGATTTATGTGAACCACAATAGTAATAAGTTAATTTTATTTCTAAAATTGTGTTATTACATTATCCATGATGCTAGGAATAGTGAATTTAACTTATAATGTATATATATGGTAAATTGCCGTATTTTACTATTCATAAAAATCGACTATTTTAGAAAATTCCAAAAATTTCACCATAACTATTTTTTGATGTGTAAAATTAAAAAATTAACTACATTTTTTCAAAATAATTTTCTAAATAATATTAATTTAAATTTTAAATAAATTCATAACTTTTTCAAAAAAATAAAAAATTTCAAGTTATAATTTGTTTTATATCTCTTTGAAAACTTAATAAATATCTCATTAACTTGTAACCTTAAGAAAATAAAATAACAATATTATTTACTATTCATAAGGTCCATATTTTTACGAATAATGGTATGATACTATTCACTAAAAATTATGTTCATCTTATCATGCTCTAAATATCTTACTAAACACAACAGTGTATGTCAGTTTTTCGAAATTCAAATCACAGAGGTGGAAAATTATGTTTACTCTCAAGGTTATATCAAAGTGTTATTTTGTGGGTACTCGCCCTTTCATGCATTTATTTATAAATCCTTGGGGTGTTACATTATCCCCTTCTTATGAAAAATTTGTACTCGAAATTACCAACATGTTACCTCATAAAAAGATCTTGGTAGTTCTTCATCATAAGCTCCTCAAGCTCCCATGTCGCCTCTTCGATTTTATGATTTTACTAAAGAATATTTACCAGTTGAGTCACCTGATTCCTTAATACATTTTCTTTAGTGTCTAGAATCCATATAGGCTCTTCATAGTAAGATATGTTAGGTTTTAATGCTATACCTTCATATGTGAGTGTGTTGGGTCTGGCATGTACTTCCTCAGTAATGAGACATAGAACACATTGTGTACTTTAGACAGGCTAGAAGACATAGCCAAATGATATGAAATATCTCCAAATATCTCTAGAATTTTAAAAGGGCCTATTTACCTAGGGATTAGTTTCTATTTCTTCCCAAATCTTATAACACCCTTCTGTGGAGATACTTTTAAGAAAACATGATCTCCCACTTGAAATTCCAAATCCTTCATTCGATTATCAGCATAGATTTTTTTTTGGTTTGAGCTCCTTTGATATGAACTTGAATAGTCTTTACCTTCACTATTTTTTCCTCTAAAATCTCTAAGCCCACTAGCTTCCTTTCACAAACTGCATCCCAACATGTTGGTGTATGACATCTCTTTCCGTATAATGCTTCATATGGTGCCATTTGAATACCGAAATGGAAACTATTATTGTAGGAAAACTCCACCAATGGTAAATACTGATCCCACATACCTTGAAATTCAAGAAATATTGATATCAACATGTCTTAAAGGTTTGGATTGTCCTTTTTGATTTTCCATCATTTTGAGGATGATAAGTAATACTCAAATGAAGCTCAGTATTCAATGTTTTCGGGAGACTTTTCATGAATTTTGATGTAAATTGAGGATCGCAATCAGAAACTATTAAAATGGGTTCTCCATTAAGTCTTAAAAATTCATTGATGTAGATTCATGCAAGATGATATAGTGGAAAATACTCTCCTATAGTAAGCAAATGTGCAGATTTTGTAAGTCGATCAATAATTAACCATATTGCATCATTTTTTCTTGGTATTTTGGGGAATCCAATGATGAAATACCTAGTGTTGTCATCCCATTTCCATGTAAGAATATGTATATGTTTCATTAGTCCTATAAGATGTTTTCTTTCAGCCTTCACTTGTGACAAACTAAACATCTTGATACATAATCAACAATTTCCCGATTCATGTTACCCCACCAGAAATGTTCCTTCTAATCTCTACACATTTTAGTGTGACCAGGGTGTATAGAGAAATTTGAGCTATGGGAATCATCCAATAACTCCCTTTTCATCTTTGATATAGAGATAATACATAGCCTCTTCCCAAATTTCATAACTCCATATTCACAAACGAAGTCTTCCAACTTCCCATATTTCACAACATTAATTTTTTTTGAAGTTTCTCATAATTAGATGGATATCATTAAATCATTTCTAATATATATGGTGGGTAACCAATTGAAAATGTGATGATATTTCACCTTCTTTGATAATTCTGTTGTCCATACTTATTAGATCCATGAATATAGGATCCCTTTCAATCCACATATTTTTTAAAACTATATGATCCTTCATTCTCAATGCATCAGCTACCTTATTTTTCTTCTTCTGGTTGGTTGTGTATGGAACAATCATAATCATTGAGTAGTTTGAGCCATCTTCATTGCTTCATGTTGAGTTCTTCCTATGAGAAGATATACTTTAGACTCTTGTGATCCATATATATCTCACATCTTTTACCATAGATATGGTGTCTTCTTATTTCTAGAGAAAAGATCACATCATCTAACTCAAGATCATGAGTAGGATATATTTTTTTCATGGATTTTTTACTGCCTTGATGCGTAGGCAATAACTCTATCATTATGCATAAGGACACAACCAAGTCCTTTCATTAATGCATCACTATAGATCACAAATATATCACTCCTTAATGGTAGAGTTATGATCAGATCATTCTATAATCTTCTCTTCAATTCATCAAAATATCCATCATATTATTTTTTCCATACGAACTTAACACCTTTATGTGTAATCTTGGTCATTAGGTTGGATAGAGGAGAAATTTTATGAAACATCGATAACAACCTACTAAACCAATAAAACTATGTACCTTAGTTATGTTCGTTGGGGTAGGTAATTCTTAAACAGCCTTTGTCTTCATAGGATCAATAGATATTTCATCCTTAGAGACAATGTTTCCAAGAAAGGAAACTGATGAATGTAAAAATTCACACTTGTTAAACTTCCCATATAATTCTTTATTTCAAAGAGTCTTTAGAATAGGGCACAAGTGATATTCATGATATTTGTATATTTTGGAGTATACCATGGTATCATTAATAAATACCACCACAAATTCATCAAGATATTCTATGAAAACCTCAATTTTTAGAACCATAAAGAAAGAGGGTGAAATATCCAGTCCAGAAGTCATTACTGTAAACTTGTAATTCCCATACCTGGTTCGAAATACTGTCTTAGGAATATTTTCCATCCTTTCTCACAACTGATGACAGCTAGATAGAAGTTAAATCTTTGAAAAATATTGGGCTCTATGAATTTGATAAAATAAATCATCAATGTGAGGTAGGGGATACTTGTTCTTCATCGTTATATCATTTATCTCCTAGTAGTTAATGAAAAACCTCATAGATCCATATTTCTTCTCAATAAAAAGAATAAGGGATCCCCATAAAGAGACAATGGGGTGAAAAATCCTTTATCACTAAATTCCTCTAGTTTTTTCTTCAATTATACTAATTCTATAGTGTCCATTCTATAAGGATTCATTGATATAGGCCTTGAACCAGGAATTAAATCAATAGAAGACTCAATTTCCTACACTGGAGGATGTCCAGGTAAATCCTCTGAAAAAAATCAACATATTACTACACAATAGATACGTCATCTGTTTGAAAATTCCTTTCCACACCCATAGATATTGCATTACCTTCCTCCCTAATAATTTAATTTAGTGGAGCTGCTCGGGGTGGATCTGGATAAGAATTAGATGGCGAGGTTTCTTCTCTAAAAATAAGGAATTGAACACCATTCTCAAAAATCATAACATACCTCCTCTGGAAATAGATATTCTCCCCATAACGTGAAAGATAACTCATACAAAGGATAATATCAAATTCAATCATGGGTATGATGATAAGGTTAGCAACTAAATCATGTTTATGTGTCATGAGGGGGACTGATCGACACATCTTTGTTGGAATGATACACCCCTCCCTGTGAGTTTTGACTGAAAAATCCATTATTAAATCAAATTGAACATATCTAATTTTCTTGGAAAACTAGGAAGATAAAAAATAATATAATGATCCATATTCAAATAAAGTGTTGTCTATGTTTGAGGAAATTATTAAATTACCTGCCACCACATCGTTAGGAACTTCAACCTCAGTAGTTGTGACCGAATAAGCATAGCATTTATCCCTTGTCCTTATTTGGGTAATATTTCCCTAATTCTTATTATATTAATGTGAATAATTTTCCATATCTTTACAACTATAGAAATGAACATTATTTGTTTCTTTCTTCCCCTTAGAATCACGAGATTGGTGGCCTTTTTCTCCACACTTGTAATAGAATATCATTCCCTTCAGGCATGTTCCAAGGTGTTGCTTCCAACAATTATTATAGGGAGGAAGGTCAACACTTCCCTTCTTCCCCATTTCCTTATTTCTTTTTCTATATTTCTCATCGGCTCTCTTCTTCTCTTACATTACTTTAAAGTCATAAGGCTTTAAAAATTCTTTTTTTTTCTTTATAGAACATGAGACTATATCTTCATATGATGAAAAATTCTTGGAGAAAACTACCATTCAGAGGAATGTTTTTAAATTGTCAAATAATTGATCAATCCTACTACTTGGATTATGTTTGTATTCCGCAGCATGTCTTACTAAACTTGTGAAGTTAACGTCATACATTGCAACATTCTAATCCCCTTTTTTGCTTCAGTTTTAGAGAGTTCATTTCCATATATGCTCATTGTACATGAGGGAAGCATTTTTTTAGGAAAATTTCATTAAATTCTCTCCATTTCATATATTTTACTTCTTTCTTATCCTTTGGGTTTTGGATTAACGACCACCACTAATCTACCTCTCCCGATTGATGTCAAACGGTCATGACACCCTTTAATCTTTCATTACATCCCAAAGCTAGGAATATATTATCTAGGGAACTTATCCAATACTTAACTAAAAATTGGTTTGTAATCCCAATTAATGATGTAGGTTGTTTTCACATAAAGTGATCTAACATAGCTCCTCTATGTTTTGGAGATTTATGCTCTATAAAGGTAATGATATTATTCATAACCTGATTTAGTTGTCCCAGTATATTTATAAGTTGCTCAGCATCAGCTGTAGATCCCAAGATAACATCATTATCTTACATAGGAGGGAAATCCCTACATGGGATACGTGCATTCATATGGTTTCCATTCCTTCCACTAGGCACCATTTCTAAATAATGTCATACACTAGATTAGGTTATGAATCATAATGTATAATCTCAACATAAAAAAATACATAGTATAAACTAAAATTCTATGCATGGATAATCCCATAATCATAAATGTGGTTTCTTTGAGAAAAATTTACATTTAAATACTTCATAATGGATTGTAAAAAAATGCGATTTATCCTAATAATATACCCTGGGAGTGTCAAACCAGGTGCTTAGTAAGACTGGTTATTGTGTACTATGATACCCCGAGTCAAACCCAAAAGTCCTTTTCAGAGTTCTTACTCCTAGGGACATCTATTTCAGAACCACGTCCACTTGTAGTATCTAGATAGGGATATATTTGCTAGAAATATCCACATAAACTATTATTTACCAAAATTTCGGGATGTTCATGTATTTTTATCATCAAGGAATATCATAGGGACTTTGTTCCCTAATCTGCATTTTCTAAATCTGGTTTCCAAGTATTGTACTAAACTTCCTCTGATACCAATTGTAAAGACCCAAACCCATTTTCCTAAATCTGGTGCATTATTTTATTACATTGAAATATATACAAGTAATATTCATCCCAAAGTACTGAGTATTTTTTTAGATTTTTAAATATGATACATACATAATCTTAACATTAAATGAAATACAACATAAAAGTTTTACTGGTAACATCCAAAACTATAATTTTATCCTTGAAGGTCATTCATAATAAACTTCTTCATGTCCTGATAAAATTAAACATAATAATGGGATGATCTCAAACACTCAGTAAGGTTAAGAAATATAGAGAAAGCATAAATAATAAGGTAAGGTGAGTAATTAAAAGTACACATGCCATTGAAAATTAACTTGAACATAATATGGAAATAATAATATATAAATAATTAATTCCCTAATAAAACATAATCATGGTTATTATACTAGTAGAATGACCACATGAAATATCAATTAATAGTTTCATAATGAAGGAATTCATAAATTCGGGCATCATAACCATACCATCAAATCCTCATGCCAGGACCATAATAACCATATTTCTAGGGCCTCGTTCCATGACCTAGTTTCTCTCATGATATCTACTAATGCAGTGAGAGGTTATAGCAGGCCACAATAAACACTTAATATGTCCAATTAATTCCTTATATGAATGGGGATAAACATAAAAAATATTTACATTAATACAGAAACTAGTATATTAAATGTAAATAACTTTCCTAGATCATTAAGCATAAACACTAACCATATGGAGTAAATTGGTGAATGGTTTTAAGGTAGCACATCCACACTCAAACTAATCAAAAACCATTAAATTAAATTTGTTAGATTATATCATAAACTATTAATCCCAAAAATATATAAAAATCAACAAGATTGTTTAAATAGATTAATATACTCTTATAAAATTTTTTAGTAATTCTTGACATAAATACTCATCTACTTTGAAAAGAAGAGTTCTTTTGAAAAAATATTTGTATAAAACTAGAAGTGAATTAAGATATTATTTTCATAATAAAATGAGCTATTTTATAAAGATAATGGTTTCTAAAAGCATTTTCTAGAGTTCCCTTGAATATGGGTAAGAATTTGAGAAATTTTTTTGAATCGGGCTTCTATTTCGAGAAGAATTTTTAAAATATCCTTTTAAAACATATAACTCCCCATAAATGAAAGAAGGACTCTAGTTATTACATATAAATATATAAATATTACATAATACAATATTATTACATATGAATAATTATGAATTTAATTTAGGTAAGTATAGAATAAGACTAACCAGAATGAAAATGGAGGTTCAGGTAGAAAACACTTACCTTAAGTCTGAAGGTATTCCTCAATTGATCATAATAACCTAATTAATCATATTTAGGTTCCCAAAATTAATAATTAAATAACCTCCACTACATGTAATTGATTTATTATAACTATATTAGGTTCATTTATGGCCTTTTATGGGTTAAGAGATCCAGTTTCCTTGTTTATGAGTGTTTTCTTCCTTGGTCTTCCTGATCGGGTTACATGTATTCATGTAAGGATAAACATGTAGAATGATAATGGTTGTCCAAATTATAATTTTTATTTTATTATTGAACAACCAGAATATTACATGGTCATAAAATTCATTTGTTTATTGGGAGTGTAGATTAATCATTACATAAAACTTTAATGATAATTGTTTCAGTTAATTGGTGGTTCTTGGTCACAACGAACTTTTTTGATTTATAAATTAATATTATGTGTAAAAAGGGATTAAAGAACCTTGAATAAGTTATAATATATATATTATAGTCTGGTTTAACCATAAAAATGGTTTCATTACCAAAATTTTATACGTTAATAGAAATGGAAAACTCGTTGTCCTTGAATGTGATAAATTAACACATCTCATATGGTGTTTTCATTTCTAATATAAAATAAGGGAAAAGGAGGGATGATGAAGAATTATTATTTTATCATAACAAAATTCTAGTACATGAATTTTACTGGAGTTATCACGACATTTTTATTAAGGGAGGTGTTGAAAGAAAGAGAAAAGAAGTAACTTGAAATAAAAGAAATGAAAATAGGAATTTACCCCTTGAAGTATTCTTCCATGAGAGCCTCTTTGGGGGAGTGAATTTGGTATATTTAGGAGACTAAGGGATGATGTACATGTGGGAGGGTATTGGGATTATATTTGGGAAGAATTTATAGAATTAACAAGGCTTTAGAGGATTTAATTGAAGAGGGAGTAAGGGGGTTTATAATGGAGAGGGGTGATTTGTGAATATCTTATTCATTATTTTAGTATTTCCCTCAAGACAACTAATAGTGTAGAATCATGTGACACATAATAGTAATAAGTGCATGTGAGTTCAATTCAAGTGTGATTACATCATCCATGGTGCTAGTAATGGTTAATTTAACAAATAATTTATATATATATATATGGTAAATTACCATATTTAACTATTCATAAAAAATTTGAGTAATTCAAAAAAATCACAAAAAATAACCCTAACCATTTTTTTACATGTAAAATTAAAAAATGATCTCCATTTTTTGAAAATAATTTTCTAAATATGATTAATTTAATTTTTAAATAAAATCATAATTTATTCGAAAAATAACAATTTTAAAGCTATAATTCATTTTATATCACTTTGAAAAATTAATCAAGATCTCATTATCTTATAACCTTAATAAAATAAAATAAATATATTATTTATGATTCATAAGGGTCATATTACTATTAATATTACAATTCATAAGGGTGTGTTACTATTCACCAAAAATTAAGTTTATCTTATCATATACTACATATCTATCTAAATGTAACCGTGTATGTCAGCTTTTCAAAACTGAAATAATAGGGGTTGAAAAATTATGTTTACTTTATAGGTTATATCAAAGCGGTGTTTTTTAGAGACACAGTGGTTCATTTATTTATGTATAAATCCTTGGGGTGTTTCAAATGATAAATAAGTATGGGACACGGACTGACACTCCAAATTTTCATGTGCAATTGATTAATGAACAAGTGTGGTACATGAACTGACACTCCAAATACCCATAGTGTGAAAAAGTACATGCATGTGACTATATGTATGGGACATGGATAGAGTATCCAAATACCCATGATGTGGTAGACTAGGACAGATGCTGCAAATAGTCATGAGATGAGGGTGTTAGAAATAATGATCTATACTCATGGGATTGACATCGGATTACGAATCCAATTAGTTGAGATAGTGAATTGAAATGAAATGGATAATGATATCCCATTTATTAAATTAATTGTGAATTGATAATGGTAAATTGTTTAAACTCCGACACAAACTGATGCATGTATTGATATTTGGATTTTCACAGGAACCTAGTGTTTATGTGGTTAATTAAACATTAACTGTAAAATGTGAAATGTGAAATATGTTTAAATATTCATTATAATTATTTATTTATACAAAAACATGCATTTTTTATTGACTATATTTGTTTTGGACATTATTAATGGTGGATTGGTGAGTTGTGCTCACACCTTACTTGGACTGTATGATTTGTACCCAAATCGATATCATTGTTACAAGATAGGTTAAGGGAAAAGGCCATGGGTTAGATTAATTATTTGAGTGTAGATCTTGAATTAGGGAACCAGATGTGGGTCGAGAACCACTTGAGATTCGTTAGTGTCTTTATTTTTAATCTACATTGAAGACCTCTGACATGACATTAACATGACATGTTTTATGTTTCAGTTGGATATTGTATTTGCTTCTTTAATTATCACGTGATATTGGTATTTTTATTGATATATATTTCTTCCTCTATTGTATATTATTTCCGTAGGTATATTAATCCAACCAAAGAGGGTTTTTTTCTCCCCAAGAATGATGTATTATACCCTCACTACTAGTCGAAATCCAATGTCGAATGGGGAGGTGAGCTTGAGGTCTTGTGGTGGTCTGGCTCGGGGCACTGGTATGTGGCACCCGGGCTAGGGAGTTATAGTGTATATTTCTCAATAGTCCTTGCCTCATCCATCTGTACTCGATATGGAAAGATAGAACCCAATGGTTTTTCGTGAACCCTGTAACTCATTCATTTTACATCATATATTCAATTTACATAAAAAAATCATTTAGTTAATCAAACATAGGGCATCAAAATTAGTGGAAATATCAACCATTATCCTAAAAAATAAATGATAATAAATTAAATATAGAAATTACATGCAACCACCTAATATTTTAGAAACTTTTAGATTTACTCCCATGGGAGGGAAGTAGCTGCCAAGTCCCACCCAAGTCTATGTGACATATTCTATACTCAACTAAGCTCTCCAAATTTTCCCAAGATCCTAACTCACAAAAAAATCAATAATCAATTAATTATAACATTTAGAATTATTTAATAAATTCAATTTCATTGATGAAAAATTTAATATAACCCATTTAGTGGTTAATGTATACTAAAACAACCTCCAATAGAACCCCACAGGTCCATCTCACATTCTCAAACCTATGCTAAATCAATAGTAAATTCAATTGAATTTTTTTTAAAAACATTAGAAAAATTGTTGGACCAATTCAACTTAACCAAAATGGAAATTCACTTTATGAAGATTACATCATGGGTGCCCATGTTCCAAGGTAAATTGAAATCCTTATCATCATCATTTTATTCTACCATGCTCTGAAGTAATCCTAATAAAAAATTCTAATAAGGGGTCTTAAAATTAGATCTAAGAGAGAGAGGTTACATGTAAATATCAATTTATGGTTTTTCATACCTTGAATCACCTTTTTAATCATATAATAACCTCATTTTTAAGGATCTTTTATAAGTTAATGAAGTTTTAGTGTAGTCAGATTGTGGTAGGAAAGAAGACGGGAAAATGAGGGATCCCCGCTCATAATTTTTTTGGGAGAGAAAAATGGTAAATTTAAAAATTTTAAAAAATAAAAAAGGTTTTGGATTTTTTTTTTGAATACTTACACTAACCATGATCAATATGTTTCCTAATTAAACACGCATCACACAGTTTATCTTTATGGTTTTCTAAACTGTGCACCAACCCTACAATCACCCCTATAACATTGAATGTTTTCCTCTAAAATCATGCATAGATTTACCCAAATCTTATTACCACCTTATGATATAAATATGATAATTTCAAAATGAACTAAAATTTAATTGAGTATTATTTAATTTCATGCTTTTCATAAATGGTATCTCCCCAAACCATGCATCGTGGCCAAATATAACCAAACCCTCTAAACATACCTAAAAATCTTGATGCTCACCCAAACACCCAAGATACTTACTGAGACTTATTCCAAATATAAAAAAAATATTTACGGGTTACTACTCTTATAATTTTTTTCTGAATCTTAGTAAAAATTTTAAATTCCTAGTAATTAAAAATTCAAATCCCTTCTAAAATTTACAACTCATATAGACATCATATCATGAACTTTTAAAAATTAAAAACATTATCAACATCTAAGGCATTATAGGGTCAGACAAAAAGGTAAAATTTTGACATTAAGGAGTTATATTAATTTTATAATAATCATATATATTCATTAAATGAATTTATATATAAATAAATGAGATACAATGATTAAAAATAAATTACATTATTTTTTGATAAGGTAGTTCATAAGTAGGCATGATGAAATTTTAATTTTCCATTGGGATATATTATAAATAAATAATTGTTATTCTAATAACATAATAAAATTTTATTCATCTAATTTTAATAATTTTACTATGTTTATATGGTTTAATTATTCTTTGAGTAGGTAGAATAATAAATAAACATAAATGTATATGGTAAAAAACCACATATTCTTTGAGAAACATCATTCGGATCACTTCTAAAGGACCCTTGGGATGGTATTTCAAGAAGAAAAACACCACTTAAATGTGGATTAGTAATTTGAGAGTATATTATTATTTGGTTTTATCAATATATGTTTCTCAATAATGATCGAAGAAGAGAGGACGGGATGATCCACTTAATAAGTGATGAGAGTGACACAATTGTAATTATTTGAAATATTAACATAAAAAATGAACATATTATTTGATAAGTGTCTCCAAATTGGATCAATTTAATAGGTGGATTGATTTAGTGTCTAAATAAATTAATAAAATATAGTTTAGAGAATTTTTTATGTTATTTTTGACACCTATAATTTTATGATATGCAATTTATGGTCAGGGATTTTAGAAGTCTGATGGTAATGAAAAAAATACACTTCATAAGGGACGTGAAGGTTGAATATTTAATGAATATTTTTTATGTGTGAAGGGAATACACTTTGGGGATTTATTGGACTAATTTTACTTAGAATATTATTATGAGTAGCTTTGAATATTATTTCCCCTTTGCCAAAATAATTTCTAGCCAACACTACCAAGATTAGATAGCTCTACTTAGGCTCATGAGAGAGTCCTCTTAATTACTCCCATAGAGCCATCCCAGCTGGCTAGTACCAGAAGTAGAGGGAATATTGTAAAGCACCCACACAATTTGGTCATAGCTATGCCCAATAGCAGCAGTGCAATAAGAGAGTTGGCTAACACCGGGCGGTGTCAGGGTTGATCAAGCACATTCCCTAGTACTTGATTTTGGGGATAGTTGGTTCTACCTTTTCCTATAAAAATGAGGGATTACCTATAGATGATTTTATGTGGGACAAAGAATCCACATGTATTATTCACCTGTTCTTAGAAAAAATAATATAGCACATGTCGTCTAATATATGATATCTCTACCATCCAATTGAATCTCAAAATCCTATGTTGCACATATTTTAAAAGATATAATACTAAAAATCATGAAACTGTTGTCTTCAACCACCCACTCATCTGCTTATATCCTATACCCCAGCACCAATAGTTCGATCTCATGAGACACATCCAACATTCACCTGAAACCACCTCTATCTCCATTATTTCATTTATATCTGAATTAGACTAATAAAACTAATATAGATACCCATATGATTGACATCATTCATCCATATTTTATGAGATTCATTACATGAATCCCCTCATAAGAATTAGTGCCATGCCACAGGAACTCCCAGTAGTGCATAGATCCATCACATAATGATCATTTGATCACATGAATGAGAAAATTAAACGACTAAACTCATCTCGTGACCATAAGAATCATTATTATATTGAAAGTTTTAAGGGTTGAATTAATTTAGATTTATCAGGGAACTTAAAATGGAATTTCATGATTAATTAAGTTATCATGCGATGAAGAAAAATATATCATGTGAGGCACTTGGTGATTTTCCAGAGGCTCTCCAATTGGACAACCCAAGATCATGTGAAATCATAGTTTTTGACCGACAAGATGCCATCACGAGAGAGATATCACATGGTAGAATTAAGATCACGTGAATCCATCTTTTGGATGGGTGATGTTGATCCCGTGAAGTCTTCACTGCCTGATCTGATACACACAACATTCCCATCATGAAAAGTAGCATCAACCTAGTCCTCATTTATCCTATAAGTTCCCTTCAACCCTTAATAAATAAAATACACATGTGATGGGATAAATGAGAGGGGATCCAACACATATAAAAGCTATCCACTTCATTTAGTGATCGCATCAACATAAATATGATTCTCCCTTCATGAGAACCCACCATGGGAATGATGTCATAGGAACTCATCATGTGATCATAAGATCGTGTGATCACATGAAAGATTAACATCATGTGAATACCAACTAAAAAATGGTGTCTCTCCTGGTTTATGAACCTTGACACTCATTTTCATGATCCCCGCACAAGAACTCTCTACATTCATGCGATAACATGAGTAATAGAACCTCATGTTAAATGATTGGATATTTCCTTTAACATACAACACATTACTACTAGTGTAAAAAGGCATACACCAATGGACGTTCATATTTTTATTTCATGAAACCTTAGTCTTTCAATGATCGAATACAACCTCGGTAGCAATGGTGCTAGTGTAGAATTCCCCATGGGTCACTAGTTATGTGATGGAGACACCAAGAGTGTGAACCCCATGTGTGAAAGTGGGTCAAAAAAATTCATTTGATCTTCTTATCCATGTGTATGACACCAATAGTAAGCCTTACCACATGTTTTTGGAGTCCCTCGCATGATCACTATGAGATCATGCAGTGTGTGGGTGAATTTTGGAAAAACACCTCTTTTTTGTCAAGCTAAGGAGGAAGACCGCCAGCCTCATGATGTCCCCTTCTCAGCCTCATGATGTAGGCTTTTGGATGTGCACCCCAATTTATATACAATCCTCCACTCCATGAAATGTATACCATCACCCATGCACGTTTCTATATTGATATTATTCCCCTTCACATAAGCACAGAACCCATTAAAAACATTGTGAAGGTCATGCATATAGTTGGAGGGAAAGAATCATGTAGGGTCATTATGAAGACATCCATCAACATGAATGTAATTTAATTAGAAAACCATTGTCTGTATGCATTATGGATCCTCACCCATTGTTGTGGAATTCATTGGTAAGACACTATGCATGTTCATAGAAACCCTCACAATACCCTTCTTATTTATTGAAAATCTCATGAACAATGGTTCATTATACAATTTTATTTAACATGCATATGAGTCCATAGGTAGGACCTCCTTTCACTATGAATTTTCTATTTTGTACACTGTTAACATACACACGTGGCCATGCATTATTTCCCATGAAACTTTATACATAAATGATTTTCAATAGGTTTCCTCAAACCTTGGGCGTACATCCTTTTTCTGCGATTGATCCTAAATAAGATCATGAGACGTCTCTTCACTACGCTCTTCAGGACACGTGATACCATTCTTTGTCACTGGTCTCGTGATTACCTTATGAGACCTTGAAAAAATCAAGTTGATCATAATAAAATATTTGGACAAGCCTATTTGATCATGAGATGGCTCCTATAAAAGTCATATTTTTCACAAATTAAGCCTTGGACAATTTAGAATGATCTTTTGACAAGTTATTGACATATTATCATTGAAATCTGATTTCCAATTGAATAACTATGGTGATCATGCAAGAACTTATGGACATGTAGGAATTGTATTATGATAGACCTTGATATTTATTCATGATCAAGATATTTTTATCTAACATGTCAATATTTTCCTGGGGAAATCCGAAGAAAAGTAAGGATGATAATACAACAACATATAGTCATGTCTACTTCGATCATGCATGAGACCCTGAACATGTCCTCTTTGATTTTTTGAAGAAATCTAAGACAATTAATTTGAGAATGTGACTAACTCTGTACACATCCAATTTGATCATTCAAAAGATCATATACAATTCAAGAAGACACCATTGGACATATCTTCCATGTCAAACTGACACCCAAAACATGTTAGGTGGATAATCAAGGCATTTCCATCATGCATCTAGAACAAGTTAAGGAAATACCCTAGGACATATCCTCTTCATATAGAAGATACACCAATACCCATTCCACGTGGACCCTAGCCAAGAACTTTCATCCCCATACCACTCTTAGAGAGACGTATCCATAATTGGAAACAGTTACACACTCATGTGCCCCTATTAGTGTCATCCTCTCATTTATACCATTCTGGGTCAATGTATTTATTTATATATCAAAAGATATAGAATTAGTATGCCAAGGGGAGTGTATCTTGATATAATCCCCTATCATTCATAAAACTATGGGGGATTACCATAATGTCTCCAAGTGTGATCACCCACCTTAACCCATCATTGGGTTTGAGGGACATTGAACTATGAAAATCTTAATTCTAGAAACAACCAGGATATGTAGCATTCCTTATTAAGGCCTGAGATCAAATGGGAATCCACATTGGTGTAAGTCTCTCCATGACTTCCACATTTCAACCATCAGGTCTAAATAATCTCTCATAAGTATACCATTCTTATTCACCATCCATCACCGAATGAGAAGTGTGTTCTTAAATGGGCATCATTTTAAGTGTAAGTCTCGACTATTAACTCTTGTACCTCAAACCCAATAGCAGGTTAGGTATGAATCTAACTACAATGAATCTGATTATTTTTATAAAACAAGATACATAGTGTTCTTTCATGATGCCTGATCTCCATACTCTATCCTCCATGGGATGGGTAATCATAACTCTCAAAGGGAAACATTAATAATCCCCTCTCAAATATCCTCCCATGAAATGTATCCAATATATCACTATCTCCTATTTATCGAAAAGGCATGGATCACATGGGATTAGAGACCAGTGATGATTGTATCAATTTCAGTATGGGATATCACCAGTTTGGGATGATCATTGCACCACCCCATATATATAAGTCCCACATAAGGCCTATTTGGTTATATCTCTAACAATGAAGATTCCCATATAAGAAATATATAAACTCTAATTTATGTATCAAACAGGATACATATGATGCCTCACCATGGTCTGAGCCTGATATTTACATCTTTACTACATGATGTTATACTGCATGGATGGGCCCAATCACACAAACATAAACTATTTAAAATGAACTATTTGGTTTTTGATTAATGTTTTCACATTATATATAAGATTCATTATAGAGGTTCAATCTCATATCCAATACACCAACTTCCTCTTAGATGAAAGTAAACTCCAGAGTGCCTGAAAATGGTCACAAACCAATGCATCATAAATAAGAGAGTGATGGAGAACTCATGGCATGCACACATTCTCTTATATCAAAACATTCTCTTAATAAAGTTATTGATATAGGGGATACCATCCACATATTAGAGTCTTTGAAGGATTTCACAAACATATCATAAATCTTTAAGAGTGTCCCGATGAAGGAAACAATTCCCCCTAAAAGGGTGTGATGATCCTGACCTTGCATCCTCTCAACCAATGTGAGTTCGTAAGAAAACATGGGTTTGAAACCCCAAAATACCACATGACATTGGAATTATGGTCTATACATAGTTATGGATGTGGGAACCATTAGCAGTCTCTATTGAAGACTATGAAAATTGAGAAACTTGATGTGAGTGATTGAGTAATGCATTGAACCCCCATAATCAAATTGTCACCTAATCCCATTCATGTCTTTTCAAAAGAACAAAATTGTGAAATTTCCATAAAATTATTTAACTATGTCATCCATTTCACTTGTAAAAAAGGAAATATTTCCAAGTTATATTTAGGTATAGTTTATTCTGCACTTTTTAGAAAACAATTTAAAACCCATTGCATTTTTTTTAACTTCATTTAAACTTGAAAAACAATAATTGACCACCTATTTATAATTTCAATATGAAAGTTATCGATCGAACATGTAATATTATATATAGTGATTCACTAATAATATGTCTTTTTTCATCTCATGGAATATCAAACTTTCTTATAATTCAAATGAAATCATCAAATGTCCCAACAGATTATGAGATCACCAGATGAGCTACTTTGGCCTCGAGACCCCGGTGTACAATGCCAACAACACAACTCCTTCATTAACAGTTGGTGAAAATCTTGGTTTGGGATTACCACATTGACATCTCTATCATGTATCTGTAATTTTTCTATGAAATACTTTAGGGAATGAATTCATACGAGAAGTATTTCCCAATATATACGACATGATTAGAAGTGGTCCTTATTTCTAAATTCAACCTCTTTGGGAGCCTATCCGTAGATCAAAATAAAACATACCATCCTTGCCCTAGGGAGGTGGATAAATAAAATCACCAGTTTAACTAAATCACTCCGGATATTCCTAATAGGGATCCCATCCTTTCTGGTCAACATCATAAACATGTTACCTTGATTCCACAAAGATATTCATAGGATGTTGTGTGAACACAAATAGTCCATGTTGTGGAATATAGTAGGAGAGAACACAAGGGATACCAAAAAATACATCCTTAGAGTGGACTTATATCCATTCTATCATAGAACCTATCTAAGTCACACTATTGTATCCTTCCATTGGCTCAAAATCAATCTTACATCATCGCAATCTAGAAGCTTATGACTTTATCACCACTAGTCTTGGTAACTATGGGATCATAGGAAGCAACCCAGCCTGTAGGGATGGGGGAATTTTTATTGTATTTTACCCTAGGATACTTTTAAATATAATCACCAACCCATAAAATGGTTTCATTGGCACTAACCCATCAAATGGTATATTGGTCATCGACCCTCCAAATTGTATACCATGCACCGACCCACCAAACAAAATACTTTGTCAAGGTGAAGCACTATCCCTATTATGTCTTGGTCAATATGATTTCAATCAGATTAGAAGAATCCTAATTATATATAGAAAAGAAAAATACTAATGATTACATTCATACCCTCATAAAATCAACTGAGTCACGTCAGGTTGGCCTATATTCTATCCCTGGAATAGTTAAAAAAGGTTCAGTGGTCTCTTTCAAGAATCTAGAAGAGGTGATACCAACAGTGTTGTTATTTCAGAGGGAAATGAAACAGGAGAATATGGATAGTGGTAGTAGTGGATTCAGTCTCTGGGGAACATGTTGGAACTCTCATCATCATAATCTCTCACTATTACTGATAGAAGAGAGTGTGTTTTCATGGCTGGTGCCATCCATCCTCCTGAAGTTGACAAGGAAATTTATGCATAATAATGGATCACCAAAATCTAATGAGAAAAGAAGGATCTTCAGGGAATAATTGTTGTAATACTCTTAAGATCACTACATAATAATGTTGTTCTAGCATCTACCTATGGATTCCCTCCTTATAGTAAAGTTTTATAGCCCATAGGGATGGGAGTGTTTTCATATTTTTTATCCCCTCATCATGTGAAATCCATACATTGTTCCACCTCTCCCTATGCTATATGAATAGGGTAATTTCTATATTTTACATCTCCTAAATGGGAATATTCTAGAAACCATCTTACCTCAGATGCTACCACAAAACCTTTAGGAGATTTAGGATATTTCAATCAGTGGGTAGTGTCTATGTCATCCAAGACCCCCAATGTGTCATCACTTACCCCTAGACCAATAATGAATGAGACTCTATACCCTGGGCTACAGACTCATCCATGTGCCCACATCAATGGTGGCATAGATAACATGTGGGAGAAGTAGCATGATCACCCATCTCATGAGGAAAGATAGAGAAAATTATATTCCATTCAATCAAGACATGTTCATAGGTATATCAACTATTCCATAGAAAATGGTTTGATAGTTCTCTTGGAGATGAGAAATCTGATTGTGGAAAGGATGATATGTTATGAAAATAATTTCCCCTATTATAGATTTCTCATACAGACAATAAAAGGTTGAAATTAACATAATTAATGGATTCTGTTGAAAATAGAAATTATGATATTGAAACCACCGACACCTAAATCCCTACTGTAGTCATCTGATCACTATGAAAAATACTCACATGTTTTGAAGAAGAGCATGATCCACATACCTCCCAGGGATAAATGACCGAGTTTTCGTTAATGATTCAAAAAATCATATTCTTTTTAAAATAAAACATATCTCCATTTATATTTACTATTCCAAGAAAAATGGTATTATGGAACTCCCAATAATAGGGAATCTGAATGAGGTGGGGTTTATAGAAAATGAAAAAAATTGACCCTATCATAAACATATTTGGAAAACAATAAAGATTTGTTGTGTATTCAAGTATTTTTTGGAGATAAATGTATTTGTATGATTGATAGAGGTGGAGTATTATAAAACTTATTCAACATGAATAAAATTTTCTAAACTTGATTAGAAGATCCACTCTCCTGATAAGTTATGAACATCATCCTTATAACAAGATGTTAAACTGCATTATTGGCTTCCTTGCAACAAGATGTTGAACTCCATGGAAAATTTCCTTACCACTAGATGTAAAAATACAAGGATGAATTCCTTAAAATAATATTTTAAACCATGTGGACAAAGTCCTTACCACAAGATATTAAATTTCATGGACCATTACTATACAGAAATATGTTAATCTATATAGATGACATCTATGTTGCATGACATTGAACTATATGGGTTTGTATGACAATATAGGGCTTTATTCTCATCCTAGTGAGACATGTAAGGATTATGGGATTATATATCCTCGACTATCCACCTATATTCATATACTTACCAGAAGATGTGAAACTACATGGATGATATCCTTACTACATGACATTAAACTATACAGGTTTCTAGTACTATGATTTTCTTGATTATCAACCTAATGAGACTCATAGTGATGCCAATATCATATATCATGTCCCATCCACCTATATTCGCATCCATATAGTGTGATTTTAAACCTCATGACTGATGTCCTTGCTCTAGTACATTAAACTCCACAGGTTTCTAGATCTACATACGACATGATTCTCATACAAATGAGATATGTAGGGATGCATGGAACTAATATATTTCCCTATCCACTTATATTCACATCCTTACCACTTGATGATAAACTACACAGAACATTTCCATGTCACAAGAGGGTAAACTATGTTACATCTTATTCTCTGCGAGGCATCATAGTCATTAGGTTAAAATTACAATTTCCAGAGGAACCACTGATATAGTACAATATAGATCCCAACTATATCAAAAAAATCACTAAAACCCCTCATATTACTTATAAGGGTGTTATATGAATGTTAACCTCCCCAAATACTCAGATTTTGGCACCAATGAAACCTTCTCAAATGTGGAATGTTTCATACCAAAGATAGTAGGCTTATACCATTTCAAGTTTAGAAAAATTATGTTATCATATCTGAGTAGTAAGAACAAGGAATGTATGAATCCATGCCCCTATGAATAAAGTCCATTGGAATATCCCAATGTCACAAGGAGGACATGAGTGGGAATATATCCCCACTTATATCAAATACATATACCAATATATCCTAGCAGTTAATAGCATACATGCACGTATTCATACACATACCCAGTTAAAGTGCATGTTCTTTGTGACAACAACAGAAGATCTTTTCTAGTATATTCTTTTGAATATATAGGGATATAAATATATTCTCATCATGATAGATAAAGAATAAAATCACTTTAATCAGTATGAACATGTGATTACTCCAGATCAAGAACATATTCATTATCCTATTAAGAAGTATTATCGACATATTCTGATAAAGTATTCGACATGAGTACTGGACTGAAATCCCTATTCCAATTGAGTATCCCCATGTAAGAGTGGAACAGGCCTTGTGATAATATCATATTCTTGACACAAAAGAAGGACATCATATTCCAAAGGTCAAAGATCGGGACCATAACCCCATTCTGGTCAGATTTCACCAAGTAAGAGTGGAAGATGCTTCAGGAATTGTTTATATCCCTATGGAAAAAAGATGTAAAACATACTCCAAAGGCATATGATCAGGCTCATATACATTTTCTTGCCATGGATAACCATGTAAGATTGGTATAGTCTTCAAGATAGGCTCATATTCTTATCAGCAAGTCTATACAAAATATCCCAGAAGCTTACTATAGGAGGCTCATATACTTTCTCCCATTATGGAGGTATGTCGATATATTCTGATGGAAAATGTATATTTGTAGTGGTATCATATTCCCATTCAAACCAGGTATCACCAAGTGAGTAATAAACAAGCCTTTGGATAGGTACATACTATTATAAAAAAAATTACCAGTGTCATATTTTAAAGTCCCATGATCGGGATCATATACTTGTTCTGGATGAGGCCCACCAAGTGAGAGTGGCATATGCCTCGGGATATGATGATATCCCTATTAGAGAATCTCATTGACATAATCTAACAACTTATTAGTAGTGGGATCATATTTCTACATCATTGAACATTTATCCATATATTTCTTTATCCTTCATATTGTAGGATTATATCTTTTCTCAACCCCATAATGATGAATGACGTATTCTTTCCATGATATAGAGTCAGTTTCATACCCCTGACCCGATCAATGTAAAGTTTCCTTTGGGTTGTTTAAAACATATTCTCAACACCCCATGGGTCCGTCAACTATTCAACCAAAGAATATGGAGATCATTATAATGATAGGCATCCTCATAGTTTGAAGATGGATCATAGGGACTCTACTCCTAACATCTTCCATGGTTGACATCCCCATGAAGATATTTTCCACAATCAAAAAAATCATAACATTCCCATACACCTTGATATAGTGAGGTCTGAAAAAATATCATGCACCATCATATAAGAATATGGTCATAATACATGGGTTAACAATATATAATGCCCCATCAACCATCAGCAGCACTTCACCTCTATTAGTAGGCAACCCATAGAGAAAAACCTTATGATGTGACTAGGAAAAGACATATAGATCTAATGAATAAGATGATGAAATGAAGATATAGAGAGTTCTAGTTTGATTCAACTTCGAAAAAATTCCTAGATTCACTACAACTTACAATTATGAGATCCCATATAGTTCAAAAAGGGAGTACATACTTTACATTCTCTATAATATATAGGTGAGTTGTAGAAGATTATGGGATGAGGACCTCCCTTATTTAGGATATGACGGTCACCAACAAATCATGAATAGATTTTATTTTCAACAAGACATGGTCACGTTTTCTATGGACCGACACCCGTTATTAGAATTACATAACATTTTTCTGCTTCATGTTGTCTCTGCATCTTAAAAACACTCAAAATAATTGTAAAAATTTATTTTTGTCAATTTTATATAAATATGGGGGAAAAAATCTTGAATACGTGATGGAAAATAGTAGGGATTATGTCTCGAGAAAACTAAATTTAACTAAATGTAGTTTCTCTTAACCAAACAATGTTGAACTGTATAGATCATGTCCTTAAAACTTAGTAATAAACAATATAGAACATGTACTATCAGATGATGTTATAATTCATATTCTCATATTAACCACATGATGTTAAAATATTTGGAGAACTTCTTGGGAGAAATACATTAAACAACATGATATCTATCTTCCTGGCCACATGACTTTAAACTATATGGAGAATATCCTGACCACATGATATTAAACTATACAGAAAACATCTTGACCACATGATGCTATACAGTACAAAGTATGTTCTCACTGCATGGTGTAAAAATTAACAGATGACCTAATGGTTTATCTCCATTCATGTTATGTGACCCTTATCCCATCCACATGACATTAAATTGTATGGAACGCATCCTCACCAAATGACAATAAAAAAACATATGATATTTCCTCAATGCATGACATTAAACTTCACTAGAAAAATCATATTACTAATGAATCACCCCACATGAGCTATATAATTTGAAAATAATGATGAAATTCTTCTGTCCCAGCATGAGAATAATCTCTACATAGGTAATATACTCATTCAAGAACTATGTATTCCTTGATTCCTACCATCACATGGTACATAGTTATTCCTAAACCTCTATTAATTTTCCTAGTCATAGGATTACTTCCCTTTCATGTCAGGTGACCCTTTCAAATACTTCTTGATGTTAAACTACATGAAAAATGTCCTTAACACATGATGTAAAATTGCAGTGGTCCACAACATTCCTCCTATTTCGTGTTCAGTCACCCACCCCCTTACCACAAGATATTAAACAATACAACTGATGACCTTATCTTTCAATATTAAACTACATGGGTTTTTATAACTAGATATAGCTTGATTCTCATTATAATGAAATATGTAGGTATTCATTAACCCTAAATCTTGGTCCAACCACTACATGATAAAATATTCCCATATTCTTTCCTTAATCTCCTATATATAGTCAGAGGATCCCTTTCCATTTTTTGTTTCTCACACTGGCCATAACTTATGTGAGAAAAGGAATTTCAGTGAGGGATTCCCCACATGAACAAAGCATAATAGCTTGTAATAGGTTCATCATGGTCTTGAACGCAATACCATAAAAGGATCACAATGATTCCTCACTGCATGATGTTAAACTGAATGGATGATGTCTTTTACACAATATTGAACTATATATTCATGTAGACCTTTCTCAATAGGACCACTATTGTTGGTGATTGGTATCCTACCACACCTCCATTAAATAACTACATGTTATATGATTCTTGACATCGCAATACTCAAAGTGATGTCTGAATCTCTTACCATGGGTCTATTCAGAACATAATAATTCCCCCTCCCAACATATAGGTCAGAATAACACTAGAATCTCCTATTTTAATAAATCCGCATGGATTGATTCATATTTTCATAGCATATACGGTTATTCATATAATTCCATCATTGGGCCCTTCCATAATATTCCCTTCTATGTATGGGAGGTTATGTCATTGTCGCATGATGATAAACTACATGGTTCCTCGAGAACTATGTGGGACCTAATTTCTTTCATTGCAAGATATATAGTGACTCCCAGATCCTCAATACTAGGACAAGCTATAACAATAATTATAAAACATTACCACCTATGCATATGTGTCAGACCCGCATAGAGAGTTTCCCATTTCCATACCTATGTGTGGCTCGATTCCTATCATCAAAGGATACATAGTGATCCCTGAATCTCCTATCCTGGGACTAGCTACAACAACCAATAATAGCACACCCCAACTACACAATGAATGAGTCATAAAATCTCATTTATCTTAAATGTGAGTTAAATATGTGTATGAATTTCTTGTGAATGTAATATATCATGTATAATATTTCTTCTCAATTACCACATCCTTATCATATGATGTTAAACTACAAGGAATCAAATACATCCATACTATATGATATTAAATTACAAAGAAAATTTACTGGTCACATGGAATTAAAACCACAAGAAAAAAATTCCCCCACTATATGATGTTAAAATGTATGGGATATCACCCATTATCATTATTTATCAAAGGACCATAAGAGACTTACCCCGGTCAACTAGAGTATGGGATACTTCCACCATCTTTTAAGCACCTCATTCTATATAAAAAACATCATGTATTGAGCATCACAGGTTGCCACAAACCTTCCATGGACCATGTAAATGAAAATATATCACTCTACTTGGCCATTCTACTGATGTATAAGGGCTGATACCTACCAATGAGATATATCTTGGATCTGTAAGAAGAAATTTCAATCATTTAATCCTAACATCACCACAAAAGATTACACCACCATAGAGTGTTATGGTCCATCCCCTGTATAATTGTCCCACATCATTACTACTGACCTAAGAATCTGGACAAATGATTTACACCATTTTCATCTCCCTCTTAGAAGTATGTTATAGTACTCTTGGACCTATGTATCCTAATTAGGTTCTTTTTCAACATCTCAGTCATGTTATGTCTTTGTGTGTCATGACCATACACTGATTGTAAATTGGTCAAATATGTACGAACATAAACTCAATCCTTTAATAGTCTAAAAATAAAGACCATAAAATACTGGTGAAAGAAACACAAAAATTTTCAGGTTGAAAACCCAAAAAGGTAGGCCTGAGAAAATGTATAGTCTACACTCACTAAACTCTTCATATCTAGAGTATTGGTAAAAATTAGAGAAAGAATAAATAAGTAATACATTTCATAGTGACTAATTTATATCCAAATTAAATTTGAACATATGATCATTTTACCTCATGGTACAATAAAAATATAGAGTAATGTTTATTCCCATCTCAACACCTCGAGAAATTGTTCCCAATTTGGTGACACAAATTTTAGAGTACTCGAACCCTTATTGGATATTGCATTTTATATAAATCAAAATTTATGAATTCAGTACCTTGGGTCACCAAAATTATTTCATGTCCCTTTGAAAGGAAAATAAATATCTCTATTCGGACATGCTATTTATGAATAAGGGATTAAACCTACTAACCAGAGACATCATGGCCCTATAAAAAGGGTTATCTAATTCTTATGAGACTGACATCACTATGGAAGAACCCATCAACTATGGGTATTCTTTTTCACTCTTGATATGATTTCCCAATACCTTCCTCATGATTTGAGCTCTTTGGACCATGATTTACAATTCCCTTAACTAAACTGTTAAAGAAGATTTGACATCCTTGATGTTATGTCACCATGTTTTGAACACTTTCTCATAGTAAAGATGAAAAATAAAATTCCCAGTGCTTTTGGTTTCCAACAATTCATGATATCAAACAAAAAGGAATATGGATCATGCTTCATAATTTAAGAGTTAAATTTCCCAAGGGATCCAGAATATTTCTTGGATAGCCTCTCCTAGACACCCAATTTCACCACCTGGAAGGTTTATTCTTCATCAATTTTTTATGGCCCATAGAAAAGTTTTGGGAAACCTCTGTTTAACTTTGATATCAATTTATATGATCTTATAAATACTAATTATAGTAATACACATTGTGGAATAAAGGATATTCAAACCTTGGGATCCATGGTAACACTATGGCGGAACCCGACACCATAGGGTGTTATGGGTCATCCGCGACAAGTCTTCCCCATTCCATATCCCATGTCTCAGACTTTTGGTTTGTTACTTACATCATCTAAATTCCAACTATCCAGGTGGCCCTAATATCCCTACTATTTTTTCCTCAACCAATATTACATCCATAAATATTACATATCCCTTGAAAAAATTGGAGACACCTCTTCTTGAAAATAATGCTGACACATAAGGGCCTTTACCTACCATTCAGAGTAATCTCTTTTTTTTAATAAAGGAACTCTAATCCTCATGAGCTTTGATAGCACCACTACAGAACTCCAAACCTTAAGGTATCTTGGTTCATCAATAGCATGTCTTCCTTATATTTCTTATTCATAAATCAAGTACTAAAAGGAACAATCTAAACTTCATGGAATCTCTATGTCTTTGCTAAAAGACCCTAAAAAGTAAATCAACATAATTTATGAGCCATAAGTCCCAAAAATACATCAAAATAAGTCCCAATAGTGTGAATTTAAAATCCATGGTATCACAAGGGATGATCTAGAAAACCCTAAACAATATAACCACAATGGTCCAAGCTAGAAGACCCTAAACTAAATCCCCAAAAGGTTCCAATCTAGATGAACCTAAACTAAAACCCAACATATGTCTCATCTTGAGGACCCTAAACTATAAGACAATGATATCCTAGTTTTTATGACCAAAATATAGATAATGCTGACCATTTTAAAAACCTGATAAGAGAATTTTGGGAATATTTTGAGCCACTACTCACTAGAAACACAATTTGTTTCCATGAATTATTGAGAATCTATAAAATGGAAGAGGCACCAAACTTTCTAGCTCAAAAACACATAATAAAGAGGCCTAATAAATATCTAATTCTATTCCCACTAATTCATCCTCTATATGATGCTTAAAAAATGTTAAGGAAATAAAAAATTCATATAAATCTTTTGGGGACAACCATATGGAATTATAATTATAAATATATGCAAATTAAGTCCCCATACATAGGTAGAAGTAAGAGTATTCTACCTCCATGATGGATGTCATACCTGAGTTATCCTTTTAAATATAATGATCTCAAGACAACTAGAACAAGTAAATCAATGAGTAATTTCATTTCAGAAAGAGTTTTTTTAACATTTCTCAAGATAAAATCAACATTATTTAAGAACACAAATCCAGGCGATTGGTTCTATTTGTTTTTACACACAAAGTATGGGTATTGTGGATTAACTGATAAACATCTATATAGAAAGATGGATCTGTACTTGGGATTTCATTAAAAAAAAGTGATGTCCCAATTTCTATGTATGTTCTAGATCTACAAAATTAAATAAATAATAGAGTTATTTATCCATGAACATATTTTACATATACATGCATTTGATCTGCACTGTGGTATCATTAAAAACTATGTATGGCTTTATTCCCATTCTCATGGGATATAATGTGACGTCTATGTAACTTACATTAGATCCAGCCACAAATTCATTTTCACCCAATCCATTTTCCATTTTGGAATTCACGTAAATTTTATTTTCATGGAATATATTCCCCATCCAAATCTGCATCTGATATTGGATTCATCCAAGAATTCATGGCTAGGAGTTTCATCTTTATAGCACTTCCAGAGTCATCACACTCTGGGAATTCCCTCTCAGGGGGATAAATATCGAAGGTCATTAAATGTTCAAATATGGGTAAAATTTATCTACATTTTACTTAGAATTGTATTATTTTCTTTACAAATGAATCTCATTTTTATGGGGAAATTTTTTGACACCCATAATTGTGGGATATGAACTATTTCATCGAGGATTTCAGAAGTTCGAAGGCAATGAAAAAATACTAGCATACAATATAAAGTATTGTAAGGTTGCATATTTTTAAAATATCTATTATGTGAAATGGGTATACACATTCATACATTGTTGGAATAATTTTATAAAGAATATGATTCTATGTATCTTCGAATATTTTTTCCCCTTTTCCAAAAAATTATTCATCATGCAATAGCATGCATGGACAGCTCAATCTAGGATCATGTGGAAGTCACCTCATACACACCTTGGGATCCATCACAGCTAGGTAGAATTGGAGACATAAGGAGCATAAGAAATTTCATTCACAATATGTTCAGAGTTGCGCCACAATGAAACAGCACAATAGTAGAGTGGGCTAACATGGGGTTGTGCCGATAGAGATTAGGAGTGGACCCTGGTACTCACTATTGGTGATTGATTGTTTCTCCATTGCAAATAAAGTAGAGGTATTCCTTATAAGAGTTTCAATGTGGGAAAAATAATACTTAGGTACTATTCACCTATGGGAAAAATATAGATTTAAATAATTCCATCTGTTTTACAAGATATCGAGCATCTATTTAAATCTCGTGATCCCGCCATGTGCATTATTGAATATATGTGATCCCATGCAGCATCAATTCCTATTCATCAAAAAATTGATTGTACACTTTTTTTCGGCACACCCTCACCATTGGTTTGATGTTGCAAGAAATTCCCAACATTCTCTAGGCATTGCCTCCATCCCCAGTCCTTTGTTGATATCTGAATGATCTTGATACAACTAACATAGATACCCCTTTGATCAAAATCCTTCATCCATATTGTATGCAATCCATAATGTGAATAATTTCATCATAATAAGTGGCATGTTTTAGGAACTTACACCATTTCATAATGGCATCATGTGATTATACTTTGATCACATGAATGAGAAAATATAACCACTGAACATATCACATGAGAATTATGAATGCAAGAGTCATATACCATTTACAATTATTATTGGCTGAATTATGTTGGATTTATCAGGATTTGTACTTCATCACATCATGATCAATGAAGTGATCATGCGATGAATAAAAATATGTTACATGATTCCCTTATAGATTTTCTATATATTCAATACATGGACAACCCGAGATCTTGTGATGCCACAATAGTTGTCTTGAAAGTTTCCATCATGAGAGATCCGTTACACGAAGGAGTGAATATCACACAAATATGTCTTTCACCCGTGTGATGTCAATATTATGAAGTCCCACCACATCATCTAATACATGTGACATTCCCATGATGAAAATATGCATCAACCTAGGACTCCTTCAGCTAATAAATACATTTTAAATTAAAAAAATACAAACATGAGGATATAAAAGAGTGTGGAGAAGGGAAAAAGTGGATCCAATCACCTCGTTAGAAGATTAACACTATTAAAAAATGAGCCTCCCCATCTTCAGAACCCACTGTAGGAATGTAGTTGCAATAAATCACCACATAATCATAATATCACATGATCGAATGAAAGAATAAGACAATGTAAATCCACCATAAAAAATGGTTTCTCCACTCATCCATGAACCCCAACAATCTTTCCCAATTTCCACCACAATACCTCCCTTTGAGTCCTTTGATCTCATTGATAATATAAATTCTCGAGGTGTGGTTAGATAATTCCTTGAATATAAAAAAACACTCATACTACTATCAGTAGATATACACTAGTGGACATGCTTCTTATTATGCCTCTTACCCCTGGTCTCACAATGATTCAAGTATAATAACCCAACACATTATTTTACATTAATACATGATTTATTACATAAAATAATACTTAATAGAACCCAAATGATCTATATGTATAGTTTCATTGGGAATTAATTACATATCATAATATCATAAACATGGGATATTAGGAAATTATTAAAAAATCCTTAACATGCCTTTAAAATTCTATAGATTTATAAAATTGCATAGGATTGCCTGGGGAAAAACATAAGAAAGGGGTGAGATATGAAGACCAATAAGGGAATAAACAAGGAATAACATGAATAAGAAAATAAATTTAAGAAAATATGCTTATCAATGATGAATAAAATGAATATGAACAAGAAGTTATGATATAGCATGATAATCATAATATGAAAATGATGTAATAACTTAAAACACTACATCATAAACATAAGTCAATTATACATCCACCAAGACCACCTGGTGGAAAACAAATCCCATAAAGTAATAAAGTTAACTCCATTACCAACATTATGCATCATGATACTAAACATTAACCAATGCATTGGAGTGCTGTATAATTTTGGGTACACCTATCATAGTCATTTAATTCTTCTACTTTAATGGGCCACGTGGATCATACAACATCGATTCATTAATTAATATAATTAATTACATGATCCAGAAATTTTTAATAAATACATGTAATTCCACAATAAAAATGTATATGTTCATAAAGGTGAGTACCCTTGATATAAACATGGGTATGGTATTCACTATACAATTGTTTTGGCATGGAAAATCATGGTGAAATTTCTGCAGCATAATAGCGTTACTTAAAAATTTATAAAAATGGTTGATTAGAGACCAATAGGTTGGTAATAATTAGTAAATCAAATATTTAGTAACATTTCCATTTAAATACATGTACAAAAATTATTAAATGTAAATAGAATGAATATGTTCATAAAGAAACTTAAATAAAGAAGAGAAGGTGAGGATCCCTTACGGGAATTTGGCATAGTAACAAATTAGGAAAGGGTCCAAATGAGAGAGGATAAATGATTCATCACTTAAATAACCTAAAATGGAAAGTAAGGTTATGATTATAAATTAATGAAAATATAACCAACTGAAATTAAGGGAACTAATTTCAAAAAAGGTACTTGAATTTCAAAGGGGGAGAGAAAGGTCCCTTACTTGAGTGTGTGACTCCAAAATATTAGTAATGGATTATTGAGAGATATGGAGAACCTTTTAAGTACTATATAGAGATTAAGGAAGAGTATTGATGTTATAAAAGGAGTTTGAGTGTGAAAAAATGGGATCTTGGTTGGTTAATATAGGAGAAGAGGGGCATTTCTTTATTATTTAGCTTTTGGACCCTACATAATAAAATAACCAAAACTAAAAACTAACCCATTTTTTCGCATGGTTTCTTCCAAATGGGGGTTGTTATCATTATTTTCTATTTCCAAGATCTGATCTTAATAATACAATTCCATTTCTTATGTAGACGTGAGTCACACTCTTAAAGAAACGATTTTAAAACATTAAAATATATTATAAGTTTTGGAGGATTCATAATGGATTTATAAAATAAATCAAATAAACTTGAAATCACATTATTTTAAAGGTAAAACATATATTTGGTCTTTTACCCCAATTATTGTAATTATTATATCAACATTTCCCCATTATGATGTCATAATACACAAAACATATTAATATGATATTTAACTATTATCTGAAATTTCAAATGTCTTGGAAAATTATTAAAAAATAAAAAATGGATAATATCGATGTATTGATTCCAATAATTATATTCATTTTATCTATATAATTTTATAAATATGTGAATTTTCACTTTTAAAATGAAAACCAACATTTATTAAGAAATACTGGGTTTTTTAAAATAACAATTTTTTGAACAGTTATAAAATTTACTTTTGAATTCAAATAATTTATATGGTAATATATAATTGATAAAAATTATATAAAATTTAATTTTTTTCCAAAATAAATTAATTCAAAAATTCATTAATTTCATTTGAATATTAACTAAAATTCAATTTGTGCATTATTTTATCAAAATAAAAATCATATAAAAAGTAACAATAATATGATGAAAATATTTTCATTATTATATAGAAAATACTTTACATATTCAAATTTATAAGGTCTTGATAGATATCCATTAAATACACCACTGTACTACCTAAGAGTAAGTTTTGTGATGGTGGGACATTCATGGGGTGGATCAGAAAACATGGTTTGGGTCGTGGACATAAAGACCTTGAAATTATCATGTAAATATATTTTCTCATGCATAAGCTATTGGATCTTGGGCTTGGTCAAGGTAAAATCTCAGTGATGAATTCTCCTTTGGAATCACTAAAACATGGGTTTCATAGGGTACGATAATATTGGTTGAGGTCATCACTTCCTTTTTCAATGTCAATTGGATTTTCCAAAACCCTATATTTATACTGACCATGTGATCACATTTGAACAACTATATTATCAACAGTAATAACACATAACAGTTATTTAAATCCAATTGGATATAATAAAACAAAATAAATTCACATTTTTTTATAACTATATTACATAATAAGACATTTAATTAAATTAAATGGGGAATTTAATTTATAATAGTTCGGGTTGTTACAATCATCCACCCATAAGAAATTTTTTCCTCTAAATTTTCATTTCCCATAGTAAAAGGTTTGAGGGTAACTCTACTTCATCATCTCCTTCAGTCCCCAAATTGCTTCTTCGAACATGTGGTTCCTCCACAACAATTTGACAATGTGTATTGTCTTATTTCATCAAACCTTTTCTATAAAATCAATGATCATCATTAGATTATATTAATAGGATATATCATTCTCCAATGGTACCACCTCTAAATTGAGTGAATGTGAGGGTTATGGAATGTACCTTCTCAAGAGGGATACATGGAAAACCTTATTTAATTAAGATCTGTTTGGTGGGAGTGCTATTTGAAGGGCCATCACTCTGATACAATCAAGGATCTCAAAGGGTCCGATGTATATTGTATTATGCTTTACATTTCTTCCAAACCTCATCAACTTATTCCATGGATATACATGGATGAATTCCATGTATCCAACATAAAACTCTAGGTCTTATCGATGATTGTCAGCGTACCTATTCTATCTACTCTAAGAAACCTTGATGTTCTATTGAATGGTACTAACCTTCTTCACCATACCCACAACCTTTTTAGGACCAAGCAGTTTTCATTCACCTATTTTATCCCAACATGTTGGTGTTTTGAACCTATTACCATAATAGACATCATAGGGATCCATTTAGATGCTCGTGTGAAAACATTTTTTTAAGAGAAATCAACCAAAGTAATATGTTGGTCAATTCCTCCTTTGAAGTACATGTAACATGATCTTAACATGTCTTCTATTATTTAAATAGTCTACATAGATTGGCCATCCATTTGAAGATGATAGGTTGTACTAAAGTTCAGCTCTTTGTTTAGAGCATGTTGGAGACCTTTCCATAACTTAGAGTTGAATCATGGATCTCAATATAATATAATAGAAATTTGTACTCCATGAATTATAACAACTTATCTTATGTATATACATGAATTTAGATCCTGATAGAAATCCTTTGTGATCATAATGAAGTGTCTTGTCTTTGTAAGATAATCTCAAACAACCCATATAGCATTGTTTCTATTGGAAGTTTTCAAAAATCCATGACAAATCCATAGCAATGTTTCCCATTTATATTTTTGGTATGGGTAATGGTTGAATGATCCCCTTAGACTTGTTCCTTTCATCCTCCACTTGTTTACATATCCATCACTTTGATGTATATTCAGCGATCAACTTTTTCATGTTGTCCCACCAATAGTTCTCTCAGGGATCTCAATACATATTTTTTCTTCTTGGGTGAATGGATAAATTTTATCATCCAATAGTTCCTTATTTAGAAATGTATTTAATGGAACACGTATTCTTGACCCAAATCTAACAATTTATTATTCATCAATTTTAAAATCTAAGGATTTACCCTTTCTCATGGCTTCCAACTTCTTCTAAATTTCCACATCATTTGTTTGAGCATCCTCTATTTTCTCCATGAGGGAAGGATGGGTAATCATTTTAGAAAGGATTGAGGATGTTCCTTCTTTTTTGATTCCCATGTCCATCCTTTGTTGGTATAATAATATTGTATCTTACTCAATTATTATCAATGATAATGTCTCTAGACCATATCTACTTAGAGTAGTATCCACCTTATTTTTTTTACCATGATGGTAGTGGACTGAGAAGTCATAATATTTGATGAGCACTGACCATTTTAACTGGATGATATTAAGAAATTTCTATCAGAATATATATTTTAAGGTCTTTTGATCTATATATATTTGACACCTCTCTCTATGGAGATAATGCTGCAATATTTTCAATACAAAGATCACAACATCCAACTCCAAATCTTTCATGGTAAGGTTTTTATCATGAAGTTTCAACTTCCTTGAGGTATAGGCTATCACTTTATCAATTTTCATTAGTACACAACCTAATATATTCTTTGAATCATCGCACATATACCACAAAATGGTTCACCAATTGTTAGTAATGTGATCACTTATTCAGTGATAAGCCTCTTTTTGAACTCCTTAAGGATTCCCTCACATTAATAATTCCATGAAAACATGACTCTCTTATGAGTAAGATATGTTATAGGGTTTGAAAATCATAATAAATTTCTCAAAAACTGATGATAATACCCAACTAATCCAAGGAAACTATAGATATATGTCACAGATGTTGGTCTTGGACATCCTTCAATTGCATCTGTCTCTGAAGGGTCTATATATATCCAATTTCTTGTGATAATATGCCCCAATATTGATACTTCCTTCTATTATAATTCACATTTCTTGTACTTGGAATAAAGCATCTCCTTTCACTAAGTCTTTAGCATAGTTCTCATATGCTCCTCATGATCCTCCTTGGTTTTGGAGTATATTAGAATATAATATATATAGAATACCCCTAATATAATTAGGTAATCTATAAATAAAATGTTCTTCAGGTCCAAGGATATTGGTGTAGAATTACTGAGCCTGAAAGGCATCACTATGAACTCATATGGATCAAACCATGTACTAAAAGCTGTTTTGGGGATGTCCTCATTCTTCACCCTAACATGGAAATATCCCAAACATAGATTATCCATGGAGAAATACTATGTTCCACATAGTTCATTGAATAATTCATTAATCCATGGTAGAGTATTATTGTTCTTTATCATATTCTTTTAGTGATAAAATTTATTATTGCAAAGGCACATTTCCCCATCCTTATTCTTGAAAACGAGGATGGGTGTACCCCATAGTGAAGCACAAAGGCATATGAACCCTTTATCCTGATTATCCTATAGTTGTTTCTTAATCTCTTGAAGTTCCACAACATCCATAAAATATGATGTCTTGGATAAATTTAATTCCCTGGTTAAAATCTTGATATAAAATAATCTTTTTGTCTAGGAGTAAGACTAGAAACTTCCATGGGAAACACATCAATATATTCCATCAAAATATGCATGTCTTTGAGGATGGTTATTTTCTTATGATCATTCATTTTAGCTATATACTATTTATCATTGGGAAATAATATCCATGCTTCAGATGATGGTTCTAAAGAAGATTCAACCTCCTCCATGTACTTGTACAAAAATGGGGGTCGATTCGCAATACAAATAGTAGTTTCCTTCTCACGACAATTTATGTTGGATCCATATAGGGAAACCCAATCCATGCCTATAATTGCATAAAATTACACCGAATGGAGTATGATATGGTTCCATGGGAATTTCATCTGAAAAATATTTATAGGGGAGGAGTTATATACTTGGGATGCAATAATTTCCTAGTTTCTATTTTCACTGACATATCTACATACATGATTTTTGGTGGTGTTTGGATAGCTCTACTAAAATTTCATGATATGATGGAATGCATAGAAATTTTGATGATAAATATAACATTCAATTATTAATTGTAGTTATAATCATTTAAATTATGTAAAATAGACTTCGGGATGATAATTTTTAAAGCTTTAAAAAAATAAATGGGAATCCATATAAAATAATAAGATAACTTATAAATTACATTTATTTATGCATTTTTAGGATTAAATCTATGTTATACCTGATATATTTCTTAACATATATTATTAAAGGGAATTTTTTGTTCATTTAATAATTATTCATTATTGGATTATGACTTTAACAAATAATATTCCCTGGGAATTTTATACTAGGTGCATAGTAAGGCCCATTGTTGTGTACCAGGTTACCCTGAGTCAGGCCCGGGACACATTTTCTGAGTTTCTACCCTTATGTAAATCAGTACTATAACCACATCCACTTGTTACATGGATGTATTTTTTTAATAACCCACTTAATATAAACTTACCAAATTTTTATTTTTTTTTCTTATACCTAGTTTTATCCCTAATGATTTCACTAAATCTTCCTAATCTTAAACCCAAAAATTACTAAACATTGGTTTTGATACCAACTATAACAACCCAACTCTTTATTTCACATTAATACATGATTTATTACATAAAATTACACTTAATAAAATCAAATATATATATATATATTTAAGTTCTTTATTAATTATGTACATAGAATAACATCATGAATATGGGATACTATAAAAATATTAGAAACTTCCTTAACATGCTTATAAAATTCCATGGATTTTTAAAACATCATGAGATAACCAGGAGAACAACATAATAAATGGGTGAGATATATAGCCTAGTAAGGGAATAAAAAAAGGCATATTTTGAAGAAGATAATAAATTTTAGACAATATGGAAATCAATGAGTCATAAAATGAACATGAATAATAATCCATGGTATATCATGATAATCGTAATGTGGGAAATGTGGAAACAACTTTAAACACTGCATCACAAAAAAAAGTTGAGGATAAATCCACCAAGACCTCATGGTGTAAAAAGTCACATAAATGAATCAAGTTCACTCCCTTTACCAACATGAAACATCATGATACTAAAGATTACCCAATGCATTGGAGTGCTATATAATTTCAAGCACACCCATCACATTCATTTCACTTTCATTCTTAAGTGTTCCACATGGATCATAAAACATAGATTAATTCATCATCCAAATTTATTACACAATAATTAAATGTGTAATAAATACATGTAAGTCTCCAATTAATATTTATATGTTCAAAAAGTTGAATAACCTTGATAGAAAAATAGGTATGGAATTCACTACACAATTTTCTTGTCATGGAAAATCACAGTGAACTTTCGGTAGCATAATAGTGTTACTTATAAATTTATAAAAATGGTTGATGAGAGAAAAAAGGGTATATCATAATTTATAAATAAAATATAATGTAATAGGGAAATTTAATTACATTTCCCAAAATTATGAAATGGAAATATAATCCATAATTTTACAAATAAACGTGAATAAAGAAGAAAATATGAGGATCCCTTACTAAAATCCGGCGTAGTAGCAGCTTAAAAAAGGGACCAAATATGAGAGGATAAATGATAACTCACAAAAATAACATCTTATGGATAGTAAATAAATAAATATAAATGAATTAAAATATATCCAATTGAAATTAAAATAACTAATTTCAATGAAGGTGCTTGAATTTGAAAGGAGGAGAGAAAGGCCCCTTACAAGAGTGTGTGACACCAAAATAATGGGAGTAGATTATTGAGATATTGTTAACACCTTGGGAGGACTATAGAGAGTGTAGGTAAGATTATTTAATTTATAAATGGAGTTTGACTGAGGATAAATTGGATCATGCAAGGGTTTATATAGGATAAGATGTGGATTTCTTTATTATTTAGGTTTTGGACTCTACATATTAAAATAACCAAAACCACGAATCATCCCATGGTTTTTCCCATGGTTTCTTTAAAATGGGGGCAGTTATAATTATTTTATATGTCCAAGCTCCAAACCTAATTAAATAATTCCCTTTATTTTTTGGAGGTCAGTCACACTCTTAAAGAAGCGATTTTAAAACCTTATAATATATTATATGTTTTGAAGAATTCATAATGGATTTAAAAAATAAATAAAATATACCAAAAGTAACATTATTTTATATAAAAACATTAATTTGGTCGTGGATCCCATTTATAATAATTATTACATCACTTTTGGGTCATTATATTTTCATAATATACAAAGTATATTAATAGGGTATTTAATTTTTACCCAAAATTATTACTGTCTTAGAAAATTTTGAAAAATTCACCATTGGGTAATTTTGATATTATAATTCAAAAACTAATATTCATTTTATATAAAAAAATTTATAAATATAGTAATTTTCACTTTTTAAATGAAAACTGACATTTATTAAGAAATGTTGGGTTTTTTAGAATAATAGTTGTTCAAACCCCTATAAAAATTACATTTGACTTTCTAAAAATGATATGATCATTTATATTTGATAAAAATAAAATATTATTTATTTCCAATATAAATTAATTTATAAATTCATTAATTGACTTTTAAAATTGGAATAATATATAATTTTTGATTTATTGTCTCAAAATAAAAATAATTTGAAAAGTAAAAATAATATGATGAAACTATATTCATTATTCTATAAAAAATAATTTACGTATTAATATTTCTAGGGCCTTTAAATATATCCCTTTAATACACATTAATACTTCTTAATATTAAGGTTTATAATGGTTGTACTTTCATTGAGTGTTTTGGTAGACATGGTTTGGGTCGTGATCTCGATGAGCTTGAACTTATCCTGTAAATGGCTTCTCTTATTCTTCAGTTATTGGAACTCAGCTTGGTCTTAGTCAAGGGAAACTCCCAGTGATGAAATATCCCTCATAAGATCTAATAAATGGGCTTTATAGTGTATGATCCTACTAATTGAGGCTATCACTTCCTTTGTCTGTGTCAATTGGAATTTTCAAAACGTTATATTTATACTAACCATGTGATCATTGTTAAATGACTATATTATAAATGTTAGTGATATATAATGTTAATTAAAATATAATTTTATATAATAAAACAAAATAAGTGTAAGTGTTTTCTATAATCATATTTCATAACAATAAATTAAATTAAATTTGAATTTGAATTTTATTTATAACATTTCTGGTTGTTACATGATGAAAACATCAAAAGTAATGTATTAAATGCACAACTCCCCACAATTCCCTTATTATGTGAAGGATTTTATGAGTGTTAACCCTATAAGTGAAAGTTTATCAAATGTCATTGGTCAATTCTCTTATCTATGTATGTGGTAGCAACCTGCAGCCTTAACACATGTACGTGAATTACCTCATGTTATCCCCCAGAGATCATGTGATGTATGAGTGAAGTTTGGAAGGATTACTCTTTATAAAGTGGAGATAATTAGAAACACCCTATCTCTCATGATTTCCCCTACTCAGCCTCACTATGTAGGATATAGGATGTTCACCCCATATTCCATGCTCCCCCCTAACCATGTAATTTCTACCATCACCCATGAATGTTGTGGTTTTGATATAAATTCCTTATACATAAGCACAAAACCCATTAAAAGACCTTATGAAGGTATTTTGGTTCACATGAGTGTGAGAATAATGTGGTTCCATTATGAAGAAACCCATTGAAATATATGTAAGCTAATGGGAAAAATCATTTGTTTTTACTATTAACCCCCACCCATGCTTGTGGTTTCATTGGGAAGCCTTTATTTATGTTCAAGGAATCCCTCTCAATACCATTCTGAGTTCATGGGAATCTTTTGAATAATGGGTCATCATGAAATTACATTTCTATGTGTGTAAGAGCCCATGGACATGACCTCCTTTCACCATAAAATCCCCATGGTGTACTCCCTCAACATGCACACTCTGGAATGCATCTATACCCGTGATACTTTTGGTATAATTCCTTTTTACAAGTTCCCTCAACCCACGAGTGTGTCCCCATTTTCATGCAAGTTATCCTAAACATGTTCATAATATCAGTTTTTATAACTAACTTATAGACATGTGATCGCATGATTCATCCATAGTATAATGATTCCCTTATAAATACTAAGAAAAACCATTTTAATCGTCTGAAAGTATATGGAAAAGTATAGTTAATCATGCTATGGGACATGGATAATTCATGTCGGTAATGTGAAAATCCTTTGAAAATTTAGGATAGTCACATGATATGTTGTTGACATATTTTAATTAAAATGTGATTTCCTATAGACAATCCAAGATGATCTTGTGACAGCTCATAAACATCTCATCATTACTTAATGATATCCCTTGACATGTCTCCTTGGTAATTAGATTTCCAATAGACATGTCATAATTTCTATGTGAAAATCCAAAGAAAAGTCATGTTGATCATGTGACAGAATATAGTCATTTCTAATTTGATCATGTGAAAGACCCCAAACATGTCCTCTTTGATTATGCGAGGACATATGAGAAAAGTATTTTTATCATGTTAAAGTCTCAAGAAACATTTTTATTGATCATGTAAAATATATTAGGCATCTTAGGGAGACACCCATGGAAATATCTTCCATTTTAGACTAACACATAGAACATTTAGGGCAGATAATCAAGACATATCTAGTAGGAAACCAAATAATATCAAGAAAATACCCTAGAACATATCCACTTCCTCCAGTAGATACACATATACCCATGACATTTGGACCTCAGACAAGAAAAAATAGTTTTATAACACTCTTACAGGGATTTTTCCTTAATGGGAAAGGGTTACGCACTTATATGAATCAACTAGTGACATTATCTTAGACATACGTTTCATGGTCACCATCTCTCCTTATTTTTCAGAAGATAGATAATGAGTATACTAAAGGAAATCCATCCTGGAATAAGATACTATAATTCATAAAACATCTGGGATAAAAATAATGTATCTATGTGTGATTACCCACCTTAACTTATCTTAAGGATAAGAGGACACTGAAATATAGTAACTCTGATTCTTTCAAAAACAAGGATATATAGGACTCCTTCGTATGGAAAGATCTAAATTGAGAATCCACTTTAGTGTTTTTCCTTCCATGTATCCATAACGTCAACCATTGAGACCCAATAAAAATCTATATGTATACCATCCTTCTTTACAATCTATCATAAAATGAGTAGTGGGTTCATACACATGATTCATTTTAAGAATAAGTCTTGACTATTCCCTCTAGTACACAAAACCCATTTGTTGGTGAGGGATGAATCAAAATCTGATGACTCTGATTCCTTTTATAAAAAATTATATGTAGAAAAACTTCATATGGCATGAGTTCCAAGCAATATCCTCTTTGGTATAGTAATCATACCTATAAAATGGAAAAAATAATAAGATCATCTCAAATATCCTCTCATGTAATGTGTCCTATCTACCTTTATCTCTTTCTTCCCACACTAATAATGGACAATGTGGGCTTAGAGACCACTGATCATTATTAAAATAGAAATTATGGGATCCCCCCCTCACCCCCACCCATGTGGGCCCATCATTGTGTGTCCCTATATGCATAACTCCTACCTAAGGCCTCCATGGTTGTATCTCTCACAAATAAAACACCTGTATATGAACTATGTAAAATCAGATTCCTACCACAAACGAGATACGTTAGCCACTACAACAAGTTTTAAGGCTAATATTTAAGTCATTACTACATAAATTTAAACTACATTGATGGGTCTAGTCACACGAACTTAAAATACTTCAAACAAACTATAAGGGTTTTGATTCCTATTTTGATAGGATACATAGGACGGCTCATAAATGTTTAATCCCATCTCCAGGATAGTATCTTCCCTCATGGATGACAATAAACTCTAAAGTTCATGAACATGGTCACAAACAAGCGTATCATAAATAAATAAGAGAGTGATGGAGAAACCATGACATGAATATAGTTTCTTGTATCAATACATGTTATTAATCAAGTTATTGACGTAAGGGTAACCAGACCCATATTAGAGCATGGGAAAGATTTCAAGAACAAATCTTAAACCTACAAGAGAGACCTGGAGTAGGCAATATTTCCACCTAAAAGGGTTTGATGAGGTCGACCTCCCATTCCCTCAACCAATGTGAGTTCCAATTCATCATTGAGATTAAAACCCCAAAGTACTACCTACCTTTTTAAATGAGGTATGTACCATGTTATTGATGTGGGAACTATTGGGATTTTCTAGGGATGACTAAACAAATGGAAAACACAAATGTGAGTGATTGAGTAAGGCATTGAATCCCCCAGAATCAAACCATTTCCTAATCTCATCCAGATATTTTATAACTAAATAGTTATATTAATCATTTTTCCTTTATATTAACCCCCCATTAACCCTTTTAACATTTACCATAATAATGACTTTATTCTTCAGTTACTATTCATTTTTTCCCAAAAAAATTATCTTTCTTACAAATTTGATCATCCTAATTCCAAGAGTGCTATCCATTTTCAAGGATTAAATTTTTATAAGTGTTATAAATTAATTATAATATGAGTATGAAAAAATAAATAGAAATCATTTTTTGAAAATGGTTATTTTAGGCATAAAAATGGTTTTAAAAAGAAGGCATGTATTATGTTGATTCCCAGGGAATTATTTGGGGTAGGAAAAAAAATAATGCTTACATAACATTAAATTAAAACCAAATATGTTTTATTAATTGTGAAAATATGATTAAATTTAAAAAAAAATAGTTTTTATTTTAATAAAAATATTACATGAATTCCCAAAAAATAATTCATTGATTTTTTATTCAACAATAACTTCTTTCCAATGAATTATATTAATTATTAAATATATATTTGTTCGAAGTGAATTGTTTAAAAAAATTCATTTCATTCTTATATCATGATAATATCATAAGTTGGGAATTATTTTTAAAATCATTAATTTTAAATATTTATCAAAAAAATTAACAATTTTTTAGAAATATCAAAAATGTATCAGAGAAAATTTTGATATTATGGATGAAAACTGAAGGTCATTCATCAAATTTATATTTTAAGGTTAAAAAATTTATTCTTTAAATGAAAATATAAAATATAATAAAAAAACACATTTATAGAAAATAAACTCTTTAATTATTCTTGAGATTATATGACTTCGTTATTAATATTCAAAATTGAGTAATTATTTCCTAGGTACAATTCAATAAATTTGAATAAGATAAAAAACTAAAACATATATTTCATAATGAGTGTAATATTATTGATAATTTTCAAACAAATACTTATGTTATAATGGAAATATTTAAATATATATATTTTTGATAGTATGACATAGTTGTTTTAAGACTGGTGGGTGTGCATCCAAAATAATAAAATACTTCGAATTTATTAAATAGAAATATATTATACAATGTTGTGGTGTTACACTATTTGTAAAAAGGGTAGCTTCGTAACCCATTGACCTTGAACTACCCCAAGAAGGGACACTACAACAATTATGATTCTTGAGACTAGATTCCACTATTAAGATCGATAAGTTATCCTTATAATTTCTTGGTTTATTATGTGGATTTTCTATCTTCGAGATAGTGAACAAAATTGGATTCACTTTGAAATTAATCATATGAGAATACCTTATCCAAATATCAATGAATCATGAAGGAGTCATTTATAAACCAAATTTTATGTGTTAATACATTTCTAAATTTCATTATTCATTAAAACACATTCAAAAACCAACATCAAGATTTCTAAACTACTCTATTTTTATTTTGTAAAAATCTTACAAATGATATTATACTTCCCAAATAATTTAATGACGGGACTTTAGAAGAACCATAATCCTAGAGATATAACCTTGATTATTATAAATTTTCATTAAAATTAAAATATTAAACTATGTTTTTGATTAAATATATCCTTAAAACATTCTAGTGAAGGTAATCTAAAAATTTCCATAATATTCCTTATAAATTCATTTAAATAATATAATAAGAAAAAATAAATTGGATTCTTCATCTAAATTAAAATATCATTTCAAATTAAATTATTCTTTATTCTATATTGACATCAATTGTTAATTAATGCTTCATATTCATTAACAACCATGGAGATAAAGTATAATAAAAAGTGGGATAAAAAATATCAACCTCTATATCTTTTCTCAGTAACCACATAAATTGATACAACAATATATAATACTCTCTTTCTTAATCACATTTTATTCTCTCTCCAATTACCATATATTATAATTTCACAAATAATACACCTTTTTAACAAGAAATATAAACTATATGAATGAGTTGAATAAATTCATACTAAAAACATCTCATTAACTATTTCATTCTAAGAAAACAAGATCCATGATCAGTGTACAAAATAAGAGGATTTAATTCAAATATAAAACTATCCATAAAAAAGTAATATTATACCAAAATAAATCATAAATTTAATTCATTTATAAGAAATAATAAATAATTTTAAAATGATATAATTTATGATACAAATTGTTATATAAATTTCTCAATAAATATTTATATTTTGATTTTTTTTGTACTCCCTTCAATCAACATTTAAAAAACAATCAAGTAGAAATATAGGATTTAAAAATCATAAAACATATCTTAATACTATTAAAACTTTATTATTATGTAATTAATTATAATTAATTTTCCATTTTAATATTAGGGTCATATTGTTTTAGTAAGTATGAATGGTTATTAACTCATAAATTTTCAGTAACACATTTTCATGAACCTTCTCAAATATTATATTTTCGTGATAAAATTGTTTTGGAAGCTTATCATTCATTCTTAACAAGTATCCCACTGAAGCAGACTCATATATTCTTCATTGTGGTGTATCTCCGCAATATATTTATATATCAATATTTCTAATTTAGATATTGCACGAGATTGGATATTTTAAAATTGTTTTCTAGATTTAACTATATAATTAAACATCATAAATAATTATCCTTGATAATATGAATTCATATATACTTTTTTCTATAATTTACATAGGGATTTTCAATGATTTATTCTATAATTAACTTTGTATATTCTCAATTTTGAAGGAATGAGGCTTCACGGGATTCAATGGAAGAAATGAAAGAAAAGTGGATAATTTACCTATTACATGTCATGACATATCATTGCATGTTGTGTAGTAAGATTTCACATCATGTGAAAAGCCATGAGCCAAGATGTGAACCAAGCTGCGAAGTTAGCAGATAAAGAAGCTAGTATAGGTCATGAGTCCCCAGCACATGACGTGACTTCAATCGAAGTTGTTACATGAGAAATTCACTCTTGTACATGTTGTGAATCCTCAATCCACGATGTGTAAGTTTTAAATATTAATTAATCATGCCAGATAATTATGAGGAAAGTGGGAGATCCAAAAACCATGTACATCTAAATAGATTAATGACACATGATGTGTACCTCCATTACATGTCATAACTAAATTTTTTATATATACAGTAGCTTGGCAGTGCATTTCACAGCATTCCATGATGTGGATTCTCTCAATTTTTCATTCACTGTGAGTTTCCTTCTCCCATATCTCCTTTCATATCAAAATTTCTTCATTTTTTACATTTTATTTCAATTCAAGATTTGTGGATCATGTTTTATTCAAATCATTAAAATTACCACTACATAGATTCCCATCATTTATCATCAATTTCTAACAACATGTGTTAGATCCATTTTTTTAATAATCTAATGTAAGCGATTTTTTAAGGTTGTTATTTATGTTTTTTAAACCTGATTTCATGCTTATTCCCACTTTAAACTTGAAAACTTTCATAATTTTGAATAATTTAAATTCAAATAGCATGTCAAGAATAATTTTCATTATTTATTTATTTGAATCCCAATCCACCATGAGTAGTTAAACCACTTGGGGGGTAGGGATCGAGAGTAGATGTATCTAAACTCATAATCAATCTTTAAATCTAATTTTGAAAATCATAATGGATTAGTAATCATGATTGAAAACTCACGTCTATAAAATTAGTGAGAAATTCCCTGGTCATGGGATATTAAAATTGAAGACCATATCTTGATTAAGGTAGACTAGGCTACGACCACTAGCCTAAGACACTTTCTTCCCTATATGTTAAACTTAATGCACTTAGTCTGTTACTGTATACCGATTATGGAATAGTAAATTCATAGATAAAACTATATGTCTTATCCAAAGTCACCTAACGACCTCCATTTTCTTTGAAACCTAAGACTTAGGACCTTACCAAGATTAGAACTATGGTCATCCTTTTTCCAGTTACTCGAAATTGATCTTGATGCCTCCTTAATCATTTGAATTCACTTTAAACCATAGATTTAGTAAAATTATCAAACACCAAAGCAATTATAAAGGACTCCTACAAAAAGGGTCTCAAGAAAGTAACCTTCAAGAACTATTTTCCTCCTCGTGGGATCGACCCCACACTTCTACTATACTACACCCAGTTAGTATATAATTTTTGGGACATAATAAATCTAATTTGATCACAGCTCGTATAAACCTAACAATGAGAGTGGGATCATCAATCCTTTCACCATAATTTCCTAAGAATACTAATTGATCTATCAACCTGGAATAGTTTCTTATTATCATAACTATTTAGTTATGATAACATTTACTTATTCACATATTCACTCCCTGATACTACATGTCAATTTCAATTCCCTGCATTGTAATTACAAATTAAACATACAAAATTAATGAAATAAGGTGTAAATTTTTTAACCTCAATGTGAGAAAAAATGTTTTAGAGAAAATTCTCAAACGATATTCTCTTTTCTTCATGTTTTTTAAAAACAACTTATTTGATATATTTTAACTCTAAGAAGCATGGGATTCTTTTCTTCATTAGATTCCTTCATAGATGCAACACCATTTTTTACATTATCAAGAAAACCACATTCAATATTTTGAACATTATACATACACATATTCATTAACAAGATATCAAGCCATATAATCAATAAATATTTAGGGATGTGGTCATTATTTGTTTTGTCTATAGACTCTTTTTTATTATCAAAATATATGGTACATGGAGTCACAAGTATTATTCCCTTATTTTTCAAAAAACATTTCGTACTTAGGAAGCCCTTCCATGAATTTGAGCATATGGTTTCTATGATATTTACATAATCCTAATGACTTTTCTTCCAAATTTTAGTTACCATCCATGGAAAAAAATTTCAAGATATTCTATAATAATTCCTTCCATGAAAACATTATATTTTAATTTTGTCTCTAATTGAAACAATATTCCATTATATCATGCTTCCTCAAAAATTTGTGTTAATTTTAATCATTAAATAGTCCACCATGAGGCCTTTTTGGCATTATATAATAATATTAATATTTTAGGTATAGCATTCTTAACCTTAGAATTCTTTGACTTCTTGAAAGTAATAAACTTAGAATATTTCTAAAATTGTTTATATTCTATGGATGAAATACATTATTTTCTCACCCATCTCCTAAAGAATTTCCAATGTTTCATTATATCAAAATTTGATTTTTACTATGTTTAGACACTCCATCACTCGTCATAATAGTGTGCATATTTTTTTATTAAACCTAAATGTTCATAAAAATTGTATATATTCTTAAAAAACAATACCTTGTTCATAAATGATATATGATTCTATCTAGTAGTGTTTAATATTTTTTATATCTAATACCCCAATATTGAGGCCATTTATTATGACCATATGATTCAATATAACACCAATAGTTTAAATCCATTTTTTTAGATAATTGATAGTACCTCAAACAACCAAAAAATATTATTCATTTTCTCGAGGGTGCTTTCTATAAATATTTTATGTCTTTATAGTTTGAATATAAACCCAATTATTTAAGGATTCATTGGGGGGTTAATATATTTGAATTTATCACATCAACCATTGATATAGTTTTGTAAATTTTTTGAATTTTACAACTTCATGTTTTCCTCTATTTTATCTTTAGTCTTGTAATTGTTTTCAAATCCGATATAGTGAAAATAGATAAAATGGGGTTGTGTGACACATTCTTGTATTAGATTGTAGTAGATGGATATACATAGAATCTTAATCAATTTTTTATATTAATTTAACTATTTAAGTTATACATTAACAATAAATCAATGTGTGGACTTCATTTCTCACAATATATTGGGATGTCTCTATAGGAGTGATTTACATATTTGTTTGTCGGATATCACCCTCTATATATTTAAAATTTAGTATGTACTTCTAGTATCCAACTTCATTCACCCTCCCTTTACAATCACTTTTCATATTTTTCATCTCATATTTATTCATTTTACATATATCTTCTATAATATTATGATTACCTTATATTCTCTAACATTTTAATTCTAACATTGAAATTTTGACTTCCATATAGAGTTCGTGAAATTTCTCGACATCGTAGATTACTTCAGTGAAAAAATTCTCAATTCCACTATCTAAAAAAATTAATTTTTCATTATTAAACAATGAAATAAACACTTTCATTGAAATTTGAAATAAATTCATCTTTATTATTCATATTTTTTTATAATATTTTTAACTACATACATTTTTAGTTATATTATCTCCCATTTTATCAACTTCTGGCACCATATATGATTTTTCATCTTGTATACCATTATTATATAGGTGAATTAAAACCAATATTTTATCTTCTTTAGAGTAATGTTTTTTTAAATTATTATATGAGTGAATTATTGATTCATAAAAATTCTCTTCATCACAACTTATACTTGTATTAGTATAGGAATAATTTTCAACAGTTTTATTAGTATATTTACAAGTCTAATTAACTTTACCAAGTACTAATTCTCCCAAGACATTACATATTTTTATAGATTCAAAGACACTTCCTTTTTTCCTTTAATTCATGATCATGTCTGAGATATAAAAAGTTTTAGAGTGAGGAATAATATCAGATATTTTATTTTGACTATGAATGGAATTATCTTATGAAAACACATAAAATATGAAATTCATTATAAATTTAGAATGAGATTAAAATATTCAAAAAATTGAATAAATTCAAAAGAGTGAAACTAATCATAGGTAAACCATGATCTGGTACCAATTGGGAGGACTGGTTTTGGATATGATGGACATTTAGAGTGAGTAAATAAATATTGGTAAATGTTTTACCAATATAAATCATTTTATCCCTTTTCATTTACTTGTAAACTTGTTAATATAAAAGAATCTCCTATTATATATTATTAACTTTTTATTGTATGAAACACCCCTAAACTAGGGCACACATAGATGAAAAATAGATTTAGAAGGCTCGCCTTTTAAAAAAATCGTTAATCTATAGTGTGAACTAGAAATCACTATGATAACATGAAGCCTATGAGTACAATGAGAATAGAATATCATCTACTCATGTTATAATTATCTCAAATATAAAAAATATCAGTAGGATAAATTTTACTACCTTAAAATATAATATAATAATGTATGTATTTTAATAATTGTTTTTTCCACCAATTGATAGCTTTTACATGTATTTGATTGGCCACTTGATATTTATCTCTTTATTCACTTATTTACATAGCCACATGAAAAATTAATCTACTTCTTATTACATATAAAAATAGACTAAAAACTTCTTCTTATCCCCCTTAAATAGATAAATCAATCAACTTATGTATTTGAAAAATGAAATTCATAACACCCTCTTGTTATTCTTCTCTGTGAAATATAAACTACACAATACTCACTTCTTCTTACCATATTTTTTTCTTATTTAGTATAGACCTTTAAAATCATTTCTCTCCTCTATATCATTTACATTCATAATATAAAGACATTATTAATTTTTTGTTTGAATTATTTCATCTTTAGTAGTGATTTATTTATCATGTTATTATTGTATGATATATCCTTTATACTGTTGTTTTCGACATTCATAACATTTAAAGGGTTATTGAAGAAACTATTTCTTCACAGTATTGCACCTTTGTCTTATATGTATTGAAAACACCATGTGAACATATTACTATGAATTTAAAATATTCTAGATAATCCAAAATTCATCAGATCGTGGTAATTTAAAAATTCCTTCCACTCCTCTTCAAAATCCTTTTTAACTATATACAGAAATTTAGAAACCAATCTAACATAAAATTATACGTGAGACCATAAATTTTCACTAGTGTATATATCTAATTATTCCCCAAATTTATGCTTTCTTCAAATACTTCTTAAATATTAATCAACCTATTAGAATCATGAAAAATATCTCTTGATATTTTTTCCCTTTGATTCCCAGCTTAACTACCATTGACTCCTCCAATAACATAATCATACATGAATTTTATGTATGTGGATAACTCATATGTGGTCTATTCATTTTTTTCCACTATTATTAAAATTATTATCTTCACACATTAATCACCCTTATGTTTATCTCCATTCATGAATCACCTTAAGTGGATTTTCTTTACATCGATCCTTCTTCTCAATATTATGAAAAATATATCTAAACATAAAAACTATATGTTCATCAAATGCATACTCATTGTAATTTTCTGTTTATCTATTGTGTTTGTAATGTGATCTTAAATAAATCTAACATGAATATTGAGATCGAAATTGAGATCTTCATCCTATTTAGTTGTGAAATATGGCTTGAGAATTTCTATGAGAATATATATAGGTGTTACATTGAGATGTTGATGGTGAAAATTACAACGTATTATACCTACATATTATATTTTTATGTGATGAATAATTCCTTAAATGAGGCTAGTCCCACAATTAATTCATGCTTAGTATATATATTATTAATATTATAATATTCATTATTCATACATTATGACATCCCTTTGGGTTTGCCTACCTAGTAGGTTTCTCATTCCACACTATGTGGTATCTTTCTAACTCTTTACATCCATTACACACCATATAGGACCTCTTCCTCATCTATATTTCTTAAAGATGAATGCCACCTTTAATCATGGATATGATTTATTGTTATGCCTTAACTACTTAGGATTATTGGATTAATTGAGATGACCATTTTTTGGACTCCTTTGACAATGAATCATATGAATATCACTTTTAAAAATTCTATGGACTCGTGAATGATTCATATAAAAGCATATGGTCTGGGAATATCCACATCCAAATATCAATTTCTTGTTCTGAGAACTCAAAATGCCTCATCCTACCTTTTAAAATTATTTTATTTTAATTTAATATACTCAACAATGTCCTTATAATTTTATACTTATCAAACCATTTAAGTATGGAACTATGTATGAACCCTCATCATATAGATATAATATTGATCATGATAAATTCATCAAGTACCTTAAAATATTCAAACTTATTTTTCCTTTAATATATCTAACAAACATCTAATGCAATAACATCATACAAACACCCAAAAGGTTTATTAATATTATATTCACTTAATATAAGATGAAAAGGTACTTTGGATTCATCTTCTAACATCAATGATATTATTCACTCTATATTTTATTTCTTATATATTTATATCAATATTAAATGGAAGCTTTATATTGAATGAAAATTTTGAAAAAATAAAAGCCATGTAATGTGGTATCAATAGAATTTTAATGACCAAAATATTGAATGGTATAATGTATGGGGAAATGTTGAGGAAAAATATGATTACACCTTGGATAGTGTATCTATACATCACTATGAATCCTATGGAACAATGAATTTTGACAATTATAACTATAGTATGGTGGCCACATAGTGGCATAAGATTGGTTTTAACACCCCAAAATTATATATTCTTTTCATTTAAATAATATTGATATATTTTATAACATTATTTATACACATACCCAATTCCAAATGAACCATAATATAGTATACTGTTATAAAAAAAGTTTTCAAATTGGTAGTATTATTATCATTAACCACATTATAAAAACAATTATTTTAATGGCTTGGCCTCCTTGGACCATGAACATTCTCATATAAATGCATGAGTCTTTAATAAAACCATTGTTTTATTCCTAGATCACTATATCACATTACAAACATGGGTAACATAATAGAGTAATGATTGTCCTGAAAGGCTAACACTTGTGTTTTTAGTATGATTTTTCCTTACTCACACATACCCTAAGAAAATTCCCAAGTGGTGTCCCATTTAGACATTTCTCTAGATCATTCCATGATTGACTATAAATTTCTAAAACGGGTTTCTTTCAAAAATAAAGGTTAAGCTTTTGATATGGGTAATAACATTTAGTCTTTTTATGTGACACATTTCATGGGGTGTTACACTCACCCCATCCCATAAAGAACAACTCCCTCATTGTGGACCCCATAACTCAATCCTAGGATGTTCCACTACTATATAGGATATTTATTAGCTCTAATACCATTTTCCATATCCTAGCCTCTTTGGGCCATGAACATTTTTATCTATACTCATGGGTATCCAGTAAAACCATTGTTACTTACCTAGCACACCACGTGATCTTAACCACTAAGGATATTAATCCAACTAATGAATTCCGCCACATTACAGCACATGTTTCTTAATTTTTATATTTCCTCCCTCTCACATACCCAAATAAAAATCAAAGGAATTCACCCATGATTACACCACTCTAGGCCAAGCCTCTCGTAATTTTGGATTTCTAATAAGGTAGACTCTTTAAAATAAAGGTTCACATTATTGACATGGTTTGTAATATTTACCCTTTTCAAGTCTAACTTTTACAAGAATGTCACATGTATAAAGGTTCTTTTTTTAAAATTTATTGATTTATTTATAGTAAATAAGTAATCATTTTTTAGTAATTTCATTTAATACTTAAAAATATGTTTGATAGAAAAAAAGGTTTTTATTACATTATCTATGAAGATATTATAATTAATTATTTCCAATTTTATAAATTATATTTTATAATAAATATATCAACTTTTAAATAATCATATCAAAATTTGATTTTGGTAAATATTATGGATTATTTTGAAAAGATTTATTTTTTAGTGAATAGTGAAAATATAATATTTTTATTGAAAATTGTCTTTTCTATTCATTTATTTATAAAAGTATATATAATTTTTAGTTAATTTTAATTTTTTTTCTTTTTATCCATCATAACCCAATTAATTTATTTAAATATACATTATGTTTAATTTTCATATAATAGCATATGTATATTAAATAAATCATTTTTTTAGAATTGTTTTTCATCACATTCTATGGGTTTATTTTAAAATTAATTTCTACCACTTATAAAAATAAAATTGAATAAAATAAATTCCATATTTAGAATAATTATTTAAAATTTTAGTAATTATTATACATTTATTTTAGATCCAAATGAATAGTAAATAAAGTATATTTTTTCCATAGTTAATGTTAATAATTGTTCACTAGGGGTAAACAAAAATGTTAGGGTAAGATAACATCATAGACATTTATTAATAACAATGAATAGAACTATTTATACTTTTAAAACCTTAATAATGACATTTAATTGTTCATGTGAAACTTTTTTGTGAATATGACTTACTAATAGTATATTTTCTTAAAACATTTAAGGTGTGTCCCTCCCCCACTTATAAAAAACCATTTCTATATCTTATTTAAACCAATTTGAGCCACCATGATCAATCAAAAACTACAAAATTGTCTTATTAACTGCACTATCCAAGAATTATATGGGTTTTATTATTAATATACTATTATAAGGGTGTTTTATAAGGGATATAAAGGAGGTCTACCGAAGAATATGTAGAAATATTACCCAACCTCTTTCAATATATTTCTACTTCAGAATCATATAAATATATGGTATTCATCATAAAATAATATCATTATAACCATAAATATAAAAAAAATTTGTTATATTTATGAATCAACCATTTTTATCCATTTTTTCTATAAAATGTGAAATGAAATTGTCACTCGTGTGTAGGTGGAGAAAACAATCTCCATGTTGCAATATAATTCATTTTTCATCACAATAATTCATGGGTGATTATAATTATGGAATTGATGTCAATATATTATATTTATTATAATATTTTTTTATAATAATAAAATGTTAGATATCATTCTATATTTACTCATTCGAAAGTGAATACAATGTTATTACATACGTATGGACCACTATATCCATGAATAGTGTAATTCATTTATATATCTCTAACTAATATGGATGGTTATATTTATATATAATGAATATATGAGATATTTATAACTTCATGAATATTATATATATTATTTAAACAGAGCCAAAGTACAATGATTGGAACTATCAAACCTAAAATCTAATGATGAATGAAATTAGTTAACACCTAAAAATGATGATTTTAATAATGAATTAATAATAATTGGGTGTAAAAATATTATAAGTGGATAATATATGATAATATAAGAATTTATATTATTATTTTATATATTTTTAATAAATTTAATATTATTATATATGGTGTCATAGAACATTTGAAGAATGTAGAAGTTTTGGTAAGAGATTTATGTTTAAATATCATTTAATAGGGATATTTAATGATTTAATTTCAACTATGGGAAATTATATAATACGTACATTATAAAATCCATTAATTTTCTTCTCCACTAATTATTAATTAAATTTTTATATAATACTCTGGTTTTCCACTCTTTTCTACATAAAATGATTGAGAAAATGTTTTTAAGAAGAACATAATTTATTTACTCTTTGATTGAGAATATTTTTCCTCAATGTCCATGTTTTCATTAAAATGAGATAGATCATGATTTTAATATTCTCCTATAATTGTTTAATAAAATTTCTAACCATGTTTTAATTTCATTTAAATTGTTGAAAATGAAAACTTCTTTTATTTTTTTAATGATTTACTTTTGAATTTTTATCGAAAATTTCAATGGAATCATTATTTTAACATAAAAATCAGAAATATATTTTTACATCTTCATTATGGATCAATTATTAGAATCATATTTTACATATATACAAGGTTAATTTCAAATAAAACCTTTTCCTTAAAATAATAAAATGTTTTAGATATTAACAATATGATTTGAAAATGAAATTTGTTTCCCCTCAAAAAATATTTCATTGATCTATTTAAACCATTTTTCTTTAATGATAACACCCTCTGATGTTACATATGATTTATTATGGGTATGAATGACACCATCAATATTATTTCATTATAAGGGTTCTTATTATAATGAGGAGAAATTTTTTAACCCCATTTATTTTCTATGTGATATGCAATGATGATATGATGAATTTTTATGATCATATATAAACCATGTGAATGGACTATGAATATGTGATATGTGGGCCTATTATTATATATATATTATTAAATGGAGAAATTTTAAATTTTTATGAACTTAAAGGGAACATCGGAGGTTATAACAAGACCTCAATAGGGTACACATGAGGTTATCCAAATCCCAAAAGAGGGTACACTGGATATTATCCCATTCTCAAAAGAGGGTACGTTGGGGGTTATCCCAAGCCCAATGTAGGTCCATGGTTTGTAATCCAAAACATAACATGTGATTAATGACATTATGGGATGTCTATAAATCTATTCTATAATAATAATAATTCCATAGTTTATGCAACTCTTTTATGTCATGATCTTATGCTAATGTATTCCACTCTTGACACATTTTCAATGATCATTTGTGATTTATATCTTATGAACAAGAAATCATTATCTCAATACTCATTATTATGATCTATGATTTTTTGTGTATGGTTTTTAGAGATAATATCATATTCTCATACCCTGATTCTCATATTATGCTTAAATGATCATTTAAATCTCATTTAGTTACACATACTATGAATTTGAGTTCTCCCATTATTATGCTTTATATTCCCCAGGGTATGAAAAAAGGTTTCATGTATTATATTCCAAATAATAGTTCTATTTCAAAATAACATATTTGGATATATAGTAGATATTTCATGTACCTTTTCATTTTGTATCCGTTTTTTTAAGGAAATTAAAATGTTTTGGATCTACTATGGAGTAGAATGTTATGTAATAATGATTCATCTAAATAGATGTAATATTAATGAATAAAATGTTTGGGTTATTATATTTGGTATTAAATAAAGTTTTAGAAATTTTAGGAAATAATTATGAGAAACAATTAGTGACAAACCTTAGGATAAGTCTATGTATAAGAGAACATTTGATGTCACGGTAATGAATTAATTATGTTTTCCCTAGAAATTACATCCTTATAAGGATACTATTGAGTGGATGTGGATGTTACACATATACACATAGTGGTAAAATCTCTGAATGGGGAATATTGGTTATTTTCTTGATCAACAAAAAAACATGATGAGTGAGCCTAAGACCACAAACCTGTACAGACACTCTTATGGGATATACTTGGGTAAATTGATATTTTAATAATAAATATTATAAATGATTTGAATAAATGATAAAAAATGATGACCTATGTTAAATATGATGCTTTGTAGATTGAAAATAATTTGACTTGATTGATACATCAAATTATTGGTTGCTCGTGATTATATGGTTTTTCCATTTATTATTGTTTCTGTTGAGTACTCCCTGAGTAAACATCCATATTATTTAAATGGGTATATTGTTCCACTAGTTTTTGAAAAATTGATATATACTATTGAGAGGATACTTTCTACTCTTCTATGTTCAGAGAATGAAAAATTTATTTTGGATATTTATCATTTGGAAGGAAAATCATATTAATGTTTGGACTCTCATCATGAAAATGAGGAAAAAAGAATACGTTAAATCTATAGAGTGGGATTAGTTTAAAAGGATATTTTTAAAATTTAAATTCCTTGAATTATTAATATCAAAATGGAGTAGTAATTCTTAAAGTTAAATTATAAGGATTATGACTCCATTAGTAAATGTACAAAAAAAATTAAAATACATTTTATGTACACTATTGGTATTATCATTCAACCAAAAAGTAAGACTGATCATTTTTCAGTGTCTTAAAATGAACTAATTAAAGGGTATTAGACATAATAGACTTCACTGGATATGAATAAATAATTCAATGTTCTAGGTAGTTACAAATGGATATTTCAATTACCCATCAATCATATTGTTTTGATATGAAAATAAATATTGAATTAAAATTAAATTAAATTAATAAATACCATATAAAGAAGAATATGTGTATTCTTTTGTTCTATAAGTATAAGGAAATGATCCTTATTCAACCCATAATTTGATTTTTATAAAATAATTCACTTTCATTGATTTCAAGATTCTTCTTATATTTAGATAATTAGAGGATTATTTCAAAACTCTTACATAACAATGTAAAATAATATTGGTATGACACTTTCTCTAATTATCCATTATTCCACAAAAAATATTGAAAAAACATGTTTTATTTTTATAAATAATAATTAATATTTTCAATATGAATTATTCATTGTTATTACTCATCTATTAAAGCTATGAAAAATATTTAAAAATGAGGGACTAGAAAAAAATATCATTATGGGACATAATAAACGAAATTACCTCTTTTTCCCATTCTAAAACCATGAAATCACAAATATTTCATGTATTTATCAAAAATTAACATCGAGTTCTAATAATTTACTTATGAAATCATCCTTAAGACATAAATAATATCATAAAAAACATTGCAAGAAATTATAATGGAAAAATAATAAGCATGAGGGTTTCATAGAAAACTAGAGAACTCGTGCCAAATATTTTTTAAAAAACAGACCTTTTTACCCAAAAAGAGTCGTTATATTTATTTTTAAATAGATGATCACTATCTTAAATTTTGAAATTAAAAATTTCCATAAAATATAATTTGAAATCATAAATAATTAATGTAGGTTCCCTAGGATATCATCTTCACAGATCCATTATAAAAACAATTAAAATTGGAATAATTGATAAGGTTGACTTCCAACTTAATTCTACATAGAACATAATTACTACCTAATGCATTAGAGCACTATATTAGGCACACCCATCATCATAAGATATATCATCCTCACATATCATCACAAACAAGGTATATTGACCATAATTATCCTGAATCTCATAAAATATTTCATTACCATTTTCAATCTCAAAAAAATACCTTTTAAACCCATATGTAAAAAATATTCATTATTTGATATATCAGATTCAATTAAAAAAATTTCAAAATTGAAATTACCTAAACCAAATGGAAGGATGGTTTTTATTTGAATAAAATAATGTAAATGTCACGACCCATCCTCGGGGCCCGTGTCGTGACTACCCCAAGCCCGCCTTCCATAGGCCAGGGGTTGGCGACTATCACCAAGGCGTAAATCCCAACAAAAATGGAAGTCATTGCCTTTAAAAGTAAACAAAAACCACCGAGTAAGACAAAAGAAGTAAACACTAAGTAAACTGAGTACAAGTAAGTGTGAAAAGTAAATAGGCCAGAATACAAACCCAAACTGAAAATAAAGTACAACTGGAAAGAAAGTACAGCAACTGAAAGTAAAGCAGCTACGTCGAGCTATCCTCTGGTACTCCCACCTGAAGGGTGGGTACAGATAACCACCTCAGATCCTCGGGTCTAGCCGTCTGCTCCATGAACGTCCCGCCCAGTGGTCCACCTCCAGGTACTGACCTGCTCTGCAAGCTCCAACCACGATCAGCGTTGTCCGTCGTCTGCAGCCAACACAATGTAGTGCGGGCATAGCCCATGCAGGGGTGAGTATAAGCTACTTAGTAGGGACCCTAAGACCCAGGAAGGTCTCCCAGAATCCACAAAGTATAATCCATAAAGGAAAGATACAATCACGAAGTAACATCCGACAGTACTTAGGTATATGCCCATACGTATACCTAAGTTATCAATTCCAGTTCAGCTCCAACATCCGAGCCCAAGTTCGATCAGATCCACATAGGATAGCACAACACAATCCACGTAGGAAAGCAAATCAAGATTCAACTCACACAGGTATACTTCTTCGTATGATGATAGAGATGATCAGATGTAGCCACTAATTCATCTAAGCCGTCGGACCCACATAGGATCGATAGGTACTAACCCCCGCAATGACCCACAAAGGTTCGATATGTACTAACCCCCGCAATGACCCACAAAGGATTGATAGGTACTAACCCCCGCAATGACCCACAGAGGATCGATAGGTACTAACCCCCGTAATGACCCACACAGGATCTGTAGGCACTGGCCCACACAGGACCGTTGAGCACTGACCCACACAGGATCTGACCCACAAAGGATCGGTATCACTGATCCATGTAAGATCGCTGAGTGTTGTAGTCGTCGCCGTCAAATCCACGGAGGATTTCTGTACAGTCTTCATCGTCGTCGCAGTCGCAGCCAACTCTTGGGTTCCCGCATATAGCAGCCTCATTCGAGAGGGTCCGCTCCACGAGCCGAGGGGCTGATACATCAACTGACATGTAGTCCGAAGTTGATGTATCCAAAAGTTTCGTATCGACAACAGGAACTCAACGTCACAGACGGCGCGTCAATCGGACTCCCAGTCTGAGAGTTATTGGATTTTTCGTCCTAGGGGCTCGGTTGGTTTTTAAGTCAAAAACAACTCGACCATACTCAAACTGCGTCCAAAACTCGAGCGGAGTAAGCCAAAAGGTCTATCTCACTAAGAGGAAACCATCAAAGTTGACCGCACGTCAATCAGACGTTCGGAGCTCAAGTTATAAGTGTTTCCGCTCCGAGGGCCCGGTTGGTTTCGTGTACGAACCAATCCGGCCGAACCCAAAGTGCTCTGAAACCTTGATTGTAAAATACCAAAACGACCGTCACGATCCAAGTATCACATCACAGCTGCCGGTGCGTCGATCGGAGGTCCGTAGCCCATGTTATGGGTAGAAGACCGAAAGAGGTCCGGAAGTGGGGGTTTCGGGCCCAGACCTATCCGGCCCGAGACCCCCCGGGTCAGCCCGAACCGGGTCAACCCGAACCGGGTCCCGGTCCGCCCCTCTTGGGCGCGGCCTGGCACAATGGCGTGTTGGCACTGGCCGGGTGGATCGGCCGAAACGGCCGAGCATTTGGGGGCGGGGGGTGCGCTGCCCACCCCCCTGTGTGAAACCGCGGCCCCCATGAGGGGGGTCGCTCCTGCTGGCCAGTCGTGGGTTACGACCCCCTGTGTTTCCCCCTGACCAGCTGGCCCGCACCGTTTGGCCAGCTGCTGCCGCCACGGGACGGGGGCGGTCCCGTCCCCCTGCTCCGACGCCGGCGGCCCGGAACCGGCCGTCGGTGCCTGCTCCGCCGCGGCCTTGGTCCGTCCGGCACAGCGCGACGGCGCCGCACCCCTCCACCGCGGCCCTGCTCCGGCTGCGGTGTCTTCGAGGTTCCTTCGAGGTTCTCTGGCGCGGCGCGACAGCGCCACGCTTCTTTGCCCGAACTCATAGTTCCCACAAGGTGCAACGGCACCGCGCCGCCTTTCAAGTGCCGCAGAAAAATCATACAAACAAGGGGGAGGAGGGTCGGACAGGTTTGTGTGGTCTGACCTCCTCCCGTAATTGTTATATCAGGCGGCTCAAATTAAAAAGAAGAAAGCAACGGAAGTTATCATGAACAAACAATTAAATTAAACCCCTACCTCTAGCGTAGTCGTCGAACGAGGTTGTCGCGGAAAGGGACGTCGCGGAAAGAAGGTGGATCGTCGCGTCGTGGAGGAACGGTGTCTCCCTTCCTTTGACGCAGAAAGAAGGAACAAGGTGATGCGTGTCGGGTTGTCATTTTCCAAGGAAGGCATCTCTCACGGTCGTCCGTCGTCGGAGTTCGGCGTTCTTCGTGTTCTTCATCGAGGAGGAAGAACTTCAAGATCTTGAGCAAATTCTCCCAAGCCCCACACAACCCAACCACTCTAATAAAATAAGAGTTTACCTTATTTTATTTCTCAATCCATGTGTTTTGAAATTCAAAAATGAAACAATCAATTAAAATATTTAATTGTAATTGTTTAAACCGCCCAAATTAATAGAGGTGTTTCATAAATAGAAAAACGCAAGCGTTGACTTCCACTTAATAGGGGTGTGAGTGCGTTACCTTATTAAAGTAGGGGGTTTAGGAAGAAAAGAAATGGTGGGGATCGTGTGGGTCCCACCTCAAAAATATCCTACCTAGTGGGTAGGATATTGTGGGTCCCACTTCATCCACCTAGCTTAGGTTAAACAAAAATAAAATAAAATTGGTTTCACCACTTTTATTTTATTCCTTTACTTAACCTCAAAATTTAAAAACCACACCCGAGAAAACGCAACTCCAGAAAAGGTGTTTCTAATAAATTATCAGTGCTGCGATTCCATCGGTGTCCTCGGATTTTGATTCCGAGCACCGGTTCAAAAGTTAGGAAAACCCGCTCGTTCGTTCACTGAATTTACCCAAGATAAACTTTGGAAAATGATTCCGGGCACACCGGGCCTCAGAATCATGTGCCTTCAGAAACTGCGTTCTTGTAAAATTCCCAAGAAAATTAAGAAAAAAATTTCCTTGAATTTTACGGGTCTTTACATCACTCCCACCTCAGGGCTTTACATCCCCGTAAAGAAACATCATAAACTAGGGAAACAAATGTGGGTACTGAGCATGCATCTGAGCCTCCCGCTCCCAGGTGCTCTCCTAGAGTATCCCGTGATGCCATCTGATGCGCACTAGAGGAATCAACCGTCCACGTAGGACCCGCTCCTGTCGATCCTCGATCTCCACTGGGACCTCCACAAACGTCGTCCCATCATCAATGTACACCTCCCCATGGTCAATGATATGTGTCGGGTCATGCACGTATCTCCTCAGCTGGGATATGTGGAAGATATCGTGCACCCGGTGCAACTGAGGTGGTAGAGCCAGGCGATAATCCACCTCGCCAATCTTGCTGAGGACCTGAAATGGTCTGATGAAGCGTGGAGACAACTTTCCACCTCGGAAAAATCTCTGTAATCCACATCGAGGTGAGACCCGCAAGAAGACGTGGTTGCCAACCTCGACCTCTAGTGGCCTCTACCTCCTGTCATCATTAGACTTATGTCGGCTCTGAGCTTTCCTCATCTCCTTCTGGATGACCTGGACCTTCTTTGTCGTGGCCTGGACCATCTTCGGTTCCACAAGTGCTGACTCCCCAGGGTCTGTCCAGCACAAAGGAGATCTGCAAGGTCGGTCGTACAACGCCTCGTATGGTGCCATCCTGATGGTGGAGTGGTAGATGTTGTTGTACGCGAACTCCACCAAGGGTAGGTGGTCCTCCCAGCTACGACCAAAGTCGAGGACACATGCATGGAGCATGTCCTCGAGAGTCGGAATGGTCCTCTCTGTTTGACCATCTATCTGAGGGTGAAAGGCAGTACTCAGACGTAGCTGCGTCCCGAATGCCTCCTACAACCCCTTCCAAAGCCGAGAAGTAAAGTGAGCATCTCGATCGGAGAAGATAGATGATGGCACACCGTGAAGCCGTCCAATCTCCAGAATGTAGAGACGTCCCAAGCTCTCCACTGATCTCTGCTCTCTGATGGGTAAGAAATGAGCCAACTTGGTGATTCGGTTGACAATCACCCAAATGGAGTCGTGACCTCTGGAAGTGCATGGAAGTCCATTCACGAAGTCCATAGATATGTCATCCCACTTCCACTCCGGGACCTCCAAGGGTTGTACCAAGCCAGATGGTACCTCGTGCTCTGCCTTCACCTGCTGACAGGTGAGGCATCGAGAAACGAACTATTCCATACCCTTCTTCATGCCCGGCCACTAGTGTTTTCGTCTGAGATCATGGTACATCTTCGCCACTCCAGGATGTACCGCCAAAGGGGAAGTGTGAAACTCTCTCAGATTCTCCTCCTGTAAAGCAACCGGTACCAAGGTACATCCTCTAAAAAGGACGCCGTGCTCTCCCCATAAAGAGAAACCATCAGGTGTCTGTCCTGAGGATATCTGTGCACGTCGTGTCTCACAGTCGGCGTCCCCACACTGTGCCTCTTTGACCCACTGCAGTATTGGAGGAGTGACTGTGAGTGACTGAAGAAAGGTTGGTCCATCTCTATCCACGAAGGATATCTGCAAAGAAGCTAGCTGCTCTGTCGCCTCCCCAAGTATATGGATGCACGTCCTCTTGCTGAGATCATCGGCTACTACATTTCCCTTCCCAGGAGTATAGACTATCTCAAAGTCATAGTCATGGAGGAACTCAAGCCATTGCCACTGCCTCAGGTTCAGGTCCTTCTGCGAGAAGATGTACCTAAGACTCTGATGGTCAGAATAGACTATAAAATGCTCGCACATCAGATAGTGTCGCCACATCTTTAGAGCGAAGACCACTACTGATAACTATAGGTCATGGGTAGTGTAGTTCTACTCATGCTTCCTCAACTATCATGATCCATAGGCGATCACGGCCCGCTCCTGCATCAAGACACATCTGAGTCCGGTCCCTAATGCATTGCAGTAAACTATGTACCCAACTCTCTCCTCCAGTAGCCTCAAGATAGGCACGCTAGTCAATATCTGTCTCAGATCTTGGAAGCTCTGCTAACATCTGTCTGACCACACAAAGGGCTTCCCCTTCTTCGTCAAACCTGAGAGTGGTGCCGCAACTCTGTAGAATTCTGGAACAAATCTCCGGTAGTATCCAGCTAGTCCCAAGAAACTCTACACCTCAGTCACGCTCCTGGGTGTCTCCCAAGCTAGCACTGCCTCGATCTTCGCAGGATCCACCAAAACTCCCGCCTCAGAGATGACGTGTCCCAAGAAGTGGACCTCGCATATCCCGAACTGACACTTCGAGAGCTTTCCATAAATCTGGTGCTCTCGGAGTGTGTCTAGTACAACCCGCAAGTGGTAGGCGTGCTCCTCCTCGGTCATCGAGTATATCAAAATGTCATCGATGAAGACCACGACAAATCGATCGAGGTAAGGCTGAAATATCCTGTTCATGAGGCCCATGAACACCACTAGAGCATTGGTTACGCCGAATGGCATAACCTAGAACTCATAGTGGCCATACCGACATCTGAAGGTCGTCTTCTGCACGTCCTCTTCTCGAACTCTGAGCTGATGATAGCCTGATCTAAGGTCTATCTTTGAGAACCACTGTGCTCCCTTGAGCTGATCGAAGAGGTCATCAATCCTCGGTAGCGGATACTTGTTCCTCACTGTCACCTGGTTCAGGCGACGATAGTCGACACAAAGTCTCAAGCTCCCATCCGCCTTCTTGCTGAACAATATCGGGGAAGCCCAGGGTGAAACAATGGGTCGGATGAATCCCTTTCCCTGCAAGTCCTCCAACTGTACTCGTAGCTCTCGAAGCTCAGAGGGGGCCATCCAATATGCTGGAGTGGATATCGGGGATGTCTCGGGGTATAGGTCAATATAGAAGTCTCCCACTCTGTGAGTAGGTAGCCTTGGGACGTCATCGGAGAAAACGTCTGCATACTGATCCACCACTGCAGGAAAACTAGGACTCCACATGTCAACTGCTCCTAGGATGAGGCTAGTAAACTGATGAGTGATGGGATGTCCTCTCCTCTATGAGAGTCCATCTTATTCTACGAAGGCTCCCTTCTCACCAGTGAAGGTGAACCAGCTCCCGTCGGTGCGTACACACCGAACTTTGTGCCTAATACAGTCAATCTGAGCATGGACTGTAGATAACCAATCCATGTGAAAGATGACATCGTAAGGCCTCAATGCCACTATAAGAAGATCCCAGCCAAAGCTCTCGCCTCCTAGAGTAAGCTCACACTGCCGGCACCAGTGCGTAATCGTCGAGTCTTCTCCCGTAGGAGTCTCTAGCCAAAAGGATCGAGCCAACAGCTCTGTCGGAATCTTCGAGCTCCAAACAAGGGAAGCGGCTATGAAAGAATGACTCGCTCCTATGTTTATAAGAACTGCAGCAAGGGTGGAATAGACATTTATAGTACCTTGAATCATCTCGGGCGCGCCATGGTCGTAGGCCTCCGCTGCCTGAAGTTGTGCCGGTCTCTGCCTGCCGGCTCCCTGGGTTCGGGGTGGACCTCCTAGTGGTGGTTGTAGAGACTCAAAGCGTTGCCCACCACCTGCTGCTCGACCAGCTCCTCTACCTCATCCGCCTTCTCCCTGAAGACCTCCACAGTTGACCCTCTGCCTCTGCCTGGGTGGTCCCTCAACCGTTTGCTGCTCCTCAGCACGGCGGGTCGGGCAGTCACGAGCCATGTGGCCCTACCCGCTGCATGCGTAGCACTGTATGTCTCTCGAAAGAATGGCTCCGCATTGTGTGCCCCGCACCACTGAGCCAATGTCCTGAGGTCGTCTTCCTAAGGGTCTGGTCTTCCTAGACCCATGTTTCATCTGTCGACTCCCTATTGCAGAAGATTCTGCTACGTGCCGCCCTGCAATAGGTCTCGCTGCTGGTGTAGGCTCAGCAAGGAAGCTCTCGATGAGAAGGGCTCACTCCAGTACCCCTGCCTGTGTCAGAATGTTGAGGGAGATCAGCGATGCCCTGATCTCCTGCCTCAATCCCTGCTCAAAGGTCCGAGCCCGAAAGAATGGGTCTCGTACCATGTCCGTCGAATATTGCGAGAGATCTGTAAATCTCATCGAGTACTGGGCGACCGTCAAGCTGCCCTGCCGCAGCTGTAGAAGCTCCTAGATGCGCATCGCACGAAGGGTGGCTGGGACGAACTCCGAGCAGAAGAGGCTCTCAAATTCCGTCCAGAGGAGAGATGCCTCGTCGTTCACCTGGAGCATCAAGCTCCACCATCTGCCTGCTGCCGCGTGTAGGAGGCTCGCTGCGAGGAGAACCATGAGGTCAGCTGGTGTCCTCACTAACCTGAAAACTCGTACAACTGCCTCCAGCCAATCCTCGGCTGCCTGAGGGTCCATCTCCCCGTGGAACCTGGGCGGTCGCTGACGCTGAAACTTGTGTAGTGCACTAAGGCGACGTGCATCGCCAGAGGCTGGGGCTAGTAGCATCGGTGGCTCGGCGGGTAGAGGTACTGCCAGTGCCTCTGCTGTCAAAGGGCCCTGTACCGAGGCCTCGTCGCTCGGTGGGCTGTTGTCACGCACAATGCTCAAAACCCTAGCTGGATGCCATCGTGGGGCCATTCTAAAAAGAAACAGGTGTGCCATGGTCTAATAGTATACCTGGTGAGCTGACACAAAGTAATCACAAAGAAAACCTGAAACACACATGCAATTAATGTTTACATGCATTAAGTCGGAAATCAGAAGTCAGGGTCCTGGTGTACGGATACGTCGGTCGCCGCACCAACACTGGACTCCCTGGACTGATAATCACACTCAATACTCTTAACACTATTGATTCACATAGAAAAAGATCAGATTCCTGATTTCTATAGTAGAACCGAACTCCTCTGATACCAATTTGTCACGACCCGTCCTCGGGGCCCATGCCGTGACTACCCCAAGCCCGCCTTCCATAGGCCAGGGATTGGCGACTAGCACCAAGGTGTAAATCCCAACAAAAAGGGAAGACATTTTCTTTAAAATTAAACAAACACCACAGAGTAAGCCAGCAGAAGTAAACACAAATTAAACTGAGTACAAGTAAGTGCGGAAAGTATATGGGCCAGAATACAAACCCAAACTGAAAGTAAAGTACAGCTGGAAAGAAATTACAACAATTGAAATTAAACCAGCTACGTCGACCCATCCTCTGGTACTCCCACCTGAAGGGTGGGTACAGATAACCACCTCAGCTCCTCGGGTCCAGCCGTCCGCTCCGTGAACGTCCCGCCCAGTGGTCCACCTCCAGGTACCGACCTGCTCCGCAAGCTCCAACCACAATCAGCGTTGTCCATCATCTGCAACCAATACAATGTAGTGCGGGCATAGCCCGTGCAGGGGTGAGTATAAGCTACTCAGTAGGGACCCCGAGACCCTTGAAGGTCTCCTAGAATCCACAAAGGATAATCCACAAAGGAAAGATACAATCACTAAGTAACATCCGACACTACTTAGGTATATGTCTATAGATATACCTAAGTTATCAATTCCAGTTCGGCTCCAACATCTGAGCCCAAGTTCGATCACATCAACACAGGATAGCAAAACATAATCCACGTAGGAAATCAAATCAAGATTCAGCTCACACAGGTATACTTCTTCATATGACGATAGAGATGATCAGATGTATCCACTGCTTCATCTAAGCCATCGGACCCACACAGGATCGATAGGTACTAACCCCCACAATGACCCACAAAGTATCGATAGGTACTAACCCCCACAATGACCCACATAGGATCAGACACACACAGGATCTGTAGGCGCTGGCCCACACCGAACTGATGAGCGCTGACCCACACAGGATCTCACCCACACAGGATCGGTAGCACTAATCCATGTAGGATCGCTGAGTGTTGTAGTCGTCGTCGTCAAATCCACGGAGGATTTCTGTACAGTCGTCATCGTCGTCGCATTCGCACCCAGCTCAAGGGTTCCCGCACACAGTAGGCTCGTTCGGGAGGGTCCGCACCACGAGCCGAGGGGATGATACATCAACTGACATGTAGTCTGAATTTTAATATCCAAAATTTTTGTATCGACAACAGGAACTCAACGTCACAGACGGCGGGTCAATCGGACGCCCGGTCTGAGAGTTATTGGTTTTTTCGTCCCAGGGGCTTGGTTGGTTTTTAAGTCAAAACCAACTCGACTGTACTCCAACTGCATCCAAACCTCGAGCGAAGTAAACCAAAAGGTCTGTCTCACTAAGAGGAAACCATCAAAGTCGACGGCACGTCAATCAGACGTCCGGATCTCAAGTTATAAGTGTTTCCTCTCCGAGGGCTCGGTTGGTTTCGTGTACGAACCAACCCGGCCGAACCCAAAGTGCTGCAAAACCTTGAGTGTAAGATACCGAAACGACCGTCTCGATCCAAGGATCACATCGCAGCTGACGGTGTGTCGATCGGAGGTCCGTAGCCCAAGTTATGGGTTGAAGGCCGAAAGAGGTCCGGAAGTGGGGGTTTCGGGCCCGAGACCGATCCGGCCCGAGACCCCCTGGGTCGGCCCGAACCGGGTCGATATGACACGGGTCTGGGTCCGGCCCGCTTGGGTGCGGCCCGGCGCGCTAGCGCTGGCCAGGTGGCTTGGCCGAAACGGCCGAGCGTTTGGGGGCGGGGGGCGCGCTGCCCCCCCTGTGTGAAACCACGGCCCCCATGAGGGGGGCCGCTCCTGCTGGCTAGCCGGGGGTTACGACCTCCGGCGTTTTCCCCTGACCGGTCGGCCCACACCGGCCAGCTGGCTGCTGACGCCATGAGACCGGGGCGGTCCCGTCCCCCTGCTCCGACACCGGCGGCCTGGAACCGGCCGCCGGTCCCTGCTCCGCCGCGGCCTAAGTCGCGGCCTTGGTCCGTCCGGCGCGACGCGACGGCGCCGCGCCCCTCCCCCGCAGCCCCGCTCTAGCCGCGGTGTCTTCGAGGATCCTTCGAGGTTCTTCGGCACGGCGTGACGGCGTCGCGGCTTGTTCGACCTCAACGGCGCGGTGCAACAGCGCCGCACTTCTTTGCGCAAACTCATAGTTCCTGCGCGGTGCAACGGCACCACTCCACCTTTCACGTGCCGCAGCAAAATCAAACAAACAAGGGGGAGGAGGGTCGGTCGTGTTTGTGCGGTCCGAACTCCTCCCATTATTGCGATATCAGGTGGCTCAAATTAAAAAGAAGAAAGCGAAGGAAGTTATCACGAACAAACAATTAAATTAAACCCCTACCTTGAGCGTAGTCGTCGAACGAGGATGTCGCGGAAAGGGACGTCGCGGAAAGAAGGCAGATCGTCGCGTCGCGGTGGAACAGTGTCTCCCTTCATTTGAAGCAGAAAGAAGGAACGAGGTGATGCATGTCAGGTCATCAATTTCCGAGGAAGGCGTCTCTCACCATCGGCCGTCGTCGGAGGTCGGCGTTCTTCGTGTTCTTCGTCAAGGAGGAAGAACTTCAAGATCTTGAGCAAATTCTCCCAAGACCCACACAACCCAACAACTCTAATAAAATAAGAGTTTGTCTTATTTTATTTCTCAAGCCATGCATTTTGAAATTCAAAAACAAGACAATCAATTAAAAGAATTAATTTCAATCGTTTAAACCGCCCAAATTAATAGAGGCGTTTCATAAACAAAAAAGCGCAAGGGTTGACTTCCACTTAATAGGGGTGTGGGTGTGTTGCCTTGTTAAAGGAGGGGGTTTAGTAAGAAAATAAATGGTGGGGCTCATGTGGGTCCCACCTCACAAATATCCTACCTAGTGGGTAGAATATTGTGGGTCCCACTTCATCCACCTAGCTTAGGTTAAACAAAAATAAAATAAAATTGGTTGCACCACTTTTATTTTATTCTTTACTTAACCCCAAAATTTAAAAACCACACCCGAGCAAACGCAACTCCAAAAAGGGTGTTTCTAAGAAATTACCGGCGCTGCGATTCCATCGGTGTCCTCGGATTTCGATTCCGAGCACCAGTTCAAAAGTTAGGAAAACTCACTCGTTTGTTCACTGAACGTACCCGAGCTAAACTTTGGAAAATGATTCTGGGCACACTGGGCCTCGGAATCAGGTGCCGTCAGAAACTACGTTCTTGTAAAATTCCCAAGAAAATTACGAAAAAATTTCCTTGAATTTTACAGGACTTTACAGTAAACATAATAAGGAATCAAAAACATAAAATATTAGTGGTGGCATTAGGAAATATTGTTCACGTCATATAAGTTATAATAGAACAATCTTTTTTCCTTGTTTAAAAAATATCAAAACATTCCATAAAAATATTTATATTAAAAACTTTTGTAATAAATTAAAATGTTTCAATTGTAATTAATTCATGTCTTTATATATAATTCTATAATATATTTTTAGTAATATAGACATGGAAGAAAAATATTTAGAAAATAAATAGTGAAAACAAATAAAACGAAGTATTTAAAGTAATGTGTCCCTTACCTCAAGTTTAAATGGTTACATGTGTTCCTTATATCAATTAATAATAAACATATATTAATTATTTAGTATATTAATAACTATTAAAAAAATTATTATTCTTTTTTTTTATTTTTTACCAAGTCATATTCAATTAATAAATTTCACGCCCGATGTTCTCATGATATTCTATTAATATGTACAGATTGACATCGGTGGGTTGATTATGGTCAATGTTCTCATTATTTCATTATATATAGAAAAATAATCAGGATAAAATTATTATTTTTATACATTAATTATACTCTTGATACATATCATGATATAGTTTTATGAAAAATTAACTATGTTAGATTCATGGAGATGGTAAGCTATACATATGCAAGAGTAGCATTTACATATTTTAAAAATAATGATGGAAAGAAATATCTATTATTTTCCTTTTGAAAAATTATTATTATTTAATAAATATCATATTATTCATTTAAATACACTTATATATAACATCAATGTGATGTCGTAATGAATAATAAATCACATCTTGGGGGGGGGGGGGGTAATCCACATGTATGCATGAATTTCGCTATCACTTTTAAATGGATGGAAATTTATGAAGGTCGATGATAAATAATTATTCTATGATGATAAATTTTTCACCAATATTATATATTTATATATTATATCTATCATTATAACCATCTATTATAAGCTACAATGGAAAATGAATTACATCAGTTTGTGAGGTGGTAGTCCACTATGCTTATAAACAATGGATTCATTTTCCATTTGTTGGAAGAGAATAAGGATATAGGTCATTAAATTAACATAATAACATACCATTATAATAAATATATTTATGTTATTATTTAAGCATGTCTCAAGAATATTATATCAAGGTAGAATAACAAACAAAATGAAGAAACTCGATTAGGAACCAAAACTCTTCTTCATACTCCCTCATTAGGTTTATAATTAAACCATTAAAAGGTTGGTTTTATGATCAAAAATAGAATCTAGAATATAGTTAGGATCATATAAAAGGTATTTTTTTGAGGTATTGAAAATAAATTATATTTCAGTTTGAAAAAAACTAAAGAGTTGGTTCCCTTTTATAAGAGATGGGAAGGACACTCTTGGAATTACTTAAAATATTAAGTGAATATAAATTAATTATTCTTGGGAACTAGGTCCAATTTTATATAATTATAATAAAACATGGTTATGGTTCAATTTTATCTCATAAAATAATTAATTGAAATTTTTTGATAATTGTTTTAACCTTGAATCTTTTATAAAGCCACATGTTACCCTTTTGACACTTATCGCAATATCAATTTTTTTATTACTAAATGAATCATAAAAGATATAATAAATGGAACTGTGAAAAAAAAATTACATGGTATATATTTTCATCCAAATACAATTAAATTGATGTAATATACTAATTTTAGGAATTATAATAATTTAATAAAACATTTTTTATTACAAAATATAATTAATGTCAGTTTTGGAACTATTTATTTAATTTGACTTTTAAGATGACATAAAACAAAGAAATTAGAATATAACCAGTTAAAAATCCCTAAAATGTTATATATATATATATATATATATAATTTATGGGACAATATAAATCCCCCAAAACATATTATCCTAAGTGTTGATTATAAATTAATTTCCTGAATTTTCAACATATTCCACAAGCACTGTGTCAGTGTTGCATATGAATTTAAGATAATTATTTCATCACTAAAAATAAAAAAAATAAGCATGATATAAAAAATTATAATTCAAATAAAAATTTATAATAAAAATTATATTATTTTTATCACTTTCATAGAAATTTATATATATTAAAAGAAAGAAACAGACATTTTTTACAATATATTTTCATAAAGTAATATATATGTCATTTTCTAAGAAAACATGCATGATTTTACCATAAATAACAATATTGGATGGTAATGGTTGAAACCCATTCAAAAAATAAATTATAGGAACATTTTAGTGTAATTTTTAGTATTTATTAAATTAATTTTACCATTAATTAATCGATTTACCCTTAACAAGATGATAAATATTTACTACAGTTACTATTCATAATGACCAGAAATAAAAGTTACCTATTTATCAAATTTTTGAATCATGATTAAAAATATGAAAATTTTCAGGATTCAATTTATAGTTTTTTATAAATTAATTTATGATTAAAACTCAAAACACAATGAAATTTTGTTTTTTTAATACATTTCCATGCCCAAAATTGAACATATTCAAAAAGTAGGTATAATAATGATTCCTAGGTAATTAATATAATTGTTTCATGTTAAATAATTCTTATTTTATTTTAAGATAAAATGGAACTTTTAAATTACATTATTTAATGAGAACAAATGATAGACTTAAAAAAATTGGTATTCTTCACTATTCACTAAAAAACATTTCTTCAGAAAATTACCAATATTTTACCCTAAGATAATTTTAATAAGAATATTTCAAAACATAAATTAGTTTAATTATATTAAAATTATAATATTTTTTAATTAAACTTCTTAAATAAAACTATATAATGTAGGTAAATGAGTTTATTAAGAATAAAACTATTTCCATTTTGAAAGAAAAATTACATAATATAATTATGAATAACAATAAGGAATGAAATTAATTATTAACATTACCTAGGTTGTTAAATTATTTACCCCTTTGGATTGTATTTGTTTTAATTTTATTCATCTCTTAAACAAATTGGGTTACCTTTCCTTCACATCATTATCTAATTCCCATGATACATCTTCAATCATATTGGTTTTCCACAAAACCTTAACCTACCGAATCACCTTAATCTGTAACACCTTTAATCTGTGGTTAAGAATATGAACATGTCATTCCTCATATGGAAGGTTTCTATCCAAGAAAAATACTTCAGGGATCAAAACATGACATGCATTATACATATATATTCTTATCATTAAAACATGAAATATATCATGTACCTAAGAGAAACATGAAAGAAAGGACACAAAGTAAAAAACCTAATCCAAAATTTTTTCCCTCGAAAATGGGACTATATTTAAGAATCATTATATCTAAACAGTTTCCATCAGATTTATTTATGGAACCAAAAAAATCTAATGGGTCTGTATCCATAGGTACCTTCTTTCCAAAGGTAGGCGTTCATTAGGAAGATTGGTCGATGATTCTTGAGAATAGGCATTGGTATAGAGGATGGGAGGTCGGGCTCATCTCACCATTTTGAGTGGAATTATTCCCTAATTCGGGACTCTCTCAAAGATTTAATATATGTTCCTTAATCCTTTATTAATTTACCATATATTACATGAGTTTACCTTCTATTTAGAATTTATTTATTGACATGAATGAAATTAATAATCACCTGTATATATTTGAGGTTCTTCATCAATGGATACATCTGTATGTATCCAAGGTTATCCATAAAAGGTGTCCTTTTATAAGTTACCTAGTGATTATTGGTTGTCATTAAGATGATTCTATTTTTATATCCATAAAGCAGGGTTACTATGAAATTTATGTTTATCTAGGTAGATAAATTTTTACACTAGATTTTATCATCGTCTGGGGACATGAAAGGTGTATTGATGTTGGGATCGAACCCATGGATGGGATACCTATGTATCCTTGTGAAAGGAATCAAAACCTAGGTAGTTCAGTTTTAGGACTTATTCCAAATATTCTTGGGACACTAGAATGGATGTGAACTTCCAATTTAAATTAGACCCTACTAAGAATATGGTGCATAAAGAACAAAGATGATTTGGGGTGTTGGGTATGAACCTTAGGTAGACTTCAAACATATCTTTTTAATATGGGAATAAAATCCCACTTAGTTTGGTAAGCCTCACAAGAGAGTATCTTCCTTTGAGATGAATGAGTTGGGTCTTACTCCAGAAGAGGATGCCTTTTTAGGAGGATCCATGAGGGATTTCTTAACTCATGGAGATTTATGGTCTTGACTCATGGAAAAATCTTAATAAGTATTATATGATTAAAGGAATTATGATTGGGGTTTAATCCTGAGTATGATACCCCTTTTAAGATATTCCATGAGTTATATCTTGAATCACATTGAATTGGGGTTTTAATTTGGGTATTATTCCTAAATAAGATGCCCAGATTAAAAGAATTAGGATTTCTCATTACAAGGATGAGATGATATGGATCTCAGACCTTAGGAATGATTCCTACGTATCCCACCTAGGTTAAAATAATAGAACTTGTATTTCATTGGTCTCATAGGCGAGTATGGACCATTGAGAGGATTAAGTTGGGGCTTACTCCTAAAAAGTATGACCTAGTAAATTGGGGGTTTTTATTGGGACTAACTTATGAGGTGGATATCCCTTGATATCACATCTTAGGTGGGCTTCTTACGTATCCTGGTTATGGATCAAATCAAAGTTCTCATATTTCATGAAATGAGGTTTATTGTATGGATGTTGTGATCATCACAAAAATCTAATCCCACGTTATTCATGATCTATGTAAGAAACAAGAGGATGTGAAATATTCAATGAAGGAACATAATTTTCCTACTTTACTAGAGAAAGAGGATGTGGTTACCATGGAAGATGCCATAGCTATAGAGGTAAAGGTTGGGGCTACAAACCTTCCCTCTTTTCAATTTACATTAGACATGGGTCTAGTGTAATGAAGGATTGAATGCAGTATAATTTGAGAGGAGAAAGACTAAAAACTCCTACATTAAAGGATAGAGGTTACCTCAAGAGGAGTTCCATTTGATTTGTCCCTTGATAGGAGGGATACTTTTCCTTTTTCAAAAGGAAAAGAATTCTTGAATAGTAACCTTACTAACAAAGACTGGTGGATTTGGGTATTAGTGGTGAGAAGGGGAGAACATGGTCCAAACCCCAATCCTCCAAAACCGGTAACTTCTCAAAACTATCCATGGGGTAAGGGTCTATGTGACCATAGATACACAAACCTAAAAAATTTACAAAGATCCTTATCCTTTGGTAATACAAGTGTTGGAAACCTCTGACTATAGAAATACAAACCCAAATAAAGGAAATGATGATGTGCCTTTCCCTATGGTTTTGTAAATAAAGAGGTCTTAGTGGAGGATTCAACATGATTCATTTCAAAAAAGGGATCCAATGAAAGAGAATCCATATCACTAGTCGCTTTGAAGGATTATTCATGAAAGTCTCTAGCATTATGAAGGGATGAGGTGAACCAAATAGGATTTCACAAGTAATTCACCTCTCTAGGGTTACAATGAATCTAGGCTTGGGCAAATTTGGTTGAACATTAAGTGAAGAACTACCTGGATGGTTATACTTGGGCGAGACTTGGCTCAATCCTTCAATATTCTTCACAAGTATTCTTGAAAGTGATATGCACAAGTTCCTATTTCAAGAATGGAGGGTGACCTTATCTTATTTAGTTAGGGGGTTTGGGCTATTGGGTCTCTCAAGTGTTATTAATTAATAACACTTAAAGGACTTAAGTCTCCCCATACCATTTAAATTCCCTCGCTTTAGGTGTTAAGGAACTACCTTAGAGGTTTTGGGGGACTTGATTGAATCACTAGGAAGATCCGAGTAGCAATTGGACTTCGAGGAAATTCATCCATACAAATAAATACCCCAATGGTTTATTTATATGAAACTATGGTACCTTGTTTGAAGGAATATGGTCGCACATGTTGGTGGAGCGAAGGTAGGTATCACGAAGGTGTCTTTTATGCCAGTTTTTTGGGACTTAAGAAAATAACATGTTCCATACTGTAACACCCCGAGCTTCCATGATACGCTTCTCATTCAATAATGCAATAGCTTGCATTGTACGCAACTTCGAGTTCTAACACACCGCAACTAATAAAAGTAGTCGTTATGAATAGTAATACCCACTTTTTAAAATTATAGAAATTTTATATTTCAAAATGGACTTCATTTTTGGATTCGGAATATCGAAATTAGCCGATGTTGAATTTTTGGTATTTTTCTGAGAACTTCTAATTTTTTATGAATATTGAAAAATACTTAAAAACAACTTTTCTAATCAAAATAATTTATAGTGATAAATTATACTATTTAGTGGTTTTAAAGTATAATTAGAATATATTTTTACCATTTTATCCAATGGTGGTCATTATAATTAATTTAACATTGAAATTGGACATAAACAATTGCCAATCTTTTGATATAAATTGTTTCTTAAAAACACGCTATTTGTTGTAACAGCGGGAATTAATTATAATATTAATTAATTCAACTTATATGTTTGGAATTTTGTAAAATAGACATCATTTTTGAATTTGGAATATCAATTATAGCTTAGGGTGAAATTTTGGCCTTATTCTGAAAAACTTCAATTTTTTATGAATAGTGAAACCACTAAGTGGTAGTTAAACAACTGATTTTTTGTTTAAATGAAATATTACCACTTCTGTGATTTGATTTTCAAAAATCCGACATACATGGTTGTCATTAAGAAGTAAAATGTGGTTCAATGAGATTAAAATAATTTTTTGGTGAATAGTAACTTTTAAGTTCTTAATCGCGATTAGAGGTAATTAGTGTAGTTTAAGGTAAAAATAATGTTTTCATAATATGAGATGAGCTTGACACTTGTCCTACTCCTATTGGATGAGTCATGGACGACCAAGACAGCCCATGGGTCAACTTGGGGACCCCATAGAGCCACTTTAGTTGGAAAATGACATTAATATATATTTATTTAATGTTAAAATTAAATTGACACAAACATGAGTTGTTTTACTAAAACAATTTTTAAGTGGGGTTAAACAAGTCCAAATTTTGACTATAAATATTCATTAGAAAGCTAAAAAAGATTTCCTACATCATAGTATTTTTTTTATAATTTTTAGACATTAAATATATTAAATTATTTATGACATCATTATGATGCAGCGATGACCTCATTATTTAACGATTTTAATAAAATGAAAAGATAATGTAAAATTCAAGGCTTAAACTTGTCCAAAGACTATTGGATGGGTAGATTTAGAACCCTTATCACCTTAGCCACGAATTATATAAGTGTGGGACCTTTAGAATCCGAAAAGCATTGTGTAATAATGTAACATTTCAATCTTTCCAAAAGTGCCCCCCCCCCCTCTCCACTTATAAAAGGCCCCCACCTCTCCCACATCATTTACACTTTAAAGCCATTTGGCTCGGCCAACCTCTGCCCAAATACTCTCCCAACTTCCCCCTCTTACTCCTAGAAGCATCACTTTGGGCATAACTCTTCCCAAGGAAGCCTTTGGCTCAAATCAAAAAGAGTTACCCGATTTTGAGGTAATGTCTTCTCTAATGTTATTTTGTTTTATTTTTCTTCTCCATCCCCCTAAACTCTTTTTATTAATTTCTTTTGTAACAAAACCAGTATCCTCAATATACTAGTATGTTGTTATAAGATGGATTCTAGCTACAATTACACACACCTACATCTAATGGTTAAAGAACATACGGTTTCTGTGGATGGCGAATTTCTGCCTCACGAAACGATGATTGTTCAACACTCATATAACACCTTCAAAGGTGGCCATTAAGATGTCACTATTTTTATATATGATATATAATATGTTTATGTTTTACTTATGCTTCTGTATTTCTCATTTATGTCATACTTTATGATTTCCATTATGGATAAAACACGATAATTTCATTTTAGGAAGTGCGGACTACCGCCCCCTCAAAGTGATTTAAATCGTTAATGCCATATTTGGGATGTATAAAGGATGGAGTAAATGGTATTATACACTATATTAAACTGGAATTATATTATAAATTTATATCATTATGATTTCGTTCCATTGAATATGAAATTGAAATGAAAGTAGCGTTCATGCGTACGTACGGCTTACCGTCTCCATGAACGGTGCATTTCATTTCTTACCTCTAAATGTTACATAATATTATAAATGAATGTATATACCGGATATATAAGATATATATGACATCTAAATCATGAATATAATTCTGGAGATAATGGATATTCTACCACATAAACAACTTGTAATTATAAGAAGTTTATTGTTGACTCAAGTACCAAAGATCGACAAAACGACCGTTATTAACTTAAATAATTACATAATGTTCATATCATTATAATAAGTGATATAATAAGGATAATGAAATTGAAAATGGTTCTTAATAAGGTATATATTAACTCTAGTTTATTATTCAGGATGTTAAAGAACGGTTGAGTCAAGTCAGACACGAGGTAAGGGAACTTCTTAACCCAATTTCCATTCTTTGGGTTAATCTCCTACTTTCAAATTATGGCATGATATTATTATGTAATATCTTGTATTTATACTTTATTTATGTGTAAATATAGTGAATACACTTAATAGATCTATGTTATTTTAAAAATGATCTTTTTAAGGACTTCATCTCAATCTCCTTTCATTGAGGCATATTTGGTTTTATACACAACTTTCTTTTATACGGTGTATAAACCCCTTTGACTTTTACGTTTATTCAAAAGGAATATTTTTTATACAAAGCGTTTTACTAAACGAAAAAAGGGAATGTTTTTCTTTCCGTACTTATGCGGCGACAACGACTTCTCCGCCGTCGTGACCATTATTTGAGTTTCGGCTTCCTCTACAAGCCATCACTTTTTTTTAATGAAAAATAAATACAAAGTTTTAACTTTCTTTTATTTTGGTATTGAAAATGGTTTTGAAAGCATTTTTATTATATCAATGTGTTGTATTTATATCTTGTGATTGAAATGTGGAAATGTTATGTTTCTTTTATGCATGTTTTATGTGATACGATTATGTTATGGTTTATGATATTTTTAAACCTATTCATATGAGGAATGCATTGGACTTAATAAGTGACGGGTGGAGCCCGCTATAGCTCCTCGATGCATCGGTAGGTCTCATGAGACAAACTAGTGTCTTGGCACGAGGCCTTGACAAAATCTTATTTGTGGTCTTGGCACGAGGCCTTGGCTACGTGGTTATGATAGTCTGGCATTATGCATTCCATCATTATGAAAGTGGTTATTGATATTGCATGTGATTATTCGACCAGTAGAATATCCATGTGAATAAGTAAATGTCATTATCTCATTTTACTTTTGCCATATTATGTTGAAGTTCATGTTTAAAAGGCTTTTGTTTTAGTTATACATTGCCTTAAATGTTTATGTTTATTGATGAAAGCTTCCTCTATATTGTTATCCTTACTGAGCATCTGAGCTCACCCCTTTCAATGTTTTAATATTTTCCAGGATGTGAAGAAGTATTTTATGAATGACCTACAGGGATAGTCAGAAGAGGATATGAGTGTGGGATATGGAGACTTTGTTATTGTAGTTTTTCACTTTATGATGTAATGTAACGTTTACGAATATATCTAGTGTTTCCAAGGCTACTAAACTAATCGGTCTTTCGAGACTTGATCTTTTGTGATCATGCCAATGTTACGAAGTAATGCACCGGCTCTGGGTAGCTGGGGTCGGGGCATTACACATACTGTGGGGGTTGTTCCCCCCACACCCCTACTCCTGATCCATATAAAGATTCTATCATATCCCTCTGTCTTAGTGCCTTCACTGCCATGACTAACCCCCATGAAAAAATTAGATTCACACCACAACCATTTAGAGTCTGGTCGAGGTCATTTTCTATCATTGCACACGAGAATCCAATCTTCTCCTTCTTCTTGAATTAAGATATATTTATACTCAGACTTAGAATTTGGGGTGTATGTGAGGTTCACATAATAAATTTTGTATATAAGTGGATGGAACACATTTCATGGTGTCTACAAGATCCCCCCTAGAATTATATTCTCTTGGAATGAAAATAATCTTTATCTAAGGAATTCTTAGGTCTCTTTTCCACATTCCAAAATAATTTTTATTGATTTTGGAGCTATGTAAAGTTGGGAAGGATGCTCTAATTTTTACCTAATTCAATAGTCTTAGTGATCATGGTTTTACTATTACTAGGGTCATATTGAAAACCCTACAAACTTTTTTTCTTTTGTTTCATCACCCTAATTCTTTTCTATGCTCAATATAGAGTAGACTTAGTGGGTGAGACTAGGATTCTTCTTAGGCCAACTTTTTTTGGGTTTTTAGCCTAAAAAGTTTTATGACGTTTTAACTTTTTATTACTATATATTTCCTAGACCATACAAGGTGTAAGTATAGCGATCTAAGACTCAATTTTTTTTCATAGTTCCCTTTATGAGAATTCAATATGGTGAGTACTATGTCTCTTTTTGTTAGAAGTTAAAATTCATTCATATCAGACTAATAAGGATTTTTTTAGGTTAAACTGCTTTGACCATGATTTTTGAGACTATAACCAAAATAAGGCTTGAGGGCTGGTAAATTCCCAGTATTTTTTAGATACTTCCAAGGGGAATCATGAGTCATGGTTTTAATGGTCACCAAATCTAAAACATTAAGTATATGAATAGAAGATTTATCTCTTGAGAATGAACTTACCTCCAATTGACAATCCTATTATGGAGGTTGTATTATGCAAGGACAATAAGAGAATGTGATTCATAGTCAAGTAGTGGCATCCATAGGATGACGGTCCCAGTATGTGGGTGACTTGTGCAAGGAAAACTATAGAACATACTATATAATCACATAAATGAGTTCCTATGAATTCTAACATTCTACTACTAATAAAAAAAGTGGTTTTGGATTTTGATGTCTCAAGACCACATTGGGTTTCGTTGCCAAGGAAAGGTGTCTGAGAATAAAGGGGCCATTTCTGCCGATATAGGCCACGGATTGGAAGACCAATCCTACATGAATTTGGTGTATGAAAGAGGGTATATTTAATTAAATAACCAATGTCAATATGATAAGGCTCTTTTTTGAAAAAAGGATGTTGGTTTCATGCAGTTTAATGTCATGAAACAAGGAAATTAAGGTCTTTTGATAATATGATATAAAATTTTAAGTCATGAAATAAAAATATTATGTTGTGCAGTTTCAAGTCATGAAGCAAGGACATTATATTGTTTAGCTTCAAGTCATGTAGCAAGGAAACTATGTTGTGTGGTTTCATGTTATGTAGTAAGGACATTATGTTTTATAGTTTCATGCCATGAAGTAAGGACACTATATTGTACAGTTTCAAGTCATACAGTAAAGAAAATTATTCTATGTAGTTTCAATTCATACAGAAAGGACATTATGCTATGCAGTTTCAAGTCATCCAGCAAGAACATTAGAGGGTATTTAATTTAAAATATTTATCTCTGACAAAAAAATTTATGTTTCTCCAATTAATGGTAATTTTTAGGAAAATGTGCTACCATATTTAGGTATAAAAATTAATAATTATAATTTATATATGATTTTGGGATTCATGGATCTAAAGAGTGATATGAGGAAAATGATAATGGAATTATAGGGGGTCTCTTCCAATAATAAAGTTACGGCTATTTTAAAACCATGTTATGTGGGATGTATTATGTAGGGACAACTAGGGAATGTGATTCATAGTCAAACATTGGAATTCTTAGGCTGAAAGGACCGCAATTTAAGAAAATTTTATGCAAGGCCAACTGGGGAATGTACTGCATAGTCAGGAAAATGATCTCTCAAGAATTATGAAAATCTATTAATAAAATTCAATGAAAGTTTATGGAGATTCAGGTTTCTCAAATCACATGGTTTTTTTATGAGGAAAAGTGAATAAACACATAAGGGATACAGGATATAAATATTTACAAAGAATTAGGGAAATAAGCTCTCTACGAAGGTCTGATCCAAATATAGGAAGTATGGTACTAGTATTTTTAGGTCATACAGCTAGGATCAAAATATTATGGAAACAATGGATGATATATATGTGGTCAAATGGCCCAAATTTATACCAATATGCTTTGAACTTATGAAGGGGGGAAATTTAAACCATGGTCTTGGAGACATTTTGGTCGAGAGAAATGATATAGGAAAGATATGAAAAGGATCGTACTTTAAAATATAGCTTCTTGCATTCTGTCATTGAAGGTTAAAGGGAAAAAAGAGGCTTATCCCAAGAATTAAGTTGCCTATATTTGACTGACGCATTATGGGAGGATGTATTATTCAGGGCCAACAAGGTAATATTTTTGCATATCCAAATAGTGGAATCCTTTCGCTGACAAGGCCGTTATGTAGGATAATTTTACTCAGGGCCAACTGGGGAACATGCTATATAGTTTGGAAAAGGATTTCTCACGTATCAGATACTATGACATCGGAAACCAAACAAATATTATAAAGATCTGAAATTATTTCAAGATGATTAGCATGACGTGTGAAAGGGGAATTTTCTAATACAAAAATAGTCTTTGGACCAATACTAGAAATGATTTTGGAGTCCCTTACAGAGATCTGAATCATATGTATAAAATAGACATCTCTTGTTTCCTTGATGAGGTCTCTGAGGAGAGGGCCCAAAATAAAAGATCTTGTATAGATTTTGACAGTATGCAGGAGAGAGGAAATTTTAATTTGTCTCGTGGCTAGAAATAAGATTTGAGTCCAAGTTTTCACTATATATCTCAAATAGGATGAGAATCCAGTCATACATAGTTCTTTGAGTACCGTGTTGTTTAATACCTTAATGTGATGATGATGAATTACCTGATGTGAAGGGAAAGAGGAATTTTTAATCCATACAGTTTAATATCATGTGGTTAGGGAATTAGTCATGTAGTTTAGCATCATGTGGTAAGTACTCGGGTGACTTTACATGAAATTTCATAAGACAATGTGGCTTAACCAGGGCATAGGTCCCAAGCATCACTATGTATCTTGTTAGATCAAGAATCAAGACACACATAGTTCTAACAGATAAGGGTTCATGTGTAAAGTGAGAACTTGTATTGGACTTCTTCATGTATATATGACTCATACATGGGAGAGTAAAGGATTTTTATGCCTTACTAGGGATATTATGAGATGATTCCATCATTATTCATTCCTTGTATTGGTTTTGATTTTGTTGATGATGATATGTGTATGAAACCCATTTATTTTACATGGGTTATGATATGATTATGTAATGAATGTTTTATGATCTTATGATATACATATGCATGGATTATGTATATGTGATTGGTGGGGCCATAATTATATATCCCTCTAATTGATTGGTAATATATTACTATTTCATGATCTCATAAGATACATTGGAGGTTTTCCAATTCCAAAAATAGGGTACACTAGAGGTTATACCATGCCCGAAAGAGGGTACACTAGTGGTTATATTATGTTTTAAGAAGTTACATGGGTGGTTATTCTATACCTAGAATTTAATGACTGTCTTGTCTGTAATTCTTGAAATAATATTTCTGTGATTATGATTTTGCCACAACATATTATACTATTTTATAAAATGATCTTATGATAATGTTATGATCTCATGGAACACAATCATTTATTCTGTAATGATTAATACCTTATTAAATAACATTATTTTTTCCCTAACTCGTTATTATGATCTAATATAAGTTGGGTATTTTTTTTCAAATGCTAATCTCTTTTTTTCATACCCTTATTCTTAGGTTATTATTTTATTAACATTGATATCTTATTATTTTATCCTTATTTAACATCCAATTTCACCATTCATTATGTTTTCTTATCCCCATGATTTAAATAAAGGAGTTAAGCGTGATATTTATAAGAAGGTTTATAGTTGTGATGAACTATGTGTGAGATATTGTGGATCTTTTATGTACCAGTTTTTTATGTATCAATGTTTCTAAAGACACTAAACTTTTATAGTTTGGAATTGATTGTAATGTTATGTGATGAATTTTTATTTGAAAATATTTAAATTTTTTTTATGAGTCGATAAATAGAAAATAACATTAATTTGTGGACACAAACACCAGAATGACCTGAATAAATGAAAATGAAAAATATGGTGTAAAAACATAATATCAAATTATTATTGTATTACTGGAGTGTGATTACTGTGAAATGATAGATGGTATTTATCACAAGTCTTGATATTTGAAATTTTGGTATAACTATATATCACGAGGTAATAAAAATTAATCCACACATATATATTTTAAAAGAATAACACCCTACTATAGAGACACTAAATAAAATTCAATGTGAATTGATGGGGAAAATATGAGGGTAATCAGAATGGTTGGGAATGTATTCTAGACTATTTAAATAAAATAATATAGGTTAAAACGCGTTTATAGTTTTGAGTGTGATATGGGAAATAATGGCGTGTAAATTTTTTCTCAAGCCCAAGGTTGGTGATCATAGTATCATATCATACCATATGTGTAAAGGAAATAAGACACACATAATTATTTAAAACAGAACATTCCATAATTTAAATTAATGGATGATTTCTATATATGGTTTATAATTGGAAAAATATTTTTATAGTTTGGGATCAGTTCTAGGTATAGTGTTGTTTCTTATTTCATAGTCATTTGATTTAATAAACGTGTAAAATTGTTAAAGATCATATAATGAGGACCACTAAATGTATTTTATCATCATATGTTATGGATGATAATTCATGAAGTTTAGGTCTTCTAATAATATTAAAATATTTACAGATCATGTTATGTTGTTTAGGGCCAAGCAATAAGGACATTAAACTATAATATCTAGGTTTTTTTGGTATGGATACGATATCATGTATTTTAGGGAGCTATAATGAGAACCTCATGTAGTTATATTTACGGTCATTTTATGAGGATCAAATAACATAGTGCTCTAGGTTATGTGGTAAGGACCTAATGTCATTCAGTTTAGAGACCTTTAATAAGGACCATGACTTTTACAATTTTGGGTCATGTGACAAGGACCATATACTATATAGTAATTTTTCATTTAGTAATGACCCAATTTTATAATTTTTAGTGTATTATGATATGGAATAATTAATATTATGTGAACATGTTTTGTGAGATGTTTCATAAGAAGATTCACATATTATAGTAAGAATAATCCATTATCCATCCCAGGTGATTAGGAATTATGATTTTTTATAGTACACATTGTGTATAACATATGAACATTTCTATTTGGACTCTAACTTTGGGGGATTATTTTATAAAATTTATATTTTCAAGTTTCTCTGAAACACATAAATGATGTTATGACCATTATACATTGGCGTTTTGTTATAGATGGATATACACTATAAAAATATATATAAATCAACATAAAATATATATTCTGTTTTATATAATAGGAAATGTAGAGTCTCCTTAGTAGGAGTATATTTGGTGATAAAATTATCCCATAATTCACTAAAGAGATTTTTAATCCAAGTATTCTTTTCCCTATTACTAATATTATATAGGATACTTTTCAAGGTTTTGTTAATGGAATATACATGTCAATTAATACCATATTAGAAAGGGAAATTCAGTTAGATCCTTTTTTAATACAAAATTGTCAACTAATTTACACAAGCAAATATGGAATTATCTTGGAGGATATTATGTGGAACTCCAAATTTAAAGGTGATGTTGGATGTCATGAAAGTGAGAGTAAATTTTTCTAAACAACCTTTACAGAAATGGATTAACCCATTCTAAAAGTAATTTTATGGTAGTTTGTATTAGCATACGTAACCTAAGAGTATCTAGGGGGCATGAACCCATAACATCAATTCCCTATATTGACAATTACAATGAGAACATCATATAATATATAAACTCGACATTTTTGTGAATAAAGTTAAAATTTACATGGAATATTCTATACATATTTGTTAAATCAATGAAATTGTACATTATTGAGGAATAAAAGAACCATAGAATTTTTATTTGATAGAGATACTAGTTTTTAATTTATGGGTTCCACATGTGTTATTGTGGACTACTTTAATAAATTTAATGGTGTCTCCTATTTCTATTCACCAATAGAGGACCACTAAAATCCATGCTTCTAGAGTGTTCTTATGGAATTAAATCCATCATAGGTAATAGAAATTCTTTGATTATTTTCTTATTTCTTTATATAGAGAACCTGGATTCACAGACAAAGATAATAAATCATTTTATATGAATATTCATTTCATTACACAATAATATGACTGAGGACCATAATAGTTTAGTGAATTTAGAATCATGGAACCCAATATTCTAATCTGGTTAATGATATTCAATGTTTCCCACAAAGATATTCCCATTTAGTAATCCAACATAAAACCTTTCTTCATAACCTAGGGAATGGAAACATAAGAGAGGATAAGCTCAGATTACCCATAAGGTTAAATAAAGGAGATACATAATCATAACATGAATAAAAGGTTATACGAACAAGATATTACAATTTGAAGATCACACCCTTCATATCAAAGAACATAATCATGAGTCCTTTCATAAATATTTTTAGTTCATAATACATGATTCATAAATAAATCAAAGAACACGAGTCATGAGATCATAAGAGATAGGATTTGTGGCATAAAAATAGGAATATAAAATAATTTCTAAATTAGTCATGGTTAACTTCCAATACCATCATAGCAGACAAAGTCCATTATTGTAGCAAGTTCACTACTCATTCCAGACATGTATTATCGTAATGAGTTCACTCTCTATTCCATCCGTGTATTATTGTACTGATTTAACTCCCCATTTGAGCCCTATATCACTGTACCTAGTTCACTCCCTATTCCAACCATGTCTATCTTATAAGATATATAAATATTTACCCAATTAAATGGATAGAAATATAGTTCCCACCTATCACATAATTAATTCATACAAATGTGTACTGCAAGATCATAAACATTCATTCTATCCAAACCCATGACATGAAATTGGTATCATAAACATTTCATTATATAATAATATGTGAAAAATAATCAGGTTTCATAATCATTTCATCGTATCATACCTCATTAAAAGAAGCAATTTTCACAATCATTTTATCATTTTAAAACCCATTGAAGTGAAATGGGTTTCATAATCAAATATTTATATAAAATAAAAACCATTCAAAAAAAGGAATAAGAATAGTGTTATTGGATCATATCCCCCATAAACCATAAACAATACCAAAGGATTTCATCTCACGTGGATAAGGATTTTGAAAGATCGCTTGGAATATTTCCTAAGGGAAATATCCTTTCTTTAAAAATAACTTTCATAAAACATTTTAAAAATAATATTCATTTAAAATAAAATGGGAAACCAATAAATAAAGCTGTGAAAATTAAATTAAAAAATTCATGAGGAAAATACACTTTCATCATTGAATAAATCTTGTTAAAATGTAAAAGATTTTTTAAACCATATTCTTTTTAAATTTCCAAGAAAACTAATAAAGGATTCTTCGAAACCCATTTAAATTATGTTTTATACAAAAAAATATATTTGAAATAATTTTAATTTAAAGTAATCATTGAATCTTATAAATTAATACTTGAATATCATTTCAAACACTTTTTAAAATAGAAAACATTTTTCAAGTATTTATCATTTAAAATAACCTTTGGAACCTATAAAAGAAGGTTTAAAAATAAATTAAAACATTTTTTAAAACATAAAAAAATTAAAAATTAATTTATTTGAAAATAAATTTAAACTAAAAATCATTCCAAAAAATTAAAGAAATCCTTTTAATTTGATAATATTATTTAAAATTTATCAATGTAGTTTCAATGAATAGAGTGTCCATGATGATAGATAATTTCATACAAGACGTATATACAAAAACAAATATTCATATAATATTGTTGGTAGAAGTCCAAAGAGCCTTGAATGGAAAACAACAAGAGGATTCCTTTTACACCCATTTTCTAAAATGGTAAAACATGGGTAAAAAAATATTTTAAAATTCATATGATAATGGTATAATTTTTTTAAAAACATTTTTAGAAAGCCTAGTTTTGAAAGAAAATAGATTTCCGACTCAATAGAGAAATAAAGTCAGGTTTTTATGAAGGCATTTTATTAATTTTAAAGGTAATATATAAATACTCTATTCATAATTTCAATGAGCATTGTTAGATTATTAGTGAGTCCAAATGGAATTACTATGAACTTATAGTTACTATACCTTGTATGGAGTGATGTCTTATAGAAATCCTCATTCTTTACCCTTACATAATAATATCCCATTCGAATATATAACATGGAGAAGTATTGTGCTCCATGTAGTTAATAGAACCTATAATCAACACATAGAAGTTGATACTTGTTCTTTATTAGGATCTTGTTTATATCATGATAATCAACATAGAGCTATATTGACCCATCATTCTTCATGATGAAGATGATTGGTGCACCCTAAGGTGAAACACTCAGGCATATGAACCCTTTATCCAGTTTATCATGTACACAAATATAAGATTGATTGAAAATTCAACCTCTCTAATATGAGGGAGACCAAAAAATTATTAAAGAAACAAATCAGCGTATTCCCTTGCAATGTGCATGTATTCATCAATGATATTTTTCTTATTCTTAATAGTTTTAGCTATATTTGATTTCCAATAGGGAAATAATATCCATGCTTGATATATCAGTGCTAAAGAAGATTCATACTCCTCCTTGATCTTGTGAAGAATCTAGGGTTGATTCACAATATGGAGAGTGATTTCCTTCTCACAAAAATTTATGTTGGATCTATATATGGAAATACAATCCATGCCAATAATTTCATCAAATTCAACTAAATAGATTATCACATGGTTAATTGAAAAAATTAATCCCAAAAATCTTGATAGTGGAGGTGTTATATAATTGGGGTGAAATAATTTTCACAATTTTTGTTTTGAAAGAAAATACTTCTTCCATGCTTTTTGGAGTTTTTTTAACAGTTCCACTAAACTTCCTTGTTATGAAGGATTATATAGAACCAGAATCAAAATAATGTTCCCTATTCTTGAAAGAATAACTAGAATTCCTTTCAGCACTTCATATTTATGAGTGAACTTAGTGGTTATGATGGAATAAGCGCATCCTTACAACTTTGAAGGTTGTTTGTTTCCTCCTAAATCCCTTATCTTAGTGCATTGATTGTCAAGGTGTTCTGGTTCCTTATAGTTGAAACAATGAACAATGTGTTGAGGGTGGATAGGAGAATTCCTTTCCCCAGTCACATTAGTGGATTTATCAGGTCTGAAATCTCTACATATGTTCCCTTCCATCTTACACTGAAATCATTTCTATGTCCCCCTCATGAAATTTTTGGGGTGCTTCTTTCCATACTTTTGACAAGTGGGATGTTAAAATTTCATTTCACTATTAGATTTCTCCATCATACTGCTAGAATTAAACTCCAATTTCCGGTTCTTATCCATATGATACCCTTGATATTCACCAATCTCCATTTCAAATTTCAGGTCACAACAGACAATTTCTTTATAACTATCAATGTCTCGGATTGTTAGGGATCTTCATATACTTGGATTTATCCCACCAAATAAGAATTCAACTTTGAATTCTGGGGTAAATAAAATACTTGATGTGTACCTTGAATGTATTATGATTTCTTACTCATACACACTGATAGATTTTTTTTATTTTTTCTGGAGGGTGTAGAAATGACTTTGCATTTTAAGGCAGAGAGTGTAAAGAAAATATTTATAAAAAACATTTTCTAGAATTCCTTCCACCCCATCACTTCAATATCTTTCTTAGCATTCATATTCTATATAAATATCAACTAATGATCATATTCACCCTCCATATGATAAATAACAAGTGGAAATTTCTCTTGTTGAGAACATTGAAGAATGAATAAGATCCTCTCAATGGAGTTGATCCATTATTATGAGATTAATGGATTAGATAATCCACTTAATAGTGGAGGTATTCTTTTTCAAAAATTTATCATTTGCATATTTTTCACTCTTAGGGGGATTTGGTCACTTCACCTGATCTAGGATTCTATTTAAAACCATATACAGTTAAAGGAGTATCTTTATAATGATTTTGATTCCTTATCCCATCGGTTTGGCCATCACGTTTGGTCATTCATCATATTTTCCTTCACATTGGTCGTTTACCTAATTACTCTAATTTGTGGACATTGCCTAGAATAAATGGAAAAGTAGGGATGATAATTTTTAAACAATTAAACCCAAAAATTGGAATACATTTACTATAAAGTGATAACTTATATATGAAATTTATTTTTTAACTTATATGTTTCTAGGCTTGAATATATTTTTATCCAAGATCTATTTCCTAACACAAACTCCTATGTAAATTTTTTTACATAATAATAGATTGTAATGATCTTGTAAATTTACCAAATAATATCCCCAAAAATTTTTAAAATAGGTGTGTAGCAAGGTCCTTTGTCATGCACCAGTTCTCGATTGAGTTTAGTTCAATGAATTGTTTTTTTATCCTTATGTACATCTATATGAGATCCACATCTTCTTGTAGTATCAAGGAAGGGATGTATTTTCTTGAAACCCACTTAAAAAAAATTTACCAAAATTTTTGGATGTTTTATTATACTTAGTTTTACTTATAAGGATTTTTCTATATTTCCTTAATCCTAGTTCCAAAAAATAACAAAACATTTCCTTTGATACCAACTATGAAAACACTCCTCTTTATTATACATTAATTCCTAATTTTTTACATAATATTATACATAATACATCCCAAATGATTGAGAAGTATATTTTTTCTATGAATTAGGTACATTACATAACATCCTAAAAAATGGAATATATAATCTTTATTGAAAACATTCCTAACATGATCATATTATTCCTTCATACACAAAACATCATGGGATAACCTAGGTACATACATAAGAAAGGGGTGAGATATAAATCCTAGTGTGGGAGTAAACAGTAAATAACATGGTGATAGTAATAAATTTTATCAAATAGGTATATCAATAGGGAATAAAAGGAATGATAATCATAAACTTTAACAATGAGGAATGATATAGAATGATAATCATAAAGGAAACCTAGGAGATGTCGAAACAACTTAAAAACTATATCATAAACATATGCCATGTCTAACTTCAAATTAATAATGATGGAAAATAAAAATAATAGATTTGGATCACTCTATAATCCCTTGAATGATATATAATGATACTAAAACATCACCTAATGCATTGGAGTGCTATATAATTCTTTGCACACTAGTCAAATTCATTTCATTCTCATGCTTATATATCCCCCATAGATCATAAAACATGGAATCATTTATCCTTACATTTTATTCCATGATATAATAGTATAGAATATATACATTTAATTACCCAATAATATATACATATATGTTCATTAAGGATAAAACCCATGATAAGAAATGGGTATGGGTATTCACTACACATTTGTTTGGCATGGAAAATCACAGTAACATTTCGACTGCATAATGGGGGTGTAAAAATGTTCATAGAGGAATTAAAGAGGTTCTAAGAGGTATGTAATAATTTAGGTATAACAAGGTCATTGTGGGGGACATGGGAGAACATATCCCAACATTAAGAAATGATGATAAAAAGGCATAAAACAATGTAGATGCTTGAATAAAGTGGAGAAGGAGAGGATCACTTACTAAATTTTGGCATGGTAATAGGTGTACCTAAAGGTTCATGGGAGGGATTAATGAGGGTGAAAGGGGTATATCATAAAATGTTAATCAAAATTAAATTAATAAGTTTGTTAGAAAACATACCCAAATATATTTAAATAGAAACTAAGAGGTATAACATAAAAGTGGTTCTTGAATAAAATTAAGAGGGAAATCCCTTACCTTGAGAGGGTGATTCAATAAGAATGAGAGAAGATTATTGAGATCTTGTGGGCACCATATTAGGACTCTATATATGGGATAGAAGATTAAGGATGTGATAAAAGGTTTTTCAGTGAAGGGAATTGGGATAATGGGTGGGTTTATATTGGATTTGAGTGGGGAATTCTCAATTGTTTCTCAAACATAGGTTTTGGAATATTTATATTTAAATAACCAAAACCAAAAACATTTTATACTTTTCACCAATATTTTCATCCAAAGAGGGCCATTTTTTATTATTTTATTAATACAAGGGCTGAACTCATTAAAATATTACCCTTATTGATGTGGAATCGAGTCATGTACCTAATGAAATGATTTTAGAACCTTAAAATATATTATATGTTTTAGAGGATTCAAAATGGACTTATAAAATAAATAAAATAACATAAAAACAAAATTTTTTTAATTGGTAGAAATAAATTTTGTCATGGATAAAATATATTATATTTATTACATCATTTTGGATCATTATGATGTCATAATACACACTGTATATTGATACCGTATTTAATTTTTACACAAAAAATTGACTTAGAAAATTATGAAAAATTAACCATTAGGTAATTTTAACATTAAAATTCCAAAAATAATATTCTTTTTAACTAAATAATTTTCTAAATAATTAATGTTTTTCTTTAAAAATAAGAATCTACATTTATTGAGAAATGATCAGTATTTTGACAATAACATTTTTCGAACCCTTATAAAAATTAAATATTACATCCTGAAAATTATATTATCATTTTTATTTAATAAATATTAATTTATACTCATATTTAAAAATAATATTATTTATTTCAAAAATCCATTAATTCATCAAAATAAATTCCTTAATTGAGTTTGAATATTACCAAAAAAATTGTGCTTTATTATATCAAAATTAAAACCATTTATAAAGTAACAATAATAAGAAGTAAGTATAACCATTATTCTAAATAAAATTATGTACATATTAATATAGATATGGGATTGATATATATCCATTTAAAACACAAGAAAACTCCCTATGAGTAAGTTTTTTAATAGTAAGACGTTCACGGGGTGGTTCGGTGTACATCATTTGTGTCGTAATCTCAATTAGCTTGAACATCTCCTATAAACATGTTATTTCATGATTAAGTTGTTGGATTTCATCTGGGATTGGTCAAGGAAAAATCTAAGTAATGTTATCTCCCTCAAAATATCTAATAAATGGGCTTCATGGGGTACAATCCTATTGGTTGAGTCTATCACTTTTTTTATCTGTGTTAATTAGATTTATTAAAACTCTATATTTATACTAATAATATAATAACTATTAAAAGGCTATATTATCCATGGTAATGATTCATAACAGGATTTTAAATCTGATAGGATATAAAGAAACCAAATAAGCATATGTGTTTTATATATACATAAGATATAATAATGTATTTAATAAAATTTCAAAGTGAATTATATTTATAAAAGATCAAGATAATAAATTTTCTATATAACATGTTAAAGAGACATTATATACATACCATAATAGAATATAGTTTCAGAACATAAAATTTGTCTCAATTAAATAAAATTGAGGGAAAACTCCCTTATTTATTTAGTAACTTTTGTTGCATAAACCCCTTGAAAAATAGATCCTAAAATAGAGATATATATATATATATATATAACATTTAGGATAATCATCATAAAATAAATTCAATGGAAATATATATACCACATTGAATTAAGAGTTGGTCAATATAGCATGAGTCTCACACAAGTAAAAAAGTTAGTCAGAAATCCCTTTCTACTTGAGTAACTTTTGAATTGAGTAACTTTTGAATCATTGTATCAATGAAAAAATAACATCAACAGAAACATCTAATATAATGAAATAAATTAAATTTATGGTATAACATGTCATAGGGAAGTATATACATCATAAAAATGAAATGAGGGGTTAATATGGAATAATTCTCAAATAAATAAAAGTAACACTATAACTCCCCTTAACATGTAACGCACTGACCCTAGTTACCAAAAGTTGGTGAATTCTTACATTATATTGGCATGATCACAAGGGATCAAATCTCAAAAGACCAATCATTTTAGTAGGCTTGAAATTACTAGATACATACATAAGTTTTACATTACATCATGAAATAAAGAAAAACAACATCATTGTGTCCCCTTTGAACACACTATTATCCCTTAGCCTAATCCTACAGGTTAATCATAAAATACTTCTCTGTATCTTGGGAAAAATAAAACATAAGGAAGGGGTGAGCTGAGATGCTCAGTAATGATAACAATATAGCGGAAACTTTCATAAATAAGCATAAACATTTAAGGCATTGTATAAGACTAAAACATAAGACTTTTAAACTTAAAATTCAGCATAATATGGAAAAATAAACCAAATAATGTCATTTAATTATTCACATGGATATTCTCCTAGTCGAATAATCACATGCAACATCAATAGCCAATTTTTTAATGATGGAATGAAAAATACCGAATATCATAACCACATAGTCAGGGCCTCGTGCCAAGAATACAAATAATGATTTTGTCAAGGCCTTGTTTCCAGACACTAGTTTGTCTCATGAGACCTACTGATGTATCTAGGAGCTATAGTGGGCTCTACCTGTCACTTAATAAGTCCAATTCATTCCTCATATGAAAATATTGAAACATAACATAAACATTTGTATTAAAACTAGCATACGAAATGTCAATAGTTTAACTACAAACCATGAATGGTATAAAAATATCTCGTCCATAGTCAAACATATCACAAAACATTCAATACAATGTGAAAGATTGTACCATAATAAATCAACTTCAAACAAGAGTAAAATCCATCAAAGGATGTTGACATAGATGAAATCAAAAGTGTTTGAGAGAAATATCTCTTTCTATTTTGAAATCATTTAAAAGTAATCTAATTATAAAATAAAACTTTTAATTTTAAAATTTTATTATAATCTTATAAGGGAGGATTCGAAAGTGTTATAACGGTAGAAAATAGCCTCACCCACTGTATAAGTTAAAAAACATTCTTTCTTTAATTTTTTCGAAAAGGTTACAAAGTAACTTGTTTAGAAAATGATGAAAATATTTCTTTTAAACATTTATAAAAACTCAGACAAGGGTATAAATGACTTTAACCCATATTATAAGAAATATTAAAAATGTTTTGAAATATATTTTTAATAAACATGGATGTGGAAGATAAAGAAGTCACAGTATATATTTACGTAAAAACAACCTCGGATAATAAAGATATTGTGAAATTAACACTTACCTTATACTTTTACTTAGTTGATGGTATGTTAACCTCTTGTATAACAGTTAAAAAAATATTATTAAATTAAACAAGAACTATATACATAAATATGATATCATACAGGATCTTCTAATATTTCTTTGTTAATAATATTTCAATAGTATCATTGTTTTGGGTGTTAATTGATTCATTTTACTTTATATGTTTTGTTAAATAAGTAATTTTTGTTATGGATAGGATGTATTTGATTCATATACAGAATGATATTATGTTCTTAAACATTATTTTTAATCAAAAAATGAAATTTATTCTTGAATGGTTATGATGGAGAATGAATCTCATCGCGTTCGGGGATACAATAATTTGTACATACGCACGAGCGACAATGTGATTAAATTGAAGGTGAAATCGTATCTAATTGAATGTTATAATATATATATATAATAATTAACATGTTATATTTATTAATTAAATCAATTATACATCATTATTATACCCATCTAAATAATGAATTTTTGAATAACAACTACACCACGACGTGGAGACGGTAAGCCGTATGTACACACCTATGGTGAATTTTTCATACATAGGATAGATATAATGATGAATATATTCATTCCATATTTATAATAACATCATAGTATGAATAAGGTACTGGAGTTATTATTTTTTTATGGGAATAACAAAGAAATAGGTAGTGGAAGAAGAAGATAACTTTGAATGAGGTGATGAAATTATTACCTCTTCTTCGGGTCCTTCAATTTTATTTGATCAAAAGGGATCCCTAGGTTGGATTTATGCTCAATGGAATTCCTCTAGGATAAATTGAGGGTAGTTGTGAGGATATTTTGGTAGGGTTGGATGATACAAATGGATTTGGAGGTGTAATTTTGGGAGAAGGGGAAGTTCCCTTTTATAAGAGAGGTGAGGGTCACTTTACGAAAAACATGAAATATTATTTTATTATACAATAATATTCGGTTTATAATGGATCAAAAATGATTTATTGAGAGGATAAGGTGGGTGTGGGTCGAAATACTCTCAGAAAATAGGTTTTAGAAAGGTTTAGGTCACCATATTAACCTTTTATTTTAGATTTAATTCTTAGTTAAAAAGTTTGACATTTACCATGACTCCTTGTATTTTTATATTATATGGATAATAAACTTACTATAAACTTCAAAAATCACCCAAAGTGGTTCATTATTGATATATCTAATAATATCTAATTTATTTTGTCAAAAATTATTTTTTTTGGTATATTATATCATTTAATAAAATATTATTTGTTTTAAAAACTCGTTTATGTCAATTTTGACACTATTTAGTATTTGATTTTTTTGAAAGTAATAACAACTTTATAACATCGAATAAAATTTATTTAATCAAACCTAACATATCATATTAACCTATAAAATTCGTTTAATTCATTAAAAGGCTCAAATTACATTTATTTTAATATTTATAATATCAATTATTTTAATCTTTCATTAATAAGATAATTACTGCATCATCATTGTGTCATAAATAAATTAAATTATTTAATGTCTAAAAACTAAAAATAAAATACCATGATGTAGGAAATATTTTTATATTTCTAATGAATATTTATAGTTGAATTTATCTTATGTATAATCTTATATTAATAATGGTTTATTTGTTAAACTTTGAATTCAACACTTTTAAATCTTCATTATATAAAATAATAATAAATGACCTAATCTAATAAAAGTGTGTAAAAGGGATCATATTTTATTACTAATGTTTATTTTTGTCAAAATAAACTTATCCAATAGAATTAGGACATGTGTTAGGGTAATAATAATATCATTTTTACCTTTAATTGCCCTATTTATTTTTAACCGTTGTAAATAAATGTCAAAAGTTACTCTTCACCAAAAATTATTTTCATCCTATTAAACCACATTTTACTTACTGATTTCAACCATGTATCTCAAATTTTTGAAATTCAATTCACAGAATAGGTAAAATTAAGTTTTATGTAAATTTTCAAATTCTCCTAGATGGTGAGTAAAAGATGGTAAAAAGTTCAATAAAATTTTATATATCTAAACTTATTATAAAATGACTCTAATTAATTATATTTAACTTATATAGGTATTATGTATCTATTTTTACTTAAAATAAATTTAAATAAAATAAATAATTATTTAAATAAAAAGTTGGTTTTAAACAATAACATAATGTTTTTCACTATTCATCAAAAATTGAAAGTTTTCATAAAAATAAAAAAAATTCACTCTAAGCTAATTTTGATATTCCAAATCCAAAAATGAAATCCATTTTGAAAAATAAAATTTATAAAATTTTAAAAAGTTGTTATTACTATTCATAATGAATAGTTTTATTGGTCGTGGTTTGTTAGAACTTGAAGTTGTTTACAACGCAAGTTATTGTATTATTCAAAGAGAATTGTACTGTGGAAGCTTGGGGTGTTACATTATTCCCTACTTCAAATAATTTTTTCCTCGAAATTTCTAAAGTATCACTGCATAAAAAGACTTGGGTATTTCTTCATCATAAGTTCCTCAGGTTCCCACGTTGTCTCTTCCATCTTATGTTTTCTTCATATAACTGTTACCAGACGAGTCGTCCAGTTTCTCAGCACTTGTTCTCTGGTATCCAGAATCTTGACAGACTCTTCACGATAAGAAATATCAGATTCTAGTTCTATTTCATCATAGTTCAATACATGCATTGGGTCTAGTATGTATTTTCTCAATAGTGATACATAAAACATATCATGAAATTTGGAGAGACTTTCCGGTATTTTCAAATGGTAAGCTAAAACTCCAATTTGTTCTAGAATTTTGAAAGGTCTAATGTAGTTGGGACTTAATTTACCCTTCTTACTAAATCGTATAACTCCTTTCCATGGAGATAACTTCAAGAATACATGATCTCCTACATGGAATTCCAAATCCTTCCTTCGGTTTTCAATGTATCTCTCTTTCCTACTTTGAGATGATTTGATGTGGGTTTAGATAATCATCACCATTTCCATTGTTTCCTCAACAAGTTCTGGGCCTACGAGTTTTCTTTCACCAACAAGTTGTTGTGCGACATCTCTTTCCATATAACGCTTCATATGGTGCCATCTGAATACTTGAATGGAAGATATTGTTATAGTAAAATTCTAACAAAGTTAAATAATTATCGCACATACCTTGAAAGTCAAGTGATCAAGATCTCATCATGTCTTCTAAGGTTTTAATAGTCTATTCTGATTTTCCATCAGTTTGATGGTGGAAGGAGGTTCTCAAACAAAGTTCAGTATCCAGAGCTTTCTAAAGACTTTTCCAAAATCTTGACGTAAAACGGGGACAATAATCAGAAACAATCAATAGGGATACACCATGAAGTCTTACAATTTCATTAATATATAGTCATTCTAAATGTTCAAGTGGTGAATCTTCTCTTATAGTAAGAAAATGTGATGACTTTATAAGATGATCAACAATGACCCATATTGCATCATTTATTCTAGGAGTATTTGGTAACCCCATGAAAAATTCTATCATAATATCATCCCATTTCCACTCAGGTATGGGAAGAGGTTGCATGAATCCTCTAGGATGTTTTCTTCCATCCTTCATCTGTTGACAAACCATACATCTTGACACATAATCAGAAATATCCCTCTTCATGGTGTCCGACCAAAAATGTTCCTTAAAATATCTATACATCTTAGTTCTACCAGGGTGTATAGAGAAATTGGAGCTATGAGCATCATCCAACAATTACCTTTTTAGATCGGGTGTATTAGGAACACAAAGCCACTTCCCAAATTTCAAAATTCCATCTTCATATATGAAGTTGATCAATCTCCCATCATTTACAGCTTTAATTTTCTTTTGAAACTCCTCATCATCAGTCTAAGAACTTTTTATCCTTTCTATTAAAGATGTTTTAGAAACCATTTGAAAATTTATTGTTGTTTCACCTTCCATGATTATTCCCATATCCATCTTTACTAGATCCATGATCATAGGATCTCTTTCAACTCTCATCTTGTTTAGAACTCCATGATCCTTTCTACTCAAAGAATCTTCCACCTTATTTTCCTTCCCCCGGTGTTAGTGTATGGTGCAATAATAATCTTTGAGTTGTTAGAGCCATATCCTTTGCCTCATGTTGAGTTATTTTTGTGAGAAAATATACTAAAAACTCTTGTGATCAGTATAAATCTCACATTTTTTACCATAGATATAGTGTATTTATATCTTTAGAGAAAATATTACAGCTGCTAACTCAAGATCATCTGTGAGATAGTTTTGTTCATGAATATTTAGTTGTCACAATGCATAGGAAATAACTCTATCATTCTACATAAGGACACAACCAAGTCCTTTATTTTAAGCATCACTATAAATAACAAACTCACCATTCCCCGATGGTAGAGTCAAGATAAGAGCATTGACTAATCTTCCCTTCATGTCTTCAAAACATTCTTTACACTCTTTTTTTTTAAACAAATTTAACCCCTTTATGTGTGATCTTGGTTAATGGGTTAGCCAATCAAGAAAAATTATAGACGAAACATCGATAATAACCCGCTAAACCCATAAAATTGTGTACCTTAGTTATACTCGTCGGTGCAGGATATTCTTGGATTTCACTTATCTTAGAAGGATCAATAGATATTCCATCCTTAGAGATAATATGGCCATGAAATTAAATCTCCTGGAGTAATAATTCATACTTTCTAAACTTCCTGTATAATTCATTTCTTCTAAGAGTTTTCATAAAAGTGTGTAAGTGGTATCATGATCTTAGTAGCTTTTAGATTATTCCAAGATATCATCAATAAATACCACTACAAAGTCATCGAGATATTCCTTGAAAACTCTATTCATTAGATCCATGAAGATATAGGGTGCATTATTTAGTCCAAAAGGCATTATAGTAAACTTCTAATGCCCATACCAGGTACGAAATACTATCTTTGTAATGTTTTCTTTCTTCACAAACAAATGATGATATCCAGATCGAAGGTCAATCTTTGAAAAATATTGAGCTCCACGAAGTTGATCGAATAAATCATCAATGTGAGGTAGGGGATACTTGTTATTTATTGTTATATCATTGATCTCCCTATAGTCAATGCACAACCTCATAGATCCATCTTTCTTCTTAACAAAAAGAATAGAGGATCCCCATAGGGAAAAAATAGGAAGAATAAATCCTTTATTACTCAAATACTCTAGTTGTTTCTTTAGCTACACTAATTCCATAGTGTCAATTATATATGGGATCTCCGATATAGGCCTTGAACTAGGAATTAAGTCAATGGAAAACTCAATTTCTCATTCTGGAGGATGTCCAGGTAAATCCTCTAGAAATACATAAAAATATTCTTGCTTAATAGGTACATTATCTATTTGAACATTCTTTTCCTCATCCATAGTTATTTCATTCTCTTACTACCCAATAATTGAATTTAGTTGAGCTACTGGGGGTGGATCTAGATAAGAATCAGATGGTGACGTTTCTGCTTTAAAGATAAGGTGTTCTTTATCGTCATTATCAAAAAATATATCCTCCTTCATCTTACAATAAATTTTTGCATCATGGACTGAAATCCAATCTATACCAAGTATTATATCAAATTTAATCATGGGTATGATGATGAGATTAGAAGATAAGGTATGTTTATATGACTTAATGGGAACTGATTCACAAAAGTTTGTTACAGTGATACTTCCCTTAGGAGTTTTGACTAACAAATCCCTTGTTAAATCAAAATAAAAATATCTAATTATCGTAGAAAACTGGGAAGATATGAAACACTGAAATGATCCAGAATCAAATAAAGCATTGGCTAAATTTGAGGAAACCATTAAATTACCTACCACCACATCAGTCGGAGCTTCAAACTCAGCAGTATTGATCGCATAAGCTTGTCCTTTCTCCCTTGGAATTTTCTGAGGTAAGTACCCTTGGCTCTTAGGACATTCATTTGCATAATTCCCACTTTCTATACAATTGTAGCATTCAACATTGACAGCCTATTTCTTTCCTTTGCAATCACAAGATTGGTTTCCTTTTTCACCGTGCTTGTAACAGACTCTCATTCCCATTAGTAAAGTACTAGGGTGTTTCTTCCCACATTTACTATAGAATAGATATTCAAATTTTCCCTTCTTCCCCTTATTTCCATTTCCAGAGTGTTCAACAGATCTCTTATTCTCCTGCTTTTCTTTAACGTCTTTAGTCTTAGAGAATTTTTTTCTATCTTGATAGCATATAAGACTATATATTCGTATGATGAGAAGGATTTTAAGAAAAATACTCGAGGGAGAAATGGTTTTAACCCATCAAATAATCGATCAATCTTACTTCTTGGGTTACATGTATAATATATAGCATGTATTGCTATCTTTATAAAGTCAGCCTCATATTTTTGTGACATTCTCATCCTCCTTTTTCCTCACACTCAGAAATTTCCTTTCTATATTTTCTCAATGGTAACAGGGAAAGTATTTTTCTAATAAAATATCTTTAAACTCAGTCCATTCCATATTTGATACTTCTTTATCTTCCTTTGTGTTTTTAATTAATGACCACCATTGATCTTCATCTCTCATGAGGTGATAAACTTCCATTACAACTTTTTCCCTTTCACTACTCCCCAAACCAGGAAATATTTTCTCTAAGGAACTTATCCATTACTCGTCTACAAATTTATTTGTATCCACATTGAATTTTCATGGTTGTTTCCACATGAAGTGGTCTAAAATTGATCCTCTTCGTTGTGGATCAGGGTGTTCCATACAGGTAAGGTTATTATTCATAACTTGAGTGAGTTGTCTGAGTATGGTGATAAGATGGTCAGCACCAATTGCATCACCAACTCCACTATAATTATCTTTATTAGGAGGTAAATGCCTACATGGAATACATGTGTTGATACAGTTTCCATTCCTTCTACTGTGTGCCATTTCTAAAAAATGGCATTCACTAGATTGGTTTATGAATCGCAATACATAATTCCAAACTTATAAAACACTTAACATAAATTGAACATTTTATGGATATAATATATAATCATAAAAAATGTTTTCTTTGAGGAATTATATACTCATAAATCTTTCATAATGTCTTGTAAATAAAATTTGAATTATCCTAAGCTTATCCCTAGGGAGTGTCGTAACCAAGAGTGCAGCAAGGTCTGTTGTCGTGTTCCAGGATATCCTGGGTCAAGCCCAAAAGTACTTTTCAGAGTTTTCACTCATAGGTACATCTGTGTCAGAGCCACCTCTACCTGCTCATATCCAGACAAGGATTTATTTCTTGGACAATACACAAAATCTCTACATTCCCAAAATTCTAGGAAGTTATTTTATACTAATCATCAACGTCTATCTTAGGGTAATGTGCTCTAATCAGAGTTATTCTAAATCTTGTTTCCAATGTTTGTACTAAACTTACTATGATACCAATTGTAATTCCCCTACCCTAGTTACCTAGAGTCAGTGCATTATTACATAATATTGGCATGATCACAAGGGATCAAATCCCGAAATACTGATCAGTTTAGTATCCTTGGAAGTAATAGATACATACATAAGTTTTATATTACATCATAAAATAAATAAAAACAACATCATTGTGTCCCCATTGAACAAACTATTATCCCTTAGCCTAATTCTGCAGGTTAATCATAAAATACTTCCTCACATCCTGGGAAAAATAAAACATAAGAAAGGGGTGAGCTCAGATGCTCAGTAAGGATAACAATATAGCGGAAACTTTTATAAATAAGCATAAACATTTAAGGTAATATATAAGACAAAAACATAATTATTTTAAACTTAAACTTCAGCATATTATGTAAAAAATAAATCATATAATTCCATTAAATTATTCACATGGATATTATAGTAGTAGAATAATCACATGCAACATCAATAGTCGATTTCATAATGATGGAATGCATAATTTTAGAAATCATAACCACATAGTCAAGGCCTCGTGCCAAGACTAAAAATAAAGATTTTTCAAGGCCTTGTTCCAAGACACTAGTTTGTCTCATGAGACCTACCAATGCATCAAGGAACTATAGCGGGATCCACCCATCACTTACTAAGTCCAATGCATTCTTCATATGAAGAGGTTGAAACATAACATAAACATTCGTATTAAAACTATCATATGAAATTTCAAAACATTAATAATAAACCCTTAATTGTATAAAAATATATATTCCACAGTAAAACATATCAGAAAACCATCAATACAATATTTAATATTGTATCATAGTAAATCAACTTCAAACGAGCGTAAAATCCATCAAAGGATGTTGACATAGATGAAATCAAACCAGTTTGAGAGAAATGTCTCTTTCTATTAGAAATCATTTAAAAGTAATGTATTTATAAAAGAAAAAATTTATTTTGAAAATAATATAATAAGATTGTGAGGGAAGATTCTAAGGTTTTATAATGTCAGAAAATAGCCACACCCACCGTATAAGTTAATAAAAACATTATTTCCTTAATTTTGTCGAAAATGTCACAAAGTAGCTTGTTTGGAAAACGAAGGAAAGATTAATTTGAAACATTTATAAAAATTAAAAAAAGGGTATAAATGAATTTAAATAAAATTCTAGGAAATAGTAAAAATGTTTTGAAATACATTTTTAAGAAACACGGATGTGGATGATAAAGTAGTCCTAGTAGATAATTACGTAAAAACGAACTCGGATAATAAAGAGATTTTTAAATTAACCCTTAACTTGTACTTTTCCTTATTTCATGGTATTTTAACCTCATGTATAATAGTTAAAACATTGTTATTAGATTATAAAAGAACTATATACCTAAATATGATATAATATATGATCTTCTAATATTTCTTTGTTAATAATATTTCAGTAGTATCATTGTTTTGGGTGTTAACTGATTCATTTTACATTATATGTTTTGTTATGTAAGTAATGTTTGTTATGGATAGGATATACTTGATTTATATAAAGAATTATATTATTTTCTTAACCATTATTTTTAAACAAAAAAATTAAAATTATTCTTGAATGGTTATGATAGAGAATGAATCTCATCGCGTTCGTGGAGACGGTAATCCGTACATACGTACGAGCGATAATATCATTAAATTGAAGGTGATATATTATATAATTGAATGTTATATCATATATAAATAATAATTAACATTTTATATTTATTATTTACATAAATTATACATCATTATTATACCCATCCAAATAATGAATTGTTGAATAATAAACTACACCACGACGTGGAGACGGTAAGTCGTACGTACGCACGTATGGTGAATTTTTCATTCATAGGATGGATAGAATAATGAATATAGTTGTACCATATTTATAATAACATAATAGTATGAATAAGTTACTGGATTTAATATTTTGGTATGGGAATAACAAAGAAAGAGGAAGTTGAAGAAGAAGATAACTTTGAATGAGGTGATGAAATTATTACCTCTTCTTCGGGTCCTTCCTTTTGATTTGATTAAAAGGGATACTTAGGTTGGATTTATTCTCAATAGAAGTTCTATAGGATGAATTTAGGGTTATTGGGAGGATATTTGTGCAGGTTTTTTCTATGCCAAATGGATTTGGAGGTGTGATTGTGTGAGAAGAGGAAGTGCCCTTTTATAAGAGAGGTGAAGGTCATTTTTGAAAAAACATCAAATTTTATTTTATTATACAATCATATTTAGTTTATAATGGATCCATAATGGTTTATTTAGGGGATAATGTGGGGATGATTTGAAAAACTCTCAACCAATAGGTTTTAGATAGGTTTAGGTCACCATATTAACCTTATCATTTAGATTTAACTCTTAGTTAAAAAGTTTGACATTTACCATGTCTCCTTGTATTTTTATATTATATGGTTAATAATATTACTATAAAATGAAAAGAGAACCCAAAGTGGTTTATTTTTTGATATATATAACTTTTTATAAGTCCTTTTACCAAACTATAGATTTTTAGGTATATTATATCATTTAATAAAATATTATTTGTTTTTAAAACTCATTTATGTCAATTTTGACTCTATTTAGTATTGGATTTTTGTGAAAGTCATAAAAACTTTATCACTTAAGATAAAATTTATTTAATCAACCCTAACAAGTGATATTAACCTAAAAAATTATTTTAATTCATGAAAATACTCAAATTACATTTATCTTAATATTTATAATATCAATTATTTTAATCTTTCATTAATAAGGTAATTACTGCATCATCATTGTGTCATAAATAAATTTAATTATTTAATGTCTAAAAATTATAAATAAAATATCATGATATAGGAAATTTTTTTAGATTTATAATGAATATTTATAGTCAAATTTATCTTATGTATAACCCGATATTAAATATTTTTTAGTTATTAAACTTTGAATTTATCACTTTTAACTCTTCTTTAAATAAAATAATAATAAATGTTCTAATCTAATCCAAGTGTGTCAAAAGGATCATATTTTATTCCAAAAAATGATTTTGTTTTAAATAAACTTAACCAATAGAATTAGGACATGTTTTATGGTAATAATAATATCATCATTACCTTTAATTACCCTATTTACTTTTAACCATTGTAAATAAAAAGTCAAAATTTACTATTCACCAAAAATTATTTTCTTCTTATTGAACCACATTTTAATTACTGATTTCAACTGTGTCTCCCTGATTTTTTAAATTCAAGTTAAAGAAGTGGTAAAATTAATTTTTATGTAAATTCTCAAATGCTCTTAGAATGTGGGTAAAAGACGGTAAAAAGTTAAATAAAAGTTTATATATATAAACTTATTTTAAAATGACTCTAATGAATTACATTGAAATTATATTTTTATTATGTATCTATTTTGACCTATAATAAATTTAAATAAATTAAATAATTATTTAAATAAAAAAGTTAGTTTTAAACAATAACGCAATGTTTTTCACTATTCATCAAAAATTGAATGTTTTTAGAAAAATACCAAAAATTCACCCAAAGATAATTTTAAAATACCGAATCCAAAAATGAAATCCATTTTGAAAAATAAAATTTAAAAAGTTTAAAAAAGTTGGTATTACTATTCATAACTGCTAGTTTGTTTGGTCATGGTGTGTTAAAACTCGAATTTGCATATAACATAAGTTATTGTATTATTCAAAGAGAAGAGTATCGTGGAAGCTTGGGGTGTTACATAACTTAAGTCTTGAATTCTAACATACTTATTAAAAACTCTTTCATAATAAATATATGGTTATTATAAATATATTAAATAATAAAATTCCTATATGTAATGTTTGATATTATTTACCTATGACTTTATTTTACTCTTTCTTTCATAAAAAGAAATACCTATGTGTGGACTTTTTGAAACTCCGCACCTAGAAACCACATTCCCCATAAAGGAATCACTCTAGGGAGAACCCCATCTGGTAAGGAGTGGTTTCTAACCAGGATGGAAGGGAATATTGGAGGGAGAAATAAATACAGGTTATGGTTTGACACAACAATCCATCATCACAGGTGGGTGGTACCTCATTTCACCCATCAGTTCAAGAATAGAGTGACCCGACAAGACGAGTGGATCCTAGGGGAAAGATAAATTATCCCAAGAATGGAATTCCATGATTTGAAGCCTACACCTCCCAAATAATAGTTCTATTATACCCCTCTCCTTCACCACTATGACATCATCATAGTAGTATGAATTTATTTTACTCATTTATTAAAAATTCCTTGTTAATGTTTGGTTCTAGGCAATAATCTCTTTTTTCCATTCATGTTTTGACTTTTTATTCTTGGTAATATTGCATAGATAGTGATGTTTTCCTATATAGAATTATAAATGTGATATAAATATCATATATACTTAGTATATATGTATTTAGATTAATCCAAAAAAAATAGTGATATGAAATGAAATACACTATTCATTGAGAGGGTAGGTCGTACATACGCTTGAACGATATTTCCATTTTAATATCGTATTGATAAAAAGAAAATTATTTGATATATAATTAGTAAAGACACATATATATTTCATATTTATCATAATTTTATTTTAAATCTATTCTTAATACATTCCATGTATAGAGTGAATGAATCACATCTCTTCGTAAGGCGGTAGTACGACGTACACACGAATGGTGTTATTATATTCCCATTAAATGGAAAGCATGAAGTTATGTGTTATATAATAATTATAGAATAATTAAAAATCATAGATATCATTAAAATAATGAATAAACTGAATTTAAATTATTATTCTAAATCTTTAAAGGTGGTAATTGAAAAAATAATGACAACATTTTGTGAGGTGGTAGTCCACCATGCACATGAATGATAATTTCTTAACCCATTTGATGGAAGTGTGTGTGGATTAAGGTCATAAAACATATCAAAAAAATATCTCAGTATATGGTAGACACTGAGGATATAATATGATAATGATATAAATATAATTTAAGGGGTTTATGAAAAAATAAAACAAAAATGTTCGTTGATGAACATTTCCTCTTCTTTGGGTATCTCATTTTGGTGTGAAGCAAAGGAATTCCTTGGTTGGATTTTTTAATAATGTATGGAATATAAGATTAATTTAGTAGAGTTTAGAGTTTATTTGTAAGGTATTTTTTTATCCAAAGAAATGGTATGTTATGAATAATGGAGGATATTGAGTTCCCGTTAACATTTTAAGAGGAGTGGCATTCATATAAATTTTTTAATGTGTGAATTCCAAAAACACTTTTTCCATTTCATGGGGAACAAATAATGGAAAAAACATAACAAAATAAGGTAAATTATCTACATATATCCATAAAATAGTTTTTTTTAAATTTTAGGGTTTTTTAAACCATATTTTTTATGTTTACCCTCTATGTAATCTTGTTTTGACCTTAATCGATGCAATTAATTTTAATTTATTCCACTAATTACATCGGTCAAAAATAAAGTTATAATTATTTGAAATTATACATTATTATTATTCCAAATAGGGATTACATTTTTTCAAATTCAATTCATATAATTGGCACAAAATAAATTAAAATTAATCCTACGTATGTAACGAGAAATTAGGGGTTTAAAGTGAAAATGTTCAAAAGGCTTCAAATTTTTTATATAAAAATTAAATATGAACATGAATTTAATGGAGTAAATTTGATTAATATATCAAAAATTTAACTATTTTAACTTCAAATATAGTACAAAAATATAGTTTTACATTATTACTTATTTAAACGAAAAGGATGTTTTCAATTAATATTCAGTATTTTCACTATTCATAAAAAAATGAAACTTCTTAGAAAAATACCAAAAAACTAACCCTCATATAATTTTTATAATAATATTTAAATTTTTTATAATTTATAAAATTAATTTTATAAAATTGGAAACCTTTATTTTTAAAATATGTGATCTATAAAAAGTCGACAAAACTATTTTTTAGAAAAAATATAGTTTTAAGCGTAAGATTTGTTTTATTCTTATCTTTTTTTACAAAACATATAAGATGAATGTAAACAAATTTATTGAATACATAATATATAAATTTATTTTAAATAATTATATAAAATTGATTTTGTTAACTTAATGATATAAAACACACTATTGCTCATAAAACAAGTTTTTCAAAAAAAATATCCCTTAATTTTAAAAAGTTTTTATTTTCATTTCAAATTAATTTGTCATGAAATAATTATACAAAAATATGTCAAATTTGTTTTCATAATTTATATAATCCTATTAATTTATTCCTTTATAATGTTTAGTTTATAATTATCATATTAAATAATAATATTAATAGTATATTTTAGTTTAGTAAAACTTGATTTTACATGTTAGAGAAGATATCAAAGAGAATTTGTATTATGTATAATAGAATCTAAACATATTTTTTAATATACTACAAGATAAAATTAGTTCTATATGTAGTGAATTATTTACTTGGTATTTCATATAATGTAATATTTAAATAGTGTATAATGTAACTCAATGCATCAATGAATTTTAATTTATTCAAAAAAAGTTATTCAAAATAACTAAGGGTGTTACATTATACCTCCCTAAAAATTAATTTTTACCTCAAAATTTATCTTGTTTGTTAAAGGCTTAATACATTAAATTTACTTCAATGAAAACTCAAATCATAAAAATTAAAAATAAATAATTATTTAAAAAATTAAGGTTGGAAACATAACAGTTAACTAAACTAACTCATAAAAGGGTTTCAACATAGGAGAACATAGGTGGAAAGTGTATAATTGGATATAGAAGATAAAAATATAACCCAAATATTGATGGAGATTGATAGAGAACATAGTGAGAATAAAATTAACAATCAAAATGTCAAAAATTAAAAAGTATTAAAGAATTTCATTGATATCATTCAAAATGATGATAACAAGACAAAATTTCATTTAAAAAACTAATGAGAACTAATAATATATTTAATTAGTGCAATATCACCATTTTTTGTGCCTTGATAAATTTTAAATTCACCTATTACTCCATGAAATAATTGTGATTTTTTTTTCTAAGGAACTAGTGGATCATAAAATCAATATCTACAATGATAAGTCATTCTATCTATCTTTATTTATCATCGCAAAAAAAGTTGTCAGAATATGCTATCCAATATTAATAAATCATCATATTGTGAAACATTAATCTCTAAACACAATTCAAAGATCAACAAAAACCATTATATAATGGTTAACCATATTAACCATCCAAAATATTAAAATCCAAAACTTAAGAAAGAAGTTCACTTAAATCAACTTTACATTTGTCCCTCACATATCATATAGTGACTCTTTATTGGCATATATGAAAAATGTTAATACCATCATCAAAAAATATCTTGAAACATGTTAATAACCTGAATTACCACAATAACTTTTTGAAAACATACATTCTTCTCTATAGAACATATATTATTAGATAATTTCGTAGAATTAAAAAATGTTATAAACTTCATCCATGATAGAATAAACCACATTGCCAATAAATATTTAATTAGTCTTAATATAATCAGTGCTATAAAATTTACTTATTCATATCCAACATATTTTTATAATAACAATATTAATTGAACATTTTAAACATATAAATGGATATATTAAATTAGTCAAAATATCACTTTGGTATTAAATAACTTTTCTAGTTCATCATTACCATTTAACATGTTCTTGAAAAACTTTAACAGAAAACAACTACAAATAATCAATTCATATATTCATATAACCCAATTTGTAATTTTATTACAGAAACTCTTTAATTATTCCACATCAACCTTAATCCATTAACAAGGATTAATCATATTATTATTTAATATCACTTTTCCTTCATAATTCATTCGTATTCTCTTTATTGTCAACAGTTTAACCATTACTCATATCACCTTACTAATTTTATTCATTCTCTTTCCCCTTAATAAAAAAATTGAATAATGTCCAAAGTTTCCACATTTGAAACATTCAATCATCGATGATATCATTAGGAGACCAAAATTACCCTACATTACATTATCTAAACTCTTAATTTTTCCTTTGAAGTTACTAGCATTGTGTCCTTATTTTCCATAGTTAAAACATCTTCTTGTTTTTCTAAGTCGCCCACTTGGGTGTTTTTTCCCACATTATTAACACATAGGAATGTGAATCTTCTTTCTTACATGGTCTCTACTACTCTAACTCTTAGTGAACTCTTTCCTTATCTTTTATAGTGATTCCAAGATATGTTTATGTTACACTTTATTAATTATGTTATATGAAAACTGATTAGGAATAATTACAATGTACTTTACTCCAGTCATCATCCCCTATAGTTTCCCATATGTTAATTGTACCTTAATTTCAATGTTATCATAGTTACTTATGGTTCCCACCATTGAATAAAACCCAAAATCATAGTATGAGCAACATTAATCGTAATAGGAAAAAAATAATCATGAAAATCACTTATAGTATAAATAATTATGAGGCCTTATTATTTAATAATTTACACCTTAGGTTTATCCTAGGTTATTCATTATAATCATCTATTTAAATCTTTCCTAATGTTTCATAAATTTTTTTTTAATTTCAAAATCATATCCCTCATGAGTTTTAAACTAGATGTAAAAGAAGGACCATTATCATGCACTAGTTCCTTATTGAGTATAGCCCAATATGGGGTCTTTTAGGACATTACACCAACGTACATTTGTATCATATCCACAGCCACTAGTAGTATTTAGAAAGGTATGTAATTTCTTGGAAACCACTATCTCAATCCTTTACCAAAATTCCAATACATTTTACCAAAAATTGAATCCTTCTTAGACATATCCTTAAATATATCCCATGACATATCCATAGAAATGTCCCTAGGGATCACACTAAATTTTTTTATATCCTAGTTTCCAAAGGATGACTAAAACTTTCCATTAATACCATCTATAGTTACACATTCTTAACATACATGAATATTTCATCTTTTTATATGAATATTCATTACATTATGGAAACACATGTATGATGACCATAATAGTATAGTGCCTTGTGAAATATGGAATAGAATATTTGCATTGGTGGAAAGATCTAAAATGTTTTCCAAAAATATCTTCCAATTTAGTAATCCTACTTAAAAAATTTATTTAAAACCCATGGGAAGTAAACATAATAAAGGGTGGTCTCATATGCTCAATAAGGGTAAATAAATTATATACCTAAAAATAACATGATTATAAGGGTATGAGAAAAATAGAATAATATTTTAAGATCATAACATGCATATCAAAGATGATAATCAAGAGTCATGAAATAAATATTACCAATTCATAAGATATTATTCATATGAAATGCAAAGAATAGAATCCCTGAAATCATAAGATATTTAATTTATGGAATACATGTAAGCATAGAAAAATATTTCCATATTTTTCATAGATCACTTACAAAACCATCATAGTGGATAAAGTCATATATTGTACTCAGTTCACTTATCATTAATGCCATGTATTGTTGTATGAAGTTAACTCCTTATTCTAGAACTATAGCATTGTACCAAGTTCACTCCTCATTCCAGCCCTATATTATTATACCAATTTCACTCCCCATTCCACCCATGTATATCTCATGAGATATTTAAATCTTTACCAAAGTCAATAGTGGGAGATATATATCCCAATAATCACATAATTAAATCATACATATGTGTTCCATAAAGTCATAAAAAATCCTCATATCATAACCTATGAAATGAATTGGTAATTGTAATCATTTCATCATATCATGACCTGTAAAAAACTGTAGGTTTCATAATCATTTAGTTATTTTATAATCAATTAAAATAAGTGTGTTTTAATAAAATTTTATCTTGGAATAACCCATTGAAGAGAAACATTGTTCAAAAACAACTTTTCATCTTAAACATAAACCATTTAGAGAAAGAATAATAATGGAATCGTTGGATTATATACCTAGTATTGGTTAGATTATATCAAATGATGTCATCTATAGTTGAGAAGAATTTTTAAATATCACTTGAAACATTTCTTAATGATATTTTCCTTTCATTTAAAATCACTTTCATAAATCATTTTAAAAATAATTTTCCTTAAAAACAAAATTAGTAAATTAAAAATAAATCCTTGAAATTTCATTTAAAACATTTTTTGAGGAAAATAAAATATAATCTTTGAAAAACACTTTTTAAAATGTAAAACCATTTGAAAAAAACTTTCATTGAAAATATTCATGAAAAATATAAAGGATGCTTTGAAAACCTTTTAAAATAATTTTTAAACATATAAAACATTTGAAATCATTTTATTTGAAAATAAAATTTTATACTTATAAAGGATTCATAGAAAATAATTTTAAATAATTTTTACAAGTTAAACCATTTTTAAGTCATTTTATTTAAATTTTTTCTTTGAAATTCATAAAGGACTATTTGAAAATAGTTTATAAAACTTTCTAAAATATTAAAAAATTTAAAAATTACTTTATTTTAAAATAAATTTAAAATAAATATCATTGAAAAATATTTAATAATTTTTTTTTGAAATTTTGAAAAAGTAAAAACAAAGATTAAACTAATGTAGTGGTCATGATGGAACATAATTCCTTACATGATTTATATATAAAAACAAACATTCCTTACATATTATTGGTATAATTGATAAGATACATGATTGGAAAATGAAAATAATATCCCTTTTAAACACAATTTTTAATAAAGGTAAAACATGGGTAAAAATGTATTTTAAAAAATATTATAATTATATAACATTATTGAAAACATTTTCAAAAATCTTGGTTATCAAAGAAAATAATTTCCAAATAAATATATAAACAAAGTCATATTTTAATAAAATGTTTTCTTAATTATCTTATGTAACAAGAAGTGGAAAAAATGTTATAATTACATGAATATATCAAGAATAAAAAAAGTATGTGAAAATAGTTGATAATTATTGAGATATGGATCATATTATTTAATCAATGGAAGTATAATCATAAATAATCATGATAAACAATGAGATTGTAGTAATAAAATGTTACCACTTTCATAACATTGAATAATAATATGCATGAAAGAATAAAATTACATGAAAAAGAAAATATCATGATAATATGGTGATTCATGATATAATATGTCAAGGATTTAGTATATACACATCATAAAAGAATATAGACGCAGATTATAACATGTGTCTAAAAGAATAAAAATTGAGAAAAAAAATCACTTAATGACTTGGTACATTTGAACTGTAAACCCCATAAAATAAGGATCCTAAAATTGATATGTAAATACAAATAAATTTTTGTATAACTAATATAATATAAATTCATTTTATGTATATACATCAAATTTAAGAAAGTGATGGTGAATATACCTTGTGTCCAACAAAAGTAAAAAGTGAGAAAGAAATCCCTCACTATTGAAGTATCATTTGAATCATGATATCCCTAAAATAATAACATAATTTGAAAAAAAAAATTATCAACAAACAAATTAAATTCACTATATAACATTTCATAGGGTAGTATATACACCACACAAAAGAAATAAGTGGTGAATATGGAATAAGTCCTACAGAAATAAAAGTGAGACTAGAAATCCCCTTACCTTAAGTCTTGAATTCTATCGTACTCATTAAAAACAACTGTATAATAAATATAAGAATATTAAAAATATATTAAATATTCATATAAATAATAAATAATAAATATTTTATTTACATATTAATTTATTTTACTCATTTATTAAAAAACGTGTGTTAAAGATATATTTTGGTCACTAATTGCTTTGTTTTTCGAACATTTTTTGACTTGTTATTCTTAGTCCTATTACTCGGTCATGATTTTATCATATAAATAATTATAACCATGATATTAAAATCATATAAAAACATTATATATTTATTTATAATAATACAGAAAATTTATTAATATGAAATGAAATACACTATTCATGGAGATGGTAAGTTATACGTACACATGAATGTTATTTCCATTTTCTTATCGTATTGAATAAAAGAAACTTATATGATATATTATCATTATAGAATAATAATTATTTCATACTTATTTATAATTTTTATTAAAACCATCCATAATAAAATCTGTTTATGTCATGAACAAATCACATCTCTACGTGAGGTAGTGGTCTGTTGAACTCACAAATGACGTTATCATATTCCCACAAAATGAAAATCATAAAGTTATGTGCTATATAACAATTTAATATAAAAAATACATCATAAATATTATAAAAATAATATATTACCCAAATATAAATCATTATTCCTAATATTTAAAGTTGGTGATGGAAAAACAAACAACATCAGTTTACAAGGCAGTAGTCTGTCATACAAACAAACAATGATTTTCTAACCCATTTTATGGAAGTATATTTAGTTTTATGTTATATCATCAGGATAAAAACACCTATATATATTTAATATAATTTTGTTATTATATAATCATTATATAAAATTAACTGAAGGGGTTTGAGGGAGAAATAAAAACTGTTTGTTGATGAATGTTACATCCTTTTTGGGTATCTCATTTTTTTCACCGAAGGAAATTCTTGGATGGATTTCTCAAAATATTAGTCAATCTATGATTATGGTATGGAAATTTATATGTTATTTTTAATGTTCTTGGAAAATCTAATTAGTTTTTATGTTGTGAATAAGAGAGGAGATTGTGTGCCCTTCTATAGTTGAAGAGGCATGGTATTCTTCTAAATTTTTGAAAGAGTGAATTTCACCAATGTTTTTTCCATGTAAATTGGCCCCAATAATTGAAAAATAATATATAAAATATGGTATAAGGTCTAAATATGGCCATAAAATTGGATTTGGACATGTTTCGGGTCATTTTTTAACCTTCTTTTCTATGTTTAACCACTAAGTAATCTTGTTTTTACCTTAATCATAGAAATTGAATTTAATTTCTTTCATTAATCAGTTTTGTCAAAAATTAAGATATATTTATTATAAATTATAAAATATTATGATTTCAAATATTTAATCCATTTTTTCATATTCAATTCACATAATTGGTATAAATTATTTTTAAATGAATCCCACAGATGGTTCGAATGATGCGATGGCGGCGACAACTGGTGCTATGACGAAGTCTCGGTTTGTGGCGGAGGGATACGGGATTTTGATGAAGAAGGCAGGGGCTGTGGGTTTGGGATCTGGCGGCACGAGCTCATCACTGGAAGGGGTGAACACTGCTTTGGTGCCTGTCGTGGGAGGTATTGAGGGTGGTTGCAGGTCAAAGGATAGCATGGCTGCTGGAAAGATGACCCCATTTGGGATTTCCATCCCATTTCCGATTGGATCTGCTGTTGGAGAAGGTACAATTGACCCTACTTTGGAGAGCTTTGAGGTTGTTTTACAGGATGGCAGTGCTCGCTCCTTTGTTCATCTTAAAGGTGGGATTGGATCTTCCATTAGAATAAAGGTGAATACTGTGCACATCAAAGCGAATCCTATTGCGGTCTCCGAAAGGCTCAAAATGGGTGAGTTCTCAATCATTGCTCACCTTTTCCTTTCTAAGGGTACACAACCTATAAAAATTGATGATCTCAAGGAAATTATTTCTCTAATTTGGGGCTTCTCAACTTGGAAGTGTGTATCTCTTAGTCGAGGGTATTTCCATATGCTTTTCCCCACTGATGAATTAAAAGTTTGAGCATGGGTCTTTGGTTCCATTGCCCTCAAACCTGGAACTATTCATTTACAGTAATGGGATAAAAAGTTCAACCCTTTGGAAGTTGATAGCACTACGACTCAGGTTTGGGTTAGAGTTTATGGCTTAAACTGGATACTTTGGCATTTAAAATATTATATGATATTTCATTATCCATTGGTATACCAATCAAAATTGATAAGGAGACGGAAGTTGCCCATTTTGGACACTTCGCTAGGTTTATGGTTGATATTGAATTGGGATAGACTATTTTTGATAAAGTGATGCTTGCTACTAATGAAGATATTATTGAGCTGAAGATTATTTATGAAAAAATGCCTATGTTCTGCAAAGACTTCCATGTTATTGGTCATGATTTATCTTCGTGTTGGTGTTCTTTAGTGTGCAGTTTTTGTGCATTGTGTGGCTATAATGTCAATAACTGTCTCAAGAAGGGAAAATCTGCCTCTGTTGGGAAATCTAAAACACATTTGTTGCCTGAGGATGGAAAAAATTTGGGTAAGCCAGAGCTGAGCACGGTTGCTAATCAGGTTGAGAAAGCGGTGCAGGGTGATGCTCATGAAGAGGCATATAAAGTTGATGTTTTGGGAGACCGACCAGATTCACCCAACATATGTACCTTCCCTAAAAATCAGAAGAATTATTGGGCTGATATTTTTATGGATGCGGATAATTTCCAACATGTTTATTCTACAAGTAAATGACATGATCAGGAAAGAGAGGTAGAAGCACAGCTTGAGGTTGATCAGCAACTCTCTCAAGGGAAATTGATGCCCTTTGGGAATCGAAAAGGTAAACAATATTTAGATTATGACTCCCCAATCATCTCTAAAGATTGTCACTCTTCTGAAAACCCCTTTGTGGATAATGAAGGATTTCATATTGTTTCTTACAAGAAGACATCATCCCCGGTTGCTTCTGTTATGGCGGTTGAGAAGCCTACTGAAGAAGAAATGATGATTCCAGTTAAAACAAATGCTTCTTCTGTCAATGACAAGGAAGATACAGAAGATAGCTCAGGTTCTAATAGCACTGATGTTGAGACACTGTAGGGGAGGCTTAAAGTTCTTGCGAACAAGGCAAGTGCTAGCAGAGGGTGATCTAGAGGTCATGAAAGAGGACGTGAAAGAGCGGATCTAATTGCTTTTAAAGAAGAAGAGTGAAGGCTAACTGAGTGTCTACTGAAAAAGGTTAGGAAATAGTCATTGTTTTGGGGTTTCCCTATTTTTTCCCGTACTCTTTTCTTTTCTTTCTTCTTTCTCTTGCATTTAATAAAGGAGGCTTTGCCTTTTATTTAAAAAATATTGAGAAAACTGGTTTTTAAATTGAAAATGTTCAAAAGTAGTCAATATTTTTATATCGAAATTATTTATGAAAATGAGTCAAATAAGATAAATTATATTAGTATATTTATATTTTAACTTTTTAAATTTAAAAACAATTCAAACATATAGTTCATCCTTATTATTTGTTTAATAGAAATGGTAGTTTTTAATTAAAATTCGGTATTTTTCACTATTGAACAAAAATGAGACTTCTCAGAAAAATTCCAAAAAAGGGACCTAATATAATTATAATATTTGAATTAAACTTTTTTTTATTTTATCAATTTAATTTTCTAAAATTGGGAAATTTTAGTTTTAAAATCAGTGCGCCATAAAAAGGCGACAAAAGTTCCTTATAAGAAAATACAGTTTTTAATGTGAAATTGGATTTATTATTATCACTTGTATAGAAAACATAAAATATAAATGGAAAAAACTTGATTGAATATATAATAAATAAATTTATTTAACATTAGTAACCAAAATTTATTTGGAAATTTTTTTGATAAAAACAAACTTTTTCACATTAAAATAGTTTTTTGGAAAAATATTTCCTTTTATTTTAAAAAATAATTTATTTTAATTTTTAATTAATTGGTTACCAGATAATTATATACAATTTTGAGAAAAATATTTTTATAATTTTTTTAATCCTATAAATACCTTCCATTCTATCATCTTGTTGATAACTGTTATATTACATATTAATATTAATAATATATTGTATTTCTGTAAAAATTGGTCTTGCATGTAACAAAAGTTGTCGAATGAACATGATATTTTGTATAAATAAATCCAAATATATTTTTTCATGTATTACAATGTAAAATAAGTATTGGTTGTAGTGTAAGAATAATTGGGTGTGGCGTATAATTAAATCTTAACTTGGTGTAATGTGAAACCCAAGCTATCAAATAATTTTATTTTTAGCTGAAAAATATAATTCATTAAAACACATGGTATTAAACATAAATTTTATCTCAATCTTATATAATATATTCTTTATAGACATATTCTACTATTTGGGACATAAAACTAGTTATTATGTTGAATTTTTTCAGTGAAAAATCTTTATATAGAGGGTGGTTTCAATTATATCCACTTCCGAGATCACTTTGTTTATAAAAGGGGACACTACTGTCTAATATACCACACATATGATCATATATTATTAATATGGGTTGGTGAGGGTTGAAAATATGTTACATGTTTTCATAGACATTTTATAGTATTTGTATTTGAAAAATAACTAGACCAATGGGATAAAATTCCACCAACTCTTTTATATGATTAAATAGTGGCATTAACCCCACCTCTTTGATAATATACTCTATATTATTGTGTTTGGTCTCTAACATTTCATCAACTTTATCATTATAATGAGTGATCAATAGATTACTTTTCAAATTCAAAACATATAAAAAGATCAGGTTATTATATATCAGATACGATTGAATTTGTATCATCATTTAGATGTGTTTTTCATTATTAATCTATCAAATGATACTAGATATATATTTTTATATCATAAAAATGATTCAATTGGATGTATTTTAAAATATAACTAGATTTTGGTCAGATAAAAATTTTGGAATGGTTTCAGAAAAAATTTAGGGGGTATATGAAATGTATGTTATCAACACACACTATGTACTATTGAGATCTTATGACTCATTGAGCTAGATTACACACTCGACTACCCGCTCATATATATAATTTATATAGAGAATAAATCACACTTTATACCCACTTTCAATAATTATTTACTTGAGAAAATTTCCATAAAATACATGTATACTATGAAGGTATCGAGGTGGAAACAGGAACCGATGGGTTAAGGATTTTTAAAAAGTTTCATCATCGAGATGAAGAGACTTTCCATCTCAGACGATCTGAGCCCTTGTACAGTTTATAGATCTCGCATAAATTAATTTGATCACAAAACATAAATCGTAAAAATACATATTTAGATATGAATTCATGCTTGACTGCAACTCTTCGCTATTGATCATCACTTTAAGGATCCATAGTAAGATCCCTCTAGATCATCTATACATGCTTTAAAATCCACTGAAGCATTGTTCATTGAATTTCGGGTGCTAGTGCAGAGATCTGATGACACCTTCGATGTCCCGAAAATCACCACATCAATGTGCCTTCGATGCATTAGGGAGAACTTGATCTATACACCTAGATCAAGAGATTCTATCTCTAAAAAGTGGGATAATAGATAGGATTTGAAAAATTCTCCATGAATTGTAATTATCTTATGCCTCTCTCCACTTATTTGTAATGGGTGTTGAAAATTCCCAGATGGATTCCCTAGCCCCTGTTAATTCAATATCCACTAAATAAATAATTATGATGAACTAAACTACGTGAAAAATATTTATTTATTATTTTATCACATATGTATAATATATATAAACTATATTACATGATAAAAACCCGAGTCATTAACTCGACTCGTAATCTCGGTTAGTATTAAATGAACTTGGAATATTAAATAATATTAGTCTAATTAATATCATTTTTCATATTTACTTAACATGTAAATACATTTAATAAATAAATTCAATACCAATTATTATTTACATTTATAATGTATGTTTATTTCTATATAGGTGATCAACAACATAGTCAATATTCGAACCTCGTGGTGGGCCCCACCATGTTCGATGTACATATTCGACTGAATATGGAGGATCATTGAATACTCTATTATGTGTAACCCTCTAGGTCCATATCTTGATAGTAGTAAATAAAATCCATAGACCAATATTAGAGTCTAGAAACCCATCAAGGCCCCTAAAGAGATAAGGAAAGTCATATAAACAAAAACCAACCTAAAAATATGCAATGTGCACTATAATCTATTTGTCTTATATATCTTATAAGGTTGGATGCACACTTGTTTCATCAAACCTTTCTTGATTTATTATTTTTTGATCTAACTAGATAGATTTACTATCAACTACCTTGGAAAAGGTCTTAGGAAAGGTACTACCTGTAAGAACTCGGATCTTCTTTTCAAGTATGGATCTTGTTTTCTAGAATTTTTTGAGAAAAATGGAGAATTTTAACAATTAAATAGTACATGTCGTGTACTTAGGAGTACACGCCATTTATCTGGTGGCCGTGTACTGGTCGTGTAACAGCCAAATACACGACTGTGTGGGGTGATCTGGAGGCCACCTAAAGTGGGGCCCAATAAAGGCATTTACATGTCATGTATCTTAAAATAACACACCATGTATTTTTATTTTTATTTGTTATATCAGATTTCGGTCATGTATCATTTACAGAAACATCTTATTTTGTCTCCATCTCATCCACGAGGGACTGAAGATCATTGATTCTTCTCTGAGCCCCTGATCGGTCTTCTGTGCTCCGAATCAGACATCGTTGATTGTGTTGGAATCGTCTCAGTGAGTTCTTCATTCTTTTAGAGCCTCATCTATTGATTTCTACTCTTTAGTGAGATATATGTGGTTTAGAGTTCTTGATTTTTTATAGATCTACTGAGTTCTAGGTCAAATTAATGGCTGAGGTTCAACTATATTGATCGTACAACATCGAGGTATGTGGTTTGTGCCTTTCTGTAGATTGTCTTTGAATTATATGTGAAAAAATTTCTTAATACCCTAGTTTAGGGTATTTCATGTTTGGGAAATTTAACCTTCGTAATGCCTACCTTACCTTGTTTCCTTGAGTATGGGTTTTTTTGTAAATAGGGTTGTTTTCCTTGCTATGGATATGTTTTCCCATGTTTGATCTGATATTGGCTGTTGGGTCTAGAATTTCCTATTAGGATGCTCTATTTTCCATTCCTAGTGTTACTAGTATGGAGTGATATTATCTAACTTGCTTGTGATATGCTTTGTAGCCATTTATCCAAGTAGTATTTCTGATTTACTTTGGTTGTTGAATAATATTTGTGCACGATTTCTTTACCCACGACTGTGGGAACCTAGTGTAGGGAGACCATAGGGGGAATTGACATTGAGGGCTTCCTGAGAGTGTCTGTTATACTTTTCATGATGTGAGACCATAAGGGAGATTGACGTTGAGTACTCTCTCAGAGTTTCTATAGTTATACTTTTGATACCACTGAAGGAATCACTAGTGCAGAAAACATTTTTTACGTCGGTTATTTTTCATTATTTACGTCGGTTTTTAGGCGACGTTAATACGGACGACGTTATAAATAACGTTTTTTACGTCGGTTATTTAAAACCCGACGTAACATCCCTAACATCACGGTGTTTATCACGTCGGTTATTTCTAAACCGACGTGATAAAACGCCTGGGATATCGTTTATCACGTCGGTTATGACATAACCGACGTGATTAACCCTTCCCCAGGACTATTATCACGTCGGTTTCTTAAATAACCGACGTGATAAAAAGGCCTGGGAAACGTTTTAGCACGTCGGTTATCCAATAACCGACGAGGTAAATCAATTCCCAGGCCTTTTAGCACGTCGGTTATATTAAGAACCGACGTGATAAAAGGCCCGGGAACGGTTTATCACGTCGGTTCTCGAAAAAACCGACGTGATAAACCCCTACCGATTTATTTACCACATCGGTTATAAAATAACCGACGTGAAAGCGATATATATATTTTTTAAAATAATTGCACTGCTCTCACCAAAAAGCAACCAGAAACCAAACAACAAAAATAACCATGCCAGCCCTCCCCCAAGCCCCAACTGAACCCCACCCTCATCTATACCCACCTAACAACCTGGCCAGCCCTCCCCCACCACATTGGAGCCCCACCACAACCCTTGGACACCCCCCCCCCCCACCCCTTGGACAGCCCCCCCACCCTCATTTACACCCCCACGACCCCTAGTACAGCCTCAAACACCCATTGCACACCCCTCCCATATCCCTTGGACACCCCCACCCCTTGGACACCCCCCCACCCCTTGGACAGCCCCCCCACCCTCATTTACACCCCCAAGACCCCTAGTACAGCCTCAAACACCCATTGGACACCCCCCCACACCTTGACAGCCCTCCCAGACCCCTTGGACACCCCCCCCCCCCCCCGACCCCTGGACACCCCCCCGAGCCCTTGGACAGCCCCAAACACCCCTTGGACACCCCTCCCATATCCCTTGGACACCCCCCCCCCCACCCCTTGGACACCCCCCACGCCTTGTACAGCCCCCCCACCCTCATTTACACCCAACCGGCCCCTTGGACAGAACTCCCATACACCTTGGACACCACTCCCATATCCCTTGGACACCCCCCCACCCCTTGGACACCCCCCACCCCTTCGACAGCCCCCCCACCCTCATTTACACCCCCCGAACACTAGGACAGCCCCAAACACCCCTTGGACACCCCTCCCATATCCCTTGGACACCCCCCCCCCCACCCCTTGGACACCCCCCCCCCACCCCCTGGACACCCCCCCACCCCCTGGACACCCCCCCGACCCCTTGGAACCCCCCCCCCCCCCCCGACCCCTTGGAAACCCCCCCATCCCCTTGGACAGCCCCAAACACCCCTTGGACACCCCTCCTATATCCCTTGGACACCCCCCCACCACTTGGACACCCCCCACCCCTTGGACAGCCCCCCCCCCCCCCACCCTCATTTACACCCAACCGACCCCTTGGACAGCCCCAAACACACCTTGGACACCCCTCCCATATCCCTTGGACACCCCCCACCCCTTGGACCCCCCCCCCCTCCGACCCCTAGGACAGCCCCAAACACACCTTGGACACCCCTCCCATATCCCTTGGACACCCCCCAAACACCCACCCACCCCCTTGGAACCTCTCCCCCCATACCAAAATCCAGACCAGAAAAACCATCAACAGTAGACAAAAACAAGAAGTAGAGAAAAATTAAACATTCACTTATATAACATTCAAAACTTACACTGTCAACTTCAAAAAAAACTAAATCCAACCTAAACGACTACAAAATACACAATTACATTGACAATATTCAAAATTACATTTTAAATTACAAAAAAACTAAAAGTCAATCAAACCTGTAAAATAATTTGACCACTCCACTTGTAAGTGATTGATATATTCAGCAGTAAAGGGTTGAGGGTCATCAAAAAGCTACAAAGTAAAAGGATATTAGTCAACGTGTATAATGAATAAATCAAATTGAAATATTATGAGAAAGAGGAAATCTTACCAGGTCAAAACTCAGAACTGTCCCAGTTGTTATTATTTCATACATAAATCTTAACATGTAATATCCGCATTCGATGATGCCTTATTGCTCATGACATTTCTGTTTGAATGAGTGTAAATTCAATATATTATTTTTATGTAATAAATCAAAATGTACAAATTATAAATGGATATTTACCTTCGCATGTACATATTTGATCTTGAAATTCCTTTTCTTTGCGCTTTTTCGAAAGTGGACCCATGCCCTGTTAGAAAATAATACGAATGGGGTAAAATTAAAATTCGTTATAATATATAAAACTATTGTGAAATTGAAACTTACGTTTCCAATATATTCTTAAAACTTTCTCGCACATCATCATGGAGAGAGCATATCCAATAAAGTGCTTTCTCCCTAGGGCAAAAAACCCCTAACATCCAATGATCCCTGATAAAAGGAAATTTAACATTAGTGGTTTTTTATGTTAAAAGATAATTAACTCTTTGAGAGGGATGTGTTTCATACCTCTCACAAAAAGGCATCATCCAACACTGTGTGATTACATTCTTTTCAAATCTATCAGCAATATAAATCATTCTTTGTTCCTCATCCAATGCACATGCTTCAGGGGAAATCAATTGTGGGTCCACGAATCCATATACATCTGTCAGCTCATTCCTCTCACAAATTTTATACAGATACCTAATATAAAGCAGACATAAGTATACATTTTTAATAAATATAATGCAAGGAAAAGGTGTTAAGACTTACATGATAAAAATTTTCACCACGTTGATGCCCAACTTATCTCCAGTGACAAACTCCATGATATCAGTTTTCATAATCCCCACACTTAGTTCATGTCCACAGACATGAGCTTCCATTGTAAAGTCATAATGATCCGCCAACAAATTTGAATATCTTGACAATTTGTCAAGACTGCTAGTATCTGCATCTGATGTCATAGCTATCTGTCTTTGTTGTTGTCTATACAGTATTTCTTTACCTTTGAAGTATTCCTGTAAAAATAAATTGAAAAATATATTAGTTTTCAAATGATAAAACATTAATAAAAATATAAAATAAAAGATATAACATCCATACCTCTATGGTAATGAGTCGAAGAAGTCTGGATGGCCAAAGTAAAAAATGGCCGATACTATGTCCAACTGTCGTCACCTCATCTGTAGGTAATGGTATCCGAGCTGATCTATCTATAATATCCTGTACAGTGACCCTCTGATTCTCTACCTCTAACTGTTGATGATGAACTGTATCTCCTATACAATATACCATCCCATATGCAACTATATGATGTTGAGGATCATCAACATACAAATCACAATAAGTAGGTAGCTGCGGCGGAGGAGGAGGATCAAAAATGGGGTCCGCAGGCTGAGGTGGGGGAGTGGGAGCTACTGGGAGAGGTGGAGTGGGAGCTGCACCCTGAAATTGTCTTTGCAAGTCTGCAAACATAAACTGCACCGATGCTCTAATATTGTCCTCCATTGTCGCATTAATATTATGGACTTCAGCCTCCAAGGATTCTATTTTTTTTTATAAACTCCCTCAACGTTAGAAGTTGAGGAACGTGGCAACACTTTTATTACCGATACACCTGCGGGATATCCTCTTACACGACTAGGATGTTTGGGCTTTCCCAATGCCACAGATAAAATATCTTCCCTCCCAGATGGTGTAAATGTCCCCTGTGAACTCTGCTCCTCAAGAGAGTCCTGTAATAATTAATTGAACATTTCTATAATGATTGGAAATATATGACGAAAATAGTAAACTTAAATAAATAAAATAGATATCTTACAATCCTCTCAACTACGAGTCTCTATTCTTCCGAAAGATATTGTCCTTTTTTTCCCTTCCGAGATCTTTTCCATTTCTCATGTCTAGATGGAGGGGATGGAGGGGCCACCTCTCCAGAGCTTGAAGACTCAGCTCTTAGTTGTTGAAATTTTTCTGCCATCATTTGTTCTTCCAATAATGCATACCCTCCCCGAGATAAACTATGAGGGTATACATTTTTAGATTGGATCTCTTGATGAGCTTTCCTTGTTTGCTGTAAATTAAGAATAAGTAATCATTAACAAAACAATAACAAGATCATTTATATAAGAAAGCTTATAAAAGTTTACATTGCCCTTACCAAAAATGATTCTTTTCTTCTACTTTCAAAAAATTGTCTCCATGTGTCTTCATATATAAAAGGATATATACGACATGGATTCTCACGACTCCTATGACCATAAATGAAATCAGATGAGAGGGTTGATTTGAAATCCCTCCATCTCCTAGCAGCCAACGATAAGAATTTCTTCCTGACTCCTCCAGTGTCAGGAATATCAAATGTCATCTGATAAAAAAGAGGTTAAAAATATTATATATACTAGAAACATTTAAAGAACAGTCAAAAAATAGCAAAAGATCTTACCAAAATGGTCTCCCACAGCTGAGAAATTATCGCCTTATCCACACTTCTCCAATCATCATAGAGAATGCTTACTTTGCTCTTATCCTGAGTTGCTACAAAACCCTTAAAATCTTTAGCATTTGGACCTCTAGGAAGATCATCATCATCAAACTCCACGACTATCCTCTCCTCCTTCATACGGGCAAGTGATAATTTTGGTAAACGTGTGCACCCACGCTTACCAACCTTTGAACTCTTTTTCGTAATAGGAGCATGTGAATGTTCCTCCCCAGATGTATGACCAATATGCTCATCTCCAGAATCATGTGGCTGATCAACTGATTGATCTGTCATTTTCCTTCAAATCAAAAAAACAAACATTAGTTCACAAATATAAAAATTCAAATATTGTAATACTACTTAATCAGAAAATAGAAAAGTGTACTAAATTACATAATAGTAAACATTGGTAATATGGTAAGCATGTTAAACAATGATAAACATGGTAAACACAGTCTGTTGTACCCCTCTCTCTTGGATTTTAATGATCACAATCACTCTTATTATGTTCTAACTTGTTTTAAAGTGTTTTTGTTGATAGGAAAAAGGTTGCCAAGGAGTTGGCCCAAGAAAGCTGAAAAGTGGACTCACTGAGTCCACCGGTCAGCCGGTGTGAGCTCACCGGCCAGCCGGAGGACCCAGGCAGTAGACTTGCCCACTGCCTGGTGTCACCGGCCGGCCGCTGGATCACCACCGGCCGGACGGTGGACCAGACAGAGAGCCTTCCTCTCTGTCTGGACCACCGGCCGACCGCTGGATCACCACCGGCCGGCCGGTGGACCAGACAGAGATCCTTCCTCTGTCTGGACCACCGGCCTCTCGGTGATCCACCACCGGCCCGCCGGTGCGCCCAGGACTTCTCCTCTTTACGGTTTTTATTGTTTTATCATTTTGGTTTGATACATGTTTTAATAAGTAAAAAATTTACAATATCTAACATTATATGAAAAAACTAAATGTAAACAAGAAATAAACATGTGTTACCTGTAATTTTAGGAATGTACAGTTGGATTGTTTTCCCAAATTCCTTCGTCGTGATCGTTCCTTATGGCACAAACCATGTCTTCAACATACTCATCATTATGTTCTGTTAATCTATCCATGGAAGTAGGGATCTCACATAAATCAGCATCTTCATCAAATTCATCCTCACCAACATATTGTTTTTTCCCTTGTAAAACAACAGCCCACTGCATATCTGATTGATCTACTACATAGAAAATTTGTTTGGCATGTGTTGCCATTATAAAAGAATCAGCTGTGTCTTCCAATCTATTCAGATTAACAAGTGTCATTCCAAATTCATCGTGTCTGACACTGTTGTTACCGATAAACCATTTACAGTTAAAAACAGGAACTTTAATTTTAAAGTAATCAGCCTCCCATATGTCTTCAATCACTCAATAATATGCACTTGATGCCGAAATTGGGTTTCTGTCCTTAGCACTCGAAAAATGCATTGCTTCTGCAAACACCAATACACCACTATTCTGAACTGCACTTCTGTTGTCCTGAGCTTTCGTATGAAATGTATAGCCATTAATGTCATAAGCGGACCATGTTATCACATTTAAAGATGGACCACCCACTATCCATTTTAATGTCTCTGATACATCTGATCTACCAAGCAAGGTCTTTTTAAACCATGGCAAAAAAGTTTTGTTGTGCTCATTCAAAATCCACATTTCTTTCTTCTTTGGATGACATTGTTTCAACTCATTAATATGCAATGTGATATACGGTTGAACATCAGCTATGTTATTCAAGATGTATGATTCTAACTTCTTCATCTGTTCAGCTGATAGTGATTTGACTTTCAAGCCACGAATCCCCTTTCCCTCATTATTAACCCGTTCATGGCGAGATGGAGGCAAACCTATGTGTTGCGCCGTAGCCAAGTAGCTCGTACAAAACTCTGCTACCTCCTCAGAAATATACTTTTCAATAATGGAGGCTTCAGGTCGATATGGATTTTTAACATATCCCTTTAATATTTTCATATACCTTTCAAAAGGATACATCCAACGAAGATATACAGGTCCACAAAGCTTTATTTCTCGAACCAGATGAATCATTAAATGCACCATCATATCAAAAAAAGTTGGAGGAAAATACATTTCCAAATGACAAAGTATAAAAATTGCATCCTTTTCCAAAATGTTCAAAGCATTCACATCAATCGCCTTGTTACAAATTGAATTGAAAAAATAACACAACCTCATTATAGTCTTTCTGACACGGATGGGCAATATTCCACGCAGTGAAACTGGTAGAATTTGTTGCATCATGACGTGACAATCATGTGATTTCATACCTATCAACTTCAAGTCTTTCAATGAGACAAAATTTTTTACATTTGAAGAATAACCTTGAGGCACTTTTATATCATGAAGACACTGACAGAAGCTACTTTTCTCCCTCTTCGATAATGTATGACAAGCCGGGGGAAGAAATGTTCGTCTTCCTTTAGGAGTGGGAGCTAACTCCAAACGTATTCCCATTGATAGTAGGTCTAACCTTGCATTCAACCCATCTTTTGTCTTTCCATTAATATCTAGCAATGTTCCGATCAAAGAATCACAGATATTCTTCTCCACGTGCATGACATCAATATTATGTTTGACTTCATGATACCTCCAATATGGTAGCTCAAAAAATATTGACCTTTTCTTCCAAATATGTCTATCATTACCAGATTTATGTGTCTTTCCCAATGTCACATCAAGGTTTTTCACCCTCTCAAAATACAAATCTGGGGACAAAGGTTTTGGAGCAGTATCAAATTCTTGTGAGCCATTGAATGCCTTTTTTAGTCTTCTATAAGGGTGATCCATAGGCAAAAACTTTCGATGACCCATGTACACTGTTTTCCTCCCATGATGCAATTGACAATATGACGTCTGTTGTTCGCAAATTGGACATGCTTTATGCCCTTTAACACTGTATCCAGACAAATTTCCATATGCTGGGACGTCATTTATAGTGAATAGAAGCACTGCATGAAGTTGAAAATATTCCATTTTATAAGAATCATACACCCTAATACCATCAGCCCATAACAGTTTCAAATCATCAATCAGCGGTGACAAGTATACATCAATATCATTGCCGGGTTGCTTTGGACCAGAGATCATGATACTCAACATGACATATTTGCACTTCATACAAACTTCAGGAGAGAGGTTGTAAATTACCAATAAAACAGGCCATGAACTATGTGTGCTACTGAGGGTTCGGTATGGATTCATTCCATCTGTGCACAAGCCTAGTCTCATATTTCTAATTTTATTTCCAAATGTAGGGTACTGGGCATCAATTTTCTTCCATTGTGGACAATCAGCTGGATGACGTATTTTTCCATCACATACTCGCTCATCAGCATGCCATCTTAACCTTTTTTCATCATGTGAATTAGCAAATAAACGTTTGAAATGAGGAATTATAGAAAGATACCAAAATACCTTTGAAGGGAGCTTTGTAATCTCTACATCAGCTTGTGATTTTTCTTTCACCTTATACCGTGATATCCCACATTTAGGACACTCTTTCAGAAATTCATATTCCTTCCTATATATAATGCAGTCATTCGGACAGGCATGTATTTTCCTGTATCCCAATCCCATCGGGCATAATATTTTTTTGGCCTTATAATGTGAATCTGGAAGATCGTTATCTTTTGGAAGAATGTCTTTCATCAATTGTAGCAGCTCTGTAAAACTTCTGTCACTCCATCCATGTTTCGCCTTTAGGTTAATCAATCTTAACACCGCCGACAAAACCGTAAAATCTGTACAACCAGGATATAATGGTTTTTCGGCATCACCATATAGACGTGCAACTGTCGGTTCTATCTCAATTTGTTCTGCTACAATATCGCGAATCATTTCTTCAATTCCATCGGAGTTACCATCTTGCGATTCATTATCATCAGTGACATTCTGTCCAGTTTCGCCATGCCAAATCCAAGGGTTGTAACTCGGATTGAAACCATGACAAATCAGATGATCTTTTATCTCTCTACTTTTCAACTTCTTCATATTCAGACATTTCAGGCATGGACAGAAAAAAATGTCACTACTTGAAACATTTCGTTTAGCAAATTCCAAAAAGGCATCAACACCTTCCTCATATTCATTGCTCATTCGATGTGCCGTAATCCAACTTCGACTCATTATTACCTATAACAAATAGCAAAAATATATATATTTTTTAGATAAGACAAATATATGTTTATATGAAAAAAATCATAATTTGAATGTAAACAATTTTGAAATATAAAACAAATCGATGTGTATTTAAAAAAATATGCTTGAATATTATTTTTTAAACAAAATATAGTAAGATATAACACCCCCCCTGGACACCCCCCGACCCCTCTGGACAGCCCCCCGCCCCTCTTGGACACCACCCCCCACCCCCTACCCCCTTGGACACCCCCATGGACATCCCCCAACCCTCTGGACAGCCCCCCCACCCACCCAGACAACCCCAAATACCCTCTGGAGAGGCCGCCACCCACTTGGACAGCCCCCCACACCCATCCACCCCCTTGGACACCCCCCTGGACACCCCACCGACCCCTCTGGACAGGCCGCCACCCCCTTGGACAGCCCCCCACACCCACCCATCCCCTTGGACACCACCCTGGACACCCCCCAACCCCTCTGGACAGCACTCGACCCCTCTAGAAAGCACCCTCACCCCTCCTGGACACAACCCCCCACCCCCGACCTGCTTGGACACCCCCCTGGACACCCCCCAACCCTCTGGACAGCCCCCCCACCCCTCCTAAACACCACCCCCCACCCCCTACCCCCTTGGAAACCCCCTGGACACCCCCCAACACCCACCCACACCCTTGGACAGCCCCCCACACCCACCCACCCCCTTGTAAACCCCCCTGGACACCCCCCGACCCCTCTGGACAGCCCCCCTCCCCTCCTGGACACCACCCCCCACCCCTACCCCCTTGGACACCCCCTGGACATCCCCCAACCCTCTGGGCAGCCCCCCCCCCCCCCCCCACCCACCCGGACAACCCCAAATACCCTCTGGAGAGGCCTCCACCCACTTGGACAGCCCCCCACACCCATCCACCCCCTTGGACACCCCCCTGGACACCCCACCGACCCCTCTGGACAGGCCGCCACCCCCTTGGACAGCCCCCCACACCCACCCATCCCCTTGGACACCACCCTGGACACCCCCCGACCCCTCTGGACAGCCCCCGACCCCTCTAGAAAGCACCCCCACCCCTCTTGGACACAACCCCCCACCCCCGACCTGCTTGGACACCCCCCTGGACACCCCCCAACCCTCTGGACAGCCCCCCCCCCCCACCCCTCCTAAACACCACCCCCCACGCCCTACCCCCTTGGACACCCCCCTGGACACCACCCAACACCCACCCACACCCTTGGACAGCCCCCCACACCCACCCACCCCCTTGTAAACCCCCCTGGACACCCCCCGACCCCTCTGGACAGCCCCATGCCCCTCCTGGACACCACCCCCTACCCCCTTGGACACCCCCCTGGACATCCCCCAACCCTCTGGACAGCCCCCCCCCCCACCCGGACAACCCCAAATACCCTCTGGAGAGACCGCCACCCACTTGGACAGCCCCCCACACCCATCCAACCCCTTGGACACCCCCCTGGACACCCCACCGACCCCTCTGGACAGGCCGCCACCCCCTTGGACAGCCCCCCACACCCACCCATCCCCTTGGACACCACCCTGGACACCCCCCGACCCCTCTGGACAGCCCCCCGCCCCTCCTGGAAACCACCCCCCACCCCCCAGCCCCTTGGACACCCCCCTGGACATCCCCCAACCCTCTGGACAGCCCCCCCACCCACCCGGACAACCCCAAATACCCTCTAGAGAGGCCGCCACCCACTTAGACAGCCCCCCACACCCATCCAACCCCTTGGACACCCCCCTGGACACCCCACCGACCCCTCTGGACAGGCCGCCACCCCCTTGGACAGCCCCCCACACCCACCCATCCCCTTGGACACCACCCTGGACACCCCCCGACCCCTCTGGACAGCCCCCTGCCCCTCCTGGACACCACCCCCCACCCCCTACCCCCTTGGACACCCCCCTGGACATCCCCCAACCCTCTGGACAGCCCCCCCACCCACCCGGACAACCCCAAATACCCTCTGGAGAGGCCGTCACCCACTTGGACAGCCCCCCACACCCATCCAACCCCTTGGACACCCCCCTGGACACCCCACCAACCCCTCTGGACAGGCCGCCACCCCCTTGGACAGCCCCCCACACCCACCCATCCCCTTGGACACCACCCTGGACACCCCCCGACCCCTCTGGACAGCCCCCGACCCCTCTAGAAAGCACCCCCACCCCTCCTGGACACAACCCCCCACCCCCGACCTGCTTGGACACCCCCCTGGACACCCCCCAACCCTCTGGACAGCCCCCCCACCCCTCCTAAACACCACCCCCCACCCCCTACCCCCTTGGACACCCCCCTGGACACCCCCCAACACCCACCCACACCCTTAGACAGCCCCCCACACCCACCCACCCCCTTTTAAACCCCCCTGGACACCCCCCGACCCCTCTGGACAGCCCCCCACCCCTCCTGGACACCACCCCCCACACCCTACCCCCTTGGACACCCCCCTGGACACCCCCCAACCCTCTTGATAGCCCTCCCACCCCCCTGGAATCACTGAAAATTTACCATAACAAGAAGGGGTGAAAATGGTGATGTGATCCCAAATCCATGCACCTATTCCATGGTTGTGTGTGAATAAAGTAGTAACAACTGTAAAAGGGAAACCCATCCAAATGGACACGCCCCAACCCTCTCGGGGATTTATAGAAAACGATGAAAAATTAGTGAAATCATAAAATTAGTCAATATTGCAAGTCGAACTAATAGATCTAGGGATGATAAATAAGATTATGGTGCCAAAACGAGTTAAAAGGGTTCGCAATCGAAGAATCTTAGCTAGTTTCAACAAAAAAATCACAACACATATATATATACTATCCGCGAAAAAAAAACGAACGAGTGGGAGGATTACCTGAGTGCTGCGAGTTTAGATGATTGATCCGAGGAGATTAAATATGAGAAACGATGATCGCAAAACGAATCTAAACCAACGAAATGGACGAGCCGATTCGGGTTTACGCGCGAGAGAGACGAGTCGCGACTGTCGAAGGTAAACTCGCGAATGACAATCCACGGGTCTGGGTAAATTTTTAAATGAGTTATCACGTCGGTTATTCAATAACCGACGTTATAATTTTTTTTAAAACATTTATAACGTCGGTTATTCAATAACCGACGTAAAAAACTTCCTCCGATTCTTTTTTTACGTCGGTTATTCTATTACCGACGTTATAAAGGGCTCAAAATCCGCGTTTTTTTACGTCGGTTATTCCATAACCGACGTCAAAAACATCTGTGGATTCTTTTATTACGTCGGTTATAAAATAACCGACGTAAAAAGGCCTTCAAAAACCGCGTTTTTTACGTCGGTTATTCAATAACCGACGTAATAACTCGTACATATGTCGATTTGTTACGTCGGTTATTAAATAACCGACGTAACAAACACCCCCCGCTTCTGTTTTTTACGGCGGTTAATGTATAACCGACGTAAAAAACGAATCCGCGCGATTAATAACGTCGGTTATAAAAATAACCGACGTTAAAGGTCTACCGAACACAGGTTTTGACGTCGGTTATTTAATAACCGACGTAAAAAACCTCGTTTTACATATTATGACGTCGGTTTTATATAACTGACGTAAAAAATGGTGACGTGAAAAAGGTTTTCTGCACTAGTGAATTGACATTGAGTGCTTCCTCATAGAGTCTGTAGTTTATCGTTACAAGACTATAGGGGGAATTGATGGTGAGTGCTTCTTTAGAGAGTCTTTATTTGCATGAGACCGAAGGGGTTAGATTGTGTGAGTTATCCTAGGGGGTCATTATATCTTTATTGTTAAATGATAAGTTGAACCAGATGGGTTAGACATTGAGAAAATTCCCAGATGGTTTCTTGTGATTATTTGGTTGAATTATTTTAAATAAATGTAAATGAATCTATTTGAAAACTATAGGATTGTTTACTTTTGATTACTTCCTTGTTTATTAATTAATTTTTCATATTTTCATGATATATATATTCATTGATAGTTAGGAACATATATTTGGGTGTTTTCCTACTAGGACTCATCTCACACCCTGTTGGGTCATGGTTTTGGGTCCAAATAGATTATATTGTTGCAGGTATAGATATGTGTAAGTGCCCTTTTACTTTAGGTAATTGATTTCTATGGAGATAGAGAGCATGGGATCAAGATGAGGCTTGTGATGATGCTAGAGTTGTTTACTTTTTTCCCTTTCTACTTGGATTTAGTATTTCATTCCAGCATTATGACTTGTTTGTATGTTTTCCTAGACATATGTGACATGCATCATTTATATATCTACTCCAGTTGTATATTTATTTCAGTCTTCCACTATTTTATTATTTAATGGAATTAATTGTTCCTTTATTGTGTATTATTATTATTCCTTTTCATTACTCTACCAGTGAGGGAATAGTTTCCCCACTATCACACCCAAGTCCCTTGCTTCTAGTCAGCAGCCTCTCGCATTCGTGGAAATGCGCTTGAGGCCATGTGACCAACTAGGTATGAGGAACCTTTGGGCAGAACCCAGAACCGGGATATTACAAAGTGGTATCATAAGAGGTTCTTTTATTCTTGAAATACAATTTGGAGCTTATAGACAGGGATTTGAAGGAATAGGTAGTTTGTAATAAGTTGTGCTCAAGAGTAGCTAACTCATGTACAGGGAAAATACAATATGCCTAGAATATTGTTATTTTTCTGGTTTTCAATTATTATAGTTGATTTGATTTCACTATTGGGTGATTCACATGTTTTGTGTTTTTATCATTGATATTATTGAGGTTATATTTTTGTTGCATCCCGATGAGATGAGGGTGTGTCAGCTCATGCATCGTATAGCCAATTTCTAGTGATCACATGTCATGCATTCATGTCATTCCATTTAGGGTGCATTAGCGATTATCTGTTGTTGTGATAGACATTATTCTAGATATGCATGCTGTTGTGATAGATTCCTTGATAGAATACCTGCCTTTTTTATAGGGTATTTATAATGTTTAAAGTTTCATTTAAATGAACACCAAACTTTGATCCTGGAGGTGTTATGGGCCCTCATGGATCATATTTTCATGGATCTTGTGATTGATTGCATTGTTATACCTTGTTATATACATTAATTAGATGTCAAGCCTTGATTTGTGGGGAGTATGGGCCCCCATGGATTAGAATTTGGCATTTTTAATGCTTGTTTCAGTGTTTTATAGGGTTCTAGAGTAGTTTTTGAGGTTTATTATTCAAAAAAACCCTATAAAACATGGTGTGTAATGATGAATACATGACATGTACCCTTATGTTCAGGAAGGAACAACTTTTCTTAAGTACATGACATGTACTATATGTACACATCGTGTAATACTTAACCGTTTGGCTGGCTGTGTGGGCAGAGACATGGGGTTGGGAAATTTTTGGTGGTGCACATTGTGTACTTGGAGTACACATCGTGTTGTATGGACCATTTATCTAGTCATGTGATATTGAAACGAGTGGTTAATACTTAAGTGGTACACACCGTGTCTAGGGAGAACATGCCATGTTGTAGAGACCATGTATCCATCCATGTGAATAATGACACAGGTGGACAAAAAAACAGGTATTACATGTCATTTCCATCTTGAACACTCCATGTGGAGTCGACTATATAACCAGTCATGTGACTAATGACATGAGTCGGTGGTTTCTTTCTAGTACACATCATGTCTGGAACAAACACACCATGCAGTTTTGTTCTAGGAAAAATTGTGTGGCTTATCCATGTAGAGAAACTCAGGTAGGGGGTCGATTCAAGTACACACCGTGTCCCTGGGAAGAACATGCCATTTATAGGGGTGTTACATGACTAGTTTTGGTAGCAGTACACACCCATGTGAAAGCCTAAGGGGACACGCCGTGTAGGTTTTATACACGTCAGGTACCCCTGTTTTGTAAAACTTAATTGTTTCTTTCTCATGTCCCTTTATTACACTTCCATGTTTTAGTTACTGATAACCTTGAACTGAGGTGTGTGCTTGACCTTGCAGATTCATGCCACCGAGACGACCTCTAGTTATTCGCCAGATATAGGGCAATGATCAGACATCAAACATGGTAGATCAAGGACTACCATAAAATCATCTCATCATTCCTGTCTTGGAACCATCCATTATTCTGGACACAGGTGCTAATGCACAGTTCCAATAAAGCTTCATGAGGTTTATGTAGACCTTACAAGGAGCACCGCATCCTTCCCCCTCTATGGCATAGTTGACATGGGTCTTTCAGTAATATAATCCTACCACTTTCTTAGGGGATTGGAGACCTCAGTCTACAGATTCATGATTATAATCTATGATGTTGATCTTCAAGCATCTAGAGACACCCCTAGAGAGAAGGCTGAATCTTGATACGTATATGTTTCAGGATTCTTCCAAGGGATGGTGGGATGTGATCTCATAGGTAGGATGCCATCAGGTTATGGCTTGGGATGAGTTCCAGTGTACCTTCTATGATTACTTCTACCTATAGACTTTGAGGGCCGACTAAGCCCATGATTTCATGATTTTGGAGTAGGGTACTCTATTAGTCATGGAGTATTCTTCTCACTTCACATAGCTACAGTGGTTCACAACCATTCTAGGGGGTGATGAGTTTTTCTTAGTGAAGAATTTTGAGGATGGTCTCAGGGATGACATCTAATCTCAGGTGAACACCATCAGGTTGACTACCATACCTTCCATAGTCAACCAGGTGTTGATCACCGAGCACAACCTGAGGGATTTCGAAGCTGTGGGCCAGGGCGGTTCAGCATCCAGAGTCAGTGCTTTTCCGACAGATAGTAGGAAGCGTCGTAGGGTGTCTTTACATGGAGATCCGAGTCAGCGGGATACACCTTCAGGTAGTCAAGTGGTATGCTACCAACATGGGAAGGTTGAGAATATGAGGCCACTTTTCCTAAGAGACCCATTTGAATACTAATCTTTTTGAAAAATGGGTCATTTTCAGCATTTCTGTTATCTTCTCACCAACAGCGGGTGACAGAAGTTCTTCTATGACTCCTCATTTAGGAGTAAGACCACCAGATTCTCATCAGTCTGGGAATTGGAGTTCATTTGGCCACTTAGTACAAGGTGGAGGTTATGGTCGTGGTATCCAATTGCTAGTATTTTAATGACAATAGGGTGGATCAGCTCATGGAGTTCAGGCAGGGTTTCAAGGCCATGGTACATGTCAGACTTTTTGTAGTGGAGTAGACCTAGTAGGAGTAGGATCCCGGAACCTCTACAGTTAGAGGTACGATTATAGTTGCCTTAGTTTTATCTTATGTACTTTTAGATACAGGGGATTCTCATAGTTTCATATCTTTTTTTGTTGTGGAGAGCCTGGGGATCTGTATATTTACTACTACTGATGTATTGACACTGGAAACACTATTGGGGACAAGAATGGATAGTGTACATTAGTGCAAGGAGCTCCCTCTTGAGTTTGGTGGGTGTCACCTCCCATGGGACCTTTAAATATTAGAGATGATTTTCTATGACATCATTATCAGAATGGGATAGTTATTTCCCTTATAGGAAGTTGTCAATTTCTATCACTGTAGGGTGAGTTTCACATCACCAGAGTGCAGATTGTTTCTATATAAGGGTGAATGGGATATCCAGGCGAGCAGACTAGGACTCAAGAAACATGGGTTGGGAAACTTTATAGCCCAAATTTATAGTTTGTATTTGGATGAACAGGGGACTTCATAGATGGAATTTCCTCTAGTGGTGAATCTTTTTAGAGATATCTTTCTAGAGGACTTTTTAGGTTTTCCTCCAAAGTGATATGTAGACTTTTCTATTGAGCTTGTTCTAAGGGTAGCACTGGTGTCCATTACTTCTTATAGTATGGATACACTAGAGTTACAAGATCTCAAGAAGTACTTAGAGGAGTTATAGGAAAAGGTTTTCATTCAACCTAGTACTTCTTATTGGGGTTCGCATGTCCTATTTTTGAAAAACGTAGATGGTACCTTAAGACTTTGTGTAGATTATCAAATGTTGAACTAGTTGACGGTCAAGAACCGAAATACTTTACTGAGGATTGATGATATCTTTGATCATATTTGATGAGACTGGGTGTTTTCAAATATTGAAATGAGGTATGGTTATCATTAGTTTCATGTTAGACTATCTGATATACCTCTTATAGCCTTTCGGAGCAGGTATAGTCTATATGAGTCTGACGTTATGTTGTTCGGTCTCATGAACAAGCCTACAGTTTTTATGGAACTGATGAACCAAGTGTTCCATTCATTCTTGGATTCCTTTATGGTGGTTTTTGTGGATGATATTTTAGTGTACTCTCACACTTGACATGACTATGCTACCCATATTGAGATCATTTTAAGTACACTGAGAGAGCATCAGTTGTATGCTAAGCTCTCAAATTGACACTTTTGGATGGACCAGTTTCACTTCTTGGGTCATGTTATCTCAGATAGAGGAGTATCAATAGACCTAGAGAAATTGATAGAAGTAGTTTCCTGGGAGCAGTCAAATAATGTATTTGAGGTACATAGTTTTTTAGGACTTTTTGTTACTACAACCATTTTATATAGGAATTTTCATGCTCATCATCACCACTGAAGGGCCTGACTAAGAAGGGTGTGAAGTACCTATGGATAGATTCCTACGATTTAGCCTTTCAAGAGCTAAAAGGGAGGTTTCCTTTAGTACCGATACTAGTTTTCCCCGATCCAAGCAAGAGCTATACTATTTCATGTGCTGCATCAAGTATCGGGCTAAGATAAATTCTTATGTAGGGGGGAGGAGTTGTTACATACAGGTCTTGGTAGTTAAGTCCACATGAGAATAATTACCCAAAGAACGATCTTGAGTTGGCAGTAGTTGTTCATGCCTTGCTATGTTGGAGATATTACCTTCTGGGAGATCATTTTGTGGTTTTCACCCACCACAAAAGTATCAAGTATATCTTCACTTAGCGTGATCTGAATTTGAGACAGTGAATGTGGGTTGAGTACCTTCAATCTTTTGAATTTGATCTTTCCTACATTCTTGGGAAAGGCAACGTAGTGGCTGATGCATTGAGTAGGAGGACTCAGATTCAGGTGGTCCAGGAGGCTAGTAGTTAGTGGAAGATTATGACTCTGTTCTCTGATATTCATTTAGGGTTTCATGATAGATTGGACGAGACATTTCTTTCTTCTTTAGTTGTTACCATTACTCTACTTTATCGAGTACAGATGAGGCAAATATCAGATTCTGAATGCCTAGTTCTACGGGAGAGTGTGTCAGGAGAGGACCCTATTCCTGCATGGAAAGTAGGTGAGGATGAGATCTTTCATTTTCATGGACACATATGGGTTTCAACAAACATACGTGAGGAGATAATACAGGATTTTCATTCCTCGGTTTGGGAAGTTCATCCTGGTGTTACCAAGATGTATCAAGACCTACACTATCAGTATTGGTGGCCAGGTATGAAGAAGGATGTAGCTGGTTTTGTCATGATATGTTCCATATGTCTGTAGGTAAAGGCGGAACATCAGTGACCAGTAGGGCTTTTACAATAGTTACCCATTCCCATGTGGAAGTGTAATAATGTCTCAATAGACTTTATGATAGGTTTAATGAGGTCGGCTCGAGGGAATGATGCAATTTGGGTTGTCATTGATAGACTCACGAAGGTTACACACTTCTTGCCAATTAAGGGGACCTTCAGTGTTGATGAGATGGTAAGGTTGTACATATGAGTGATTTTATTTTTACATGGATTTCTTCACTCCATTGTTTCATATAGGGAATCCGTTTTTACTTCTCAGTTTGACAGGGACTATAGAGAGCTTTGGGTACATAGGAACTTTTGATTACAACTTACCATCCCCAGATAGATGGCAAATACGAGCGCACAATTCATCTGATGGATTAAATTATTCAATCATGCATCCTAGATTTTTTAGGTTCTTAGGAGAATCACATACCTCTAGTAGAGGTTTCCTACAATAATAGTTTACAGGCGACTATTCAGATGGAACCTTATGAGGCTTTATATGGCAGGTCCTTCCAATCACCCCTATGTTGGCTGGAAGCAGGAGAGGAAGATATGATGGGACCTCGTCTTGTCTAGGAGACTAAAAAGAAGGTGGAGTTGATTCGGAAGAGTATGGATACTACAAAGTCATCGCAAAAGTCTTACGTTGATTGTCAAAGAAGACCTCTAGAGTTTGAGGTCAGGGATTAGGTTTTCCTATTTGTCACACCGAGTTTGGGACACAAGAGGATTAGGATACAGGGTAATGTTTTAACAAGATACGTTGGGCCATTTGAGGTTTTGGAGAGAGTCATATTGGTGGCCTATCGGTTGTAGTTATCTTAGAGGTATTTGGCTTTGCACGACATCTTCCACATTTCTCAGCTACGATGTTACTTATCAGACCTATCTCATGTTTTACAACCCAAGGACGTTGAGTTTGAGGTGGACACATCATTCAAGGATCATCCTATACAGATTATTGATCACATTATAAAGGTTATCTATGGTCGTTCTGTTACTCTGGTATAGGTGCTATGGATGAACGGGAAAGTACAAGATGAGACTTTGGAGAGGTAGGTCGATGTGCGATCACAATGGCTAGAGCTGTTCGAGGATTATTCTTCATCACCACCTTGTTATACAAATTACAGGATGAATTTATTTTAAGGGGAAAGTTTATAAGAACCAAGATCTTCTTTTCAGGTATGGATCTTGATTTCTGTTGTTTTTGAGAAAAAGGGATAATTTGAAAATTTAAGGAGTGCACGCCGTGTACTTAGGAGTACACGTTGTGTATCCGATTTTTGCGGGTGGTCATGTATTGGCCATGTAATGGTTGAGTACACAACTGTGTGTGGTGAGCTGGAGACTGCCTAAATTAGGTCCTGGTAAAGGAATATACACACTGTGTATCTTTAAAGAACATGTTTTGTATTTTTATTTTTATTTGTTATATCGAACCAGGGTCGTGTCTCGTTTACAGAAACATCTTCTTTTGGCTCTGTCTCATCCAGGAGTGACTGAAGATTTCTGATTCTTCTCTGATCCCCTGATCGGTCATCCGTGCTTTGAATCAAACATCTTCAATTGTATTGGAATATTCTCGGTTATTTATTCCTTCTTCTAGAGAATCATCTCATGATTTATCCTCTTTCATGAGATATCTATGGTTGATAGTTCTTGAGATTTTTGTATATCTACATCATTCTAGATCAATTCAACGGCTAAGGTTCAAATATTTCAATCGTAAAACATTGAAGTAGGTGGTTTGTTCCTTTCCTTATATTGTTTTTGAATTATATGTGAAAAAATTTCCCAATACCCTAGATTAGGGTATTGCGTGTTTCGAGAATTTAACCATATTAATGTATGCCTTGCCTTGTTTGCTTGAGTATGGGTTTTTGATTGTAAATATGGTTATTTACCTTTCTATAGATGTGTTTTCCCATGTTTGAACTGATATTTTCTGTTGGGTCTATAATTTCTTGTTAGGTTGCTCTATTTTCCATGTCTAGTGTTGTTAGGATGGAGTGATATTATCTGATATGCTTCAGATATTCTTTGTATCCATTTATCCAAGTAGTATTTGATATTTTCTTTAGCTTATGAATATTTTTGTGCACTATTTCTTTACACAGGGTTGTGGGAACCTGGTTTAGAAATACCATATGTGGAATTGACATTGAGGGATTCCCCAGAGTGTCTGTTATACTTTTCATGCTGCGAGACCATAGGGGGGATTGACGTTGAGTGCTCCCTCAAAGTTTTTATAGTTATCATTACGATACCACATGAGTAATTGATGTTGAGTTCTTCCTCATAGATTCTGTATTTTATCATTAAAAGACTATATGGGGAATTGACGGTTAGTGCTCCCTCAGAGAGTCTTTGTTTGCATGATACCAAAGAGATTAGACTGTGTGACCTATCCCAGGGGGATGTTATATCTTGATTGTTAAATGATAAGTTGAACCCGAGGGGTTAGGATATGAGAACATTCCCATAGGTTTGGTTGTGATTGTTTTGTTGAATTATTTTAAATAAATGTAAATGAATGTAGTTGAAAACTATATGATTGTTTACTTTTGAGTACATCCTTGTTTATTACTTAATTTTTCATATTTTTCTTCTATATATATTCACTGATTCTTAGGAACAAATATTTGAGTGGTTGCATACTATGACTCCTATCACACCCTATTGGGTCATGCTTTTGGGTCCAAACAGATTATATTGTTGTAGGTATAAATAAGGGTAAGTGCCCTTCTACTTCAGGTACTTGAGTGTTGTGGAGATGGAGAGCATGGGACCAAGCTGATGCCTACGATGCTGCTAGATTTGTTTACTTGTTTTCCATTGTACTTTGATTTAATATTGCATTCCATCATTGTGATTTGTTTTGATGCTTTCCTAGATATATGTGACATGCATCATTTATATATGTGCTCAAATTATATATTTCTTTCAGTCTTTCATTGTTTTCTTATTGAATGGTACTACTGCTTCCACTGTTGTATATTATTGTTATTTCACTATATTACTATCCCAATGAGGGCATAGTTTCTCCACTATCACACCCAAGGCCCTCGTTGCTAGTTGGTAGCCTTTGGCATTTGGGGAAATGCACTTGAGGCCATGTGACCAACTAGGTACGGGGAAACTTTTGGCAGAACCTGGAATGGGGACGTTAAACTACCACCCTAATTAATAACGCCATAAATATATACATTCCTAAACCCAGAAGAAACAAATCATTTCTTGACAATTCAACCATTATCATACCACCAATGACCACTATTCGAAAAATGGTCTTTAATGTTAGTTTTTTAACATCGGTTCTTAGAGACTGATGTTAAATGTATTCCACGAGGAATTTTGGTGTAGTTTTTTTATAAAACCAATGTTGAATTATTTTTTCCACTGATTTTTTGCATCAATTTTATCTAAATTCGATGCCAAAATTTAGACAAATATATCTTTTGGTATCGGTTTTTGTAAAAACAATTGTCTAAAGTTAAAAAAACTATCTTTTTTCCATTTTTTCAAAAAATGACATTAAATATGATTACCAAGATTAAGTATTTTTCCTAAGCATCGAACTGACTGGTCTTGGATAAAAAATGGACTTATTGATCAAAATATATTGATGTCAGAAGTTGAAATTATCTAAGAGAAGTCTTAGAGAAGTCCAACATTAAAAGGTCATAAATTTTGATCTATAAATCCATTTGATATAAGTGACCACTCAAATCAAAATATAGAATAAAATATACAAGTTTGAAATTCTTTTTTAGGCCATGTTTTGTAAAAATCTGATGCCAAAAGTTAAAAAAATAGCTTTTGGTGTTGTTTTTTTCCAAAATCAGACATTAAATATGATTACTAAGATTTATTATTTTTCATCAGCCTTGAATTGGATAGTCTTATAGAAAAATGGACTTATGAATCAAAATTTATGGATATCAAAAGTTGAACTTTTCTAAAAGAAGTCTTAGATTATTACAAATTTCAAAGGTCATAAATTTTTATCTATAACTTTGTTTGATCTAAATGATCACTCAAATCAAATCTTAAAAGACAAGATAAAAGTTGGAAATAATTTTTTACATTGTTTTTTTTGAAAAACCTGAGTCCAAAACATAGTTTTATTAACATTTTGCATTGGTTTTCATAAAAACTAACACCAAAATTTTAAAAAAAATATATTTTTTTATCAGTTTTATCCAAAAACAGATGTCAAATATGATTACCAAGATTTTTTATTTTCCTAATATTTTAATAGAATAGTCTTGGAGAAAAAATATACTTATATATCAAAAGTTATGGATGTCCGAAGTTAAACTTTTCTAAGAGAATTCTTAGAGAAGTCTAACTTTGAAATTTCATAACTTTTGATCTAGAAATCCATTTGATCTAAATGACCACCCAAAAGATAGTTTTATTAACTTTTTGCCTCATTTTTTATAAGAACCAATGTTAAATATAATATTTCAAATACTTGGGATCGATATTTCAATTTTTTAACAACACGGGTTTAATTATTCAAAATTATGCCTAAATTTTAATATGATTATTTTGAAAATATTTCCATTTTCTATATATAAATATGTATTCTCTTTCTTTCATCAGTTTCAACCTATTCAATTCGATCAAATTTTCAAGGTGTCTTTAATCGATAATTTGAACACAATATGTTTTCTAATAATTTAATTTTGTCATTATTATTTTCATTTATTGATAAACATATTGATAATTTTTCTTGTAATGATTCATTATTCTTATGATCAAGTTTAGAATATAAAACATCTGAATTAGATTTACCATTAAAGATAAAATAATTCATTATCCATCATTGGTTTCATTATCACATGAGTTCTACCCTAAAAACATGAGAAATAATGATAAAAAACAAATCAATTCGATGGAAACTTCTAAAAGTATTTAAATTTTTTCAAATAATTATGTTTATTTATTTTATTTAGTTTTTTAAATTATCATTTTTTATTACCATTTTTATTTGAAATGAGTTGTATATATCGAAACATAGAGAAGTCCAACTTATGACAATCATAACATTTTATGTGTAACTCCATTTTAGATCCACAACCAATCAAATAGAAGATTATAAAATTATATAAAACTTGATTATCATTTTTTGTGTATGTTTTTTAAATTAATGATGCCAAAAATGACTTTTAACATTGGTTCCTAAAAAACTAATGTTAAAATTATGCTATGAAGGTTTTTAGAGTCATTTTTCCATGAACTGATGTTTTAACAATGGTTTTAACATCAGTTAATTAATAAACTATGTTAAAATACTTCCATGAGGGCATTTAATGTCGTATTATATCAGAAACCGACATTATTACCCTTATGTATTTGGGCATTCGATGTCGTTTTATAAAAAGCGATGTACAAAATACCATTTTTTAGGTTGGTGACATAGACGTCCGTTAAAAAGTGACATTAAAATTAAATAAAACCAACATTAAATAATATTTTTATACTAGTGGATGCACCCAACACAAGATACCTCTCCATGATTTCATTATCATGTTTTTTTCCTGGCATCAAAGTACACGATCAAATTGAACACACTAGTAATGATATCAAGTCATGATACTAATACAATTGTTCATATATATGAACAAACAATGACACCCAAAACATGTAGTGTTCCAATTAGAAGGTATGTCCCCATGATATCACTATTAGAGATCACCAAGTGTGAACTTTTGAAGGAGATGTCTAAATGCTTATGAGCCCCTAGCCCCTGATAGTCAAACATCCATTGTTTCTAGTTAGTAAGATATATCTAGACCATAATAAATTTCTTTAAGATTAATGTCATAGTATCTTGAGGTTCTCATTATTGAATGGTATATACTATAACCTATTAAAAAGACACTAAATCAATAGACATTACCATTTAATAGTGGATATAGAAATGTCAATACTAAAATAGTAAGAATACATCGTGTATATCTAATGGTATACATGATATTTAAATAAAAAATATTGCATAATTGGGTCTAGGGAACCCACTTTTGTAGTGATACCACTTGAACTTTACCCAACTTTCTAACCATACTTTTTAGCTACTCGGATGATAAAGATCATGTTTCTCTTTAGTAACATCTTTAATTGTTAGGTCTATCATGTTTTTTCCACATGGCTATTCTTCAATATGCGACCTCACCTCCATGAGTAAAACTTCTCAATATATGGTATCAATGAGTATATAACTTTTTTCACTGTCAAAACATGACATCTTGGGTAATACTATTAATTGAATTATCATTGTAATATGACTTTACTTGGTAGGTGTGATACTAGTAATTGGAATAAATCATTGCATTTAACTATTTCTTAGCTACCTCAAAAGATGTGACATATTCAGTATTTGTAGGTATGGACTCTATTAGATTATATGATCTTTTATTACTCATTACCTTTTCCAAACTATGATATTAGATCAAATTGATGTAAGTAATACTAGTTTTTCTCCCTTAAAAACTAGTCTCCTTTCTTCTCCACTTACCAGGTATATATCCTTTGTACTTACCAAAGTACAGTTAGATAGTTCTGAGTGCCTATCTTGCAGTTCTATTAGACATGTCTATTATTTTCATACTATAAAATATGTCCTAGAAATATTATTTCTTATATATATCATGTAATATTTGATTGATCCTTCTCTAAAGCATATGGAACTCAACATATCATTCAATATCTTCTAATTCTATTGCATGTATACAAGGATAAATTTATTTTGTGTGACACTAAAAACAATTCATCTCTTTAATTCTTTCAAATTTTATTTTTCAATACTGTGTAAGTATATTTATTACTGAATAGGTCCAAGAAACTGTTATATCTACCTCAACATATCTTTTTCCCTAGAACTTGGGATGTTAATTTAAGTAAATCATTGTAGAATATCTTATAACCTGGTCTTAACTCTCTATAAGACCAATATTTGTTTTCCATATGTTTCTGAACATATTTCACATAGAAAACAATGGATATCCCACTAAAATAGGATAGACACATGGAAACTATTCATTAAAAATTGATATTCTATGACCATGTTTCTTACTTCAATCCCAAATTGGATTTTTGTAACTTGCAACCTTTATTGGCGTCTTATGATGTGACCATCCCTTTCTGGTTGCGTTATATAAAAATCTTTCATGATTGATGGTCATAACATCCGATTCTCAATTATGATCACAGAAAGTAGATATGAAAAGTAAAATTCTAATTAATTTAATAAGAATAACTTGGTATAAAAAATCATACCTTATTGGTACCACACTTGTACCATCCATGTATAAATTCATTTTACTTGAATACCCATCGCATTAGTCAATTTAATTTCCTATTTTTCACTTTGATACATGGAATCCATTTTTAAATATTTAATTTACCTTTTCAATCTTAGTTTACTTCTATATACTACCTTCTTGTAGTAAATATTATTAAAAATTAATAATTTATCACCATAAACAGTGAATATAAAACCATCGCTATGGTTTTAACCTTCCTAAATAGTATGTGTCGCTAGAACATTCCTATTTCACATATCTGTGTAACTTGTTCCTGTTCCGACTATTTTGTGTGTCTCTTTCATTGAATAGACCCATGTCAATATTTCTCCCACTATCTATGATAGATATTTGTGTCCTTATATATAAATGTATTCAATTACATGATTACCACTTTTCTACCTTAGTGATTTATGTAATTTCCTAAGCAATCGTTATTATAATTACACTGATAAAAAAATGTGTTTATCATGATGAAAGTTTTTTTATATACTAGAAAACTATTTTCATTGAAACACATTCCATATGAAATAATGGATTTCCATCATAGTATGACTCGTATTATATCCATTTTTCATTTATAGTTGTCATATGCTTATGGGATTCTGTCTTTATTTGCAAAGTACTTCTGGAAATAAAATAAATGTTTCTACAAGTTGAACATTGATGATACTTACATCATGATAATGATGTATAAAATTTAAGTTTAGGAATTTATCCATGCTAAAAAAAATTATTTATGTTTACATGTAATACATATCATCGATCCTTCTTATTAACAACAATGTCATGATGAAAATAAGGTAATGTGAAAATAACAATTGCTCCACATTAAATTTTTTGATCAATGTTAACATGTAAAAATTATTATAGATCCTCCTTATGTGAATCAATGTAGTGATACAGGTATGGAAATGTATGTTTATGGGTTACTTCACACTGCATTATACTGATCAATGATCGCTTGGTCAATATATTCTTCATCATGCCGGCCCAAAGTAACTCACATCTTCCAATCATGCATACTTCACTTTACCATTACCTAAAGAAATTAAATTAATATAATGAAGTATATTTACCTATATCTTACCCTTGAAATATTTTATACTCTCTATTTGAACTAATTTAGAAATATTTGTGAAATACCTTTAATTCTAAAGTTTTATTTTTCCAAACAAAATACGAAGATAAAACCCAGGGTGTTTATATTTACTGAGCCTAAATACAAAACTGGGTATATCCTTGATGTCCACTTTTAGTTTTACTACAAAAACAATTATGTTTCCACAAATGGGTATAATGTATTACATTTTATATTAATCAGGTATTGCCTATGATGCATGTATCACTGAACTATTACATGAGAATTTTTCACCAAAAATAAACATTTATTCATGAACCTGGAATAATGTCTCCTCATGTCCAATGGACACATGGGATAAATGTTTTGGTCATACTCAAAAAAAATTCTACAAGTATCATTCACATGGAAACATAGAAGTCATGTACTTATCTCCACTAACTTAGGAATAACCATTTCTCATCCGCTTACAGAATAAACCTGAATTGTTGTAACGTTTCTATACATGCTTGGTTAACATATTAGAATACACATATGTGGTTGTTAGATTGTATTTCATACCCAATAAGTAAGATTGAAACATTACATTAATTAATATACACCAAACAAGAAGCAAGTACTTTATTCTTGAATTCATTTGATTGCATTTAAGACATCCATAGAATTTATTTCAAGTTATGTGTTGAGAATAACCACATGTTTATTAAACAACCTCATTTTTTAAAGGACATTGGGAAGGTGACTTTGGCGTCAGTCTTTCCATTGGCCTTATTGACTTTCCTTTTAACTTGTTATCCATAATAATTAAATATTATTCTATCATTTATAGTCTTATTGATTGGTAAACCTTACCTACAAAGTTAATAAATCAATTACTTTATTCTTTTCATTTAAAATCATAGAGTGATTGGGTGTAGGAATGGGATGACATGAATGATTGTAATCCTCCTTCCAATTTACACATAGATAGTGTAAACATCAAATTATTATCTTAAATCACATTCTCTTCCTAAACTACTCAGAAATGATACTACATGTTATATCATCCATGTCTATATATTATTACCACAAATAACATCGAACGTTGATGATAAAGTTATAAAATAACCATCATATGCTTCCAAAAAGATTATCCATTAAGATATATTAACACCCTCTATTCCCAAGGTGGCATAATAAGTATTAGGACACTATCACCTTAAATTTTTGATATTGTAGTAGTGTGCGCAAGAGGTTATACTACACTTAGAAATCCATGCTAGTTTGAACAGTTACTTTGTCCAATAATTATCTCATTTTATCTCGTGATATTACTTTCCATTTACTACAAACAAAAAAATCATATTTTTAATTTTATTATGTTTACCAAATTTGAAATTATTGATTATTTTAAGCTTTTAAATGAATCACTATTTTATTGAATTCTAGAAACCCTTTGTTATATAATTGGAATACGCTATCGCATCAGTATTCTAGTGGTAAGGATCCTTGAACCTCCTCTAATAGTCAAAAGGTTTGGATACACCACTACTTTGAGGGTTAAAGGTATGCACTTGGCTGGCCAACTGCATTTACTTGTGCTTCCATGATCTGTTTAGTGAATTCAAAACTTCTAAAATCCTAAAAATGATTTTCTCAATACATTCCTCTAAAATTAAAACAATCTAGATTTGGTGACTTCTTTACAACAACTTTAGTTAATTCAACCCATCACTCCCATAATAATTCCATAGTAGTATGAGGTATCCTTAGTTTTGTCATCATGAGCACCTCAAACACATGATTTTTTTAAAATTTGAATGATGGGAGGCCACTAGGACTTAATATTTCATTAATAGTTTTTGTTTCTTTCTATCAATGAATGTAATCCATTTGTATTAATCTTTTTCATCTATGTTATCACGCTCATAATTGAACAACAATAGAAACACATACCTCACTTATTTATGCATTTAATTATTTTTTATTTTATGTATTTTCTAGATGTTATAAAATGCATAAAATAATAAATAAATGAATAAATATAAACTACTACCTTACTAGTCTTGAGCATGTAAAATGACCAAGGGGAATCGTACCTGATTTATCACTTGACTAGTGATGAAGCTCACCCCCTCCCCCAATATGTCTGCTGGACATCTGGATTTCACCGTATCTTGGTGGGGTCCACATCATGCATTATCTTTGTCAATACGTATCACTTCATCTTGTCGAGGTCCATACCAAACACTGTCTTCATCCAATGTACAAAAATACTCACACTAATGCAAGGGGAACTAGGGGTGTAAAGTACACAAGATAAAATTGACCTGCAAGTCCTTGTAAATATTGGATGAAAATAAATACAATGCGCAGAATGTAATTTAATTAATTAAAGGACATCACACATAGTTAAAAAATTAATTAAATAAATAAATATATACATACATTGGTCGGCGCTCAAGACCAGTGGATGTGTAAAATTAAAGTGTGGTGAAGATTAAATTGCATTAAATTAAAGTATGAGGACATTGACTAAATTAAGGGAATTAAATAAATTAAAATAATTTTAATATATTTGGTAAACTAATTAATTTAATTTTAATGGAAAATATATAAATAGTTAATTAATTATATTTAGTACCAAAATTAAATTAATTTTACCCAAGTATTAAAATTAAAAAATTTAAACCAAAATTAATATTTTAATATATTTAATTTAAAACTAAAATTAAATTAATTAATTAAGTTATTTTAGGTTATTACTGCCTCTAAAACCCCATGAAATCCCAAAGAAGGTCGTGTGGTTTCTGCACAAACCTGTTTTGGACCGTGCAATGCATGTTCTGGGCCATTTCTGTCCATCCCAAATCTGAAACAGGTAGGGTTGATCCACTCAAGCCCAAAAAAGGGAAAATATAGTCCTGTAGATATTAACTCTCTAGGTCTAGTACTACCTACTGGTGATCAACGACACTGAATCTAATTCCATTTACCGGTAAGTTACCTAAGCACATCAAAAACTCAACTAGTGAGAACCATGGAATCCAATAGTGGAGGTGGTGATTTAGATCTATTAATGCTCACTAGTGATCAATGACACCAGATCTGATCCCCTTTACGGGTGATTTACCGATGCGTGGCAGCAACTCAACTCGTAGGAACCTTGGTAGCCAACACTGGAGGCAGTGGGTCAGGTCTAGTACTGCTCACTAGTGATTAACGACACTGGATCTGATCCACTTTACAAGTGAGTTACCTATGTGTGGCAGCAACTCGGCACGCAAGAACCTTGGTAGCCAAAACTAGAGGTTGTGGGTCTGGTTGAAGTAGGGTCTGGTCGACGATGACATGATGGATGACGTGATCATGGTGAGGGGGTGTAGTTGTGTGACCTCACTTTTTCCAATGCTAGAGACTAGAGGACTATGATAGGTGTGTCTTAGAAACTACAGAGCTCTGAGTTCTTATGAGGTATGGAAGTCTGGACTTGGGCGTACATGCGAGGGGAGGTGGCTAGGTGGTGGTGTGCCACCACAGAACTCTGGTTCAGCTTACCCAAAATCATACTACGCACGATCCATAATTTTTTTCGGATGATTATAACATTATCATCCAAGCTCATATTGAAGCATGGTCAGATCCATTGGGAACAAAATTAAACCATCTACTTAAATTTAAATATTTTTTTTTCATAAATCATATAGTTTACCCAATCCCTCTGATACCAATTGAAGGTACCAAGATCACATTAGAAGCCAATTCGTTGGGGATTTTTTAAAAATTTCATCATCGAGACGATGAGGAATTTCGTATCTCACAATATGATCACTAGTATGGTCTGAGGATCTCAAGTAAATTAATTTGAGTACAAAACATAAATCAAAAAAATACATATTTATATATGAATTTGTGCTCGACTGTAACTCTTTTTCAGTAATCATCACTTGATGGATCCATATAGGGATTCTCTTATATCATCCAAATGTTCTTCAAAAATATGTTTGTGCGTCATTCATCCAATTCCGGGTGCAAACGCATAGATCTGACAAAACCTCTAACACACCAACAATCACCACATCGATGTGCTTTCGATGTGGGATGGAGAACTCAATATTTACTCATGGATTGAGAGCTTGTCTCTATAAAGTGGGATTAGATAGAGGCTCCCACAAATTCTCCTTAAATAGTAATAATCTTGACCATCTCTCCACTAATTTTTAATGGATATTGAAAATGCCAGAATGGGTTCCTCGGGCCCTGTTAATTAAACTTCCACTAAATAAATAATTATGATGAACTAAAATGAATCATAAATATTTATTTATTATTTATCACATACTTATAATATATATATATAATATATTATGTGGTAAAAACCTGACTCATTAACTCGACTTGTCATCTCAATTAATATTAAACAAACCTATAATATTAAATAATATTTGTTCGATTAATATTATCCCCAAAATTTACATAACTTGTAAATACATTTAATAAGTAAATTTAATACAATTATTATTTACTTGAATACTATGAATTTATTTATTTATCAATGATTGATAACATGGACAATACTCGGACCACTTGGTGGGGCCCACTATTTCCAGTATACATATTCAACTGAATATGGTGGGCTCTTAAATATTTTATTATATTTGAACCTCTAGGCCCTTATCTCGATAATAGTGAATAAAATCCACAGACCAAGAGTGGAATATAGCAATCCATTAAGACTCTAAAAGAGATAAGGAGTTTCATAGTAATGACTACCAACCTATGAAAATTCACTATATTATATAATCTCTTTTTCTTTTATATCTCATAGAGAATGTCGCACACTTGTGTCATCCCTCTTTCCTTTCTTTATTATTTGTTGATCTAACAAGACAGATTTACCCTCGACTACCTTGGACAAGGTCATATGAAGGTACTTCCATCCTCATCAACAAGTCCATAGATATATAACTTCATTAACCTAAATCATCAAATACTTTCATGAATAATCAACCAGTTTCATACAACCAATAATACACCCCACGCAAGCTACCTCCCATATTTTTTCCCTGCGTCAATGTACATGATCAAATTGAACACATTGGTAGTGATCTCAAGTCAAGATAATAATAAACACGCCTAAATATAAGACAACCAATGAAACCCAAAACATGTGGTGTCTCTATTGACAGGAATTTCCTCCTGATCTCACTACTCGATATCACCAAGGGAAAACTTTATGAGAAGAAGTTTAAATTATTATGATCCCCCAACACATGATAGTAAAAAATAAATAGTTTCTAGTCAGTAAGATGTATCTAGACCATAAAACGTTTCTTTAAGATTAATTTCATAGTATCTCAAGGTTCCCATTATATCCGGGGATCTGCTATAACATTATTATATTACACTTAATCTATTGACATTACCATTTAATATAGAAAGTATAAATGTCTACACAAAAATGGTATGAATACATCATGTATATCTAACTATGTACATGTTATGGTAATCAAAAATACTATACAGTTGGGTCTAGTTCACCCACTATTTCAACATACTACTACAAAATATCATGTCCCCACCAACAGACACAATTCATGTTGAATTCAATGGACAACATGGTAGCTTGATAACCCAGGAAGATAAATCCAAAAAGGAGGAGTTGACTTGAAAAGAGGTAGTTTACTTATATATACATGGTGTAAATATTTATTTTCTATAAAATAAATTATTGTTTGTTTTAAAAAATTATTTTTGACATAATACCGAGGTTATGATTTTATTTTGAATCAACTCCACAATATTATAATGGTTTGTTCACCAGTTTTTACTTTCTACCCTAATTTTGTATCATTATAATTACCCCCCATCTTTTTCCCAAGTTCAGTTGAGTTTATTATTATCCTCTTCTTAATTACTAATATTATAAGAGGATATCCTAGTCATTTTAGGTTTATAATATGAGATAACGTGTAGATGTCATAAATAATTGATTTTGGAGTTCCTAACTTTTTTATATTATGAATTTATATTCATAATTGAATTGTTTCCATTATTATAAAATTCATATATTGAGTTATTTCAAACCAAGAATTCAAAACCTGAGGTAAAAGCATTACATCAATAGAACCCATAGTCGTTGGTAAATCCTATTTTCACCATTATAGTGTTTTTGTTAAAACAACTTTTAAATATAATTAATTACATGAATAAGAATTTATTTTCAATTAATAAGTTATTTATTTTGAAAACAATATATAATTATAAAATTACATCCATATTATAACAAATATAATGAGTAATTAGATTCATTAAATTATTTTTTTACACTAATTCGTAATTGAAATCACAACTGTGATGTTTGAAACTTTTTATACTTTATTAGAATTGGTTTTCATTTATTTTCCATATTTTAATTTTATTTTTTCATTTATTTTAATTTATCACACCCATCTGTATCTTGAATAATCAGAAGCCATATCACTGACATGAGAGTACAGCTTATAATCATTTGGGATCAAGCCTGATACCCTACTAATATATAGTAAGTTTTGGGAAAACAATTCAGATCCTTATATGGGTGACTTCAATGTCATTTTTTGTTGACCCCTATATAAAGAATAAATAATATGAAAGTAGAATATATTTGGGGTAGATAAATTTGTATCCCAGAAAGACTCTATGGAACATAGGTTCCTCCATTTTTTTCCCAAATGGACATTATGATACACTATTAAAGTATACCTTTCATGTTTGGGAGGCATCATTAATTAATAATATATCCACAGTGAGAAGATCTTTGTTTAAGGGTTGTTTATCTTAAGTGAGGTGGGTTATTATGATATCTTATAATGCATACCCTTTGGTTTCTTTTTTAGAGATAAATTATATGTCAAACTATTAGATAATTACAACACATCATTCAAACTACATACTCAACATGGGAATATTGAGATTATAATTCAATAGATCGATTTTGGAGTCTAAATTAGATTTATAATGATTGAGCTAATATTGTATATTTTTTACCATAAATCACAAAGTAAAGTTTTTTTATCAATCAGATTATATCCAATATCATCTAATAATTTTTTTTATTTAGATAATATAGAATATTTTTTCTAATGTGAACTATATTTTGTTAAAGAAGAGTGCCAATGGATCACTTCAGTGTGAAAAAATATGGGATGAGTAGTTTTTCTTCCATTGAAGGCATTAATATTAGGGGTTGAGGTAATTAATGATACTATCAATTGGGCTCTGAGAATCTATATTCAAATGGTAGGTTACACATTTCATTATTATATTTAAAAAGGGAAAACACATAACATCAAGGTTTTCATTGAATCATTTGATATAAGTGATGTACCCTTAAAGTCCACTCAATTTTAAAAGATTCATTAGAATAATCATGTCATGTATAACTTTTATTTTCATATGGTTGACCTAAATTTATTTATAGAAGAAAACAATACAAGGAATATATTATATGAGACTATAAATACACAATTCTATAGGATTATCTTCAGGATAAGCTATTGTGACCTAGATAACACCACATCATGTTTAGTAAAGTGGCCACAATGTTGTAATGCTTTTATTAATATTATATTTATATAAAATTTATGTATTCCTTCTATAAGGGGTTTAAATATGTGGTTCATTTCCTACTAGTATATAGCTTCATCATTTATCAAAATGATTGAAATAACCCATTAGAAATATACTCCCCGGCGTGACTTGAAAGTTATATCCTCCTAATATTTTAGGGGGCTATATGGATTTTATTATATCTTGAATATAAATAAATGAAATAGAGGTCTTAAAATGATGTTTAATTATTCAAAAAAATATTCTATAGACTATAAATTCATCTTCTATGAAATGAGGGATATGTTCTGGGAAATTGATATAGTCATTAATATGTCCATTATTCTTCATGATTGGGAAACTATTATCCAAAAATTGTGCATATTAGATCTTTAAAATGTAAGTTTTCTCATTATATCCTCTAATAATGAACTATATAATAAATACATAATTATCAAAATAAATTTACAGCCGCTATGTTTGGATTATAGGCCCTAGAAATGGATGACCACTTGGGTGTCTAACTCTCAATATTTAGTGTAATTTTATTAGAAACAATCCTGCTTCTAATGGAGTAAATCTCTATAATCCTCCTATTAATTATGATTAATATACGCACTTATTGGATCATTTAATAAATATTCTTGTATGCCTGAATTTACTCTCCAAATATGATTAATGGTTATTGAAATTACTTCTTCAATAGGTGGAGAGCATCACAAAACTCATATTTAATAGGTTCAAGGGATGGTAATGGTTGATTATCCTAATCAATAATGATAGATCACCTGATGTTTTTACCTTACTCATTAGGTGTATATTTTCTAAGGGAATATAATTTTTCACTGAGCTCTATTAAAACTATATTGACTATGAAAGAGCTTCTTAATATTCATATATTATAACCATGATAATTATTATACTATTTTAATTCCATGGTTTTATTAATTGAGTATCATTCAAATCTACATTTTAAATATTATTCACTAATTTATGATTAATGATCATAGTTTAAAGATATTTTTATATCTATTTTATCATAAATGAGTGTAGTTTAATATAAAAATCCACTTATCCATTTTAGAAATAGAATTTTTTTTAAAAGTAATTCCCCTTAGTATGAATGAACAGATTTCCCACCAAGACCAGTTCTATTTCCACAATACAATTATTTTGGAGTAGAAAAAATCCTTCAAAAGTTTTCAGAGGTCATTATAGGTGGATTATATTCTCTATTTAGATATAAAATCAGTAAATTTATGAGTTTCATGTTTCTTATCCTCCCCATTATAATACCCCGTATAAATGTATTTGGTCTCCATATAGTTTAAAGGATAGTTATCACTATATATCTTTCTGAATATCTTATTAATGGTGTTAATTTGGTGTTAACTATGGTAGAAGGTCCTGACCATAGGTATTGGTAACCAAGGCATTCCCAGTAAGTCTTTTAAAATCATATTTTGGTAGAACACCATGAGATCAATATCCAACACTATCTCTGTTGATATTATATTTATGGATTATTAATTGGGTTTAAGATATGTAAGATTACATGTATCCATGGGAAAGGAGGTTATATGATGTAACAAGACTGATAACAAATCAATTATCCACTAAAAATTATTAAAGATACAAATAATTGAGATAAAGAGATATATAAAGGGTCTTGATGAAACTTTATTCCATTATCCTATATTATTGTTTCATAAATGAGATAAAATGTGTAGATATAAAAAATTTCTCTTGGTAAAATATACCATTATGGTAATCATATCGATCACAAACATGGTAGTGTTTATTTGGGACATGAATATGGATTCTCTAAACACTTTAATTTAGTGAAAGGAATCCATGATTTATTGAAAATATAGAACTATATATTGATTATTTATAAAAATATATTTTTATATATATTATTAACTCTTTGCATGTTTATGACCCTAGAATTGAGAAATTAATGGTCAAGGATGACATAAGTATAACACCATTGGGTTATGATATTATGGAATATTATCTATTTTTAGGTTTCTGGATAGTTTACTAAAGTTAACATTTTAGTAGATGTAGTAGAGGATTTCCCTATGTCTAACCACTAATTCATTTAGTACCATTTAATTTTCATCTATCAAACATTAGTGAGGTAGGTAGTATATTTAGGAAGGGATCACTTTTTTTTCATTCATTGGATATGCCTTCTTCTCCCCCAGGAACATACAGTATAGTTGGTGGGAGATCCAAAATCATATAACTCTCCTAGTAATTTCTCAAATCTACTAGATGGATAACATTAATTGAGTGTAATTATAATTCATTGGAAAAGGAGGGTTAATTTGGATGATTCAGAACCCAACCTCCAATATCTGGGTATATAGAAACATTAGGGTCTAAAATATCTTTTTCACTTGTAGTATTTACTCTTCTAGAGTCTTATAACATTTGAATATTTATTTTTATCCTTTAGATTATTTTTAAGTAGAATGAATCACTATTTTTTCTATAGATGTAATTGGGGTCATGATTGGATTATTCAGTTGCACCAAAATGTGGAGTGTAAGATAGTCTGATTTTTATCTAGTGCATTCATTATATTCCATTTACTTTTGTTTCAAACATCTTATGAATATTTTTTTACTCTATAATGTGTGGTAGATAAAATAGTTCTGTGTGAATTGGGATTTATAAGATCCAAATGGACGTTTTCACTATTATTTAGAGAAGGTCCATATAGATACAACAATATTGGTTTTTTTATCCTAGTATCTAATGGAAGGGGAAATAATTTTTACATTTTTTTAAACCCACCAAAACAGGATTGTTGATCTATGATAGTTTAATCAAATTGTGTTCGAAAAAAGAAATAAAAAACACAATAACATATTTATTTTAGGATGAGTATGTTATATTCATACTAATATCAAAATAATGATTACTCCACCACTTATTCCTATCATTATTGTTTGGATTATTTAATAAGTATTGTGATTATATATTTTTGGGAGGTGAATCCTATAATGCTTCATATTAAAAAACAATAAACAAACTATTAATCATAGAAAGTGTGTCACAATAAGTTTTATATTATTTCATCATAATAGTAAAAAAATATCATATAAAAAAAATATTACATTTATTATGAAAGATAAAACCAATACAATAACACATGTAACAATATATGAAAGAACCATAATCATGTAATCTGGGAGATCATACTCAAAAAATAATAACAAGTATATGAGTTACATTTCCATTATGATGAAAAAAATAAGAAGTGAAATAAATATAACTCCCCAAAACATTACAATATATTTTATTTAGAATAGTAGTAATTTTAATGATATCTTGTAAGGAACACAACAATAAATTTCTTTGATGGCATGCGTTGCATGAAAGATCATGGTTTATTAAATACTAAAAATATTATTATTTAAAATAAAAATTATATACTAGCCTTAAAATTTTTGGTTATTAATAGGATTAAATATATTATAAAAATATATGTTTTAATTAATTGGTTTCCAATTAATTAGAAATTAAAATGAAAAACAATTGATTATAAAATAAATGTTTATATAAGAAAATATTTTTATGCTTCCAAAGGCATTTTATCTGTAAAAAATTAAATTAATTAATTTTATTGGATTATTTTAATGAAATTTATATATTATATATTCTATAAAATGTTTTTAAATTTATCCAATGTATTTAATGGACATAAGATAAGAAAATAAATTCAATTTTACTCATAAAAACTGTATTTTTTTAAACGTGGTTTTTCCTCATTTTAATTCAGTACTTGTTTTAAAATACATTTTTTACAATTTTATAATTTTTATTTTTAAAAAATTGACATCAATTTTAAAATTATAATTTCATAATTATCTTTGGGTGATTTTATTATTTTTCTAATAATTTTTATTTTTTATAAATAGTTAAAAATATATAATTTTAATTGAAAACCGAATTTTGAGCTAAATATTTTATAATATTATATTATATTTTAAATTTTTAAAATTTAAAAATGGATAAATTATACATAAATTAATTCAATTTAAAAAATTGAAAAAATAATTTATATTGAATTTATAAATAAAAACTTCGTAAATTTTTGAACATTTTTACCTTAAAAACCCTCTTTCTCATCCTATTTGTAGGATTAATTTTAAATTAATTTCTAGCAATTATGTGATTCAAATTTTTAAAAATGGATCAAAAATTTCTAATAAACATAATTTAAAATTTTTATTAATTTTACCTTTATTTTTTATCAAAATGGTTAGTGAAATCATTTCAAATATATTACAACAATTAAGAAAAAAAATGTTTACTAAGGGATTAACTTTAAACATAAGGGGCCAGATAACCTATAAAATTCTATAAAACCTATATTGTGAAAATATTTCTACATTATACCTTATATTATTATGTTTTTAATTATTTTAGTCACCTAATATGGAAAAAAATGGGTGCAATTCCTTCTATAAAATATTTACAAGTTTTTGAATCACCCCACTTATATATGGCCTCACCCTCTCCCCCTTCTTCTAACCTATCAATGCAATTTTACTCAACCAATACCTTACCATTTCACTCCCAAAACATCCTTCCCTAATCATATAAGCACTATATTGAGATTAAATCTAACTTATTAAAACATTAGTACAAACCTATGGAGTATACCTAAAGAACATGTAATGATATTCTAAAAGAAGTTTTATTTTATTTCATTCTCTAACTCCTTAAATTTATATTATACGATGATTAAATAAATACTATAGTATATTAAATATGCTGATATTTTTTATGTTAATGGTATTACCAATAACTTCTAACAATTCCATCCAATGGTATATGAAATCATCGTTCATGTGTACGGGGGACTACAACCTCATGAATCGATGTCGATCATTCTTCTATTACCACCTCTAATGGTTGGGATTAATGATAAAAATACAATTTATATATGATATATATGTTATTTATTATTTATTTATTCTTATTGATTTATTATATAACATATACCTTCATTCATTAAAATTTTTGTAAATATGATAACTTTGTTCTTGTGTACAGCGGACTACCACCTTGCAAAGTGATGTGATTCATTCCCGCATTACAAGGAATGTATTAAGGAATGTTTCAATAATAATAATATGTGATATATATTAAGAAATAATGATAATTTAATTTTAATATAAATATATATAATGTACTTTTATTTCTTTTAATATGATAGGAAAATGGAAGCAATGTTCATGTGTATGTACGGCCTACTGTCTCAATGAACAGGGTGTTTCATTTCCAATCACAAAAATTTCTTGATTAATCTATATAAATATAAAATATATATTTATTATATTTATATAATGGTTTAAATTATAGAGTTTATGAAATCATGAAATCAGTAATAGGAGAAATAAAATATCCAGTCAAAACATACTTGAAAAACAAGGCAATTATCACTTAAAACAATGAAAATAATGGAAGATTATTAACAAACGAGTGAAAATATGTTATAAAATAAATATAAATGATGTTTTAGATATTACTATAGTCTATAATAAGTTAATTAAATGTTTAAAATTACTATCAAAGAGGTTAAATCACATTCAACCAAAAGGGACCGTAAGGTAAGGAATTTTGTCTCAATTTACATTCTATTGAGACTTGTTAGTTATTATACACTAATTAATGTCTATATGGTGAATATACTACCCCATTGACATGTAAAATCATGAATAATTAATTATTCATGATATTTTATTTTTTTATTTGAATAATTTCATCCAAGGGTATTTTATTTGAAAATTACCAAGTGATGAAAGTTATTTTGAAATCCTACTATCTTTTCTCATTGCTAACTCTCTCTTAAAACATTAAATTTTTTGTAATAAATTTTTATTGAATATTTAATTTATATTAAATATCCATATTATTGGGATATGTATATGATTATTTTCTAAACTTTATAAAAAATTTACCTATGATGTTTACATTGACTGTTATTTGATTAACTAGAGAAATATTGATAAATATGTATACTTTACTCAAAATAGATTTTTGATATGGCATATTTTTCCTGAATTAAATAGATAATTAAATATATGAGTAATGACTTGGAATGGAGGTGGCATGTGGGGTATGTAAATTATATAGACCCTCGATACATTGACAGTTCCCATGAGAGAAATCTGTTGGCCAAATTAAATGATTTTCTACCTCTAGTTTTAAATTGTCTTATAAAAGGCCTTGATGGTATATTCTTCCATGTGCCTCATACATGATGTTAAATAATTAATAATTTTCTTCTTTGAGAATTTATTTATTATTATTATTTATCCATGATTGTTTCGCTTTGGTATTATCTATGGATGCATTTCATTCTTTTTTTATTGAATAACTAGATTGTGTTTCAGTTATTTACCTTTCTATATTGATTATGCATTATCCAATTATTGAAATGGCGTATTGTTTTAGTTATAAAAATTTTCATTTTTATTATTATTATTAATTCATGTTATCATTAACTATAATTAACCGTTAATGAGTATTTTACCTCACCCTTATTTTTTTCATTCCTTAGGTTATGAAGAATAGAACATTTAATGAGTTTTCAAGGATGAAGTTTATTAGATTTTTTTATATACTATGTTTTATTTTCTATTCCCAAATTAATATCATTATCCTGTATATAATCTTGTTTTCCGAAATAACTAAATTTGTTTTTCCTTTGGGATTTAAATATTTTATCTACTACAATGTAATAAAGTAAGGCATTGGCTTTAGTCCACTATGGTCAAGGTTATTATGGTTTCTATATGAGAAATTTTAATAAAATCATTGGAAATTTTATTTAGGAAAAAATAGATTAGAGAACATAAACCTATGATAGAATTTGAAGATAAGTATATAAGAATTTCTAAAATAAACCATGTTTATGATTATGTAATTAGATACACATAATTTTATCATTTTATTTTAATTATTTTACTAGTTTTGGGATTATACATAACATTTAATAATGATAAGATCTAATCCATAAAATTGAATTATTTAAATAATTCCCAAGAAGGACGAATGGTATCAATAATAATGAAAAATGTATAGATTTTTCTTATAAGGAAACCAATACTACTAGTATTGGAAAGTAAAAAATTGTGGATATATTTGGGATGATTAATTAGGTTATGAAAAACAACCTTTTATAGATAGAAAAACTTGTCTAATAGTGAGATTCTCTTATGCTGGATTTTTTTATGGGATATAATCCCCTATATTTTAGTGGAACTAAAAAATATAATTTTAGATGATAAATGGATTATGTATTTTTAAATGATATTTATGGCCTTAGGATAAAGTGAAAAAGAAAATGTTACACATGTGGTGTATTGTCTCAAAGGTGATTTTAATCAATGATGGCCGTTGATCTAGAAAACTGGTAAGTAAAAAACGAAATAAAACTCATTGAATGAAAATATTATAAGTATAAACTATTAGATAAATATTTCCCTTGTGATAAAAAATTGAGATGAATAAAAAGTTACTTATCTTAATAAAAATGGAAGATGAATTTGTCACAGATTATGAAGCTACATTTAACCAATTGGCTGGTTATGTTACAGATTACATAAGCAACTCAAATTGTCTGACTGACCATTTCTTTGAAGTGATTAATCCATGTCTCTAAAGGGAGTTAGTCTCTCATACCTTTTCTATATATGATGAAACAGTTTTATATTCCATCAAAACAGATATGGGATTATCAAAATATTACATATTCAAGGGAAAAATAGAAGAAGAGGCCATATGAACACCATGAAAAATAAAAAGTGTCATATAAGATTAATAAGGAGAAACATTTTTCACATTGCCAAAAATGTGGAAATAATTGCCCTAGGAAATGATTTAAAGGATTGGGAGATTTTTATAATTGTGAAGATAGCGGTCAATAAACTCATGAATGTAAGGATAAGAAATAAATAAATTATGTCTGGTGATAAAATTATAAGTTTCTGTAGAACTATTCAATTTAATAACCCAATTGTAAAGGTAATATACTACAGAAGATGCCAAGAGAATATGTCTAAGCTTATGCAATCACTTTAGGTGAGGTAGAAGTCCCCAATGATGTGGTAAAAGGTACATTAGTCCTATCACTAAATTTATCCAATGATATATTTGATTCTTGATCATTAAAATCATTTTATATCTACCCGATTTTCCAAGAAGATTAAAATTTTACATTTTAATTTAATAATGGAGTTTTTAGTTAAAACTCTTAAGGGACATCTCGTAACAACAACGATGTGTCAGAAAGTCCCCATTATGAAACCTAAACATGCTTTATTTTCTATACTTGTTATCGTAGAAATGTTTTACTTCTATATAATCCTTATTTTGGGATGGATTTCAAAATATGGTGCAAAAAAAATTCAAGAATAAGTAAATCATGATTTGTTAGGAAGATATAGAATTCATTATATTTAGAGAAAAAAATTCATCATCTTTGTCTAATATAGATCCACCTATAGTAGAACTTCTGAATAAAATAATTAGTGAAGAAGATATAACAATATCTAGGGGTAAAGATGGGATTCTTCACATTTATGAAATATTTATTATACAAAAATATATTAATGTATTTCTTGAGGAATTAAATATACATCCCCTAGAGTGTGAAGTTAAATTTTCCATTTATTTAATCCCAAATTTGATACCAATATAAAATAATCCCTATAAAATGGACACTATGGAATTAGTGGAGTTTTAGAAATAACTAGAAGATTTGGGCAATAAGGGATTTATTCTCCCTGGTTTTTCACCATAGAGAGCCCATGTTATCTTCATTAAGAAGAAAAATATATCCCTAAGGTGATGAATTTATTATAGGTAAATCAATGTTATTATGATAAATAACAAGTATCCTCTACCTCATATTCATGACCTATTTGATCAACTCCATGTAGCCTAATGATTTTTAAATATTGATCTTAATTTTGGGTATCACTAATTTCTAGTAAATAATGAATACATTTTAGAGAAATAATTTTTTTCGATGTATGGATATTATGAGGTTATAGTAATCCCATTTGAATTGAATAATATTCCCTTTATTATTATGGATATAATGAATAGAGTATTCAGGGATTATATTGAATATTATTTTGGTGGTATTCATTAATAATATTTTGGTGTAATATAAAATCTATGAGGACCATGAGAATAAATTTTGTATCATTATTAAGAATTATATAAGGATTGAGTTATATGATAAATTTAGTAATTTTTATATATGGCCTTAAGAAGTTTCTTTTCATGGAATATTGTCGCCAAAAATGGAATCTCAATTGATACTTCAGAGACAAAGGTAGTCAATGAGTAACCTACACCAATGAACATAACTAAGGTATGTAGTTTCACTAGTCTTTAAGGTTACTATAAGTGATTCATTTATAATTTTTCTTGATTGTATAACCTGTTAACCATGCATGCACATAAAGGGGTAATGTTTGTTTAGAAAAACGAATGTATATAATGTTTCGATGAACTAAAGGAGTGATTGTTCAACAATCTAATTTTGAATCTAACATCTGTAAGTTATGGGTTTTTAAAATATAGTGATGTATTAATGAAGGGATGTGGTTTTTCCCTAATGAAAAAATATAAATTTGTTTCATGTGAATCAAGGAAAACCAAGACCTACTAATAGAACTATCCAACACATTATCTTGAGTTAGCAACTGTGATATTCTCTTTTAGGATATAGAGACATTATCTCTATAGTGAATGATGTGAGATATCCACGGATCATAAAATCCTGAAATAAATATTTTTATACAAAAATATCAATATGAGATAACAATTATGGATCAAACTACTCAATGATTATAATTTCTCAGTAAACTACAACGATGGAAATGAAAAAAATATACATGATGCATTGATAAGGTAGGATCATAGAGTTCTGAACAAAATGGGTATTGAGAGGGATCATATTATCATGGATCTAGTAAATAAGGATATAGTAAATTTTAAGGAAGTGGAGACTTCAATATTTTTTCAAATGATTGAAAAAATATATTTATTAGAGAAGATAAATAATTCTCTATCTGATGATGAGAAATTTCAGAAGAAAATTAAATCTTTGAATGATGAAAAATTAGCATACTTAATTTGTGAATATGGTAACCTGAAATTGGTAAAGTGATTAAGTGTTCCATCTATACCTGAGATAAAAATTTAATTTTTGGATGATTCTTAGATCTCAAATTTCTCTATACACCATGGTAACACAATATGTATAGAGATTTGAGGGAAAAATTTTTGTGGGATAACATGAGGTGGTAAATTGATAATTATGTGTCTATATGATTGGTTTTTAAATAATTGAATGTTGTGAGGAAACATACTAGAGGAGTTATGAAACCTCTTCTGATTCTTATGTGGAAGTGGGATGACATTACTATGGAAATTTTCACTCGGCTTCCAAAGGATCTAATAAATAATGATACAATATGGGTAATCATTGATCGCCTAACAAAATATAAACATTTCCTCACTATAAGAGAAGATTTACCTCTTAAAACCCTCAGAATTCTCTATATTAGTGAAATTTCAAGACATCATTGTGAACCTCTATCAATTTTTTGAGATCTAGATCCCCATTTTACATCGACATTCTAGAAGAGTCTTCATATGTCTATTTATATTAAGATTCATTAGAGTACTGTCTACCAACCTCAAACTAATGCATAGTCTAAAATTAAAATTCAAAGAATGGAATAACTACTGATTTTATGCTCACTCAACATTCATTGTATGTGGGATAATTATTTACCTTTGGTATAGTTTTCCTATAACAATTGTTTCTATTCAAGTATTCAAATGGTGTCATATAAATTATTATATTAAAGAGATGTCTCACTTCAAATTATTGGGGAGAAGTTAGTAAAAGGAAAATTATAGTCCCATAACACGTTTAAGAGAGAAAAATAATTGTAAAGGGTATTCAATATCACATTAATGAAACTAAAATTATGTAAAAGATTTATGGTGATAATAAAAGGAAACATTTGGAATTCCACATGGGTGATCATATTTTCTAGAATTTATCTCCATGGAATGGTGTTATAAGGTTAAGAATGAAATATAATATAATCCATATGTAGATCATACAATTTAAAATTCTTTAATGAATTGGATTCATTTCTTATCATTTGTAAATTATTCCAAATCTCACAAAAGTACATGATGTGTTTCAAATATCTTTGATAAGAATGTAAATGCCATAACCAATGACTTCTCTCACATATTAAGAAAAAAAGTTAGAACATGATCTATCATGCTTGAAGAACTAATATAAATTCATTACACTAGGGATAAATTATTTAGTATTCTAATGAATCATTTGGTAAAGTTACTTTTGAGGAATCACATAATGCAAGAAGAAACATGGGAACTAGAGGATATTATAATGAACAACTGCCCTCATTAGTTTAGAAAGTAATAACCATAAATTTTCTAGGAATAAATTTTTGTAGGAGGAATGAATTTTATATCTCAATACATTACAATATATTCCATTTAGAATAAGGTCAATTTTATTGATATATTTTAATGCCTGAAACAATGACATTCTTTAATGGCTTGTGTTACACGCATGTCTAAGATTTACCAAATACTATTAATATTATTATTTAAAAATATATATATTCTAGATGTTAAATGGGAGGTTATGAATCGTATTAAATAAATTATTAAAATATTTGGTAGAATTCAATGGTTTTAAATTAATTAAAAATGAAAATAAGACCCAATTTAATATAAAATATTTTTTTTAAAAAGTATTTTTAGGAAACAAAAGGTTTTTTATCCGAATAAATTAAATTAAATTATTTTATTTAATTATCATAAAGAAATTTATATACTATATATTCATTTAGATGTTTTAAAATTCATCTAATAGATATTATGTGTATAATATAAGAACAAATTTAATTTTACAAATAGCATGCTATATTTTTAAAGGTGGGTTTTATGCCTTTTAGCGTTTCACTTGGTTTAAAACCAAATTTTGACAGTTTTATAACTTTTATTTGAAAATATAAACTTTATTTCTGAAATATTAATGTAAAACATATCTTATGGTTATTTATTTATATTTTTGAGAAATATTATTTTTTGATGAATAGTGAAAAATAATGAATTTTAATTAAAAACTTGGTTTTTATCTAAATAATTTTTAATGTTAAATTATATTTTTAAATTAAAAATATATAAATACAAAATATATTAATACAATTTAAGGCATTTTAATCTTTTTCTAAATTTAATTCAGATATAAAAACATAGTAAATGTTTGAACATTTTCACCTTAAACCCTATTTTCTCATCCCGTATGTAGGATTAATATTAAATTAAATTATTCCTCCTCAGTGATTTGAATTAGTAAAAAATGAATTAAAAATTTATAATAAAAACAATTTAATATTTTCTAATATGATAAACTTTTTTTTGATCAAAATTATTAGTGAAAGTAGGTAAATATAATTATAATGATTAAGTGAAAAAGAAGTATACCAAGAGAAAAAAACATTAAATATAAAGGGAAAAATGACCTATAAACTTATCCAATACAAATATAATGGAAATATTTTTACCTTATACCTGTTATTATATAATTTAGTTCATTATTATAGTGACTTTAAATTTCAAAAACATTGTTCGAATTACCTCTTTAAAAAAGACTCGAGTTTGACACTCATCCAACTTATAAAATGTCTCCCACTCTTCCCCTTATTCAAACCTATCAATCCACTTTAAATTATTAAATACTTGAAAAATACCCTCCAAAACATCACTTAACTCATACTAGAATCCTTATATTGGGAAGAAAGTCAACATAAGAAGGCATTAGTTCAACCCTAAGGAGGATACCTGAAGAAGAGGAAATGATCTTGAAAAGGCATTTTTATTTTATTTCCTTCACCACCATCAATTTATATTATATAATGATTATATAATAACATAATTATATTTAATATAAATATATTTTTTTATTATCAGGTTGAAATATAAAAATTCAATCACTTTCATCACATGGGATACACAATCAATGTTTGTGTATATGGTGGAATACCGTCTCGCAAACCGATGTTGTTCATTCTTCCATTACAACCTCCCATGTTTGGGAATAATGATTTAAATAAATATTATATATTCTAGATATGATATTTATTATTTCTATATTCTTATATAATTATTATATAAAACATACCTTTATTACCTCTATTTTTTGGTAATACGACAACATCATTCAAGTGTATGGCGGACAATAGCCCCAAAAAGTGATGTGATTTGTGCATACTTTACATAGAATGTATTAATGATTGTTTCAAAAAATATATATGATATAAATGAAATAATAATGGTATTTTAATGATATATATATTTATATATAATTTATGTTTCTATCTTTCAATATAATAAGAAAATGGAAATATCATTCATGTATAAGTGCAACTTATCGTTTTCATGAACAATGTATTTTATTTCCTATCATAAAAAATTACAGATTACAATAAATAAATATATATTAAAAATATATGATGTTTAAATAATGTTTTAAATTCTATATATGATTAAATAATGATCTATTTAAGTGGAACAAAAAAATCACATGTCAAAACATACTTGAAAACAATGAAATTAACACCCGAAACAATAAAAATAATGAATGATTATTAAAAATTGGGAGAAAGGATGTTATAAAAGACTCATAAATGATGTCATAAATATTAATATAGTTATTTAATATTTAAATAACATGTTTAAAACTACTATATAATAGGTTAAAACAATTTCCACTAAAAGGGAGTGTAAGGTATGGGATTCTGTCTCAACTTACATTCAATTGAGAGTTATTTATTATTATGCACCAATTCACATTTATGTGGTTTATATACTTCCCCTTTAATGAGTAATATCATGAATAATTCATTATTAAAGAGTTTTTATGTTTAAATTTTAATCATTCCATCTAAGGGGTTCTGATTTTAAAATTAAAATGTGATGAATATTATAATGAAATCTTAGTCTCTTTTCTGATTTTTAACTTTATCTTGAAACAATCACTCTATTGTAATCATTTTTCATTGAAATTTTAATTTTCATTGAATATTAATATTATTTTTTGATGGATATTATTATTTCCAAAATTTTATACCATTTTTATATATCATGTTTACATTGAAAGTTATTTAATAAATTGGGGAAATATTGAAAAATCTATATTCTTTACTAAATACATATATTTTTTAAGGAATATTATTAATAAATTAATATATTATTTGATATATTATTAATTCTTTAGATAGGAAATGAATGGAGGATCCCATAATTTATATAACCCCTCTATGCATCGACAGGTCTCTTGAGATAAATTAGTTATCCAAATTAAATGGGTTTCTACCGGTAATTTTAAACCATCTAGTGAATGGTCTTGATGATAAATGTATTCTTGTGACTTAGACATGAAGTCCAATAATTAATGATATACTTCATTGATAATTCATTTTTTATTATTATTTATCTATGATATTGTTTCTTTAACATTACATATGGATTCATTTTAGTCTTAGTTCATTGATTAATTAGAATGTGTTTCAGTTAATTACCTTGTAATATTTATTATGACTTATACTTTTATTTAAATTTCATGTTTTTTATTTATCAACCATGAAATTTTGATTATTTTACCTAATTCCTAACAACTTCTATAATATAGAACCCTTACTAACTATTTGAGCTCACCCTTATTTTGTTTCGTTTCTCCAGTTTATGGAGAAGAGAGATTTGAATAAATTTTCATGCATGTATTTTATTATATTTTTTATGTATTATATTTTATTTTCTACTACAAATATAATATGGGTAACATGTATGTAATCTTATTTTCAAAAACATATAAACAGTTAAGTCCATTGGGATTTGAATCATGTATCTATACGAATGTAATAATGTAAGGCACCGACTTTAGTCTACTAGGGTCATGGTCATTACAAAAAATGTTATAAAAATTATGATAAGTATATAAAGATTTTAAATTGTTATAATAATGTTTATATATAAGAGGATATATGAGTTTTGGAATGTAATCATTGGAGTCTGACCATTATGAAAATTGCAACTGTTGGAACTCTAATCATTGAAATAGTAATATTACCATTATACATAAAATCATGTTATGAAATATGAAAAACCATTTGAAAAACATTTTTTAAAATATCATTAATAATGAATATTTATTTAATTAATAGAAATATAATAATATTAATATTTAATGAATAAAAATAATATAAAAAAATAAATTTAAAATTGTTTTCCACTGAATACAAGGTCTTAATATACACTATGAGTTTTACTTAATAAATTAAATTTTAATATATAAAAAATTATTGAACATTAAAATGAATTACAATATTAAATCACAATGTTGAAATTATCCAATTGTGAATATTTTATTATTTTAGGAGACAATAAATTTTTTTAGAAAATATTAAATTATGGTATGAATACACAGTAAGAGTTATGACTTAATTATAATTTAAAAATGATGTAAAAATTAATATAAATGAATACTCAACCAAAAATACATTATTTTATTAATTTTAATTATTTTAATGAAATAAAATATTCCAAACCTATAATATACATTCCAAAGTATAACATGGAAATTAATAATTTAAAAATATTATTTAGTGTAAAAATAATATTCCCATGTACAATGTAATATAATTTAATGTATTTTAGTTTTAAAAAATTAAAATGTCAAAAAACCTGAACTAAAACAATGGGAAATCCAATGTTTTTTTATTTTCCATAACCCATATTTCTAATAAGTATGTTTATAAATTAATATTAATTTATCCCATATTTTAAATAATACATAACCCTCCTACAATTCTTCATTTTTCCAAAATGGGTTTCCTCTAATTTTAACTCTAATGAATCCCTCTATATATCTATTAATATATTAAGGTGTTCTTATCATTATTTAAGAAGCTACCTTTCAAGGCAAGGGTTCCCAGTCCTCCCTTTATTCCTTTTCAATTACAATTCTCTTATTATGATATAATTTTAAATTATTTTTATATACTTCAATTATTGTAATTATATCATATTATAATCCATTCCATATATTGTTAATGGTAGATTGCTTATATCTATCGTTATATAATTTTTCTTATCCATTATTATGCTATGTAAGACTCCCTAATCCTTTATAATCCTTTATTTATACAATCCTATCCAATTAATTTTTATTTCAATGTGATATTTTATTATACTTAATTGTTAATATATTTTTTATAATAATATCAATGATATATAACCATTTTTGAAGATTATACTATAGTATTTATGTCGTTCTAATTCTCAAACATTAGTGGAAACCTAGAATTTAAAATCAAAATATACAAAATCATCCCAAAATAATGGTAAATTAAAGAGTGTATAGTTTTCAAACAATGAATTCCTAATATATATACTTCAATTGGATTAAGTTTTTATCTCATATTCTCCTAGAGGTTTTAACCCTAAAATATTTTAGTTGGTTATTAACTAGATCTTCTCTCAATGCACAATAAATAGTCCAAATATCAAACCTAATTTCAGACTCCTAATTGATATGATTTGGATGATTCAAAAGAACTACACAAACAAAAATAAAGAATTTTAATATATTTTTTCATTGTTGAAATAAATTTTTAATATATGTATCCAAATTATATTTTTGTTAAACAAGATCTAGGTGTGTGGGTAGGAGAGAATGTTTTTTTATCATTTTTTTAGTATCCTACCACTACAAAATATTGAACTAAATTTCTACTTCATATCGATATCCCAATACCATGATATGTATCCTTAAATAACACCATGTTATAATTCCTTTGATAAGTTTATTGTCCATTAAATTGTAAATATCCTATTGTTTCAAAGATTTTTGTTCGATATTCACATATTTAGTCAATTTTTTCCATTGAATATTAAAATAATTCTATCGTGTACATCCATTTTTTCTCAATGGATATGTATTTATTACATATCCATGATAATGTATGCTATTGATTTGGTAATCTTATGATATATATTAATTATAAATCAAATTAATATGATGGATTCATTAGACTTATGTGATGATTTGTGCTCAGAATAAGATAGGTTCATGATGTATTAAAATGTCTCATGAGATAAACTATCCTGGTTATGTGGTGTAATCCTTACCTATTTATATATTATGTATTAGTAAAAGGAATTGATTATTTGTTTATAATACTAGATATTATGAATCCCATCACTTTTTAATTTTTAACTATTATCCATGAGTTTATTTATATTTTTATAATCTATTGATATATTATGCACATAGTTCCATTTGGAATTTGTTTATTCATGTCATATTATTTATTCAATGTTTATGTATGATATCTTTTTGATATATAATAACATTTAATAATATTTTGAGCTCATCCTTCAAATTTTTTCCCATTTATCTAAGAAAACATCAAGATTAATATGTATAACATATGTCTTTATAAATATAAATAGTAAATTTTTAGGTATTAAGTTGATGTATCACAATTTTCAATGTAATGCAATTTTCATTTATATAACTAGTTTCTAGAGATTGGTCATATACATAATCATACATATTTTTATTTATGAATTCTATACCATTATAATTATATAATCCCCAACTCTAGGGTACTAGAGGCGATACTGTTATAATTGGTATTATATCATTTTTAGTACACTCATTAAGAAATAGATTTAGAATAAAAATGTTGTAATTTATACCACTTTGAAACCCCCATTGAATAATCCGGAAAATTTTCTAGATTACATGAATTGAATTTATAATAAATTAATAGTAATTATATTTATAATTCATAGTGTTTTTCCTGAACTTATTAATAATTTACCATTGTTTAGAAGTTTTTCCTAATGAAAGGAATTTAAAACAATTTGAACAGTCATAATTAGGGAATAGGTTTTTAATAACACCGAATCATCGCTTAATCCATTATGAAATGAGTTATCAAAAAAATTCATAGTATATCACTTTTATAAATGATTGTCTATTGGTCAATCTCTATTAAAATTCATATATGTTACTTAATTGAAAAACATATTTTAATACCAATTGTTGACTTTGACATAGTTATTGGTATGGATTGGATATCAATGTATAATGAAATAATTTATTGTCAAGAGAAGGATATTACAATCCTTGAGGATGGAATATAATCCATTTTTTAGAGTAGAGAATTCATTGCTAGACTCTTATTTTAAACCATTTCCAATGGATCATCTTAATATGATACTTGGAGAATTTGAATCAATGAATGAGAATACCATCATTATCAAAGAGGTTGTATGTTTTTTAAAGGGTTAAATTGATTTATTTCAAAATTAATTACATGAATATCCAACATATCAATAAGTTTAATTCTATATTAATTTTATCCATGATGCAAATCCCATATCTAAGATACCCTATATAATTCCTTCGATGTGATTTCTTGGTTTAAATAAATAACTACATTATTTTTTTGATAAGTTATTGATAAGCCCTAATTTATCTCTCTAAGAGTAATTATATTTTATTTGGAAATAAGGATGGTCCTATGTGGTTATACATTAATTATAAATAAATAAATTCCATTACTCTCACCAACATCTATCTTTTACCTCACAAAAATTATTTTTTGATCAACTTCAATCTGTAGAATAATTTTTAAATATTTATCTCTAATATAGTCATAATAAATTAAAAGTTTATATGGATAATATTCCAAAGATATTTTTTTATACATTTTAGGTGAATTATGAATTCCTAGTAACCCCCTTTGGATTAACCTGTGTCTCATCTGTATTTATAGACCTACTGAATAGAGTATTCAAGGGTTATCTTGATATTTTTTATGGTTTTTATTTATTATATCATTATATAATCTATATTGTATGAAAACAATGATGACTATTTATAAATTTTCATCAAGACTTTGAGGGAAAATAATATTTATGGTAAATTCAGTAAGTGTGAATTTTTTGTTTAGTATGTGTCTTTTCTTATCCTTCTTATCTCCAAGGATGAAATATATTTTAACACTATAAAAACAATTATGGTTAATGAATTCACACTATAATAAATATAATATAGAAAAAGAGTTTCCTTTTATTAACTAGTTATTCTTAATGATTGGTTGAAAATATTCCCAAAATAACTAATTAAGTAAACAAGTTGACACATAAAATGGTTCAATTTACATTTTATAAGGAGTATAAATAATTATTTGAAAAATTAAATAATATATTGATCAATGATTTAGTAATGAGATTATTATTTTAAAATTAAGATTTATTATATATACTGACACAACAAAAAAAGTACTAGGGGTGTTCTTATGAATAAATTATAGAGTTGTTGTTGATGCAACAAGGAAACTGATAGCCTTTGAGAAAACCAATCCAACTCATTATCTTGATCTATTGGGTGTAATCATTATACAGAAAATATGGAGTAACTATATTTATAGTGAATGATGTCACATATATATAAATAAAATGAGTTTGTAGTATATATTCATATAGAAATTCCTCAATATGAGATAGATGAGATGGTTGGAACTATTTATGGGCTATGAATACTTGATAAACTACAAACCATGGAAGTCTAACATGTTAGTAGATGAATTTATTAGTAAGAACATGGTTTCATCACTATTATTTGGATATAAAATTAAAAAATATTTATAGATTTAATAATTATGGATATGTAAATTATCAAGTAAGGTGAAACACCATTTTTTTCCAAGTAATTTTCTAGCCATCATTACTTGAGAAGATAATTTTTTCTAAAAAAATATAATAGTTTACAAAATAAAATAAAAAATTGGAATATGAGAGATTGAAAAACTATTTATATGAAGATGGTTTGATGATGTTTGGAATGAATCTATGTGTATCATCAGTACTTGAGATGAATATTGAATTGATATAAGAATATCATATCTCAAATTTCTCAATATAATCAGGTAGAACCAAGATTTATAGGGATTTATGAGGGATCATATGGTTAAAAAATTAATTGGGAAGTTGGGAACAATGTGTTAAGATTCTGAGTACTCCAATACGTAATGAATGAGAGAAAACTTCCAAAGGGTTCTATATAACATCTCTATATACTAATGTAGAAGTGGGAAACCATCATAATGGACATTATTACTAGGATTCCAATGGAATCTAAAAATAATGATAATATATGGGTCACTATGTATTTCCTTACCAAGACATAAAAATTTTGATAAATAAGAGAAGATATACCACTTAACTATCATGAATGACTCTATATCAATTATATTATAAGAATTTATGGTTCACCATTATCAATTTTTTCTATTTTTTCCAAATTGATAATAATTTTGATGATTCTTCATATATAATTGAATACATAACTATATTTGACCACTAACTATCATTCATAAATTGATATTAGTTTGAGAAGACCATGAAAACCAAATATTATCTTCTAAGGACATTATCTCTTAACTTCTAAGAAATATGGGACTAATATAGGGCTCTTATCAAATTTTCATACATAATAAATTCCATTTGAGCATATAAAAGGAGTTATATGAGGTTTTTTATAGGATAAGATGTTATTCTATAACATGATGGGATGGATATGGGGAAAGAAATATTTTAGGTCCATAACTTGGTGAGGGGGAAATTTAGAATGTATGAGTTATATTGAATAATATAAGGATGGCTAAAAGTAGATAGAAAATTAATGTAGATAATCATAGGAAGAACATGGATGTTCATGTATTATATCATATCTTCATAAAAGTGTAAATAGGGAAGGTATTCATATGTTTTGGTAATAATGGAAAGAATATTCCAAGGTACATTAGTCATTTTGATATTTAAGATAGAATTAGGGTTATGGAATATCATTTTTATTTTCCACATAATATTTTTAAATTATTTAACATCTCACATGTCTTAATGTTACATAAGTACATGTAAGACCATACACATGTACTGATAACTGATGAAATAGATCTAGAACCTGAATTTTCCTGCAATATGGAGACTATTCTGATGTTCACACTACAAATTGGTTGTTACAAAATTAGATAACTTGAATGGTGAAATTAAATTGGAGGAATCACATGTTGGGGCATAAAACATTAGAGCTTGAGGAAACAATGAGGTATAATTATCCATAATTGATATTGTATTGATTTAAATCCAAAATTTTGACGAAAATTTATTTAATAAGGGAGAATATAATACATATGATTCTAAAATTATAAATAAATATTTCATCAAATAAAATGTGGCACATTACACATTCTATTATTTCATAATAATAGTAAAACATATTATATTTCAATAAATATATAAAATAATAATAATAAAATCTAAAATTAGTATAATAAAATAAGTAACAATAACTAACAACATCATAATCATAAACATTGGTATACTATACTCAAAATGAAATGAAAATTAATAGAGGTGTGTTTCTATTAAGAAAGAAAAAATAATAAATAGAATACATATGTTATAAGAATTGGGGGTAGTATACAAATTATTTTAAGTATATAAATTAAGTGTATGTATATGACTATATTTTACAATTGGATTTTTTTAATTGGAAAAATTTGACCATTGGAAAAATCCAACCCTTGGAATTTGATCATGGGGAACCTAACCTTTTCAATAACATAATTACCACTATAGATACAAGAATAAATAAAAAATGAATAAAAAACTGATTATAATTTAATTAATAATTAATAGTAAATAAAATTAATCAATTAATAATTATATAATTATATACATATGTCATATAATAATTATAATCAAAAGTAAAAATAATTTTTTTAATTTTTTACCACTAAACACAAAATTTTCAAATACATCAAGACTTTTAGATAATAATTATTGATATTAAATATAGAAAATTATTTTCATAAAAGGAGTTAAAATTTGAAATCATCACTTTGAAATTGGAAAATAGTGAATTTTTCATAATTTTTTGAGACAACCAAATTTTTGGTTAAATAGTAAAATACTGTATGAATTTATGATAATTATCATGTCTTCGTTGTAATGTAAGAAGGATTTTAAAATTAATATAAGTTAATCATAAACAAAAAAATAATTTATATTATTTATATTAATTATTTTATTAAATTTAATTAAATTTACAACCATATAACATACTTTCTTATGTCTAAAGTGGAAATTAAAAAAATTAAAAAAAATAATCGAAAAATTATATTCTCATTGACAAAGTAATTTTAAATTTTTTATTGCAGTTATAGAAAATTAAATTTAAATAAAAATATATCATAAATATAAAAATTTAAATACTAAAACCATTTTTTAGACAATGGTTATTTATTTCCCATAATATATATTTCTAAAGACTCTGTTTTGAATTTAATAAATAGTTATCTCACGTTTTTTATAAATACCCACCCCTCCTCCCTTTAATCATCATTATAAAATCATTATCAAAAGTAAAAATAATTTTTTTAATTTTTACCACTAAACAAAAAAATTTCAAATACATCAAGACTTTTAGATAATAATTATTGTTATTAAATATAGAAAATTATTTTCATAAAAGGAGTTAAAATTTGAAATCATCACTTTGAAATTGGAAAATAGTGAATTTTTCATAATTTTTTGAGACAACCAAATTTTTGGTTAAATAGTAAAATATTGTATGAATTTATGATAATTATCATGTCTTCGTTGTAATGTAGGAATGATTTTAAAATTAATATAAGTTAATCATAAACAAAAAAAGAATTTATATTATTTATATTAATTATTTTATTAAATTTAATTAAATTTACAACCATATAACATACTTTCTTATGTCTAAAGTGGAAATTAAAAAAAATTTAAAAAATAATCAAAAAATTATATTCTCATTGACAAAGTAATTTTAAATTTTTTATTACAGTTATAGAAAATTAAATTTAAATAAAAATATATCATAAATATAAAAATTTAAATACTAAAACCACTTTTAAGACAATGGTTATTTATTTCCCACAATATATATTTCTAAAGACTCTGTTTTGAATTTAATAAATAGTTATCTCACGTTTTTTATGAATACCCACCCCTACTCCCTTTAATCATCATTATAAAATCATTTATCATGTTTCCCCTATATGTTTACCATCTGTGAATCCTTATAAGGAACCCATATGGTACTAAGTTGTTCTTATCATACTTATGAAGATACCTTGAAATGAAAATTCCATAATCCTCTTTTTCCCTTTTTATATTTCAACCTTTAATTGAGATAAAATTTTGAATTATTTCTTTTATATATCCATGATTTTAATTACATGGTATTATAATCCAGTTCATATATTTTAATGATATATTTTTTATTCCCTCTCATTATAGCCTTTTCTTAATATACTATTATACCGAAAAAAGGTTCTTTTATCTTTTCTCATACATTACTTATGTAATCATCTCCAATTATTTTTTATTCCAATGAGAAATTTAACAATGATTCTTTATTATAAATTCCTTATCATAATTTTACTGATAGATAAAAAATTTATTTCATTTTATTACCTTTCTAAGTATTAATAATTCTCAAAAATTAGTGGAAATACAAGGGATAAATTTAACTCTAGAAATCATATAAAAATTATGTTAAAGTAATGTTTTTCTAGTTTCCTAGAAATAAAATACATGCATGTATATAAAAAGTAGATATAGTCACTAGTGTATATTCATCATGGGTTAATTACCATAAAAATGGGGGACAAAAAATTATATATCCCTTTGATGTATCAGAAAGTCTCATGGGAAAAACTATTATAGGTATTAAGTTTAATACATAATTGTTTATATATAGATCCATGCATTAAGGCCTTCAAAATATGTTTATAATGCATTTAATTATTCATTACATCACTATGAGATCATTTATTTTATCCATTCATTTATTTATTTTTATATAATCCATGAATATATTATGTTTATAGTTCTATTTAGTTATTATTTATTCCTACCATATTAATTATTCCTTGTTTATGTGTGATAGATTCCACTATACTCTACCCCTTTCTAAGCTTATTAGGTCAGCCATTTATATAGTTTCTCATTCCAATAGAAATCTTCTACCTATCTAGTCATCCTTCATTGGCATGGTGGTTTCATTCATAGTTTTTCTTAGTGATATGATTAAAATACTTTCCAAGATCCACTATATTGAAAAAATATAAAAATAAAAAATGTTATTTTTAATGGATTAACACTACAACCAACTAATCTTAAAATATTTCCATATCAATTTCCAACAGGTTTTACTACATAGGTCATAACTCTAGTTAATTAATCAAATTATTCTACATTGTGATGAAATTTATGAATATATCATTTTTCAAAAAAATTAGTTAGATATTTTTTGATTAATTAACTTCTTTATCATCAATACAAACTAAAAAATAATTAATCATAGCGATTATGATAACTATTTACTAACCTAGTCTAAAGACCCAAACTTATGTTGCTTAGAGCAGGTAGATATATTATTAAATAGGAAAATATACAATATATAATATCCCAATGGAAAAAAGGGTTTTTTATATATTATAAACCATATAGATACTTGAATGTCACATTTCATTTGAAAACATAAAAAATATAATATAATGAAAGTAAATATTCTACACAATTGAACTCATTCAGAGATACCTTCTTCATATATGGGGGAAAGTAATGAGAATAAGTTTGAGATAAAATTATCACTAAGGGATATATATATATATATATATATATATAATAGAAGATGTCTAGAATGAATAATCTATAATTAATATGACATGGTCAATAATTGAAAAAAAAATCCATTTAATCAACAACTTGAGCATGATAAATAATATTACAAGAATAAATGATGATCAAATAAATATATATAAATATTCACATGGGATTAAAGAAAAAGTATTTATATCATAATTAATAAAATAATAAAATGGATATCAACAACTTATTTAATAATTAAGGAATATGTGGTGCCTACTGTCTTCAAGAATTATGAAAATAAGGTGGTATTTGAATTATTCTTCTAGGTAGTGTTTTCAGGAAAAATGGTAAATTGTCCTATAATATAATCTTAGATAAATATTTTGACCACTATGTTGGTCCCGAAAAAGGATGTTTACCCATGGAAATAATTTTGGTTGAAATCCAAGTTTTTTATAATTTTCACAAAAGATTTTATTATTTAATTAATTAATTAATAATTTATTCACACGTAATCGATTGTTGATATCTCACAAAAAGATAATCATATTCAGTTTTTATCTCCATGGTTATATTTATAATTTGGTATTTTTTTTGTAGGAAAGGGATAACCTTATGTTTATATTTAGAATAGTCCATGGAATCCTTTTACATTCTTTATCATTTTATTTTTTCTTCCCTTTTTTCATTATTGTTTTCCCTTTCTCCCTATTGAATTCCTATGCATGCTAGAAGGGGATTTTTTATCACATGGATGAGAAAGGGGGAGGGAGAGAAGTGGGAGAGTGAGGAGGAATCATCTCTAGGGGATCTCTTCTATAGGTAGATCAAGTATTGAGGAGTGCATGGACCATATATGGTGTGATGATTCAATGGTTTCCACCTAGAATTAGATCCATTTTATTCCATTCATCAAAAATCCCATTATTTTATGTATTTTTAGGTTTTAAATCATTTTATGTGTTGTTGAAGAACCTATTGGTTCTATCTATGCTTAATTGGGGAGAAGTAGTGGTTGTATTACATTCGGTGGTTTTCAGTTTGGTAAAACCCAAGTACCTAAAATGTGATTCAGATAACACAAAATGTGTGCTCTTACAATTTCGGTAGGTTTTTTTTTTGAGACTACACTCTATGTACTTGAGAGTGCATGCCATATAGTGGTCTCGGAGGTGTGAAAGTATACTCATCCAGACACCCCATATGAGGTACATGGTCATTTAGGGTACAAAACTAGATATCATGTGGGATGAACTCTATATATGAATACATGGAAAGGATGAACACATTGTCAAGCCATGATTTGTATAAATATATATACCCCATGTGGGAGTACACTCCATCTACTAAGAGAATAAAATCTGTACTCTAGAGTGGTACACACTGATTAGGAGATCAAGTACATAGGTAAGTTCCCATGATGGGGTATATCAAATGTGTAGGTCTTACACACTATGTACTTTAGAAAAATATATATAGAGTGTCCTAAGGAACATGATCATAGAGGGAAAATGGGTTTATATGTTGTTTACCTAAAGTAAATGTCATGTACTTTTCCTTCTTTGGTTTGTTTTTCATGCTTTTTAACCTATATTTTGAATTGGACTTTTGATCATTTCATTTTATATTTTTTTCATATAGATAGTTATGGTGGAATCCTTATGGGATTTAAGATCCATAAAATGGTATTTTGGATGAGGGATAACATACAGGAGAATTTCATTGAGAATTGGATCCAGAATCATTGTGGGGTAGGGTTGTGAGTCTTGCATCTTGGTTAAGGGTTGTTATCTCATTAGTTTTTATGGAATATGGATTCCTTGATGGTTCTATTTAGGGTTTTTTTGGAAGGATATTAAATGGTGATATATAATATTATCTGTATGTAGATCTTGGTTTTTACTTAATTTTCGGGATTGGTTGGTCAAGGTTAGAGAGGTTGAGGTTTAACTCATGTGTTTAAGGATCATATCAATTAGAGCCTTATGGATGGGTTGACATTATAGGATACAGTTATAGTCAGGTGATGTTGTGGATTTGATATGTGTATGAGGGAAAATTTAGGATTCTATTGTGGGTTAATTACAGATCAAGTGATCATTAGATTCTATAGTTGGCAGTTAGAAATTCCCATGTGGTATTATGTTCTTTCGGATTACCTTGTGGGTGAGTTGGTACCCATGAATGGGTTTTGTTATGGGAAAGTAAACTGAGGTTTCCTTGTGTGGGTATTTCCTAGAGGTTTTTTTTGGATGATGAACCCCTTTGGGGTACTCTTTTTAAGGTGGTCATGAGGACCATTGTGAATGCATTAGTTGGAAGGATTTTCTTCTAGATTATCCTATGAGTGATTTGTTGATTGAGGATTAGTTTTAACCCACTGAGGTATTTTTCGTATGATTCTACACTACATGTATCCCTTAATTTTGATTAACTAGATGAAAACTTTATAGAGTGGTATGCTCTTAATGTATCCTTTGGGACATTGTTTGGTAATTTATGAGAATTTCTTAAGATATTGGGTATAACAGGAGAGTACCTATTTAAATTTATCATTGTTCTATGACCATGGGGACTATGGTATGCCCATATTTTGTTTTTGATTTGAGTTTGGTTGTTGAGAGAATATGGTTTCTTTATGGTTTGATACTAAGATCTAGGGGACCATATAGAGGCCACTTTATCTTTTAGATAAGAGTTTATCGATGTTACTATCTTATTGATTTGGATAGTGGGTTCAAGGATGGATCATTCCATGTTAGTTTGGATTTTGGTCATGGTGTTTGAGGAAGTGTGTCCTCACAAAATTGGTTTAAGGTAGAGACCATTCAGATATCTTAGATTGGGCATTGGCCCTAAGTTTTATCTGGATCTATCCCCCATTTTTTAGCTATGCTTATACGATCATAGGGAGATAATAGAATATCTAGAGAATATAAACTCCTATCTAGTTGATTATGTTCTCTATCTAGAGGGGCTTTGGTTATGTGAGGTGTTGAGGAACTTGTGGAGTGGGGTTTTCTACCATTTATATTTCAATGCTACTGACTCTGTTGATATTATGTTACTCTTTGGTTTGTTTATGCATCCCTTATATTGTTCGTTCCATAGATGGTTCCAAATTCATTTGGTAAGACATTTTTCATAGATGATTTATCTAGATGTATCATCCATTATGTTCATATGGACAATTAATATTTCTCTATTAGTTTCTTGGATCCTGATATAACCTATATGTCTTGAAGATGCCTATAGTTACACACTGTGGTTTGGAATTTGTTCATAATTAATTAAAAAGTATGTTATATCCTTTATAGATCTGGAATACACAGTATTTTTCATGTAGATGGGAGTCTCACATGCTGTAAATCCTATATTTAAGGCCAAAATAGGGGTAAATTTACCTCTGGTGTCAGGATAGAACCCAAAGTTGGATAATTTATTTCTTTTACCCTTTTTATTGTTGTTTTTTATTTTATGCTAGACTTATTTAGTATTTTCATATACTATTCCTATCATATGTGTATGCCCTTATTATGAAAGTAGATAATCAGGTCACCATTTGGGGTGGCCTACTGATATTTTTTTCTTACCATCTCTACATGAACTTCAATGTGTGTATAGAAACTACCTCATATTTCAGGTTCCAGAATAGATTGCATGATGGATTTGGTCAAGAAATTTTTCTTTAGGATTGATATGAGTCATCCTTTTATAGTATTAGGATTGAGATAGTGTAGCTTGAGCACTATAGAGACATGGAATGCAGTTCAGATCAGTGTTGGAAGTATAGAGTGATGTATTTTATTTTTCATTTTTTATTTTTTATATGTGGTTAGTCTAATGGTTGACTGGATGTTGTATATTTTTTCTACTTTGAGTTTGAATGAATTTATGTTGCATTACATTAATAATTTCATTTTCTTAATTTAGTTATTGATTATGTGTACTCTGATGTTTTCCTATGCAGAATGTTTTTATAATCTATTATTATTTCACTATGACCAGAGGGTATAGTATCTCTATTGTATCTTTTAGACCCTCACTAATGGTCAGTATCCTATGGAATTTGAGTAGGCCCACATTAGGCCATGTAGAGATAAATATTGGGTTACATGTTAATTTTCCTAAGGATGGTTCATTACAAAATGGTATCATAATATGGTTGGTATATTATTTAGGGAGTTAGTAGGTTGGTGGTGTGGGAATGAAGTAGAAATTGTGATGTATGTTAGACTACTTTTTCATGAACACCATTGTTTATAGGATGTCCATGTTTCTAAGGCATCAGATTTATATTCCTAGCTTCCTTTTTTATGGTTTCAAGATTTCTCGTGGCATGATTCACTTAGCTTTGTGTATTTATGTTTTATCTATTTTTTTGTATCTTGTCCTATGGTTAATAAGGGAGTTTACATGCATTATTATAGGTATATAGGATTCAAATGACATATTTCAATATGTTTTATTATAACTAAGAATGGATTTTCATATGTTTTATGTGTTAAAAACTACTAATATATTGTTTTTTCATATAAGTACATGGTCAGATTCTACTCAACTGAACCACATGTACAAATTTTCCTTTAATGATAGGTCATTTGGATATTGTGGTGTGATGTTCTCTAGAGACAGAGATGCATTCCTTTTATCAGGGGATGTATAGAGACCCATGTGGGTGTGTAATGGGCTCAGAGTTCCCTGTTGGTGGATTGATGAGGGAAAGGATTCCAGATATATCCTCAGAATGGGATCAAATTTCCATGAGGTTGTGGTTTTCTTATATTCTAATGTTTTTGTTTCTTGGTAGGGAGTTTTTCTTACAATTTATCATCTACCGAGTCATGAAGTTGGTCATATATCCCATCTATCACCGATTAATTGGTTGGGTGTGGTTATTCTTATATGGTGGTGAAGTTTTTTCATCACCAAGATGTATTTATTCATGAGGATTTATATTTTTTGATATGTTTATTTCTAGAAGTTATCACTATCGCATGGCTGGCTTGAGAGGGAAGTTATGGATAGAATTCCACCCAGATCATTTTGGTAGTGTTTTGGGTAGCACCACAAGAGTGTGGTGAGACACTTTTGGTTTTAGATCAACACCCTAGTGGAGGGTGGTTATGTGGAAGATCCTGGAATATGGTAGATGACTCATTTATTGAAGAAGAGTTATAAGTGCTCTCTGCTTGTCAGAACTAACTTGCATGAGGAACATGGTAAATAATTTAATGTGTGTTATCATAGTTTATTTAGGACATAGAATATTGGACTTTAAATCCAATATCTTGTTTGATAGTGGTTTCTGTAAATCCATATTGTGGGGGAGTGGACTATAGGATGTTGAAGTTCTTAAGAGGAATTTTTTGAGGTTTTTTGAACATATATGTTTCTATTCCTAGTGAGATGAGAATGTGCATAGGCTGTCATGGTTTCTTTTTTTGGTTCTCTAGTGGTAGTGGTTTACACATGTATATCCATTGAATTTAGTGATGAATATATCGTGGAATATGTGTTTCATTGTTGGGTATTTTTTAGATGATTTGAATAATCCTATAGTGGGGATCATTTGATCAGTCATAGTTGAATGTATGACATGTTGTGAAAGAGATGGGAATATTGTAAGGCCGATTATTGGACATTTGAGGTAGCATCAACTATTTTAGTTCTTGGGTGAGAGTTGGGCTTCTTGTTTTCCAATATGTATTCTCTAGGATGATAAGCATTTGTGTTGGGGAGTATTTTATTCCCCTTTTCATCATAGGGTTTTAAAAGTTATAGGAAATTTGAAAATTTGTTACTGGAATTTTTTCAAGGGGAAATGGTAAATTCACTTATAAGATTATCTATAATAATTTTTTCAACCACTACGTTGGTCCTAAAATAGGGTGTTTACACATGGGTAAAAGTTTGGTGGAAATAAAATCTATTCAAATTTTCGAAGAATAATAAATTTTTAATTACTAAACTATTTATTTATTAATCTATGTTTGTTGTGTGATATGTTTCAAATAGTGTATCAGATGGATATTTCAATCACTATTATTGAGTCTAGAATTTGGGGTTTTTTCTATCTTATGTATAACATAGCTTGGGTTCTAGGTCTAGGGATATAAAAATTTTATTTTCATTTTATTTTTATTTTTTCTTCCCTTATTCTTTGTTTCTCATTCTTATCACATTTATCCCTTTTGGGTTCTTATGTCCACCCATTGGGGATTTTGATTCAAGAAGCTGATAGAGGTAGAGAAATATAAGATAGAGATGAGGGAGGAGGAACCTCTTTTATTGCTTGTTCGGTGGTAGTAAAGTCTGAACAAGTACGTGGCATAGATCTGGTGTGATGATTCAGCAGTTTCCTCCCAGAGATCGGCCTACTTTTTGTTTTCAATGTAAATTTACACAAATTTTTTTTAATATTAAAATATTTTTTTGGGTCATTGTGGACCATGTGGGTCAATATAGGATAAATTGGGGAGAAAGGGGGGTTTCGAGGTGTTTTGGAGGTTTTCTATTTTGAGTAACATATGTACATGGCCTTTGGTTTAGATAAAACACACATTGTGTCCTTCTTGTTTGGGGAAGATTATTTTTTTGATACAAAATTCCATGTATATTGTACTACATGTCATTTAGTGAGCCTATGGGTGTAGCCAAGTACTTGGCCAGACTCCTCGTGCGAGGATATGTGGTCGTGTAGGTTACACGAATAGACCCTATGTGGGAAACTCACCATGTATTCATACTTGGATAGGAAGAACACTTGGATATTACATGTGTGTTACATGGATAAATAACCCATAGGGGAGTACACACCATGTTTTGGTTGGGATTCACAGGTCGGTACCCAAGTGGTTGTACCCGTTGTTTATATAGAATACTTCTAATGTAATTAGGAAAAGTAAATTCTCAGTATCCTAAGGTATATGGAGAGGTAGAACCATTGTGGATACATACCATTTAATTGAAGTAAAAATTATATACCTTTTCTTCCCGATTTATTTTTTACTATTTTGTACCCTAGAGACAAAATTGGACTTGTGAGTAGTCCAATATGCATATTTTTTCACACATAACATGATGGTAGAAACCTTTTAGTTGTTAAAGTCCATTTGGATGGTATTTTAGATGGATGGTTTTTTTAGGAGTATATATTCAATGTTTGGATCTAGAATCATTATAGGGGATGGTTTGTAATCTACGAGGCCTGGGTGAGGGTTGCAAGCACATTAGTTATCATGGCTTGTAGATTCCATGTATGTTTTTATCAAATTTTATCTGTAACAAACATAAAATTAGGAATCATATAGTATCATTGAGGAGATATTATTTTGGACCTACTTGTTGGGACCAGTTTCTTGAAGTTGTAGTAGTTTAGGTCTAGCTCCAATGTTTGTTAATCAGAGTTGTTAGTGCATTCAGACTAGGTTGTATCCATGTGATGGAAGCTACATCCATGTGTTGTTGTTGAGTTGAGATGAGTCTGGAGGGGACCTAATAGATAGACATGTGGAATTTTATTCCTTTTGATTCCCTTGGGGGTGAGTTAGTACTCATGGAACAGTTGTGTGACAAGAAGGTCAGCTGATGTTTTCTTTCATGGGTGTTTCCCTTGAGTTTTTTATAGATTAGGATTCCTTATAAGGTCCTAATTTTGAGGTGTTCATAGGGACCATTGTGAATTCCCTAGTTGAGGTTTTTTTCTACTAGATTCCACTATATGTGAGTTTATGATCAAGGATCAGTTGGAGGCCACTAAGGTATATTTTTCATGTTTCCATAGTGGTTATGTTCCATGATCTAGATGAGATATAGGAACACCTCATAGGTTGTCCTTTTCTTTTTTAGGGATTTTTTCCATTTGTGGACCATTAGTGGGCATGGTGTGAGTGATTTGGTATAGCAAGGGAGTCCCTAGTTGAATTCTTCTTTGTGTTATGACCATGAGGATTGTGGTAGCCCTACTTTTTATTATATCCCTAAGGTGGGTAATTAAGAACTTGTGGTGGTAAATTAATTATATGTAGAGATATAGTGGACTATAGGAAGTCCCCATGATCTATTGGATGAGAGTTTATCAACACTTCTAGTGCATCTAGTTTGATGGTGGGTTTGATTTTGGATCATACCTTTTTCTGTAGGCTATTCAATGTGGTGTTTTATATTGTTCCTCCTCATGAGTTTTTATTAGAGAGGGGACTCTTAGAATATCATGGATAATTCATCAGCCTTGTGTTTTATCTAGTTCTATATTTGATTGATTGGATATGGTTATATAGAAATAGTGATCTAACGGGCGATCTGGATGAGTTCTACCAACTCAATTTGATTGTGTTCGCTAGATAGAGTGGAATCAAGATCATGAGGTTATAAGAAACTCATGGAGTGGTTTTTTCCATTGAGGATGATTTGGTTATCCCATCCCTATGTATTTTTTGTGATAAATTTTATATATATGAATCCCATATTTTTTGGGGTCAATAGTTATTCTCTAATTCATTAAGTAATACTTTCAGGACTACCAAGTTATCAAGATGCTCTAGACAAGATATTTTTCTCATGAATTTCGATCATGTTTTAGGATTCCAAGATCCCAGTAGATGCACTATTTCTTTTGGATGTCTATGGTTGTACCCTGGGGTCAAACATCAATGAATGTTGCATTTAGACTTCTTGGAGATTCAATGAAGATCTAGAAGATGTGTTGTTTTTTGTGTGGATTAGGAGAAATTTGTTGTAAATCCTTTGGAATGGGATATAGAGTGGGTATATTTACCTCACATGTCAGGATATAACCCAATATTAGATGATTTATTTTTGATCCCCCCTTTTCATTTAGTTTTATTTATTTTATTTTAGCTAATATTATTCTTCAATTAGGGTGGGAATATCATGTTTGTATGCTCCTATTATTCCAAGGTATTATAGGTTCACTGTTGGGGTGTCCTACTAAGATTTATCTCTCAACCATATATCTGAACCTATGTTTTTATACACATATGATGTATATATTCAGGGTGGATAAAAAGTTGAGTGATAGATGGTTTTGACACCTTTTGATTCATGATTGTGCAGAGACACTCTTATGTAGTCTTAGGATCTTGTTAGTGCAACTCAAGTGTTTTAGAGACCGACTATTAGTTTTGGATCAATATCGGCCATATATGATAATATATTTTATTTTTATATGTTTATTTTTATATCTAGTTGATCCAATGGGAGACTAATACTTATAAGTTTTTCATGATTTGAGTTTGTATGTGTGTATTCCGCATTATATTTATTATAAATTTCCCTTCACTTAGTTTATTGATTATTCTTAATCTTATGTGTTTTCTTTTGTATATTTTGGTTTTTTTCACATTTATTGAACACTAACTATAGGGAATAATATCTGAAGGTATCCTTTATACCCTCACCGCTTGTTATAAGTCTCTAGAATTCAGAGAGGTGCACTTAAGGCCTTGTGGTGAGTAGGATTAGTTTACATGTTAGGTTGATCCAAGAAGGTTTGTTATAGAATTCATAATCCTTAAAATCATAATCATTCCACTAAGGCCTTATGACATGTAATCTAGCATAATTGGATAAATCCTATCCAAATTCCCAAACTAGTTTGTCTCTTTAGAACTACTAATTCAAAGAGGGGATATATAATTATAAACCCCACACTTCACATAATTAGTCCAATGCATTCAATATATGAGAAAATAATATATCTTAATCAACATTATTTATTCAAAAACTATCCATATATAAAGAAATAGCATGCAGAATTGAAATAATTTCCTAATTTATAGTGAACATAATCCATACACATAAATAATTATGATGGTATTATTATAACATATTTCTATTGGATAATAAAATGGTTCTTATTCTTGATGAATAGAAATACCATAAAATTGTCATTAAATTTTTTTTTGAGGAAAATATCCTATAAATTTTAAAATATAATTTTAAAATATTAAAAATTATAGAATTTTATAGAATTTTTTTTTGAGAAAATATCCATGGAAACTTATAAAGTAATCTCCATATCATTGTGTTGTCATGATGGAGGGAAATTCCATTTCTGTCTTGTATTTTAAAATAAAGGTTACTTTCACATTTATTGTGTAAAAACTAAATAAGTAAATTGTTTATAAAATTATAAAAATATTCATTTTGATTTTTTAAATCTATCATGAGTAAAAATGAATTTAAACAATCATAGTGGAATATTGAAAATATTATTGAAATCAAATTTAGAAATCATGGATGTTGTAGAAAATGATTCCCAACAATAGAGGAATCAAAGTTTATTTTTAGTAATAAAAATTTATATTTTCAGTACATAAAAGAGAAAAATTAAATGAAAATTTATAATTTATAAAACATTATAATAGGAAAATAAATTATATTGGTTTTATTATGGAATTATCATATAACTACACTGACAGAGAAAAAACATAAAAAATCTTGAATAATGGTGTGATTGTGAAATAAACCCTTACCATTTTGGTAACTTTCAAATCAGTCCCCAAAGAAATAAATTACTTAAAATGAAACATTAAATGTTGTGAATGTAAATAGAGGAATGATATAACCTATAAATGGGGATGTAGACCTACATCATAAAATAAAATAGGTTTATATCATAACATATGTCCCAAAGAAGAAAACTGGAGTTGATGAACCCTTAAATTGATCACAAAATTAAAATTATAATTAATCAATGAATTTATTTTGTGTAACAAATTTAAATACACACATAAAATTTATAAATGAAACATAAATACCTAAAATTATATTTCAGAATTTATATTTACATAATATAATCAATAGAGTGGTGATATAACCGAATGAAATAAAATTGAGTTATGAAATACTTACCACTTGGTAACATTAATGTCAAATACACTTTGAGGAAATAATTTTAATTAAAAATAAAAATACCATGAATTATGAACATTTCATGATGTAACATGTAAAATGATTTCCATAAAACTACATAATATAAATTAGGTTCATAACATTAAAATATACCTTAATGAAAGGAAATTGAGGTAAAATATCTTATAAAAGGTTCGACAAATAATTTACCTTACTTATCTTTTGAGATAATAAAATTATTGTAATTTTTAACTTTTTATTAAACTTTTTAGTTTTTATTATTTTTATTATTATATTTATTACCAATCCATTTGTTAATTATTAATTAATGAATTTCTTGTCAAATGTTTTGATGATATTCAGTTCATATGAAAAAAATAAAAATGGTATGATTAATTTTATAAAAGAGGTAATTATTCCACTATATAAAAAATAATAATAATAACATAATTATAGTTTTTATAAATTAGTTCTTCTTTTAAAACCAACCATGAAATATGGTTTATAAAATTGAACTACATTATAACCATGAAGACAGTATATTGTACGTACACATGAGTAACACTTATATTTTCCAATGATCAAGATGGAAATAAGGTCAGTGTTATTTTATCATTATAGTATTATTACAATATCAAAAATATTATATTATTATTTTATATGCACCTATGTATACAATCTATGTGATGTGGTAATGGAAAATGAATCACATCAAATTATTGAGGTTTAATCGACACATATGGAGGAGCAACATTATCATATTTCAATGAATGGAAATGTTAGAATATATATGATATATTACATTTAAATTATGATAAATATTTTATTAATATGATATATATATAAATTAAATCCAAAATCATAAGTTTTCAAGAGAAGTGATTATGGGAAGCACATTGTATTGGTTTGCAAGACTGAGGCATGTCATACACACAAATGAAAGATTAATTTCTAATTTTATGGAAGTAGAAATAAATTTAAGTGATTACATTAGCATAATAACTAATTATTATATAATAAATAATTATTTTATTATATCATCTTATGTGATCAGGATTTGAATGATAAGGAATAATAAATAAAAAAGACCAATTAAGAATGATAATTGTTCTTCAAACAACCTCTTTAGAATTATAGCAAAAGTCTTACAAAGAGGGTTTTATAATAAAAAAATGTCATATAGGATGTGGTAAGGGAAGTAAGTAAGATATTTGGGTAGTTATTGACTGATTGAAAATACTTTTGAATTGTGATGAAAAAGGGACACAAGGTTCCCTATGATAAGTGAGGGAAGGGACACTTTTAGAATTTATTAAAATATTAGAGTAATATAAATTACTATTAATGAAAAAAGGATCCAAAATTATATAATTTGAATATATCATGAGTATGGGATGAAATTAAATCACACAATATAATTTGGGCAATTTTAGAGTAGGTTTGTACCCATATATCTTTCTTTTAACCTATGTTAACACTTTTTGAAAGTTATAATGATAACAATGTTTTTAATCTTTAGGGGTAAAAATAGTAACTCTGAAAGAAAAATTATCCAATAAATGGGATATAGATGATATTTTACACCAAATAACAATAACTATTCAAAATATAATATTTTTAGAAAATTTAAATCCTTTAATAAAATATCATTTATTTTAAAATATTATTATAGTAATTGATGGAAGTATTAATTTAAATTGACTTTAAATTAAATATGAAAACAAAGGAAATAAAATATAATCCATTCACATATCAATAAAATTTTATATTTATCTAAAAAAATTCATCATAATAATCAATTAAAAATATATTAATTTTAATATTATTAAAATAATTTATTTTATTTTAATATTAATTGAATACATATTGTGTCAATATTGAAAAATCATTTAAGATAATTATATCATTAATAAAAACTAGAAATAAATTACCATGATAAAAAAAAATTGTATTTAAAATTCCTATTTATAACCAAACTTAATTTTTATATATCCCTATTAGAAAATATTATTTTTATTAAAATAAATAAAGTGAAATTTTTGTCTTTATGTTTTACTTAAATATTTTAAATGTAAATATTAAAGAAATATGGAACCAAGAGGACATATATTTTATACATTGATGAATATGGTCAAAATAAACTCATACAACAGGATAGATGCAAGTGTTAGAGCTCATTTTAAGTCCTTATCATGTTATTTTTAACTTTAATTACCCGAAGTACCCTTTTACCGGTGTGATATTGTTTTACCATTTTTACTACACATTATGAAAAAAAAATTGTTTTTATTATTTAAAATTATTAATTATTCTTATTAAAAATATTTAATATATTTTATCAAATTAAAACACTATAATTGTAATATATTTATTTTATAATTATCCCTCAAAGGGTAATAAAAAAATACTTTTCAAAAAAATGGCATTTAAGTCTAAAAAATGCTTTACACTAAGATCAATTATAATAATGGATTTTAGGTAATTATTTTAGTTTTATATAAATAAAAGAGTCTTATATTAATTTAGTATAAACTTAAAAATATTACTATTCCTTTTCAGTGAAAATAAAAAACATAGTATTCAGAAAACTCTATGGTTTTTACAATTTAAAAATATATATATCTTTTCAAAAAAATCCAAACATATCACCAAAATTTAAATTTGATATAATGATTTTATAAAAAATATTATTATTTTTTAAAATAAAATTTCTAAATTTAAGACAAATTTAATATAATACATTCACACAAAATTTAAAAAAATCATTTTTTAAGATAATATATTTTTAAATAATAGCATGATTTTATTGAAAATTAAGTGCATATTTATTATTATAAAATACATTATATAAAACCATTAAAAATATTTTAATAATGTGATTAACCCTATTCACAGCATCGAATTCAATGACTATGGTTTAATATTCATATATAAATAATAATATATCATAGTTCACTTATGGTTGGTGTTGTGTGTAGTATATTCAATTGAATGTAGTGTTCTTTTTAAAATAAAATTATGTTACAGTCTCCCCACCCCTCAAAAAAATCCATCTTCACTATTTGAACCTATTCTGGTTAATATAGGGTTTGAAATTTGAAAATTACTATTTAGAGAAACCATATAATAAAAAGGGTTATTAAAATATTTACAATAAGAATATATACGGAAATACAACAGTAATCTAGAATAACAAAAAATAGGTTTCAAAATAGGTGAACCTTAGTAGGAATTGAAAAAATGGTTATAGAGGTTGAAAATAATTTTTAGGTGCTAATATATTTTTATAGAGAACATTGTTATGATGATGAGAATAAGCAAAAAACTTGAAATCCATGAGGGGATAAAAGACTATCAATTCATAAAAAAAATTAATATGATAACACTTTTATTTCAAGATCATATTCTGAGAATTATTTAATTATTCTACCATAAATATTGTTAACAAAATTAAATATACTTACTTTAAAAGTGAAATTTCATTTCATAATTAATTTTTACCATAATAAAAAAATTTACCCTAAATGATCATTACTTTAGATGAAATTATTATGCATGAAGCAATATAATCATCGTTTAATGGATCACATAATCCAAAAAAGAATAACTAACTGTATATACTATCTTTAATAAAACCAAAATGATTAATAAAATTTAATATAATAGAAAAAAGTAATAAACCATCATATGAGTAAATAATACATTAATCTCTAAGTTTCATAAAAAAAGGTTTGACATAGATCATTCCATAAAAAATAAACCTATAGAATAAATAAATGCAATATCCTCAGTATTAATGACAATTTTGACATCAAAGTCTATCTCATATCATTCATCATACATATCTAAAAAACATATTATCATTCTTCCCAAATATTACTTTATGTTAAAACAAAAGTTTATATAAACCTTAGCTATATAAAACATCACCCAAAAAATTAATAATCACTATAAAATCTCAAAAATATATTACCCTATAATATAATTTCTAAAATCAAATTAATCTTCTTACATCTAATATTTTATGTAAAAAATATCATATTAACTGGGAAATCAATTAGGTTAGTGGTAGTCATTGTACCTTTATCACACTTCGGTAGTGGGGAAAGCCCTAAATCACTTCTAAATTAAACATGATATCTCCCAATATATGGGTTTTCCTTTATCAAAAAATATAATTCCAACATAATTCCTAAAAATATGATGAACATCATCAAAACAGACATTAATTACATAAGTCACTTTTTAACAACAATGGTTTTCTATATAACTTATTTATTCCAAAAAAATTAAATTAGATTAATTGATTATTATTACCTCAACATCAATGATAATTTTAACCCTAAGGGTTATCAATAAGCTAGAACATATATCCGAAAAACATTCAAGTATTATTCCAAAAATAACCTTCTCAATAAAACATATACTAAACCAAAGGTTTTATTTCATATAAATATCTCCCAAAATATCCTTAATCAGGTTAAAATCTAATAAAATTAAACCAAAAAATGGGTATATATATATTAAAATTAATAATCAACCATAGAATTATCAACCCAAGATACTTAAGGTTTTTCCCATATCACTATTTCATGTTATAGGTTTATATAGGTTCTATTCTACCACACATCATAATAGTTCATGAAGAAAAAGTGAATTAATATAATCATATACCCCAAGAGTGTTAAACTAGGTTTTTAGTAAGGGCATTCACACCATGCATGATAATGTAGACCAAGATACAATCGAACAACTATTTTGGGGTTATTATCGCTAGATTCATTTTCTTAAAAATCATTCCCACAGGTAGTATCTAGAAATGGATGTTTTACTAAGAAAACCACATCATAACTAATGTAAAAAAATTAAGTTTGTTATCCTATAGAAAAAAAATATCCTAAAACTATGTAATTGGGTTATATTCCCTATTTTTTGTTTTCTTGGTTCTAGTTCCCATAATTTCTACTAAAACTACTATGATACCAACTATAAAGACACCAAAAATAGTATCTTATAGGTAGTGGATAATTTTTTACATTGGAAACAGATATAAGAGATAAAATCCAAAAGAACTGAATGGTTTAGCAGTATTGTTATAATATAATCATTATTAAATCTAGCATTGTATTTGAAAAAATAAAAAATTTAAACACAGTGAAAATAAATATCTTACATCCTTGAACTCATTCAAAAAAAAAATTCAAAACCTGGGGAAAGGAAAGAATATAATGGTTAACTAAAATACACATTGAGTGTTACATTCAATGGAACTATTATGAGTAAATAACGTATTTTCAATATAGAAATGTAAATAACTGAAAACACACTCCATATAATCAATTATATGAAAAAAAAATTAACATGGAAGGAATAAATAATTATGAAATATTTCTATATAAATAATGTAATGAGATTTAAGCTTGTTCATGAATATCATAAATAATAAAATAATCACATTGACATCAAAAACTGATTTTATAACGATGTAATGCACAGTTTCGATCATCATAAACTTACATGTTAAGCCCTGTGTTAAGACATCTTATATAAATGGGTAATTCTTTGTCTAAATTCCCAATGTAGTTTGTCTTGTCATAAATAAATATGCATCAAGGGACTATACAATTTTGTTCCCCACACATTACATAATTATCCCAATGAACTCATCATAAGAAAAAAATAAAACAACGTAATCATTATGCCTTATTCTAAATCTAACATTATAATAAGAAAGATTATTCCTAATGAAAATACTTGGAAAAGTGAATGTTATCATAAACCATATAGATAAATAATGAGGATGGTATCACTAAAAAATATTCTCAATGGAGAATAAAATTTTTTGTTCTCATTGATGAATAAAAATAAAATAAAAATATCATTAAAAACATTCTTGATGAAAATACACTATATACATTGAAATTGTCTATTAAAAAATAAAAAATACAAAAAATAATTTGAAATGAATTTTCTTTGAAAAGAACCATGGAAATATTTAAATGAAACTTTGAGGCATTGATAGGTCATGATAGTGAATAAATTCATTCTTTCTAAATAAGATAAAATAATCACTCCCTTTATATTTTCAAAAGAAAATTAACATATAACACATTCAAAAATTGATATAAATATTCCCTTAATTTTTTAAAAATATTCTATAATGGTTAAAAATATTTTTAAAAAATATTTTTGAAATATTAAAAACATTCCTGAATTTTTCTTTTGAAAACATGGACATATATGAAAAAGATTCTCGACGAAATAAGAAATTAAGTGTGTTTTTCATTTATTTTTGGTATTTTGAGTATATAAAAGTGGAAATTGAAAGGAAAACTCACAATTTTAAAAAATAAAAAGATATGATGAAAATATATTTGGTTTAATATATAAATATCAATTAATTTTCCCAATATATCCTAAAACGCAATTCTTTTGAATAATGATAATATTTTGGAACAAACCATTACCACATTGGTAAATTCTAAATCAGTACCTCCATGAAATAAATAAAAACAAATAAATCATTAAATTAAATTAATGTAAAGTTATTTGAGATACAAAATATCAATAGGGAATTATGTACACCATATAAATGAAAATAGTTGTATAACATAACATATTTCTAAAGAATAGAATTTTAGACTAAGAACACATATAATGATAATAACATTTAAGTCTGAATTACTTAGTTAATTGATTAATTGGTAAAATTTAAAATCCACACAAAATAATATGATAAAAAATATCCTTTTCAAAATGAATCATTACATAATATAATCAATAAATAATTGATATAACCCAATTAAAGAAAATTGATTTATGAAATAATACCACTTGGTAACTTCCATGTGATATCCCATTGGATGAAATAATTCAAATTGATACATAAATACAAGTTTGTATTAATTAATTATGAAATAACTTGTAAATGAGGTATTATATACACCATATAAAATAAATTTGGTGGATAACATTAAAATATTCCTTAATGAATAGAAATTGAGATGAAATATTTTACCTTAGGTCCGACTAATGACCTACATAATTTATCTTCTTGACTAAAAAATTTATAATAATTAGTTAATTTCTTAAAAACATTTTTCATGTTATTATTAATTTTTATTATATTTAGTACCATGTTATAAAAAATTATATTTGTATTTAAGTTCATAATTGATTTTTTGATTATATTCATTTCATATGTTTGAAATGACATTGGTAAGTTGAGTATTGTAAAATATTTCATTTTTACATCATCTTAAAAATAATAGTATATATATAATTATCATTTTTATAAATAATTTATGGTTTAGAAACCAATAATGAAATATTTTGATGAAAAATTTACTACTTACAAGTATAGAGATGGCTAGTCATACGTATACATGAGTAATGATTCCATTTTTCAATAATCAAGATAAAAAAAAGTTAAGTGTTACTTAATACTTAAATAATTATTATTAAATTATAAATATAATATTATTAATTTAAAGATACTTATATATAACTTCCATTTGATTTGTTAATGAAAAAAGATCACATCACTTCATGGATGTGGTAATACACTCGTATGCATGAGCGACATTATCATCTTTAAATGAATGGAGATATACCAAAATATGTAATGTATTTATTCTAAATAATGATAATTACATCATTAATATTATAAATATATATACATTAAATCCATCATAATAATTATCTGAAAGATTAAATGATGGAAAATTAATTACATCTGTTCGTAAGATGAAATTCTTCCACACACATGAATGATGGTTTCATTTCATAGTTGAAGTTAAAGGAGAAATATATGGGTTGTTACATTAACATAATAACATATGATTATATGAGATAATATATGTAATTATATAATCATGGTTGAATAATATTTTAAGGAGGTGAAATAATTAATAATACAAAAATAATCAATTAAGAAAGATACCCCTTCATTAGACAACCTTGTTACGTTTATAGTAAAATCCTTTATATGAGAGTTTTTTATAAAAAAGGACTCTGTGACATGGTAATTAAAGTAAGAAATGGATTTGGGGTAGGTATTAGGTGAACCATAAGTCTTATTATGTTTTATGAAAATGGGAGAGGAGTATCTCTTTTATAAGGGAGGGGAGGGTCACTTTTGAAATTTCATAACATATAAAATTAAAATAAATTAATTATGATTTAATAATGGATAAAAATGATATAACTTGATTATATTATGTGTATGGGTATAAATCCAATCATATAATAAAATTTATAATGTTTAGATTAGTTTTTTAGCTTTATCTATTTTTCAAAACCCACATTTTCCCCTCATGACAATTACCATTAAAACAATTTTTTTACTCTTTATAGATGAAAATAGTTACTATTAAAGGTCAATAGGAAAATAAATGGAATATTATTGTAATTTTAACCGTATAAAAATAACTTAGTTGGAGATAGTATTTTTAGAAATTGTTATTCATTTCATAAAATATTATTTATTATAAATTTGCATTAATATAATTATTGAACTATTCATTTAATTTGACATTGAAAACAACAAGAAAAAAATGGAATTAGAATCTAATAATTTTAAAAAACACTAACCTGTAATATTTTTATATAAAATTTATGTAACTAATTAATTATTAAATTTATATATATTTTAATATTTTTAGAATCATTAATTTTAATTTTCTTTTAATTGAATAAAAATTGTGTCTATATTATATAAATATTTAGGATAATTATTTCATTACTAAAAATTATAAATAAATTACCATGTTAGTAAATTTATTTTTCTTTCAAATTAAAATTTATAACTGAACATAGGAATTTTTATCCCAAAAAAATATTATAGTTATTAAACTAAAAAAAAGTGAAGTTTTCTTCTTTATCTTTTACAAAAATATTTTAGATTTCAAAATCAAATAAATATGAAACCAATTCACAATATATTTGATACAAAGATATAAAGGGATTAAATACACTAAAAAATAAGACAATGGAAAGTTTTAGGGTAATTTTTATTCTTTACAATATTTTTTACCCTTAATTACTTGATTTATGTTTTTACCATGGTGATAATGTTTTCCTGTTTTAACTATTCATTTTGAAAAAATATTATTGTGACCTTAATAAAGAATTATAATTATGAATATTTATAATATGGAATCCATTTTACTAAATTTAATCTCTATTATTGGATTAAATTCAATTTTATAATTATGTGACAAAGTACGAAGAGAAAATATTAAAAAACCTTTCTTATGTATAAAAGATTTAATATAATAAGAACAAGTATAATGTTGATTCGTGTGTAATTAATTATATTATTACTATACAAATTAAAATTATATCAATATTTTATTAACATCAAAAAAATATGGGGCTTTGTTAATGATAAGAAATGATTGTATTTGAAAAAATGGTACTTTTTTAACTATTCACTGAAAAATCGTACCTTTTTGAAAAATTCAAAAATTTCAACATTATTTAACATTGATATCAATATTTCAAAAATGCGACTATTTTTTACTAAAAAATTTATAAATGTGGATGAAATTAATTATAATTCCCTTACAAAAAAGAAAAATAAAACCATTTTTGAAGAAAATATATTTTCTAAATTTTAAAATGGATATAAAAAACTAACATACTTATTTAATATTAATATATACATTATATAAAACAATTATAAATATTTTAATAATGTTTTTAACCTTATTTATACCTTTAAATTCAATGAATATGTAATGACAGTTATATTTAAAAAACAATATTTCATGGTTTGTTTGTGCTCGATGTTTCATGTTGTATACACTATCTTACAAAGTGTTTTTTAAAATCGTAGTTTGTTACATTATCCCCTAATTTAATAAATGTCATCCTCAAAATATAAACTTGTTCTCATTAATCAAGGTTTTGAATTTTAAAAAAAAATAAAAAACCCAAATCATAAAAAGGGTTAATAAAAAATCCTCTAAAATAGAGGGGATAGGAAATATGATTGTTATTTAGAATAATCCAAAACATAGTTTCCAAATAAGATATCATTAGTGTGATTTAAACATATTTAAATGGAGAATAAAAAATACCATAGACTAAAATTTAGTGATAGATAACATAGTTTGGAAAAATTAAAGACCAAAAAACCAAAAATATATGAGGGGTCACAACACCAAATTCAATAATTAACGGCGGTTTCATAAAACACCCCGATTTTTAAAAAAAAATTATAGAATCCATTTTTAAATAAATACTGATAAACCTAATTTTTTTATGAGTGAAACTCCCCCCCCCCGATCTCGACACCCCCACCCCTCTTCCCCTAACCCCATCGAACCCCTTGCCCCGTTGAAACCTAGCCCCTTGACGTCGGCCCCCACCCCATCAAACCCCAGCCCATCAAACCCTTGCCCCTCACCACTAAACCTCAGCCTCTTAAAACCCTAGGACCTCACTAATAACCCCCATCTTCCCCTCATCATCGGTCCCCTTCTTTATTTCCACCTTTACACCATACTCTTCCAAACTGTCAAATACTAGTTGGGGTAATTCTTCTTTTTATTATATATTTTTTGATTTTATATAATATTTCTGTTCGAGCATGTTTATGCTCTATATTAATGGAACCTTGTATTCATGTGTGTGTGATGACTTTACTAGTAATATGGGATTATTATCATGAGTTAGGAATGCTCTTAATTGGATGGATGCATTTGTTATTCTGTTTTTGAATGTGGCATTGATATTCCAAGTTGATGAAATGGATAAATTATTTATGATTTTTTTATTTAATTAAAATAAATTAGTATGTTGTTTTTTATTTTCTCCCTATCATTTTATTTATATTTTTAACTCTGATCTAAGTTGTTCTATTCCTAGTGGCATGTGTGGTAATATTTTGGTTGCATTTCCTACTAGGTATGATTACTAACCCCATTCATATGAACATCTGTGCATATTCAAACACAACACTTGTTTTGATAAACCATTTAATTTGTAAATGTAAAATATTAATAATATTTTGTAATTGTTTTACAATAATAAAATTAATTAATTCAAATTAATTATAAAATGGATGGTAAATAACCTATATAAACACTCCAATAAATGATAACAATTATACTAATTTAATTTAGTGTATGGTGTAATAAAAAAATTTAGTGGGAACAATTTGACCTTTTGGAGTGAAATTAAATCCATTTCACTCCAATTATGGAGTTATATAATCATTTACTATGAAGTATTACCATTACTAAAAAATTGATGCAGCCTTTGAATTGTGAAATAGACATACCTCTGATGAAGGAAATGAACAAAAAGATTAAACAACATGATTATAATAGAACATAAATGAATAATAATAAATCATATATATATAAAAGTATTCAAAAATAATTATTTAATAAAATTAATTTGATTATTTAGGGGTTAAGAGGCATGCACTAAGCCAATTCGGGAGTCGAGGTAAGAGATTTTATTTTTCGATCCTTCTTTTTTTAATATATTGTTTATCTAAGGTCCATATTCTCTAATAAGTAATATACTCAAAATATTATAACAATAACTTAAATATTTCCATTTTCTTTTTAGGTGTTACTTATCTCCTTTACTATTATAAATATTAAATGATCATACTAGGATCACCTAGATTTAGTGGCCCTATGGTGTTTCTCCCATTATGTCTGTTTTAAATTAATTAATGTATGGTTTTTATTTTTCTTTTATTTTATATAATATTATCCATGATTTATTTCATTTTTTTACATTGACTTTTTTAGAACTGTTATGACTCTTATTATAACTAGTTTTGTTGTGTTTTTTTCACTTCCATTTATCTATTTTCATACCTAGTAATACTTATGTGTTTTAATTTATTTATTTTCAAAGGACTATCACATTAAAATTTTCATCAAAGAAAGAAAGGATAATGATGTCGAATTATTTTAAAAGGAAAATAGTATATACATATATGTTTATAGTCAAAATGATTAAAGATTTATGATGAAAAATGAATAAAACAAACATAAGTTTAGAGACATTTGAATATGGTTAGTTTGAAGACACTTTCAAGGAGACTACTAATGAAAAGATCAAATATACACATGTCCCCCACTTTAAGATTATTTTATTCTAAAAAAATACTTCAACCAATACATGATTTTAACCGTTCATGATGCATAAATCAGTTCACTACCCAATTTCTAGAATTATATGAATCCCAAATGTTGGTTGGATTATATCTTTACTTGAAAATTCTCTTATCGAACTAGTATGGAAATTTTTGTAAACATGTAGAGACAAGTAGAGGAACACAAACACAAGAGTAAGAGTGGGATAGGTAGAAAATATATGAAGAAGGGAATGAAGTAAACATGAAAGAACATGAAATTTAAAGGGAATAATACCAATTGACATAGGTAGCTTGGCCCCATATTAATGATGCAGAATGGGTTTTCATATTTAAAAGATTTAATACACTCCAAGGTTTCATTTCCATCAACTACGATTAGATTCAACCTGAGTGGAGGATTTCAGATCGACAACTCTATGTTCCTAATTTTTTTGGGTGGAGGCTTAATATAATTTTTTTAGTACCTTCTGAAAGTGTTTAGCCTATTTTTATTGTCGACACATCCAACATGGTGAAAAATAACATATATAGACTTGATATGTGAAGATGAGGAAGTAGTTGTAGTTGATACTGTAGAACACAATAAAATACCCCCGGCCTTCCTGAAACCAAATATGGTGTCCACAAATCCTAGTTTCAAATTCCCATTTGATCTCATCATTACGAACAAGAAGAACCACAAAACCCCTGTTAAGATCATTTTGGTAGCACCTCACGAATTTAGGAGGGATCCTCTATTCATTCAAACCAAGATTTGTGGTCAGCAGGTATGGTTTCAGGAAGGATGTGGTAGTTCATCGATTTCTACGGTATCAACTATAGCTACTTCCTTTTCATCACATATCAATGTTATTTAATTTTTATTATCACCATCTCCAATGCATTGAAAATAGAAATAGTCTACCCTCTTTCAGAAGGTATGGAAACAACTTTTATTAATCCCCCATACAAAAAAAACTAGGAACACATGGTTATCGAACCCTAATCCTCAACTCAAGGTGAATCTACCTGTAGTTGAAGGAAATGAAACCATGGAGTGTGTTAAATATTTTAAATCTGAAAACTCATTCTGCTTCCTTACTATGATTCCAAGCTATATATGTCAGTTTCTATCATTCCCATAAAATTTCTTGTTCTTTCATATTTACTTCATTCTCTTTATAGATTTTCATACCTCTCACACACTCTCTCTTGTGTTTATGCTCCTCTACTTGTCTATCCATATATGAAGCAACTTCCATTCTAGTTATACAAGATAATTTTCAATAAAATATGTAACCCATTAAACATTTGGGCTATAGATAATTCTATAAATTAGGTATTAAATTTCATTATGCTTCGTGAATGTTCAAAATCATGGATTGGTTATAGGATTGTTGTAGAAGACAACAATATAAAAGCTGGGGAGGTGTGTATATTTGAGCATGTCATTAGTAGTCTCCATGAAAGTTTCATTAAACTTCCCATATTCAAATGTCACTAAACTTATGTTTGTTTCTCTCCATTTTTCATCATAAATATTTAATCCTTCCAACCATAAGAACATATATATTTAATAATGTCGTTTTAAAATAATTCAACATCAATAGCCTTTCTTTTTTTGATTAAAATTTGATTTGATAATGCATCAAAAATAAATTAATTATTTATATACACATGATAAAAAATAATATATATAATATATTATTTATTTTTCAATTATTTTTGTTGAATATAAAGATAAAACACCTCTCAACTCTCTATAAATATTATTAATAATATAAAGGAATTAATTTCCATTTTTTTGATATTTTTTATCACTTGTTGAATTATTAAATTTCACTCATTTTTTAAATGGATGTACTTAATATTATATATCCAATAATAATGCTAAAAATATATTTTTAAATATATATTTTTATGCTATTCAGAATATGCTACCTAGAAAGCTCCCTAAAGTTTCTAGTGGGTCTCGCCCTTTTTATGGTTCTCCTCAGTTGCTGCCTATATTCCATTAAAATCTAAGTTCTTTGGAGATAGTGAAGTTCCTTGAGGAATTTGACCATGTATTTAGTGTGTTTGGAACTCCCAAAACTTATAGATTTGTTGTTTTTCTGTATCTAATTGGGGGTCCAACATTGGGAGAATGGGATTTTTTTCCCACCAATGATGCAAGTTGAGATGATGTTGGAAGCTTTTGATTTCATATTTTTCTGATGGTTTATACCTAAGAAGGTGGAGGTAAATAATAGGTAAGAGCTAATGAGTGTCCAGTAAAGTTAGTGAACAGTTAAGGATTATGTTGAACACTTCAAAGAGATGGTTTCCTTTTCTTTGAATGTGGTTTCATATAATCTATTTAAATCTTCTCTTTTCATTAGGGATCTTCATCCAAAGATCAAGGAGTGAGTCATATTCTCCAAGGATCTAAATTTTTATAAGTTGGTGGAGGAAGTGTTTTTGGCTAAGTTGTTGTGAAAGAATCATACAACACATTGGCTCAGTTGTTGTCTCCCGTGTTGGGTTGAAGACTTTTAGAGTTTCCTCATTTTTGTTTTTTGGATGTTGTTGGTTCATATTTCATCATAAAATTTTGAAGAAATCATCTATTAATAGTTCAATTGGGTTTTTTTAAGTGAACATTTAAATGGTTAGAATTTAATGAATTAGTTCCCATTATAGTTCACATAATGAAAATGTAATTTATAGCATGAATAAGTTTAATATTAGAATGTGTGTAAGTAGTATGTTCAACCAAAAACATTTACCCAATAGTAATTAATAGTCATTTTTGGGAAAACCCAATGTATTATCAGAGGATAATCCTTCCCCTCTTCTTTATTTTTGATCATAAGGTTATAGTAGTTTATATTTATTGATATTTTTTTATTCTATCTTAATCTCTACATCAGTTATATGTATTCTTCCATTGAAGATTTATTGGTGTAAGTTTGTTTTGGTTCATGATAAGTTTGGGTTGTATTTTGATATGTGAAAATGGTTTGTTAATTGAGAGATTAAATTTATGGGTTTCTGTGGTGGTTTATTGTTGTTTCATATAGTGGTGAAAATAATTGTGACTGTTGGCCTATGGTGAAATAGTTGTGTTATAGTTTATTCTTGGGTAGTTTTTTATTTGTTAATTGAAAGAAAAATGTATGAGACTGTGCATTTTTTCAGGGAAGTTTGTGGATGTGTAATATGTAGCGGAATTTTTTTTATAAATCAACATTTGGAAGTGGTTTGAACCACCCTTATACTATGATCTAGAAGTGGTTTTCCAACTAAAAAAATAAGCTTTAGCAGTGGTTTTAACAGCTGCTAAATCCTCATTATTTTTTTACCATATAAACACCACTAAAATGAAGAAAAACAACACTAAATACACATTCTATGGATATTACCATAAACTGCCACTAAATGGAAGGAGCCTCCATGTATTGGATTTCAGAACCAACTTTAGCGATGGTTTTTTGAAACCATTGCAGAACCATGTGGCAGTAGTATAAAACTGCCTACATATCAAAAAAAACTACCCCTAAGTAGTGATTTTCTTATAGTGGGTGAATAAACAACTAATTAATCAGAAATGATTATAATATAATAACATGTTTATTTCCAAATAAATTTATAAGAGTTAAGTAATTGTTTTACCATAAAGATGAAGAATATAATGATATATACTTATTTGACACGTATAATTTTGTCTTTTATAAATTTCCACCAAAATCTCATCTTTTTCACCAAATGAAGAGTATTTAAGATAAAAAATTTATTCCCAAATCATTAAAATTATATTCTAGTTAATCACATAAGTCAAAAAAATAATATCAATCTATTAATCATATAACTATTGAACACAAAATGGTTATCAAAATTTAAGAATATGGCCAAAATTAATAATTCTTTATATGATGAAATAAAATAGTAATCCCCAATTTTCAATCATTAAACCAAAGATTTATCATAGATCATTCAATAAATAAAAACCCATATATCCCAAATAACCTCAATATCCTTAACATTATATAATGTTTCAACCACAATGGCTATCTCATACCCTTCATATTACATTTCCAAAAATGATATTGCATTCTTCAAAAAAAATTATTTACATTAATCCCAACGATTATATATACATAGACCTAATAAAATGGGTCTTGAAATTTTATTAATAACCTATAAATATCAAAAATATGTTATCCTATATTATTAATCAAAAAATAAACTTAATCATTATTTATCAAATTATTCAAGTAAAAAATTTCACACTAACCTGAACACCATGTAGGATAGTGTTAGGTGCTTCACCTTTATCACTGTTCGGTAGTGGGTTCAATCCCTATGGCCTTATAAGATGTAGCATTTCATCACCCAACATGTGGGTGGTCTTTTTTTACAAACAATTTTACTCCTAAAAAATTCAAAAAAATATGATGAAAATCCTAAAAAATGTTATTAATCATTGAATCATTTTTTATCCACTATGGTTTTCAAAAAACACATTTTTTCTACAAAATAAAATAATCATAATTAATTATTATTATTACTTTAAAATCAGTGATCATATTAACCCTAATGGATATGAATATGTTTACACTTTTTTCCACAAAAATACATGTATTACTCCTAAAATAACATTCTCACTAAAACATATTCTAAAACAAAGAGTTTTTTTCCAATAAATGTCTTCCAAAATATCAGTAATCATGTTAAACTCAAATCACATAAAATAATGAATGGGGTATATATAGCTTTAAAATTATGATCAACCATAGAATCTTTATCCCAATACACTTTATGTTTATCCAATATCACTATGTAATATCATAGGTTTATATAGGTCTTATTCTCTCATTCATCGTAAAGGTTCATAATGAAATTTGAATTGACCCAATCACATAACTAGAGGGTGTCAAACTAGGTGTGTAGTAAGTGAATACTCACTATGAAGTAGAATTATGACTGATATATTATCCACCAACACATTTTCAGGATATTACCCATAGATTAATCTTCTACAAAACTACATCCACTTGTAGTGTACACACAAGGTTTTTTTACCAGGAATATTAGAAAATCTCTACCTTAACAAAAAATTTGGATGTAATTATATAGTTAGAAATATACTCAATATAAGTTATAGGGTTATATTACCTAATCATTTATTTCATAGATTTAGTTCCCAAGTTTTATTATAATCCTCTATGATACCAACTATAATGACCTAGACCCCAATAGACTAGAACAAGGTTCTAAATTATAAAAATGAAATAATATATTAAAGATCAAATCCCATAGTACCGAATGGTTTAATATTCTTATTAAACAAGATACATAGTTGAATGTCACATTATATTTGAACATATAAAAAATACAACATAGTGAAATTAAATACTTTTCATCCATGAACTCATTTAATGATTCTTTCTTCATATCTCAAGGAAATGAAGGAAAATAAGGGTGACTTGAAAATCTCAATAAGGATTATGAAGAGTGGAATTTTTCATGAGTAATAATTAATAATCAATATATCAAGGTAAATAACTCAAAAAACATGTCATTTAATAATTATCATGAGTATAAAAAATAATATGGAATAAATAAATTATAATAATATAATACCATATAAGCAATCACATGTGCTTGAAGATAGTCTATAGATATAAAAAATAATCAAATAATCACATTCAAATCAATAAATATTTTCATAATGATGGAATACATAATTCTAGATATTAGAAACATACAATCGACATTTTATGATAACAAATAATAAAAATATAGACAAGGCCTCAACCAAATTCCCAAACTAGTTTTTTTAATGATACCTACTAAGGGATCGAGGGGATATATAATTATAATCCCCACTCATCCTATAATATGTATAATTAATTCATAATATGAATAAATGACCTAAAATAGTCAACATGCCATACTAAAAACTATCTATATAGAATGAACTTGAATAAAAAATGAAAATACTTTCCCAACTTAATGTGATCATAAACCATTTAGAGAAATAGTAGGGATGGTTTAATTAGATAATATACCCATGGGATAATAGAAGGGTTTTTATCATTGGTGAATAAAAATACAAAAAAAAATATTTTTAAAATATTATTGAGGAAAATACACATTACACATTGAAATTCACTTTTTAAAAATAAAATTTCCTAAATATTAGGAAAAACATTTTCTTTGAGAAGAAAAATTGTAAATTTTGAAGGAATATTCAAATAATTGATCAGTCATTATGGTGGGAAATTATGTTAATTTTGAGTATGTAAAATCAATTATTCCATTATAATTTTTAATAAAATGTAAACAATTAAGTCATTCAAAAAATAATAAAAATATTCCTTTAAAAATTTAGTAAAATTTATATAATTTCTAAAAATTAAATTAAAACGTCATTTCTCAATAAAGAAATTCTAGAAAAACATTTTTAGAAATCATTGACTTGGAAGAAAATGATTTCTAAAAAAATAGGAAATAATGAATGGTTTTTATAAAAACATTTTTTTGGCCACTATGTACTTAATTATGGAAAATGAAAGTCAATAATATAATTTTAAAAAATAACCATAGAAAAAATATATAAATTGGATTTAAGATGGAAAGGTCATAAAATTTCCCAGTGGGGAAATAATCATAAATAATCTTAAATAATGATGATGTTGTGAAATAAACACTTACCACTTTTATAACTTTAAACTCATAATCCACCTGAAAAAATAACATCAAATGTATCATTAAATAACAAGAATTTTAATATATTAATTATATTACTTATCAAATGGGTAGTATATATAACTCATAAAATAAAATAGTTGTATATAATAACTTATGTCTCAAAGAATAAAAATTGAGATGCAAAACCATTATAATGATTATAATAATAAAGTGAGGATTAATCAATAAGGTGATTATGTATAAAAATGTAAATCTAGAAAAAAAAATTAAATAAAACATAAATAAGATAAGTTATATTTTACCTAGAAACTTGTAATAATATAATCAATGAAGAAGTGATATAACACAGTGAAAATAATTGATTTATAAAATACTTACCACATAGTAACATTCATGTCAACTTTCTTTGGATGAAATAATTTGAATTAAAATGTAAAACATCATAAATTTTGAATAATTCATGATATAACATGTAAAATCGGTGACATATATACCATATAAAATAAATTAGATGTATAATATTAAATTATGCCTCAATGAAAGGAATTTGAGACAAAATCACTTGCATCGGGTCTGAATCATCATGTGCATTCTTTAACTTACTGAATTTTAATATTATGTTAATTATTTACATTATTAATAAACTTATGAATTATATTATTTAATTTATATTTATTATGATGATATATTTAATTACTTAATTAATTAAGTTCATGTCAAATGTTTTGATGATATTCGGTTCATATGTCGAAAATGACATCGATAGGTTGAATAGGTAAAAGAGGTAATTTTTACATCATCTAAAAAATATTAATCATGAAATAATTATCATTTGTATTAATAAATTATAATTTTAAAACAAAACATGAAATGTGGTTTTGAAAAATTAACTACGTTACAACCATGAAGATGGTAGGTCATACGTATGGAAGAGCAATGTTTCCATCTCTCAACGATCATGATAGAAATAAGGTAAGTGTTATTTAATATTTATATTATAATAATAATATTATAGATATAATATTATTTCATTAAATATACATATATATATCATCCATGTTATGTATTATAGAATAAAAAATCACATCGCTCTATGGAGGTGGTAATCCACAAATACCCATGAGCGACATCATCATCTAGAAATAATTTAAAAGGTATGAAAATATAGGATACATTACATTAACATAATGATAAATATGTTATTGATATTATATATTTTCATTAAATCCATCATAAATAACAGGTGTGAGATGCATTTAAGGAAAATTAATTACGTAGATTCGCAAAGCGGTACTATGTTGTACACATGAATAATGGTTTCATTACCTATATGAGGGATGAGTAGATGGATATAGGTTATTTAATTAACATAATAATATCTAATTATATAGTTTATACTAAATTTATTATATCATAATGGTTTAATAATATTTTAATGGGATATAATATGAAATAAAACAGAAAGGCCCGGTTATGAATAATACATCTTATTCGGACAAACTTTTTATATTTACATCAAAATCCATCATATGATGGATTTCAAATCAAACCAAGGACTCTTAGGTGTCATAAAGTAATGAAATAATGGATTTGGGAATATATTGGATGATAAAAAATTATATTTATATGTGAAGGAATTGGGATAGGAGGTTCTATTTTATAAGTAAGGGGAGGGGTACTTTTGAAATTTCCTAACATATTAAATTAATATAAATTAATTTTCATATAAATAGGCTCTAAACTGAAATAATTTGAATATAGGATAAGTATGAATCTATATAATTTCATATAATAAAATTTTTACATGTTTAAATTAGGTTTCTACCCTTATCTCTATGTAATATCCCAGGTCAACTCTTTTTACAATTATCATGATAAAAATGTTTTTACTCTATAGGGGTAAAAATAATTACTATAAAAGGAAAATTAGAAAATAAATAGACCAAAATTTATATTTTAAAAAATATAATAATAACTTGGAATATGATAGTAGTTATTTTAATTTTATATCATTTAATAAATAAAATATAAAATATCAACAATGTGATTTTTGAAACTATTAATTTAATTTCACTTTGCAAACAATATGATAACAATAAAATTCGAATAAAAACCTTTAAAATGTAACTAAAATTTTATATTTATCTATAAAAACCATGAAACATAATAATTTATTCAATTTATATTCTTTTAATATTTTAAAAATAATTTATTTTAATTTTCAATTATTTTAATAAATATTGTGTGAGCTTTTCATAAGAATTTAATGTAAATATTTCATTAACAAAAATTAAAAAAAAATTAACATGATAAAAATTAATTTATTTTTAAATTTAATGTATATAACTGAACATTTTTTTTATCTCTACCAACAAAATATTATAGTTATTAAAATAAAGACTATGACAGTTTTGTCTTTATCTTTTAGTTAAATATTAATAAGGTAAAAATCAAAAAACAAATATAGAACCAAGTTTCCATATATTAAATAATTATCAGGAAATGGAAAAATTAAACTCATAAAATATGATAAAGGCTTTTCTTAGGGTTGATTTTTAGTCCATGTTATTTTAATTTTAACTCAAATTACCCTATTTAACCTTTTACCATGGGGATTTTGTTACCACCATTACTATTAAATAAGACCATAAATTAGGATGAAATTATTAAATATTATAAATTATTATGATTCAAAATATGAAATATGTTTTGTAAAATTTATTATCTATTATTTTCAAAAAAATATTTTTTAATTATCTCATAAAGCGTAATGAAAAAATAATTTTTCAGATAAAATACATTTTAAGCTAAAATGTATGTTTATAATATGATCAAGTATAATTTTGATTAATACTTCTTTAATTAAACTACTTGTATCTTAAAGAGTCATAAATTAACTTATGATCATGTTCAAACTTTTATGGGGCTTCTTAAAGGAAAAAAAATACAGTATAGGAAATATATGTTTTTTTACTATGCAATGGAAAATTAATCATTTTTGAAAAACCTAATAATTTCAAAATTTTCTAAAAATGACATTATAATTTAAATAATGGTATTTTTCATAAAATCCAATTTATAAATTTTTAAAAAATTAAGTATAATTCTATTTCAAAAATTCAAAATAAAATAATTTTTTACGAAAATGTATTTTAGAAATATAGAATGAATTTACTAAAAATTATATACTTATTTATTTTTAATTAATAAATTATATGAATCAAGTATAAATAATTCAATAATGTGTTTACACCTATTTTTTCCTTCCAATTCAACACTTATGTTATAATTATCATATTTAAATAACAATATTTAGTGGTTCATTTAAGCTTGGTGTTGTGTTTTTTATATTATATCGAACATAGTTTCCTTTTTAAAGTCTCAGGGTGTTACACCTTGCTTCTAAGATTATTTTATAGGAAAATTTGGTACCATCTAATGTCTAGATAAATTAAAAGATATTAGGCTCCTTCTATTATTAAGTGGTCCTTACCAGTAGGTCACATTGAGAGGGCATGCGTGTGTGATAATGCTCTATTTCACAGGTTCTTTTAGTGGATGAAAATATAGGATTATGAAATTTTAGTAATGGGGGTTAAAATCAACAAATTTATGTTATTGTTTTTTTTATATACTAATAAATATCATACCATGATATATTGTAATAGATTTTTTAGGGTGTTAAGTTGATCAAAATGTGTTGTTTCTCTATGTGTTGGGATATTCCCAAGATGAATCACCCGATCTGAATTTCAGTGTTTATTTAGTTAGGGGAAACACCGGTTGTTAAACAAATAAATAGTAATCTAAATAAGTTGGTATTTACTTGGATATATCATTTGGGAATGTTTTCTCTTGCTGGACACATGATTTATTCTTTCCAAGGAATATTAACAAGTAGAGTTAGGGGATCAATATAAAATTGACAATCACTCAAAAAGAGATCTTTAAGGATATCAATATTGATTTATTAAAGGTTTTAAATTTTTGTATACAAGTAGGTTTTCCACTCCTTATTCATAATGTAATTATTAATTTTTATTGGATAAAGGGATAATGGAATATCAATAACAGATCCCTTGAACTTGTTTCCAAAATATCATGAAGGTAGTAATAGTAGATCCATTAATAGCTCTAACTCCAGACAAATATTTTAGTCATGGGTAAAGACAAAATCTTTGTTTGTTTATTCTAATTTATATTTAATATTAAAGGGTCATCCAAGTATATTTTATCATCTCTACCAAATCCAAGGGAATCAGTAAATTTTTCAGTGATGACATTAACAGATTCCAATTCTATAAGAACCAATTAATTATTTATATTTTTAAATTATTGATTTTTTTTGTTTTATATTAATAATATAGTGAGTCATCATGGTTATATTGGATGAATGATATATATATAAATACATTATATATTTTTCTTACTTGAATAGTTTTAACTTTTAGTCTAGTTTTACCTACTAATGTAACATTGAATTTTTCTCATAGTATATTATATGGAGGGAGTTTTTGTGCACTTATACTGAATATAAAATATGAAGTGAAATCATCTCCCTAACTATATATAGTTTTTTCAATGACCTTGTTAATATCTTTCTCCTTTGAGAAGGTATAATAATAATTTATTCCCCTTTTTTAGTCAATAATGTAGGTGATGATGATTGGGATAAAAATTTCATATCCATTTGGGTTTTGGATGTTCTTATGATGTTATAGTTCCATATGGGATACTTCCAATATTTTAGGATCATATCTAGTTTGAAAAATGTGAGGTTTATATTATTTAATATTCCTATTGAATGGATAATAATGACATTTGGGAGATCACATAAATGGGTTGCGTCATCTAAATAGGACTCACCCTCTTTGGATTTGGTGTCACCTTTACATCATGGATCTCCTCATGAATTACTCTATAAATTTTATAGAATCACTAAGAATAAAAAATTTATATCCTAAAAACGGTTATGTCGTATTGAGAAGTTGGGTTTTTGATGTTATACCAAAAATTTGAGTTTCCACAAGGAGTGAAAAATATTAATTCCACCTGTATAAGTTATTCTAGATGAGGAACCCCATTTTATCACTTAGGTTCTACCTTATGATAGATGATAGGAGAAAAGTGATATGTATCATACCTCCCCTCAACCCTAATATGTACTTTTAGGGGATCCACTTGAAATATTTGTTAATGGTTATTAATTTTATTCATTAAACCACTTAATAGACAGACACGTTCAATATCATACATCGGGTTATGTGTTATTGTGAAGGATATAAATTTCAAATTACTATAATTCTCTATTGATTGTATTGGTGTGGTTAATGTACTTAGTGTATATAATATGTTTTAAATTGACTTTGTAGAATATTTCCATGAGTTTGTGGACAAGTAATGAAATATGTTCCACCTTGATGAATTCAGGTATGAAATACCAATGGTTAAAGAGAGATTAGTATATAAATAGTATTTTTCCCCTACCTCTTCCTACATGTCATTAGATCCATCTTCATCAAGTAATTATATGGAAATGGATAATTTTGAAACCACATAATAAGCAGGGGTCATATTGTGTTAGGAAAACTAATATTTTTTACAAATTTAAACAATATAATAAAGGGACAAACGATGTTTTTTATCTCTTTATGTGCATTATCTTGTATGGTAATTCATCATTTTGTGTTCGAGTATCCAATAATGGTACTGTAGTGTAGGTTCATCTCATGAGAAGATGGTTTATTTACATTACCTAAGAAACATACTATAATTTGGAGTATTATATTCCAATCCTATTATAGGAGACTATTATAGTCCATGATTTTAATGATGCATCCTTGGTGATACTATCTCGGAGCCCAAATACTTGAGCCTAGAGGAAATGTTGTAAATACTAACCTCTTTGTTCACATGTATATGTACTCATGAAAGGAATATTGGATACAATTAATTTATTATTTTTTTATCATTAACCTTTAAAATCTTAGATCTTTCTCTAATATGGTGGATGATGAAATTTAAATAGGCTATATTTTAATATTATTTGATGGAGTGTCAGTGAAGTGATGTGAATTCACCCTATATTTCACTTATAGGATGACCATCATTGATGAGTAGCTGTCCTCTTATGGGGCTTGTCAATTTCATCATAGAGATAACCTTTGAAGAATAGTATTGTACTTATATGGTAAGTAACACCATAAATTTTGGTGGCTTAATCATGAGGTAGAGTAATATAATATTTGATCTCCCTCAAGGATAAAGAGAAGGTTACTTGGGTTATGTAATAACAAATAATTTATGGTTGGGGACTCTAATAAAAAGTTATTTATAAATCTCTCTCATTCAATATTTTAGTGGGGTGATAAAACTCTAGGGACTAGGAAATGATAAGGGTATCAATGACCCCTGTATAGTTGTTTTATTTTTCTATTGTGGGAAATCCTACTACATGCCCATGATTGAATGGTTATTATGAGAGTTTATTTCACTATATATTAGTTTCTTAGGGTTATTTAGAGATTAATACAACTATTTTAAGGTGTATACCACCTTGTAGATAGATGGAGATCCATTTTGACAATTATAAAATCAAGTATTACATTATAAAGGTGTAATATGAGTGTTATTTCCTACTCAAGAGAGGTTCTGTTGGAGTAGTTATAAGTAATGACTGAGGATGAATACCCATTATTATCATATTAAAAATGAAATGTCCATTAGGTTTTGATTAATTCCATAATATCTTATACTAATAATTAATACATGGTCATTCAATCTCACAAGTAATCTTGAATTAGAACATTCAATATTTATCTATCAAGATATTGTATTGAGTACATGTGAAGTTCTTGGATAAAAGTTTTGGTTTCTATTCAAATAGTATAAGAATATGTGTATGTGACTAAAATATTGTTTTTTATTTTATAAAATCACTAACATCCATCTATCTACTACCACACTAATTGGGAATCACATTACCTAGTCATCCAATATTAGTAGAAATAATTTGGATTCAAAGAGTCGTAAAAATAGACAAATATAGTAACATTGTAATTAAAAAAATCATTATTATTCATTATATATCATTGTCAAATTAATTCATGCCAAGATCACTATTTTGTTTCTATAATTTTTGTAACTTGATGCTTTCATTGATGGATGTAGGTAAAAATTTAATGATTGAGAGGATGTGTGGTAATCTCATCCCATTAATGAGATTATTTTCTAGTATAATAATCCCTTATATATTTAAAATATTCATGAGAAATGCTTCCCACTAATAATATCCATTACCATTGGTGGAATTTACCAAATAACACTAATTAATTTGAATGGTAGAATTATATAAAATTAAATCTTCCCACACATGACTCATAGGGAATAACATGTTAATAGAAAAATTAATGGTATTTATGATATATTTTAGTTTTTATAAGTGAAACAATGGATATTTTAACATCCTATATGGTCAATAAGTATTAAATCATAGTTTAACGTTATAAAATAATGAATGTATGTTATGAAAAAAATTAAATCTATAAGATAAAGTATTAAATGGTATAATGAGGTTTATTTTAATCCATGAAGATGTAAGGGTTCAGTGATTTTTAACTTATTCTAAGAATATGGAAGAAATATTCTAGATTTTAATTTTATCCATGAATATAAAAATGTATTATTCTAGAGATTAAGGTCTTTCGGGAAGGATTTAAAGGTATACTATAGTTTATTATCATGTATGAAATAAAATTTTTATAGTGGAGTTTAATATCATATTGGAATATTGATTGGTTATACTATAGTTTAGATTCATATAGGAATATGGATGTTTTGTGACATGGTTTCATCAAATTTGTGATGATTGAAGGTTTCTACTAGATTTTAAGAAAATCTTTGAAGTATTAAAGGTTATTCTAGTTTTTATTTTCAACTAATAATGTAAAAGGTTTATGATGGATTTTAATATAATCCAGTATGTTGAGTGAGTTATAATGGATTATATGGTTTTTTTAAATACATAAGATAGTTCAATATATCATAATATTATCAAGAAAGATAAATGGTTATAATGGAGTTTAATTTCATCAAGGAAGATTGAATAGTTATGATATATTTTATTATTTTTAAGAAAGTTAAAAGAATTATGATGAAGTTTATGTTTATCAAGTAATACATGAAGTATATGTTGGAGTTTTGGTCTATAAATGATGGTGAAAGTGTTATTTTTTTGTTTAAAATTCTCTCTAAATACTTTATTTTATTATATAATTGCAATCCAACAATAAAATTCAAAGGTTTATATGTGAGTTTAATGTCCTCCTGGAAGACTTAAGGTTACATAGTAGTTTTGTTCTTACCATGAATGTGATATATTTATATATATTCTTTAGTCCTTTCAGGAATACATAAGCTTTCCCTTCTGTTTTATACTATATAATAAGGTGGAATTAATACACTTGCGTTTATGGATGTTCTTGAAGGCATACAAGGTATAGTAGAGTTTTTTTCATTTAATTAGGATAAATGGTTACATTGGATTTAAAGGACCTCCAAAATTAATTATGATTCACATAAAATTTTTATTCCATTTGGAAAATAGATATGGTTTTTATAGAGTTTAATCTAGTGGACCATGAATTTAGGGAAAATATTTTTAGATGGAATTTGAATTTTTTTTAATCTTCTAAGTAGAGGAAATTGGGAAAGAATAATTGTATCAAAATTTTAGGAGTTTTAACATAATAAAAATCTATTTTTATATTCAAATATGTGTTTTTATAGTACCTTGTAGAGTTAGGTTGTTGTTGGTGTAGATTCTTATCATACATGTTATAGATTTTACTATAGATGGCTCACCACACTATGATGAGTGGGGGTCAGACCATCCTGAGGTCCAAGTGGGGATCATTCCACTACACTAGTTAATTTGTGTTTTTTATGGGTTTCAATGTGATAGTAAACACTTATATATTAGGATGACACCATACTAGGGGACATAATTTCATGATGATAAATCCTATATGTTCCTTTTTTAAAATTTTATACAAGTAAGGTTTATTACATCATGACACATAGATTGTGTTGTGAATGATTTCCCAAGGGGAGGCTTTATAATGTGGAGAAGTTGGAGTGGGTCACATATGAAGCTATAAATTGAGTGGGGAAGATATTTTATAATCTCTTTTCAATGAGTGTTTTTTTCACCCATGAAGCAAGGCACCACACCGTGCCTAGAAGGGAAATACCATGTTGTATTAGGGCATGGGATGTATGTTTTTCATTAGAGAGGTTTTCCCCAAAATGTCTAGTGAGGTCATGCTGTGAGAGGTATATATGGTTTAATTGTTTCACCAAGACCCCTTAGGCCACAATAAAACCTAACACCATATTATATCATTTCACCATGACACATAGTGTCATATTTTAGCATACCTGTTTTCCTGTTTTTTTAAATGTCAGGGTAGAACTAACATTTTCATGTTATCCTATTTTCCTATTTGGCATAATGAGAACTCAGGAGTTTCCATTTTGATAACATCTACCCATTTTATTCTTCACCATTAACCCCTTGTGTTTTTTTCTTGGTGTGTGGTTGATCAGGATAATTTTTGTCCCTCCAAATAATTTTATGATCCCCCCTAATTTTATTTTACTTTAACATCATATTATTCTTGTTATTATATGATTTTATGTAATTATGTCTATTATTTTTATGATAGTTAGACCAGGGTATGGTGGAATTACCATAATAATGCAGAGCATAAAATTTTGATGCATTGTAAATTTATAAATATGGGAGATTCCACACATTTCTCATCATTTAGTTAATGGTATTCAACCTAATAATTTTTTATTGATTTCAATTTTCTTTCATGGAATTAGAGATTGATTTTATATCTTTAAGGGTTATTATCTTCATAGGGGTTCTAATAGTAGGTCCCACTATTATTGTGTATTTATTATTAAGGGTAGAACTATGGTACGCCTCTCAAAATCTGGGAAAATCGTAGAGATTTGTATGAACATATATGGTGATGGAAATATTAGATTAATCATAGTAACTCTATTTTTGTAGTATGTGGTCCCCATAATTAAAATTAGTATTAAATAATTTATGTACATACATATGGGTCCCTATGTATTGTATCGTGGTTTAAAATAATAGGATGGAGTGAGCCATAGTGAACCAGTTGAGGAGATTACATGTAGTTAGCCTTGGGGAATTAACCAGTTAGTGTAGATCTTGGGTAATTTTATAAAAATGTATTTGGTCATACAAAACAACCTTGTAACTACTTGAGAAAGAATATTAATATTTTAGAATTATTCTAGTTTGTATGGTAAAACTCTTGTCTTTGAGTATCATTATTTTTGGATCATGCATAAGGGTAGTTACTCTCATGGGGTGTTCCTAGTGGAACCTCTAGATTTTAATTGGATGAATGGTATTTCTTGATTATGAATATACCAAGGGAGTGGGATGAGAATTTGAGTTGGGTATGGATAGGTAGAGGGAATCCACATAAGGAATAGATAACTTAAAGATATTATTCAATGTTTTAACCATATAAGATAATGTATAGTATGTGTAGGGACTTGGTATGAGAGTTTGTAACATCCCAAGTAAGTAATGAATAATAGATATTTTTATCTATGCCTATTAATGAATTAGATAGTGTTTTAGAGGCTTAAAATGAAAATAAATCCAATCTTAAGCATGGAATACACTAATATTTTTAAAAGATTGTTTTACTGCCTTTTGATGGCAAACCATTTTTGAATCTATCTTTTGAAAATTTTATAAACTATGTTTGTCAAAATAAACTTATTATTTATGATCGGGACATCAAAATTTACTTTGTGTGAATTTTTGGTATTTTTCTGACAATGTTCATTTTTTAATGAATAGTAAAAAATACTGCATTTTACATCAAAACTACTTTTTAATATAATTTATTTATATGATTATATTATGTTTTGAATTGGTTTTGAAGTGAAATTAGAATATATTTTTACAATTTAATCCAATGGTGGTCATTGGAATCAATTTCACTTTGAAATTGGACTTAAACTGGTGTCAATCTTTTGATACTTATTGTTTCATAAAAACACGATATTTGCTCTGACAGCGGGAATTAATTATTAAATTAATTAATGTGACTTATATGTTTTGAATTTTGTAAAATATACTTCATTTTTGAATTCATAATATCAAATATAGCTTAGGGTTAAGTTTTGGTATTTTTCTGAAAAACTTCAATTTTTGATGAATAGTGAAATCACTAAGTGGTAGTTAAAGAAACAGATTTTTCGTTTAAATTTTGCCACCTTTGTGTTTTGAATTTCAAAAATCCGACATACATGGTTGTCATTAAGAAGTAAAATGTGGTTCAATGAGATTAAAATAATTTTTTGGTGAATAGTAACTTATTAAGTTTTTAATCACGATTAGTGGTAATTAGTGTAGTTTAAGGTAAAAATAATGCTTTAATAATATGAAATGACCTAGACACATGTCCTAACCTTATTGGATGTGTCATGGCCGACCAAGAAAATCCATGGGTCAACTTGGGGACCCCATGGAACCACTTTGGTTGGGAAATGACATAAATAACTTTTTATTTAATGTAAAAGTAAAAATGACACAAACATAATATGTTTTACGACAATAATATGTAAGTGGGGTTATACAAGTTATATTTTTGATTATAAATATTCATTGGAAAGCTAAAAAGATTTCCTATATCATAGTAGTTTTTTTATAATTTTTTGACATTAAATAAATAAATTTATTTATGACATCATAATGATGTAGCGATTACCTCATTAATAAAAGATTTAAATAAAATGAAAAGATAATGTAAAATCTATGACCTACACATGTCCAAAACCTATTGGATGGGAGGATTTCTAACCCTTATCACCTTATCCTAGAATTATATCAATGTGGGACCTTTTTAATCCGAAACTCATTTTAAAATAAAGTAACTTATCTTTACTTTCCAAGAGTACCCTTCCTCTCCTCTTATAAAAGGCCCCCACCTCTACCTCTATACCCAAACTCCCAAAGCCTTTGGCTCGGCCAAACCCTACCCATTTTGTCTCTACACTTCCCTATCTTACTCCTTGAAGCCTCACCTTGGGAAGAAGTCTTCTCAAGGAAGCCTTTGAGCTCAAGCCAAAGGGAGTTACCCGATTTTAAGGTAATATCTTCTTTTGAGTCCTTTTGTTTTATTTTGTTTCTCCAACCCTCTAAACTCTTTTTATTATTTTCTTTTGTAACAACTCCAGTATCCTAAATATACTAGGATGTTGTTATGAGAAAGATTCGAGCTACACTTACACACACCTACATCTAATGGTTAAAGAACATACTGTTTCCGTGGATGGCGAATTTCTGCCTCCCGAAACGATGATTGTTCAACATTCTTTTAACACCTTCAAAGGTGGCCATTAAGATGACACTATATTTATATATGATATATAATATGTTTATGTTTTCTTTAAGCTTCTGTATTTTTAATTTTGGGCATACCTTTATGGTTTCCATTATGGGTAAACGCGATATCTTCATTTAAGGAAGTGCGGACTACCGCCCCCTCAAAGTGATTTGATTCGTTAATGCCATATGTGGGACGTATAAAGGATGGATTTAAAGTTATTATATATGATGTTATACTGGAATTATAATATACCTCTATATCATTATTATTTCTTTCCATTAAAGTATGAGATAGAAATGAAAGTAGCGTTCATGCGTACGTACGGCTTACCGTCTCCATGAACGGTGCATTTCATTTCTTATCCCCAAATGTAATGTACTATTATAAGTACATGTATATAATGGATATATATGATGAATGATACATCTAAATGATGAATATAATTCTGGAATTAAAATATACATACCTCTCATTTAGTTTTAATTCCATTAATATGACAAAGAAATGAAAGTAGCGTTCATGCGTATGTACGGCTTACCGTCTCCATAAACGGTGCATTTCATTTCTTACCTCTAAATGATTATTTAATATTATAAATACATGTATATTCTGGATATATATGATATATATGATATCCAGATCAGGAATGTCATTCTGGATATAAATAACCTTTGACCACACATGTAATTGTAAGAAGTCCACTTTCGACTTAAGAACCAAATATCGACAAAACAAACATTATTAACTTAATGATTACATAATGTTTATAACATGGAAATAAGTGATATAAAAGGAATAATAATCTTGAAAAAGGTTCTTAAGCAAGTATAAATTAACTCAAGTTTATTATTCAGGACGTTAAAGAACGATCGAGTTAAGTCGGACCCGAGGTATGGGACTTCGTCTCAATCTCCTTTCATTGAGGCATATTTTGTTTTATACACAACCTTCTTTTATACGGTGTATAAACCCCTTTGACTTTTACGTTTATCCAAAAGGAATCTTTTTTATACGAAGCGTTTTACAAAACGACAAAAGGGAATGTTTTTGTCGTACGTATGCGGCGACAACGACTTCTCCACCGCCTTGAACATTATTTGAGTTTCGGCTTCCTCTACAAGCCATACCTTATTTTTAAAAGAAAAATAAATACCATGTTTTACTTTTATTTTGGTATTGAAAATGGTTGTCATAATGTCTTTATATCAATGTGTTGTATTGATATCTTGTGATTTGAAAGGTGGAAATGTTATGTTTCCTTTATGCATGTTTTATGTGATACGATTATGTTGAGGTTCTTGGGCATTATTATGAAGACGGGTTGTTCCGTGATAGACTAAGGGCGGGTGAGCCCGATATAGCTCTCCAATGCATTGGGTAACGCGAAGGAGTGAAACGTTAAGGTTTCTCCAAAGAGATTTAGGGAATATACTGTGATGGGTATTTCAAACGTAACCAAGAGGGTTACTCCCTACGTAAGAATGTTATGAATTCCTCAAGTTACCTTTATGTCTTATGATTTCTATGATTTATTCATGATTTGATGAGGTATGTTAAAGTGGTTATGTTTTATGGGTAAAGTATGATCTCATCCTTATGTATATATATACCCATGTTTCCTTTCCATATTTTTATATCCCTTACTGAGCTTTTTATGCTCATCCCACGCTTTTTTGAAATGTTTTTCACAGGTCAAGGGGAAGGTACATGATATGATGATAGTGTCAAGGAAGTGTCAAGAAAGAATCCATTTTTATTTTAAATATGTTTCCATTGATGGGAATGAAGAATACTATCTTTATGTAACCACTTTGTTTATATGTGGAATGTAATGCAGGTTTTATGATCTAATTCTCTAAAACTCTAAGCCCGAAAAGATCATCAATGTGTAATCTTGTAATAACTCAAGATTAAGTAAGGTTTAAGTCTGGGGTCTTATAGTTGGTATCAAAGGTCGGTTTAAATAACTTTAGGAGTTAGAATTATATTAAATGATTATCCAAAAATATTTTTTTTTTGAAATGATATAGCATTTGAAGATTACCATGTTGCTTCATCTAAGACATGTTTGTTCAGAATGGTTTTCCGCAGAGGAAACAGGGAAGAAATTCTAGGAAGGCATATAGAAGGAAATAACCTTCCGAATCAGCATCCCGAGATGGTCGGAATTGGAACTGAACAGTTTGTTGCAGTGATGGCACAATTGACTCAGGCTATAAATGGGGGTGGTATCCATGCACGAGATCTGCCAGATCAACCGCAGAGGAACATGTCAGTGGTGGAACATTTCATGAGGCAACATCCCCCATCATTCAGAGGATCATCTGACCCTATGTTAGCTGAAGGGTGGATTAAAGCACTGGAGAAGATTTTTGATGTCATGGGGTGTTCAGACAATCAAAAGGTTAGTCTTGTTATTTACCGTTTGGAGGGTGAGGCAGATCCGTGGTGGTCGATGGTTAAAAATATCAGGGACGCTGATGAGATTGATGCTCTCGACTGGGATGAATTCAAAGGTATGTTTCTTGAGAAGTATTTTCCTAAGGCTGTTCGACTTAGGATGGAAAAGCAATTCTTGGAATTAAGGCAAGAGGAAGACTCAGTTGCTGCCTATGAAGAAAGGTTTACTAGATTGGCAAGGTATGCTCCAAATTTTATCAGAGACCTTGATAGTAAAATCAATCGTTTTTACTCAGGATTAAAGCCAAAATATCGAAGGGCATTAGCTTCTCATGAGTTTAAAAGTCATTAAAAGCTTGTTCGATGTGCTGAGAAGGTGGAAATGGAGTTTGCCGATGATCAAGTGTTCTATAACAACCAACAGAAGAAGAGACCAAGGTGGCAGGAGAAAGGTAATAATTCTTCAAAAAAGTCTGATGGTAAGAAAACTAAGTTTCCAGTTTGTGATAAATGTGGCAAAAGGCATGCTGGGGAATGTCTTCTGAATTCTGGAAAGTGCTACCGATGTGGTAAGATGGGACATAAGGCTCGTGATTGCACTGAAAAGGATCAAGGTGAAGGTAAGACCCACTTTGATTTACAGTTAGTGAAATGATATAAGTGAAATGAGATGGGTCACTATGCAAACGAGTGTCCGAAAAAGAGCTTGAGTGATGGGAAGCAGTTAGACTACAAGCAGAAAGGGGTGGTGAAATATTTTTCAACTACTTCGGCAGACGTCGGGCCATCAAATGAAGTTGTATCAGGTACTTTGTTTGTTTTTTTAGATTATGCCAGTGTGTTGTTTGATTCGGGGTCTACACATTCTTTCATCTCTGAAAACTTTTCTAGTAAAATGGGAATACGATTACAAGAAGTGACTCCTGAACTTGTGGTAAAAACACCTAGGGGAAATGTTGAGGCAAAAAGAATTTATAAGAATCTTCCTATCCTTATCTGTGGAATAAACCTACTTGCAAACCTTATTGTTCTACCTCTAGTAGAGTTTGATGTTATTCTGGGTATGGATTGACTCTCTATTTACCATGCTAAGATTGACTGTAGAGCTAAAGAAGTTTCTTTTCAGAAAGACTTTCAGTTTGTGTACAAGAATGAACCCTTACTGTTGATAAGTTATCAAGAGGCCAAGAAACTTGTAAAAGATGGAAATGAATGTTACCTTGCACACATAGTTGAAAATAAAGGAACTGTTCAGATTAATGATGTGCCAGGGGTAAATAAGTATCCTGATGTTTTTCCTGATGAGTTGCCTGGAATAATACCAGATCGGGAAGTTGAGTTTACTGTTGACTTAGTTCCTCATGCTAAGCTAATTTCAAAACCCCCTTATCGAATGGCTCAAATTGAACTTTTAGAGTTGAAGGAGAAATTGCAAGATTTATTAGATAAAGGTTTCATTCGACCTAGCACATCACCTTGGGGTGCTCCTGTTTTATTTGTTAAAAAGAAAGATGGTTTTATGATACTTTGCATTGATTATAGGGCCTTGAATAATATCACTGTTAAGAACAAATATCCTTTGTCTCATATCGATGATTTGTTTGATCAGCTCCAGGGAGCTCAGTTTTTTTCAAAGATTGACTTGAGATCGGGGTACCATCAGCTGAAGGTAAATTAAGCAGACGTTCCGAAGACCGCGTTCCGTACGAGATATGGCCATTATGAATTTTTAGTAATGCCTTTTGGGATAACCAATGCACCTGCTGTATTCATGGACTTAATGAATAGAATTTTCCATGAGTTCTTGGATAAGTTTGTGGTGGTTTTCATTGATGATATTTTGGTGTTTTCTAAAAGTAAAGAGGAGCACGAAAGACATTTAAGGGTTATCTTGCAAACCTTAAAGGAAAAGAAACTGTATGGAAAATTCAGCAAGTGTGAGTTTTGGTTGCAACAAATTTCTTTCCTTGGTCATATTGTTTCTAAAGATGGGATAACTGTTGATCATGCAAAAACAAAAGTTGTGGAAGAATGGCCAAGACCCACAAATGTAACCGAGATTCGTAGCTTCCTTGGTTTGGCAGGATATTACCGAAGGTTTGTTAGAAATTTTTCACGGTTATCTAGTCCAATGACTAAGCTAACTCGGAAGGGTGTTAAGTTTATCTGGACAAAAGAATGTGATGATTGTTTTCAGGAATTGAAAAGAAGATTGGTGAATGCTCCAGTTTTGGCACTACCTTCCAGGAATGGTGAGTTTGTTATATACAGTGATGCTTCATTGAAAGGACTTGGTTGCGTCCTAATGCAGAATGATCAGGTAATTGCTTATGCTTCATGACAGTTGAAGACTCATGAGGTAAATTACCCTACACATGATCTGGAATTAGCTACTGTTGTTTTTGATTTAAAAATTTGGAGGCATCATTTGTATGGAGTAAAGTGTGAAATATATACTGATCACAAAAGTTTAAAGTATATATTCACTCAGAAGTAGTTGAACATGAGACAAAGGAGATGGATAGAATTAATCAAGGATTATGATTGTACAATTAATTACCATCCGGGAAAAGAAAATAAAGTGGCTGATGCTTTGAGTCGAAAAAGTACTGCTTCATTAGAAATGTTGCGTTTGGAACGTGATCCTTTGGTTAAGGATTTGAAGAACTTTGGAATAGAAGTTGTTGGTTCAGGAAGTTCTTCTGTTTTGTTTCAGGTATCAGTGAGATCATCTCTATCAGATAGAATCAAGCAAGCATAGAAGCAAGACAGTGAGTTGCAGAAAAAGGTAGAGTTGGTTCAGAAAGGTAAGTTGCCTGAATTCAACATTGATAATGATTGTGTTTTGATATTTGGGAAGAGATTGTGTGTGCCTTGTGATTCACATTTTAAGAGAGAGTTGTTATGTGAAGCTCATAGTTCTCCGTTTTCAGTTCATCCAGGCAGTACTAAGATGTATAGAGATCTGCAGGAGTATTACTGGTGGGATGGAATGAAAAGAGATATTGCTGATTTTACAGTGAAGTGTTTGACTTGTCAACAGGTTAAAGCAGAGTGGCAGTTATCGAAAGGGATGCTTCAGCCTTTACTAGTTCCAGAGTGGAAATGGGAGAATATATCCATGGACTTTGTTGTGGGATTACCGAAGACATCTCGAGGTAATAATGCAATCTGGGTTATTGTTGATCGCTTGACCAAGTCTGCTCATTTCCTTGCTATACGAGATACTTTTTCCCTGGATCAACTTTCCCATTTGTATCTTAAAGAGATAGTCAGGTTACATGGATTTCCTCTCTCCATTGTATCTAATCGTGATCCCAGGTTCACTTCTAACATTTGGAAAGGCCTTCAGAAGTCATTGGGTACTGAATTAAATTTTAGTACAGCATTTCATCCTCAATCAGATGGGCAGTCAGAACGAACAATTCAGACCTTGGAGGATATTCTACAAGATTGTTCTATGGATTATCAGGGAAGTTGGGACCAACATCTTTCTTTGGATGAATTTTCATATAATAACAGTTTTCATTCCAGTATACAGATGGCACCATTTGATGCATTATATGGGAAGCGGTGTTGAACTCCAACTTTCTGGGATGAAGTGGGTGAAAGGAAGTTAATGGGACCAGAATTGGTAGAAGAGATGGCAGAACAAGTTCATCTTATTCAGAAGCACATGAGAACAGATCAGAGCAGGCAGAAGAGTTATGCAGATAACCGGAGGAAGGATCTATCTTTCGAGGTAGGTGATCATGTTTTTCTCAAGGTTTCTCCTTGGAAAAGTGTGATGAGATTTGGTAAGAAAGGAAAGCTAAGTCCAAGGTTTATTGGACCATATGAAATTATGGAGAGATTTGGATCAGTTGCTTACCAAGTGGCTTTACCTCTGAGTTTATCTCAGGTACACAATGTTTTTCATGTTTCGATGTTGAGAAAGTACATGCCAGATCCATCTCATGTTTTGAGTCCAAAGGTAGTTCAGCTCGAAGAGAACCTATCTTATGAGGAACAACCAGTCCAGATTCTTTACCATAGGGAGCAAGTGTTACGGAATAAGGTGATTCACTAGGTAAAGGTTTTGTGGAAAAACCACATGATTGAAGAGGCAACATGGGAATCTGAAAATGCAATGCGGGATAAGTACCCCCATTTATTCGATAAGTAAATAAATTGCGGGGACGCAATTTTCTAAAGGGGGGAAGGATGTAACATCCCAAGTAAGTAATTAATAATAGATATTTTTATCCATGCCTATTAATGAATTAGATAGTGTTTTAGAGGCTTAAAATGAAAATAAATCCAATCTTAAGCATGGAATACACTAATATTTTTAAAAGATTGTTTTTCTGCCTTTTGATGGAAAACCATTTTTGAATCTATCTTTTAAAAATTTTATAAACTATGTTTATCAAAATAAACTTATTCTTTATGATTGGGACATCAAAATTTACTTTGTGTGAATTTTTGGTATTTTTCTGACAATGTTAATTTTTTAATGAATAGTGAAAAATACTGCATTTTACATCAAAACTGCTTTTTAATCTAATTTATTTATATGATTAGATTATGTTTCCAATTGGTTTTGAAGTGAAATTAGAATATATTTTTAACATTTAATCCAATTTTGGTCATAGGAATCAATTTTACTTTGAAATTGGACTTAAACTGGTGTCAATCTTTTGATACTTATTGTTTCATAAAAACACGCTATTTGCTCTGACAGCGGGAATTAATTATTAAATTAATTAATGTGACTTATATGTTTTGAATTTCGTAAAATAGACTTAATTTTTGAATTCAGAATATCAAATATAGCTTAGGGTGAAGTTTTTGTATTTTTCTGAAAAACTTCAATTTTTGATGAATAGTGAAATCACTAAGTGGTAGTTAAAGAAACTGATTTTTCGTTTAAATTTTGCCACCTTTGTGTTTTTAATTTCAAAAATCCGACATACATGGTTGTCATTAAGAAGTAAAATGTGGTTCAATGAGATTAAAATAATTTTTTGGTGAATAGTAACTTATTAAGTTTTTAATCGCGATTAGTGGTAATTAGTGTAGTTTAAGGTAAAAATAATGCTTTAATAATATGAAATGACCTAGAAACATGTCCTAAAATTATTGGATGTGTCATGGCCGACCAAGACAAGCCATGGGTCAACTTGGGGACCCCATGGAACCACTTTGTTTGGGAAATTACATAAATAACTTTTTATTTAATGTAAAAGTAAAAATGACACAAACATAATATGTTTTACGAAAAGAATATTTAAATAGGGTTATACAAGTCAGATTTTTTATTATAAATATTCATTGGAAAGATAAAAAGATTTTCTACATCATAGTATTTTTTATAATTTTTTTACATTAAATAAATAAATGTATTTATGACATCATAATGATTTAGCGATTACCTCATTAATAAAGGATTTAAATAAAATTAAAAGATAATGTAAAATCTATGACCTACACATGTCCAAAACCTATTGAATGGGTTGATTTAGAACCCTTATCACCTTATCTTAGAATTATATCAATTTGGGACCTTTTGAATCCGAAACTCATTTTAAAATAAAGTAACTTATCTTTACTTTCCAAGAGTGCCCCTCCTCTCCTCTTATAAAAGGCCCCCACCTCTACCTCCATACCCACACTCCCAAAGCCTTTGGCTCGGCCAACCCCTGCCCATTTTGTCTCTCCACTTCCCTCTATTACTCCTTGAAGCCTCACTTTGAGAATAATTCTTCCCAAGGAAGCCTTTGAGCTCAAGACAATGGGAGTTACCCGATTTTAAGGTAATGTCTTCTTTTGAGTCCTTTTGTTTTATTTTGCTTCTCCAACCCCTTAAACTCTTTTTATTCTTTTATTTTGTAACAACTCCAGTATCCTCAGTATACTAGGATGTTGTTATAAGAAATATTCGAGCTACACTTACACACACCTACATCTAATGGTTAAAGAACATACTGTTTCCGTGGATGGCGAATTTCTGCCTCCTGAAACGATGATTGTTCAACATTCTTTTAACACCTTCAAAGGTGGCCATTAAGATGACACTATATTTATATATGATATATAATATGTTTATGGTTTCTTTAATCTTCTTTATTTTTCATTTTGGGCATACCTTTATGGTTTCCATTATGGGTAAACGCGATATCTTCATTTAAGGAAGTGCCGACTGCCGCCCCCTCAAAGTGATTTGATTCGTTAATGCCATATGTGGGATGTATAAAGGATGGATTTAAAGTTATTATATATGATGTTATACTGGAATTATAATATACCTCTATATCATTATTATTTCTTTCCATTAAAGTATGAGATAGAAATGAAAGTAGCGTTCATGCGTACGTACGGCTTACCGTCTCCATGAACGGTGCATTTCAGTTCTTATCCCCAAATGTAATATACTATTATAAGTACATGTATATAATGGATATATATTATGAATGATACATATAAATGATGAATATAATTCTGGAATTAAAATATACATACCTCTAATTTAGTTTTAATTCCATTAATATGACAAAGAAATGAAAGTAGCGTTCATGCGTACGTACGGCTTACCGTCTCCATAAACGGTGCATTTCATTTCTTACCTCTAAATGATTATTTAATATTATAAATACATGTATATGCTGGATATATATGATATATATGATATCCAAATCAGGAATGTCATTCTGGATATAAAGAACCTTTGACCACACATGTAATTGTAAGAAGTCCACTTTCGACTTAAGAATCAAATATCGACAAAACAAACATTATTAACTTAATGATTACATAATGTTTATAACATGGAAATAAGTGATATAAAAGGAATAATAATATTTAAAAAGGTTCTTAAGAAAGTATAAATTAACTCAAGTTTATTATTCAGGACGTTAAAGAACGATCGAGTCAAGTCAGACCCGAGGTATGGGACTTCGTCTCAATCTCCTTTAATTGTGGCATATTTTGTTTTATACACAACCTTCTTTTATACAGTTTATAAACCCCTTTGACTTTTACGTTTATCCAAAAGGAATATTTTTTATACGAAGCGTTTTACGAAACGACAAAAGAGAATGTTTTTGTCGTACGTATGCGGTGACAATGACTTCTTCATGGCCTTGACCATTATTTGAGTTTCGGCTTCCTCTACAAGCCATACCTTCTTTTTAAAAGAAAAATAAATACCATGTTTTACTTTTATTTTGGTATTGAAAATGGTTTTCATAATGTCTTTATATCAATGTGTTGTATTGATATCTTGTGATTTGAAAGGTGGAAATGTTATGTTTCCTTTATGCATGTTTTATGTGATACGATTATGTTGAGGTTCTTGGGCATTATTATGAAGACGGGTGGTTCCGTGATAGACTAAGGGCGGGTGAGCCCGATATAGCTCTCCAATGCATTGGGTAACGCGAAGGAGTGAAACGTTAAGGTTTCTCCGAAGAGATTTAGGGAATATACTATGATGGGTATTCCAAATGTAACCAAGAGGGTTACTCCCTACTTAAGAATGTTATGAATGCCTCAAGTTACCTTTATGTCTTATGATTTCTATGATTTATTCATGATTTGATGAGGTATGTTAAAGTGCTTATGTTTTATGGGTAAAGTATGATCTCATCCTTATGTATATATGTATCCATGTTTCCTTTCCATATTTTTATATCCCTTACTGAGCTTTTTATGCTCATCCCAAGTTTTTTTGAAATGTTTTTCACAGGTCAAGGGAAAGTTACATGATATAGTGATAGTGTCAAAGAAGTGTCAATAAAGAATCCATGTTTATTTTAAATATGTTTCCATTGATAGGAATGAAGAATTCTATCTTTATGTAACCACTTTTTTTATATGTGGAATGTAATGCAAGTTTTATGATCTAATTCTCTAAAACTCTAAACCTGAAAAGATCCTCAATGTGTAATCTTGTAATAACTCAAGATTAAGTAAGGTTTAAGGTTGGGGCCTTATAGTTGGTATCAAAGGTCGGATTAGATAACTTTAGGAGTTAGAATTCTGTTAAATGATTATCCAAAAATATTTTTTTTTTGAAATGATATAGCATTTGAAGATTACCATGTTGCTTTATCTAAGACATGTTTGTTCAGAATGGTTTTCTGTAGAGGAAACAGGGAAGCAGTGCTAGGAAGGCATACAGAAGGAAATCACCTTCCGAATCAGCATCCCGAGATGGTCGGAATTGGAACTGAACAATTTGTTGTAGTGATGGCACAGTTGACTCAGGCTATAAATGGTGGTGGTATCCATGCACGAGATCATCCAGATCAACGGCAGAGGAACATGTCAGTGGTGGAAGATTTCATGAGGCAACATCCCCCATCATTCAAAGGATCATCTGACCCTGTGTTAGCTGAAGGGTGGATTAAAGCACTGGAGAAGATTTTCGATGTCATGGGGTGTTCAGACAATCAAAAGGTTAGTCTTGCTATTTACCGTTTGGAGGGTGAGGCAGATCAGTGGTGGTCGATGGTTAAAAATATCAAGGACGCTCATGAGATTGATGCTCTCGACTGGGATGAATTCAAAGATATGTTTCTTGAGAAGTATTTTCCTAAGGCTGTTCGACTTAGGATGGAAAAGAAATTCTTGGAATTAAGGCAAGAGGAAGACTCAGTGGCTGCCTATGAAGAAAGGTTCACTCGATTGTCAAGGTATGCTCCAAATTTTATCTGAGACCTTGATAGTAAAATCAATCATTTTTACTCAGGATTAAAGCCAAAATATCGAAGGGCGTTAGCTTCTCGTGAGTTTAAAAGGTATGAAAAGCTTGTTCGATGTGCTGAGAAGGTGGAAATGGAGTTTTCCGATGATCAGGTGTTCTATAACAACCAACAGAAGAAGAGACTGAGGTGGCAGGAGAAAGGTAAGAATTCTTCAAAAAAGTCTGATGGTAAGAAAAATAAGTTTCCAGTTTGTGATAAATGTGACAAAAGGTATGCTGGGGAATGTCTTCTGAATTCTAGAAAGTGCTACCGATGTGGTAAGATGGGACATAAGGCTCGTGATTGCACTGAAAAGGATCAAGGTGAATGTAAGACCAAATTTGATTTACAGTTAGTGAAATTTTATAAGTGCAATGAGATGGGTCACTATGAAAACGAGTGTCCGACAAAGAGCTTGAGTGATGGGAAGCAGTTAGACTACAAGCATAAAGGGGTGGTGAAATCTTTTGCAACTACTTCGGCAGACGTCGGGCCATCAAATGAAGTTGTATCAGGTACTTTGTTTGTTTTTTCAGATTATGTCAGTGTGTTGTTTGATTCGGGGTCTACACATTCTTTCATCTCTGAAAACGTTTCTAGTAAAATGGGAATACCATCTCAAGAAGTGACTCCTGAACTTGTCGTAAAAACACCTGGGGGAAATGTTGAGGCAAAAAGAATTTATAAGAATCTTTCTATCCTTATCTGTGGAAAGAACCTACTTGAAAACCATATTGTTCTACCTCTAGTAGAGTTTGATGTTATCCTGGGTATGGATTGGCTCTCTATTTACCATGCTAAGATTGACTGTAGAGCTAAAGAAGTTTCTTTTCAGAAAGACTTTCAGTTTGTGTACAAGAATGAACCCTTACTGTTGATAACTTATCAAGAGGCCAAGAAAATTGTAAAAGATGGAAATGAATGTTACCTTGTACACATCGTTGAAAATAAAGGAACTGTTCAGATTAATGATGTGCCAGTGGTAAATGAGTATCCTGATGTTTTTCCTAATGAGTTGTCTGGAATAATACCAGATCGGGAAGTTGAGTTTACTGTTGACTTAGTTCCTGATGCTAATCCAATTTCAAAACCCCCTTATCGAATGGCTCAAATTGAACTTTTAGAGTTGAAGGAGCAATTGCAAGATTTATTAGATAAAGGTTTCATTCGACCTAGCACATCACCTTGGGGTGCTCCTGTTTTATTTGTTAAAAAGAAAGATGGTTCTATGAGACTTTGCATTGATTATAGGGCCTTGAATAATATCACTGTTAAGAACAAATATCCTTTGCCTCATATCGATGATTTGTTTGATCAGCTCCAGGGAGCACAGTTTTTTTCAAAGATTGAATTGAGATCGGGGTACCATCAGCTGAAGGTAAAGGAAGCAAACGTTCCGAAGACCGCGTTCCGTACGATATATGGCCATTATGAATTTGTAGTAATGCCTTTTGGGCTAACCAATGCACCTGCTGTATTCATGGACTTAATGAATAGAAATTTCCATGAGTTCTTGGATAAGTTTGTGGTGGTTTTCATTGATGATATTTTGGTGTTTTCTAAAAGTAAAGAGGAGCACGAAATACATTTAAGGGTTATCTTTCAAACCTTAAAGGAAAAGAAACTGTATGGAAAATTCATCAAGTGTGAGTTTTGGTTGCAACAAATTTCTTTCCTTGGTCATATTGTTTCTAAAGATGGGATAACTGTTGATCCTGCAAAAACAAAAGTTGTGGAAGAATGTCCAAGACCCACAAATGTAACCGAGATTCGTAGCTTCCTTGGTTTGGCAGGATATTACCGAAGGTTTGTTAGAAATTTTTCACGGTTATCTAGTCCAATGACTAAGCTAACTCGGAAGGGTGTTAAGTTTATCTGGATAAAAGAATGTGATGATTGTTTTCAGGAATTGAAAAGAAGATTGGTGAATGCTCCAGTTTTGGCACTACCTTCCAGGAATGGTGAGTTTGTTATATACAGTGATGCTTCATTGAAAGGACTTGGTTGCGTCCTAATGCAGAATGATCAGTTAATTGCTTATGCTTCATGACAGTTGAAGACTCATGAGGTAAATTACCCTACACATGATCTGGAATTAGCTGCTGTTGTTTTCACTTTAAAAATTTGGAGGCATCATTTGTATGGAGTAAAGTGAGAAATATATACTGATCACAAAAGTTTAAAATATATATTCACTCATAAGGAGTTGAACTTGAGACAAAGGAGATGGCTAGAATTAATCAAGGATTATGATTGTACAATTAATTACCATCCGGGAAAAGCAAATAAAGTGGCTGATGCTTTGAGTCGAAAAAGTAATGCTTCATTAGCAATGTTGTGTTTGGAACGTGATCCTTTGGTTAAGGATTTGATGAACTTTGGCATAGAAGTTGTTGGTGCAGGAAGTTCTTCTATTTTGTTTCAGGTATCAGTTAGATCATCTCTATCAGATAGAATCAAGCAAGCACAAAAGCAAGACAGTGAGTTGTAGAAAAAGGTAGAGTTGGTTCAGAAAGGTAAGTTGCCTGAATTCAACATTGATAATGATTGTGTTTTGAGATTTGGGAAGAGATTGTGTGTGCCTTGTGATTCACAGTTGAAGAGAGAGTTTTTATGTGAAGCTCATAGTTCTCCGTTTTCAGTTCATCCAGGCAGTACTAAGATGTATAGAGATCTGCGGGAGTATTACTGGTGAGATGGAATGAAAAGAGATATTGCTGATTTTACTGTGAAGTGTTCGACTTGTCAACAGGTTAAAGCAGAGCGGCAGTGACCGAAAGGGATGCTTCAGCCTTTACCAGTGCCAGAGTGGAAATAGGAGAATATATCCATGGACTTTGTTGTGGGATTACCAAAGACATCTCGAGGTAATAATGCAATCTGGGTTATTGTTGATCGCTTGACCAAGTCTGCTCATTTCCATGCTATACGAGATACTTTTTCCCTGGATCAACTTTCCCATTTGTATCTTAAATAGATAGTCAGGTTACATGGAGTTCCTCTCTCCATTGTATCTGATCGTGATCCCAGGTTCACTTCTAACTTTTGAAAAGGCCTTCAGAAGTCGTTGGGTACTGAATTAAATTTTAGTACAGCATTTCATCCTCAATCAGATGGGCAGTCAGAACGAACAATTTAGACCTTGGAGGATATGCTACGATCTTGTTCTATGGATTATCAGGGAAGTTGGTACCAACATCTTTCTTTGTATGAATTTTCATATAATAACATTTTTCATTCCAGTATACAGATGGCACCATTTGAGGCATTATATGGGAAGCGGTGTCGAACTCCAACTTTCTGGGTTGAAGTGGGTCAAAGGAAGTTAATGGGACCAGAATTGGTAGAAGAGATGGCAGAACAAGTTCAGCTGATTCATAAGCACATGAGAATAGCTCAGAGCAGGCAGAAGAGTTATACGGATAACCGGAGGAAGGATCTATCTTTCGAGGTAGGTGATCATGTTTTTCTCAAGGTTTCTCCTTGGAAAAGTGTGATGAGATTTGGTTAGAAAGGAAACCTGAGTCCAAGGTTTATTGGACCACATGAAATTCTGGAGAGAGTTGGATCAGTTGCTTACCTAGTGGCTTTATCTCCGAGTTTATCTCAGGTACACAATGTTTTTCATGTTTCGATGTTGAGAAAGTACATGCCAGATCCATCTCATGTTTTGAGTCCAGAGGTAGTTCAGCTGGAAGAGAACCTATCTTATAAGGAACAACCGGTCCATATTCTTGACCACAGGGAGCAAGTGTTACGGAATAAGGTGATTCACCAGGTAAAGGTTTTGTGGAAGAACCACATGATTGAAGAGGCAACATGGGAATCTGAAAATGCAATGAGGGATAAGTACCCTCATTTATTAGATAAGTAAATAAATTGCGGGGACGCAATTTTCTAAAGGGGGGAAAGATGTAACATCCCAAGTAAGTAATGAATAATAGATATTTTTATCTATGCCTATTAATGAATTAGATAGTGTTTTAGAGGCTTAAAATGAAAATAAATCCAATCTTAAGCATGGAATACACTAATATTTTTAAAAGATTGTTTTACTGTCTTTTGATGGAAAACCATTTTTGAATCTATCTTTTGACAATTTTATAAACTATGTTTGTCAAAATAAACTTATTCTTTATGATTGGGACATCAAAATTTACTTTGTGTGAATTTTTGGTATTTTTCTGACAATGTTCATTTTTTAATGAATAGTGAAAAATACTGCATTTTACATCAAAACTGATTTTTAATCTAATTTAATTATATGATTAGATTATGTTTTGAATTGGTTTTGAAGTGAAATTAGAATATATTTTTACCATTTAATCCAATTTTGGTCATTGGAATCAATTTCACTTTGAAATTGGACTTAAACTGGTGTCAATCTTTTGATACTTATTGTTTCAGAAAAACACGCTATTTGCTCTGACAGCGGGAATTAATTATTAAATTAATTAATGTGACTTATATGTTTTGAATTTTGTAAAATAGACTTCATTTTTGAATTCAGAATATCAAATATATCTTTGGGTGAAGTTTTGGTATTTTTTTGAAAAACTTCAATTTTTGATGAATAGTGAAATCACTAAGTGGTAGTTAAAGAAACTGATTTTTCGTTTAAATTTTGCCACCTTTGTGTTTTGAATTTCAAAAATCCGACATACATGGTTGTCATTAAGAAGTAAAATTTGGTTCAATGACATTAAAATAATTTTTTGGTAAATAGTAACTTATTAAGTTTTTAATCGCGATTAGTGGTAATTAGTGTAGTTTAAGGTAAAAATAATGCTTTAATAATATGAAATAACCTAGAAACATGTCCTAACCTTATTGGATGTGTCATGGCCGACCAAGACAAGCCATGGGTCAACTTGGGGACCCCATGGAACCACTTTGGTTGGGAAATGACATAAATAACTTTTTATTTAATGTAAAAGTAAAAATGACACAAACATAATATGTTTTACGAAATGAATATTTAAATGGGGTTATACAAGTCATATTTTTTATTATAAATATTCATTAGAAAGATAAAAAGATTTCCTACATCATAGTAGTTTTTTTATAATTTTTTTACATTAAATAAATAAATTTATTTATGACATCATAATGATGTAGCGATTACCTCATTAATAAAGGATTTAAATAAAATGAAAATATAATGTAAACTATATGAACTACACCTGTCCAAAACATATTGAATGGGTGGATTTAGAACCCTTATCACCTTATCCTATAATTATATCAATGTGGGACCTTTTTAATCCGAAACTAATTTTAAAATAAAGTAACTTATCTTTACTTTCCAAGAGTGGCCCTCCTCTCCTCTTATAAAAGGCCCCCACCTCTACCTCCATACCCACACTCCCAAAGCCTTTGGCTCGGCCAAACCCTACCCATTTTGTCTCTCCACTTCCCTCTCTTACTCCTTGAAGCCTCACTTTGGGAAGAAGTCTTCTCAAGGAAGCCTTTGAGCTCAAGCCAAAGGGAGTTACCCGATTTTAAGGTAATGTCTTCTTTTGAGTCCTTTTGTTTTATTTTGCTTCTCCAACCCCATAAAATCTTTTTATTCTTTTCTTTTGTAACAAATACAGTATCCTCAATATACTGAGATGTTGTTATAAGAAATATCCGAGCTACACTTACACACACCTACATCTAATGGTTAAAGAACATATTGTTTCCGTGGATGGAGAATTTCTGCCTCCCGAAACGATGATTGTTCAACATTCTTTTAACACCTTCAAAGGTGGCCATTAAGATGAAAGTATATTTATATATGATATATAATATGTTTATGTTTTCTTTAAGCTTCTGTATTTTTAATTTTGGGAATACCTTTATGGTTTCCATTATGGGTAAACGCGATATCTTCATTTAAGGAAGTGCGGACTACCGCCCCCTCAAAGTGATTTGATTCGTTAATGCCATATGTGGGACGTATAAAGGATGAATTTAAAGTTATTATATATGATGTTATACTGGAATTATAATATACCTCTATATCATTATTATTTCTTTCCATTAAAGTATGAGATAGAAATGAAAGTAGCGTTCATGCGTACGTACGGCTTACCGTCTCCATGAACGGTGCATTTCATTTCTTATCCCCAAATGTAATGTACTATTATAAGTACATGTATATAATGGATATATATGATGAATGATACATCTAAATGATGAATATAATTCTGGAATTAAAATATACATACCTCTCATTTAGTTTTAAATCCATTAATATGACAAAGAAATGAAAGTAGCGTTCATGCGTACGTACGGCTTACCGTCTCCATAAACGGTGCATTTCATTTCTTACCTCTAAATGATTATTTAATATTATAAATACATGTATATTCTGGATATATATGATATATATGATATCCAGATCAGGAATGTCATTCTGGATATAAAGAACCTTTGACCACACATGTAATTGTAAGAAGTCTACTTTCAACTTAAGAACCAAATATCGACAAAACAAACATTATTAACTTAATGATTACATAATGTTTATAACATGGAAATAAGTGATATAAAAGGAATAATAATCTTGAAAAAGGTTCTTAAGAAATTATAAATTAACTCAAGTTTATTATTCAGGACGTTAAAGAACGATCGAGTCAAGTCGGACCCGAGGTATGGGACTTCGTCTCAATCTCCTTTCATTGAGGCATATTTTGTTTTATACACAACCTTCTTTTATACGGTGTATAAACCCCTTTTACTTTTATGTTTATCCAAAAGGAATCTTTTTTATAAGAATTGTTTTACAAAATGACAAAATGAAATGTTTTTTTCGTACGTATGCGGCGACAACGACTTCTCTGCCGCCTTGACCATTATTTGAGTTTCGGCTTCCTCTACAAGCCATACCTTCTTTTTAAAAGAAAAATAAATACCATGTTTTACTTTTATTTTGGTATTTAAAATGGTTTTCATAATGTCTTTATATCAATGTGTTGTATTGATATCTTGTGATTTGAAAGGTGGAAATGTTATGTTTCCTTTATGCATGTTTTATGTGATACGATTATGTTGAGGTTCTTGGTCATTATTATGAAGACGGTTGGTTCCGTGATAGACTAAGGGTGGGTGAGCCCAATATAGCTCTCCAATGCATTGGGTAACGTGAAGGAGTGAAACTTTAAGGTTTCTTCGAAGAGATTTAGGGAATATACTTTGATGGGTATTCCAAACGTAACCAAGAGGGTTACTCCCTACGTAAGAATGTTATGAATGCCTCAAGTTACCTTTATGTCTTATGATTTCTATGATTTATTCATGATTTGATGAGGTATGTTAAAGTGCTTATGTTTTATGGGTAAATTATGATCTCATCCTTATGTATATATGTACCCATGTTTCCTTTCCATATTTTTATATCCCTTACTGAGCTTTTTATGCTCATCCCAAGTTTTTTTGAAATGTTTTTCACATGTCAAGGGAAAGGTACATGATATGATGATAGTGTCAAGGAAGTGTCAAGAAAGAATCCATGTTTATTTTAAATATGTTTCCATTGATGGGAATGAAGAATACTATCTTTATGTAACCACTTTGTTTATATGTGGAATGTAATGCAAGTTTTATGATCTAATTCTCTAAAACTCTAAACCCAAAAATATCCTCAATGTGTAATCTTGTAATAACTCAAGATTAAGTAAGGTTTAAGGCTGGGGCCTTATAGAATTAATGGGGATTTGGATCATATGTCTAGTGAGATATCTTGGGGTAAGGTTGTGTACCATTGGTTTTCTAAGGATTGAATATGAAATAGTAGTGACTCATAAAAACCATGTATGGTAGTGTATGGCCTATGATGGGCTTTGTTATTTGGTTTCATTGGATATAACATACGGTCCAGGTTTTGATTTTAAGGTTGTTTAGGGTAGTCGATGTTAAGTTAAACATGTTACCCTCTAGATAAGAGAATGGTGTAGATGATAATATAGTTAGATAAGGTAAATGAAATATAATTGAATTCAATTTTCTTATTTTTCATGTTATTATGATTTGACCAGGTTTTATAGTGGCCTTGATAGATCACTAGTGGTTAGGGGTAGTTGTATGAGGTATGGTATAGAAAAAGAATGTTATGAGATATCATAACTCCCCATTGGTGAGTGGTTAGTATTATTTGATGTGATACCCAAAGTTTTATAGGACATTAACATGACTAATCAGGTAATGGTTAAGTTTTGATATACGAACTTAGTCTTAATAGGGATGGCTAGTGGTCTATGATGTGATGTGTAACGTGGTTTGAGGTCGAAATCTGAGTGAGTTGGTGATGTGGGGTTTCCCCTAGAGTAAAAGTGTTTGGGTCTATGATATATTATGTGATGTGTTATGTAACATAGTGTATCGACTCTCTCTATGTGAGTGGGTACTAGCAGGGACACCCCCATCCTGATTGAGAGGGTGGGGTTCTAGGATATCATACATGATATGATGTGAGATATTATTATAGGACTCACTAAAAGTGAGAGGGTTATGAAAGGGACCCAACCAGATTGAGAGGTTATTATAATATTATAGGTATTCTAATATGGTATGTGACATGGTAGAGGCCTCTCCTTGGGTGATTAGGTACTAACATATACCCTCTAGTGAGAGAGGGTATTTTTATAAGATTGTTAACAAAATATATAACTGATTATTATTATAGGACCTCTCCCTGAGTGAGTGGGTAGTGGTCGACACTTGAGTTGTGGGATATACTCTAGGTGAAAGAGCATGGGTCCATTTTTTTAATATGATGGATTTTATTCTGAAAATGGATGAATCAAGTGAATGAAGGTGTCAGGTTATTCTTGATATCATATTATAACCTATGGTGTTTACTAATATTTTTTATATTAGTTTCATATTTCATTTTCTATACTTTCATACACTATATATGATATCATATATAGTGTGGAACATGGTGATTATCTAATATCTTTTATACTAACACCATACCTAAAACCCAAGTACATATGTAGATCATATATCTATAGTTATGTGATGCTTAGTGCAAAATATTTGTCTTGATTAGTGAGATTGAGGTTGGGATAATTGTCCATGGAGGGACATGTTGGGTTTTTTGGAAAAAATTTTATGTTTTTTGGCCATAGTTTTTTGTAAAAACAAACTAGATATTTGTTTTTATATTAAACTAGTTTAGAATATTAGGTAAAAACTATTTTATCATCAAAGTGAACTTGCAACAAATAGTGAGGATCTGATAAGGTTTGTATGGATGTAGAATCATTGGACTGAGGGTCATCTATGGTGAGGCTTCTATGTTTAAAAATAGATCATCATACATAACTTTCATAGTTTATGTTCATAGGTATCACATATTTCATAGTGACCGATAATTTTATATTCCATTGATTGTTGCAATAATGTAACAACAGTTTCATATTTCAATAGATCAATGACTATGAAACATAGATGTTTATTGAAAACTATTTGAAAAAATACCAATATAAATAGGTTTGTCGGCTCAATTCTACTGTAAATCTAACACATGTATGAATATTTTCATGTTTTTAAAAAAATTATTGAGTTCATACTTCGAAGAGGAACTGATTGAGTTTTTGTAAACACCTATATGCCCTAAAATGAATGTTTTTTATAGTGTTCTATCATGGATATAATAATTTTTACAAACCATGTAAAATCTCTTGTGTCTATTTGTTTTAGTTAATGTGTGTGAAATAAAACATTTGGAGTCTTGGGTGCTAATTAGGATGGGTTTTCCTAGTTTTAGTTCTCAATACTTGGGAGGTGGAGGTTTTCAGATAAATGATTCATAAGATAACATTGTGAAGAATTTGTATAGCGTAGGTCAAATAAATAATACAAATGTCACAGTTTGGTAAATAATTGTCTTTTCATGTTCATCAAATGGATTTAATGGATTGTGTACTTATTATTAAGAGGTTCTTGGTCTATGTATCACAAAAAGTGGTGTTATAATATGTTTAGTATGTTTTGGTTCAAAATCTATCAAATATTTTAGGTTATTTCTTAGAGTGGTTTATAAGTTATTTGATTTCAATTGGATTTATTGTTATCTAAAAAATGACTTCAAGGAATGGAAATGTTCCTTTTGATAAATTTGATGGACCAAACATTTACTTTTATATAATTGATACAGAATATCATTTGATACAATAAGATTTTTATGCTTATTTTTTAGGAAAGTTTCATGAAAAAATTGATAGTGCTTCATGGGAGCAGCTGTACGTGATGGTTTTAACTTAATTTGGATATCTCTTGGTAAAAAACTTACATTCATCATTAGAGACAATAAATATACTATTGGGGTTATGAAATCATTAGATTAAATGTATGATAAGATGAAAAATATTAACAGTGTTTTCATAATGTCTAGATTTATAAATTTATATTTTTTGGATGGATTTCATGATGAAAACCATGTTAATGACATCATTATGGTCAGAAGAAGACTCAATTTTCTGATGGTAACATTCAGATATGATATATGGGATTTTATAATTCATTCCACACATCCATTAAGATGATTTTCCATGGTAATAGTTGGTATAAACTCTATTAAGAATGGATCTATTATGTCTCATGACATTCTAATCATGATCCTGAATGAGTATTTGATGTAGAGTGATGTTCATAATTCACCCAAAATTAATCCCAATGATACCAGATGAGTATGTTTAGTACATTAGAAAAATAATCAAAAGAATAAATAATAAATAGATAAGTCCATCAGAAAAACTATCGGTAAATCATCAGGTCTGGGTCCTACATGTTGTCCTTATATGAGAAAGGAACATAATAATAAATATTACAGAAATTAGTAGGAGGTCACCACTTCTGGGTACAAAAACTCTATTAATATAATGAATGTAGGGTAAAACATGATATAGATCATGATCATTACAAAATAATAATGGGTAGTTGACACTGGGGAATTATTTAATTTAACTATTAAGAGTGGGTGCACTATTTTTCATGTATTAGGATGTCCAGTTGGAGTATATCTAGTGGATGATGAAGCTTTATATATAGTTGGGAAAGATGATGTAAAAATTCAAATGAATTATAAAATTATGTTGAAACTAAAAATGTTATATATATTATAGGTCTTTAGAAGAACCTCATATCTGTGGTATAACTTGATGATATAAATTTCTGAATGAATTTTTTAAATGGAGTTTCAAAGATCAATAAAAGTTTTATGGTGGTTTCTCAAGTATTAAATAATGGTACCTTTTATCTTACCTGGAAGATAAATGAAGTTGTAACTATTATAATGACTTAATTAGATATCTTGAATAAGTGGAAATTTAGGTTTGGATACCTCTATGAAAATGATTATAATGTTCTAGTAGAAAAATGAATACAAAAACATGATCACATATACCATGGGATCTGTGGCAGTTTTATGTTAGGAAAAAAAATAGTTTCCTTCTCTTAGATAGAAGAAATACATGGAATCAAAATTAAGAACTTTTTTACTCTGATTTTTTGATACATTCCTTGATCTCTTATATAGATAATATCTATATTTTGTGACCATTATTGATGATTCAACCCTAATGGTCTGTATATACTTCTAGAATAATAAATAATTTATGTTTCTGAAATTTATTTATTGAAATTTTACACATGAGAAAGAGTGTGAAAGAATACTGAAATGTATATTCAAATACAATGATATGGAATACTTAGGACCCAAAATTCATATATTCTATAAAAATATTGGAATTTAGAATGATAATACTATTCTAGGAAATCAAAAAGAAATTAAATAACTGAGAGAATGAATTGGACACTGGTAGAGAAGTCTCCATGAATGAGGATATACTTGGGAATTCCTAAGGTAATTTTGGAATTGGACTTGAATATAGTATATTACTAGGGTAATAGAAATATATATTTATCTGTGTGATAGAAATAACCTAGAAACATATGTATAATAAATTTCTAGTGTATAAACATCTAAATATCTTTGAATGTTTCACATTTTTTCACATTAATGGTAATGATAGATATAAGTTGGAGGAAAAATCCAATTTCTCTTCTTCTCATATTTTGTGATGAGAACATTGGATATCACCTATTAGATGATGAAAAAAAATTATTATAGAGATAATATTTTCTTTCAATGAAGTACTTATGTGAAATGATCTGAACTATGTTGATAAGGATGTTATGAAAATATCAACTATCAAATATCTGAGTGATGAGATGGAGGTTACCAGAAAAAAATTATATCTAGGAAGTTCATGTGAAATATAAAAGTATGGTTCTATAATAGTCAAGATACCAGATAGACATAGACTAGATATACCATTGATAGATGGTGAATGTTTTATGAACAAGTACAGAGAAGATAAGGATAATACAAACCTTTACTTGACATAATACTATTAGATATTATTGTTTGGGTGGATTAATATGAGGTTTTTTTAGAAGATACAATCATATCAAAAAACATGTTTTGAGGTCTGGGACTAATATAAACATCATACTTCTAACGAACATTGGGGAACAAGATAGTCTGAAAGATATAGATACTCTTAAAGACACTAAATATTGGGATTCAACCATAGAAGAGGAAATGAGTTCCTTAAATATAAATAATATATGGGAGATGTTAGAGATACCAAAAGGAAAAATATCTCTATAAAACACTTTATTGTTTACATTGAAAGATTAAAATTGTGGAATTAATATACAAAAAAAAGTGAGGTGGTTAATGATTTTTAAATAAATTAAAGAATAAAATATTTTTGAAAAAATTTCACTATTGGTGAAACACACAACTATTTGGATAGTTCATAGAATTTTCAAATCCAATGATCTACACATGGAGAATGTAGAGGAGGAATTGTTTTGAATGTTCAAACATAGTTTCCATGGACTGAATCAAGACCCAATACAGTGAAATATGATTTTTTAAACATCCATGTTTAAATAATTTTTTAGTGTATGTGAGTATAATCACTGTTATTACACAATGAAAAGGAAGGATGTGACATATCTCATAATATTATTGTATTTTGAAAATAACTTTATTGTTGTTCCTGAGTTATAATGGATTAAGGAACATAATAAAAATAATTTTATGAATGTTCATGATTAATAACATTGGGAAAGCTATAAAAATAATTTGATGAGAATTTAGTGGGATAATAAAATTGTATCATTATTTTTATCCTAGAAGTAATACATTAAGAGTGTCATCAAAATGTTCCAAATTATTATTTTTAATCATGTACCATCCCTTCACAATGAACACTTCAAACATATTAAATCCCATGGACTATAAATTGATGGACATGTTCACGGCATAGACAAGGTTTTTTATTCTTTACTATAAGAAGATTGATGTATGAAATGATATGTAATCAAATATATATATTTTTGTAGTGGAAGATGTTAGAAATTTTATATTATATTCTAAAAGGAAAAATTGGGAAGTTATAAAAATATCATACAATGCATAAAAGGGTCGGAGGATGAGACTTTTTTTAGTGATGATCATCAATTGAAAGGTTTTTTTGATGCATGTTTTACTAGGGACATATATTCACAAAAAAATATTATAGGATTTTAATTTCATTTTGTGTAACAATGGTAAGTTATATGTCTTTATTTTAACCAATTTATACAATATCTACAATATAATTATAGTACATTGCTACAACATATGTAGGAAAAGAGACGATTTAGTTGATGCACTTGCTGAAGGAACTCAAAAGGATCATATATAGGTATTTTATTCTATGATATCCAGAGTTCCATTCATATTTCTCTAAAAAAATTGTTTTATTCAATAGTAAATTACATTGACCTCATGTATAACATCATATGAAATTATACTGTAGTATAAAGTGTAGGATCTTCATAATGTCACTGGGAAGAAAAATACTATAAAAATGTTTTCAAAAATTATATTCCATGAAACCTTGAGGAAAAATTATGGATCATTGGGACTCAGCTTTTCAAAAATAGATGATAGAAATTCCTTCATAAAATAGAAGAAAATATAATGTGAATGAAATAAGAATAATTCTGAAATTAGGAATTGATTTCCAAGTGGGAGATTGTTGGGTTTCATGTAATATTCTTCATGTTCATTAGAATACTCCTTCTAAAAGGACAGACTAGATGGATATTTTCTTACAATACATGATTGCATTGTTTATTCATTTTTTTCATATATAAGAACTTCCAATGGATATTGAGCATTACAAATAGTTTTTTGATATAGGATTATGAGAATAATGGTCATATATGGTAAGTCTTTAATGATTGGACTGAGATCATCATATAGAGACCTTATAGTTGATGTTAATAAGTACTATATATTACATGGTGACCATCAATTTGAGGTTTCATGTGTTTTTATATAGTGTATTAGAAGTTTCTCATGTCACTAGATGGATAACCACGAAACTCATTAGTTAGTGGAAATAATTTGACCAGATGTAGACCTTTATAAAAGAGTTGTGGTCAACTAGCTTAGTTGTGAATATGAAACCTTTATAAAGAGTATAAGTTTCAAAATTAATTTTATATGACCATATTTTAGAAATGATTTGGGACGGTGTTTGTTAATCGACTATATCTTCTAAAATGGATGATGTTTTCAATGTAATCCTATGTATGTAGGACTCTTTCTAATCCATATTAAATCTTTTCCATACATTTATGTTGTATTTTTTACATGAATTATAATTATTAGAGTCCTTGATTGGTTAATGGTTTGGTTCTTCATAGTTTAGTTGACATTACTCAAGAGGTGGTGATTATCGAACAAACGCATCATCCAATAACATTGTGAATAATTTTCACTACATAAGCTAGAGCGATCATACAAACATCACCATCTCGTAAATCATTTCCCCAATAGGATTTTTCATTGTATCAAAAGGATAGATTGGTCCTTTATGTGAGGTTCTTGGTCTTGATATCCCAACATGACATATGTTTATTTTTGAGTCCCACACCATTTCCATTTTTAGTTTTTTTGTACTTGATCGGCCTAGTGGATGAATCTTATAATATGTTTTTATACTAAACATGTGCATCATTATTGTTATAGAAAGTTAATTTTTATCTATTATTTGTGGTAATATTTTATCTATAATTCCTTATGGTTAATATGATATTTTATTTTTTATTCAGTTATTTATGTGTTATTTTTTGTGATTGTATTGAGTGTATAATCTCCCCATGTTTCTTATAGACACTCACTAATTGTTTTTACCCTCTGTAATATTGGGAGGATGCATGAGTTCTTATAGTTACCACTACTTGATTCCATAATTTTTTATCAATAATGAATCATTACAAAGTGTTATTTGAGCCATATTTTTTGTTACCTTACTCTTTGTGAAAGGTATTTAGAGGCAGGATGTGTTTTTGGATATTGGTGTGAACCATATACTTGGTCATAAATAACCTACATATTGGTAAACACCAAGCTACGATGGATTGAGTTTTTTCACTACTAAGATTGAGATATTGACTAATGTATGATATTTTCAGATTGTTTTATTTATGATTTTACTCTTTTATAATGGTGGTATGAGTGGATGCAAATATTAATGATATTCGGAAAGTTCTTAGACCTGTTAATGTACACAACATCTTACTGTTGTGTAATTATTTTCAAAAGTGGTGAATGGTTTTATAAAACTCTTATAAATAAATTTTATTGAAAATTGTATAAAAAGGTCTTTCTTAATTAAATAATTATTAATAACATATTTATTTTTCATAGAAATAACTTATTTGTGGTTCCATAACTATTTAGGACCTCTATGGTGATTATCATTTTTTGTAATATGAATTGTATAAGGATCTAGCCCTAAATATTACATAATATTTGGTTTTAAGTCAATCAATCATTTTCATACAACCCAATGATATCTTAAGATTTTTGTTTTATAAAATTAATCCATCAATCCAGTATAAATATAGATTACATAAAAAAGTTAACACTTAAACTTAGTATCCATTCTTCCCTCAAAACAAACCTTATATGATTTTTTTTCTAGACATATCTTTACAATTTTCATTTTTACCTCATCTATGTCCCAACTCATCCTTAAAACACAATGAATGATATTTTAATATAGGTGATGAGAAAAAAATATCTGTAAGGGACATATAAAAAAGAATGAAACTTTTTAGTACATAAATACTTATACAAGATTTTTCTTTTTCAATATTAAGGTTTTAGATCAAAGTTTAAATTTTATTACCCATAAAATCAACTTTTCTATCCAAATATTATTCATAAACCATTTCATATGAAGTATAGATCTTAAAATAATTCTCTTAATATGATCATTTTCAATAATATAAAACAAATGAAAATATTTTCAAAACAGTATATATATTTCACCAATACGAAGATTAATAAAATTTATTTTAAACAAAGGCTCATTAGTAACAACATGAAAGAATAACATAAAGAACATGGTATCATATGATCATGATAATAAGGTACAACATGATATCATAAAAGAGAAGTAACATCAACAATAACATTGGATCCTAACTTAAATAACTTGGTATCATAATAGCATATCCACATAGGAAATGTTGTAGCAACAAAAACATGACATAATAAGAAGTTAAAGACATATTCCAAGAAAACATAATATGGTGAACACAGTCCCACAGTGAATTAGGTTTACTCTCTAATCCCATAAATAATACCTCATGAGACAAATGCATTACCCAATGCATTAGAGATATATTTAGGAACACCCATAATAACATGTACTTTATTATATCCACCTCAAAAAAGTTATTCAATCAAAATTATTGAACATAAGAATTACCCTGTGAAGGAAATTTGTTGAATAATATTTCCTCATGACATTATCAAAGGACATTTTATAAATAAAGAATTTTTTAACTAAACACAACGACTATATTACCCAATCAATAGAAAGGAGAATAATTTAGGTTAATTGTTGAGAGACATATATACAGAATTTAGAATAATTACATAACATTAAAGATAGGTAAAATATGAGATAGGAAGTGAAATGTCATAAACCAAAAAAAATTGAGGTTTAGAGAGATCCATTACACAAATAGGTAAAACATTTCCTTATATCAAAATATCCATTCAATTAAGAACCCTTTTTTAAAATACATATAACAAAAGGAAAGAGGGTTTTTCATTGATAAAAATATGAAAATGAAATAAATAAATAAAAATATAAAATAATATTTTTAGTGGTAGGAAAATCATTTTATATAATATGTGTTAAAATAAAACTTGTATCTTGGATTTTGTAATGAAATTCAAAATGTTATGTATAAAATTCTTAAAAATATTTCTTTTGAAAACCATTGAATTTAAATAAAATTTTCAGAATAATTACTTTATAATTAATTTATATACATAAAATACATCCACAAAATAATTTTCCAAATATTTACATGGAAGATAAATATTTAGAAAATTTTACTTTAAAACATTTAAAATGAGGTTTTAAAAGTATAGTGTCCCATGAATAAAACCTTAAAATGGTTATTTTTTTGAAACATTTTATGTAAATTAAAATTTATCAGTAGATGAATTTTACCATCCATTGATTAATAAATAATAATTTTCATGAATCATTTATAATATCATGGACTTTCTAGAAAAATAGTTGGAAGGAAAACTTTAAAAGGTATTTTTTAAAAATAAATTCATATACATTGTGTATGGATCACCAGATACATTATTTAACATAATTAATAATAAATATATATTAATTATTTAATTATGTAAGAGCCTATTTAAATTTTATGAATCCTTTCTTTATATTTTTATATTCAATTAAATAATTATTTAATTTCACGTCAAATGTTTTGATGAAATTTATCTCATAAGTCCAAAATGACCTTAGAGGGTTCTCCATCATCAACGAGGTCATTATTTCATCAACTCCAAAGTAATTATAATTAAATAGTTATGATTTTCATACATAAATTATAATTTTAATAATAACAATAAAATATAGTTTGAAAAAATGAAAATCATTACAATCAATAAGATAATAGGTCATACATTAATATCACTCACATTTCCATTTTTCAACGATCGGGATTAAAAGAAGGTAAGGGTTATTTTATCTTTACAGAATCATAATTATCATATAAATATCATATAATTTCATTAAATACACCTACATATACCATCAATATTATTTGTTAATGATTATATTATAGCATTTATTCATGGGGGTAGAAATATAGATGTAAACACAAATAATTTTATAATATTTCAATGAATGGAACTGTAAGAAAATATAATATATATTAATTTCCCAAAAATGATAAATATTAAATGAATATAATTTATATAAATTAAATATGAAATCATAAATATTAGTGAGAGGTGATGATAAAAAAAATTCAATGATTCCTGAGAAAGTAGACCACCGTACATGTTAATGGTTGTTTCTGTTCCTATTTGATGCAAGAGGATATAGATATATTGGGACCAATTTGGAAGAAAGCAGGTTTAAATACTGAAATATGTGGTTTTATGAATGTTTTTTATTGCATTTATGTGAAATAAATTCACTTTGAATGTTTTGGTGGTGGGATGAAGTATTTCTACACTCATAAGATCAGATGCAATATACTTAATAAAGTCCATCAAATCAATTTTTCTGTTTTGAAGTAGTTTTCTAGAAGAACTTTTTTTAGACTCAAATTATGTCTAAAATGAATTTTTTTTATTAGGGAAAGAGGTTTTATAGGATACATAATGTCTTTGATATATTCGATATAAAATTTCACAATTCTTTACAGTGAAAAAATTATTCAACATCATATGTTGACTGAAAACATATGATCAAATATTTGTGAAGGAAAGGAAGAGAAAATGTGTTTGGGTATTAAAAGATTTTTATTTTGGTTTGATATTTTAATGGAAAAAAATAAGGTTCTGTAAATATGGGAATTTTTAGAACATTCCAAAATAATTCAAACAATGCTATGTTGATCCTAATATTCTTAATATCTTAAATAAATTATGATACAAGAAGGAGATCCTATAAGAAAATATTATTTGTGTTTGTAGATGAAGATCATTGTTTTAAGATGAACTAGAGGTAGAAATTTTTTAGAGTCTAAAATATTGAATTTATTTAAGTCATATGTTTTTCCAAAGAGTTGATTGATCGATCCATTATATGATAAGATCCATCATAATAATTAATTCATTTGATTAGGGAGTAGTTTCAATGCTTTAGAAAGAAAGGTGACATTGTTGATAGTATTCTGTTGGACATGGTATGACACTGATCGATTAAACAAGATGGGATTCTGATTCATCCAACATTGGATCAAACTAATAAAGAATAAAATGATGAGTTCCATGGTAGGTAGATCATTGGACCACCTTAATCGATCAAATTAACCCAAGTTGCAGAGTGTGACTAAGAAGAGATTTTTTTGGGTCTGACGTATTAGAAGGGCTACAGTGACCAATCAATTAAAGTAAATACAACATTTTATTCAATAATTTTCATATAATCCGAAACATTAGAGTGTGGTAACAAGCTATGTAATTTTACTTTTGGGTCAATATTAATTAGACACACACTAACATAGATAAGTTATCAGATGCTAGGATTCATCAGACACAGTGTCATTGGTATGGGGATATATTGGTAAAAAGAATAAATTGATTGAAAATTTGATCCTTTTTAACATTATGATCATAATATTTTCATCTTTTTAAGTATATATAAGTTGAAATGATGTTTATGGAAGAACATTATTGGTTGGTTTGGAGAATCGAAATGGAATTTCTTCTATGTTACTTGATTATGATTAGATCAGGGTAATCAAAATGAAAAATATTATTAGACAGATGATTTTTTTAATTTTAAGAAGGATGATGTTGTGATAATTTTCATGAAGATTTGAGTAGAATACAAAAGTGTCTAAGAATAGCCAAAATAGGGTTAAAATGGAAATTAAATTTCAGATTCTGAAATTTCATTGAGTTAGAAAACTATATTGGGATCTTATGTTTTATGTTTCCACAACACCTATAAATAGAGGTCAAATAAAATGTACTATGATATTATTCATGTGTGGGAATGAGTGACATAGATGGAGGTTTTTTAGATAGAATTGAATGTGGAATGTACCCATATATAATTTCTTGTACAAATGTTTTCTAGACAGAAGATGTTGTGGTTATGTTTTTCCAGATCAAACCAAGTTATCCAACCAACATATTAAGGGAAACAAGAAAGTGAATCAAATTTGTTTCTAGATTAAATATTTAGACTTATTTCCGTAATGAGGAACCAGACTAAAGAATAAGAGTGAGTGACCATACTATGTTTTTGTAATAATTCTAGATAATTTGTTTCTACATTTTCCTAGGTAAGAAAGTGAATATTTTTGTTTTGAAGAATTAGAAAAATGGTGTTTATTGAAGCATAACATTGAAATTTTTGGAAGAAATTGGTGAACGTTCCTAAACATGTTACAAAAACTTATTTACAGAATTTTTTCTAAAATAAGTACATGCACTGTTGTATTGATCACAGTGATATAGAATTGTAATAGTATCTCCTACATGTTGTACCTAAACAAAAAAGGATTGTTTTATAGTGGATTGTGTGGTATTGGATTATTTCAAAAACATGACATTAATTAGTTAATCATATTGATTATAAAATCTGGTAAATACTTATATTCTTATATTTGTGTGAATGTTTTGTTTTTAGCAAAATCATTAATCATTAATTGTAGGTGAAGGTTATTTTAAAATATTTATAGCATAAAAAAGAAAAGATATCACTGATTCACCCCTACCCCTCTCATTGATTACATTAATGTTGGTTGGGAATTTTTAATTGGTATTAGAGCATAGTTTCCTTCATTTACCCTTTTTATAATTTTTTTAATAGATGTTATTATGGAGAATCTAAATTGTTTGAATAGTAATAGGGACCATGTTTTTAATGGAAAGAACTATCATATCTAAAAAAATAGAATGTTTCTTTATCTTATATCTCTAGGTTATAATGATATGGAAGCTACTATATATGGTATTCCTCCACTTGTTGAAAATGTTCCACTTATGTCTATGTATAATAAAAATATAGAGAGTGATGGAAGAGGTAAGAATAATTTACTCTCATCACAAACTAAAAGTTAATTACTTAGAGTGAAGGTATTTGGAACTGCTAAATAAATCTGGAAAATTTTTAAAAACAATTGAAGGTAATATGACGGTGGAGAAAGAAAAGTTTCCAATTTATAGGGTAAAGCTTGAAGATATACAAATGGGTGAGTATGAATCTATTTGTGACTTCATTAAAAGGTTTTATGATATTATTAGTACCAAAATATTTCAGAGTTAGAAGTTGGAGGATTCAACTATTTTTTAAAACATAATATGAATTAATCTAGGCACATTTGAAGATAAAGTTTCATATTTTGAATATAGAGATCTTGAAAATATATCTCTAGAATAAATTCATAGTAATATTAGTACATATTAAATGATAAGTGATAATGTTATGAAAATAAAAGAAGAATATGATCAAGAAATTTTATTCATGTCAGATAATAAAATAAAATCTTAAAATATTCTTCAAGATGAAGAAGTTGGTGATTACAAATCTGAAAACGAGGGTTGTAACAATTTTTATTAACTCTAATCCTTTCCTTCAAATAATGTGAAAAGAGGTATAGAAAAGTAAAAATAAAGATACATATATTTTTTAATGTGCGGTATTTGGGAACTTTCTTGTTAGTTTCCCTCAAAGAATTACTAATGATAAAATTCATGAATATGATATAAGTACAAGAAGATAATAGAAGAAATATTTTGATAATTAAATACATTTTTTCAAGGAAAAATATAAAAAGTTATCCAAATCCTAATAGAGATTTTTTTGTATAAAGATGATTAAGATAAAAATAGTGAAGTTGAAGATAAAAAATTCACTAAAATTTCTGGAGAAATTGCGTTTATTATAGAAGTGAATAATGAAGATTTTAAAAGAATTAGTTCTAATGAATAAGAAATAGATTTAGTGTTTAATCAGAAATAAGAGTTGAAATATTGTCTTAGAAAGATAGTAAGACTTGAAAGAGAAATAAATAAGTTGAAAAAGTAATGTTCTATAGAAAAAAATCAATAACCATTTCTTGGATAAAATGGTAACTTGTTAGAAGAGACTAATTTATTGAAGAAATCTCTGGAAGAAGAATAGAATTTTAATAAACATCTTGAATAGAATATCAATGAATAGAGAAAGATTTGGTGTAATGACCCATAAATTTTATCAATTGAAATTTCATTCTTATAATTATGTTATGTAGTAAAAAACACATAAAATTATATATAAAACACAATTAAAACCTTATAAACAATGAATGAATGAAATAAGAGTTATTCCTAAAAATTAAGAAGCATATACTAATAGAATAGTAACTTTACCTTTGGAATAGTTATATGACCATTAGTAATAGTAAATTGGCCAATAGAATATTAACATCACATATGAATGTATAAATAAAATTTGTATATCTTATAAATTATAATATGATATATTTTTATCTTTTTATAAGTAAATAAATATTTTAAAAATGATAAATTAAGCTTTAGTATTTTGGTGAAACATATATGTTTATTTACAATTTTATAGGAAATGTAATTTTTTAAAAGAAAAATTATATTAAAAAAATATATTCATAAATTAAAAAAAATTCTTAGGATTATAAAATAATTTTATGAGAATTTAATTAATTTTTCAAAGTGTTATAAAATCAGTTATAATATTAAAATCATCATTTTTCAAATAAATGATGATTTTATTTAAAAAAATAAATTTATGATATTTAAGAAATTATTTTGAAAATATGAATTCCATATTTTAATTCTAGAGGTCAAGAAATGGTTGGGGTGAATTTTTTGGATTTTTCAAAAATAGTTTATTATTTGGTGAATAGTAAAATATGGTAATTTATAGTATTTAACAAATATATGAATTATTGAGTCATAGATGATATATGGATGATGTGATCATAAATGGTTCTAACTAAATTTCATTAGTTATTGTATTTAGTCATAATAATAAACATTATTAATATTTTTGAGCCAAAATAATAAACTAATGAATAAAATAATCAAAAAACACCTCTCTCCTCTACTATAGATACCACATCTTCCCCTCATACCCCCAAAGCCTGGATTCTTATCCAAATTAATCCCAATCCTCTCTCAAGTCTCTTACCCCATGTCCAGAATCCTTGGTATCATCAAATGATCAAACCCTTTTCCCTATAGAGGTTCTAATGGAGAAGAATTCAAGATGTAAAATCATATTTCGTTTTCATTTAATTCCTTTTTAAGTTGTATCATTTATTATTCTATCATCACCTCCCCTTATCCAAGTGGAATGATAACTCCACTATAATATATATAATTTAAATTTATTATGTTAATGTAATAATCCATCATCAAACCTCTTACACTCTTTTTTTATTCTAAAAATGAAAAATAAATCCTCTTTGAGGTGTTGATTTATCGCCTTCAAAAGATTTCATTGTCCTTTACTGCCTTCAAGGATGGTTTTAAAACCATTATAATGGTTGAAAATAATTTTTAAATTTATGTTATAAATTTTATATTTTATCGAACTAACATTTATATATAATATTAAATAACAAAAGAAAACTACCTAATGATGATCGAAAAATCTCCAAATTAATCTAATCGATTAACATTAATGTTTTATCTAATAAATAATCCTCATATATAGAAACAAATGATATATATAAAACCATTTAATGTATTTTAAATTTATTAATAACATATAAATTGAATTTTGGACAATCATTCTTATTTTACATAATCATTCATACATGTATACAAGTAAACCAATCATGAAACCGAAGGAAACAAAAACTACTGAGAAACGAAATTTAATATTATAACTGATCAAAAAGGCAATGAATTAACTTAATAAAATTATAATAAATCAAAAACATGTTTAAATTTTTCTAAATTAATTATTTAATCAATTTAATTTTATTATTTAGATAATTTAGTACATGTGCAGAACACTTTTAGACATAAGGTAAGGGATTCTATGTGAACCACCGTTTTTCCTTCTAGTTACGTTTTCTCACTCATTAACCCTATATAATTTTTAATTCTTATTATGTAATCTTCCCATGTTCTATTTTTATGTTCCAAACATATGTACCTATTCCAAATTATTATTTAATTAATGGGGAGATACATGTTATATAAAGTTCCCATCTCAATTCCTCCCGATAAGTAATCCTGATTAAAGGGAACTTCCTAGTTTCTTAACCATTTTCATGTATAATCCATAATTTATTTTAATCCACCAATACTTTTTATAAAAATCATCATTTTTTCATGAAAACACATCTTTGTTCATTTCTGGTTTTATGAAAACAATTATAGGTTTTCCATATTTAAAGACTCTTTAATATTTCCCCTTAAACAACATTGAAGAGGATTGTTTTTACTATTTCTAAAACACTATTTTTACATGTTTTAACTTCAGTTGGAAATAATTTTTCCTTATCTCTTCATAATTTCCCTAATTAATTTCCATGAATGTTTTAAATCCAATATTTATTATAAACCGTTATGATACGCCCCTTAGTTATGTTTTATGTCATGATTATGATACCCATTTCATTCCATGGATATCCTTTATTTTTATTCCTTATGATTTATTCTTCATTTAAAACACATATGCATGAACATGTTATGATCATTGTTCCCATATAGTGCTTTAATTAACTAGGTAATGTATAGTCTCATGAGAATTTATGTTGGGACATGGAGTAAACTTGATTCCTTTACAGGACTTAGATCATTATGCGCAATGGTATTGCCAGTTAGCCTTGACTCTTGTTCCTACATGTGTAATGGTCTTGGTTATTATCCTTATATCATGATCCACTATGTTAAATAGTCATGTAAGTGATCCTTTAATCATTCTCCTCCATGTGTAATGGTCTCAGTTGTTATGCTTGGATCATGCTCCATCATGTAAAATGGTCTTGGTGGTTAGCTTTCAATCATGCTTATGTCATGTTGTATGTTGTTTCCACGGTCCAATTGCTATATGATCACATGATCCAATGTTCTATATGTTATTATTATATATGTTTATTAATGTTCCATGCCTTTTAATGTCATTATTCTATGCATTCTCACCCTTGTGCTAAACTTATTCCCTCAATGGGATATTTAGCTCATCCGTTTTGTTCATGTATTCCCCATGTTTTCTTATGCAGATGTAAGAGAAAAAAGTTAGTTAGGATCTCTTATAGAGATTAAATAAAATATTTTTATATTTTTGGGTTTCATTATTTCTATTTATGTTTGTAAACTTCGAAATACACTATACTTTATGATCCTTGGTTTTTATTTCATGGTTAATTATTCATAAAATTATATAAATATATGTGTAAAAGGATAGGGACATTATAGTTGGTATCAGATCACAGACTATTTATTTTTAAAGATTAGTATTAGAATATATTATTATGAAACCTATAGATAATACTATCACTATGGATAACCTATATTGGATCTTATTAAATCACATGTTAGGATATACTTTTAATTTTCAAGTTTATCCTTCTATGTTCAATATTTTATTTTTATATTATTATTATATAAGTATTCCAACCCACTAATTGTATTTTGGTTTTCATAGTTAAAAGATGGAATAAGAAAGACCACTAAAATATCTTCTATCTCATATAGATTAATTACTCAGAAAGATTATCCTGAAGTAATTCTTAGATTACATTGAAATTTTTTCCAATATAAATCTTACAAAAAAACAAACTTATTAGGAATCCAATACCTCTACCAGTGCCCAATTATTTCATGAAACAAGTATCGATAATTAGATAATCTTGCAACATCAAAATTCTTACCATGATAAGTGTGATAAGTTCCATCAGGGTCTTTTCAAATATTTCAATTTATTTCAAAAACAAGAAGAACTAAATGATATTCAAGATGATGGAGAAGTGGTAGACCTCCAAGAATAATATATGTATCTAAATATATATTTCTATATTTATGGAAATTCAATAACTGATTTACCAAAACCCTATTTTGAAATATTTAAATATGAATAAGTATGATTTTTTTGTAAAAAAAAGTTCAGAAGTTGGTTCAAAATTATATGTAAGACATACCTTTTTAATGTCTTATGAATGCTTCCATAAATATAATCCAAGATACCTAAGGTGTTTTTTGATAAAATAATTATAGGATTTTGAAAATATCATGAGGTACAATCTTGACACATAAACCATTTCACTATGAAGGAAATTCCAATAGGAATGACGGAAGACCTCATTAAGGTGATGAAGAACATAAATAATGGTTCTTGGAAAGTGAAATTTATGGTTTTATAATGTAAGGGAGGATATATTTTGGGGAGGGAATATCAAATGTGGAAGAATGTACAAACCCAAAAAAATAAATATAAATACCATTCTTATAATTATGTTATATAGAATAAATAATGGAAACTACATAGTGAATATAATAAAAACATTATAAACAAAGAATAATTGAAATAAGAGGTATTCTTAGAAATTAAGAAAACTATACCGATTGAATAATAACATGAAAATTGAAATGGTATTGTGACCATTAGGAATACTAAAAGACCAATATAATAGTATCCTCACCTATGAATGTAAAAAAAAATTGGGTATGTTATAAATAAAAATATGATATATTTATATAAAGAAATAAGTAAATAAATACTTCAAAAATGGCAAACTATGTTTTGTCATTTTTGTGAATTGTAAATGTTTATTTAGAATATTATAAATCATATAATGATTTAAAAGAAAACTATTTTAATAAAATAGATTCATAAATAAATATTTTTTTTGTATTTTTATTATAATATAACTTTATGAGACTTTAATTTATCATTCAAAATGTTATAAAATCGTTTAGAATATTAAAATTGGTATTTTTTTGAATAAATGATGATTTTAATAAAAAAGTAAAACTATCATATTTAGGAAATTATTTTCAAAAATGGAGTCCATTTTTGAATTATACATGTTAAAAAATTAGCATGATTTTTTTTTGAATGTTTCAAAAATAGATGAATTTTTTGGTGAATTATGAACTGTGATAATTTACAGTATATAACAAATACATAAATTATTGAGTCATAGATAATTTATGGATGATTTAATAATAGTTGGTTAGAATTAAAATGCATTAGTCTCTGTATTTAGTCATAAAAATCAACATTATTCACAGTTTTGAGCCAAAAATAATAAACTAAGGAATAAAATAATCAAAAACCATCCCTCTCCTCCTCTATAAATGCAACCCCTCACCACATCTTCCCCTAACATCTCCAAAGCCTTGAAGTATGTCCAAATTTTGATCAATCCTCTCCCTAGACTCATTCCCCATGTCTAGAAGCATTTTTTTCTCAACATAATCCCATACCCTTTTCATAAGGAGGTCCTCAATGAGAATAATTCAAGTGATAAAAGCATCTTTTGTTTTCTTTTAATTTATTTTCAAATTGTTTTCTTTCATATTCTCTACTCACCTCCCCTTATCCAAGTGGAACGATAACTTGAGTATCATATCTATACTGGAATGTTATAATGTTTATTTAATAATCCACCATCAACCCTATTGACCTCTTCCTTTTATTTTAAATATGATAACATCATCTTTGAGGTGTTGATTTATCGCCTTCGAGGATGACAAGTATTCATTTTCTTTTACTGCCTTCAAATCCTTTCATAAAACCATTATAATGATTGAAAAAAATTGTAAAATATATTTTACAACATTGTTTATATTCTAGAACTATAATATATATATATAATATTAAATAATATTAAAAAAATAATCCATAATTATTGAAAAACAGTCAAATTGATCTAAACAATAATCATTGACATTTTATCTAATGAATCATACTCATATATGAAAAAATGATATATAATGTTGTTTAATATCTTATAAAATAATTAATCACATATAAATTCAATTCTAGATAATTATTCTCATTTTACCTAATATTCCATAAATGTATACAAATAAACCAACCATTAAAATGAAGGAAATAAACACTCTCGAATGACGAAATTGAATCTTATAACTCATTAAAAGGACACAAATTAACTTAATAAAATTAAAATTAATCAAATAAATATATTAAAATTTATGAATTAATTAATTAATGGATTTAATTTGATTTTCCAGAATATGAATTAAAATTTATGAACACATTTGAACATAAGTTAAGGGATTATATCCGAACAACCATTTTTTCCTTCGAGTTAAACATTCTCTATCTTTACCACTATGTAATTATTTATTATTCTTATTCACTTGTACTATGTTATATTTTTATGTTCCAAATAATTTTACCTATTCGAAATTCTTCTCTCTTTTATGGGGAAACACATGTTTTATAAAGTTCCCTTCTCAATTCCTCCTAATAAGCAAGCCTGATTAAGGGGAACTTCCTAGTTTCTTTCCCATTTTGAAGTACACTTCATAATATGATTTAATACACCAATAATTTTCTATAAAAAATAATCTTATAATGAAAAATATATTTTTTCATTTATGGCTCTATAAAAACAATTATACATTTTCTCGCTTTAAAGACTCTTTAATATTTTCTTTAACCCGCACTAATGATGCTTATTTTTAAAGTTTCTTAAACACTATTTTTACATGTTTTCAATTTAGTTGGACATAATTTGTTGTGATATATTCCTAATTTCCTTTATTAATTTTCATATATGTTTTAAATCCATTATTTCTTATACACTATTATGATACACCCCTTGGATATACATTGTGACACGATTATGATGCCCCTTTAATTCTATGGGTAACCCTTATTTTTATTACTTATGATTGATTAATCATGTGGAAAAATATACCTGAAAATTTTATGATTTTTGTTCCTGGATAGTTCTCCAGATCATAGGGTAATTTTTATTCTCATGAGAAGTTATATTGGGATAGGGAGAAAACCTGATTCATTCATGGGAGTTGGCCTGCTATGTGAAATGATCTTGGTGGTTAGTAATTACTAATGATACTCCATGTGAAATGGTCTTGGTATTTATCCTTGGATCATGATCATCAATGTGCATTGGTCTTGGTGGTTGGCCTTGACTCATCATCCTCCATGTGCAATGGTCTTGGTGCTTAGCCTTGGATTATGCTCTTCCATGTATAGTGGTCTTGTTTGTTATCCTTGACTCATGCTTATGTAATGTTGTATGTTTTTTCAAAATTTAAACTATTATATTGTTAAATGATCCCATGTTCTATATGATATTATTCCATATTTTTACGCATGTTTCATTAATTTTTAGGTCATCATGTTATGCCTTCTAACCCTTGTTATATGTTTACTCACTTACTGGGATTTTTTGCTAATCTCTTTTGTTTAGGTATTATCCAGGTTATTATATGAATATGTAAGAGCTAAAAGGAATTTAGGAAATTTTTATGGAGAGTAAATAAATTATGTTTTAATTTTTGGGTTTCATTATTTATAATTATGTACCTAATCTTCCAAAGACACTATACATTATGATCATTGGTCTGTATTTCATGTTTAATTATGCTTAAAATAATTTAAATATATTTGTAAAAGGCTAAGGTTCTTATAGTTGGATCTATTTCAACAAAGTTAATCTAATTATAAGAAGTTATTTTTAAGTTTATATAAATCTATCTCTGAAGTTGGTGAAATTTATAAAAAGTGAGAACTAGAGAAAGATTCGAAAAAGTTATTTTTTATGGTTGTAAGGAATGATAAGATGTTCTTAAGAACAATAGTCCTAATAAAATCATATATGTGGCCAAAATCAAAATTTAAAATCAAGATGTTACATAAATATCTATGCTCAAAAAAGGTTTCTACTACTTTTTATTCTGATAAACATAAGAAGAATTTTGAATGGAAGATCAAGATTACGGGTGATAATAGGTAGTTTGTGGCTCAATAACATTCTAATGAGTAATGTGACAATGTTATTGAAACCCATTATTATAACTCTAGATGACATAGAAGTTATTGAGAAAAATAATCTTTCTACGGTTACTACTGGTATTGGTGTGGATTTTTGCATACAACAAATTTGTGTTTGTTTAGTCAACAACATTATAATTATTCTATGAGTAACATGACGAAATGTTTTAGGGGGAGGCAATGCTCTCAATGATGGAATTATGATAAACTAGTTTTAAAATATGAATAGAGATTTTGAATTATAGAAACTATTTATGAATAATTTAAACAACATATACATACTGAAAAATTGTATTTTTTTCTTACTAGAACAACAACATGTTTATAAGAATTCTCAAAAATCAGATCTGAAAGAAAATAAAGGGAAATAAAAATTACTTGTTATAGAAAATTTTCTTAAATATATTAAAGGAGAATGGCCCTTTATTCTGGAGAGTGATCTCTCCTCACATATAATAGAATAATTATAGATTTTAAATTATTTTAAAAATATTAAATAATGAATAGTTACATTTGGAAATAATTAATCACTTAGAATCAATTGTGTCATAAATGATATTATTGTAGAAGAAAATTAAAAATCTAATAATGATTTTTTTATAGGCTAAAAAACATTTTTAGTGTTTCACAACATTGTGAATAATGAAAACAAATCTGAGAAAATATGGTTTTTTTGTGATAAGAGTTGATGATGGAAAAGTTTTTAAGAGAAGACAAAGAACAAAGGGAAACTTGTTTTATTTTAGTGATATTCAAAATTCATGTTATCAAATCATGATGGAAGAAAATAAATTGTTGCATAAAAGGTTGGGACATATGTATCAAATAAATATAAAAAAATCGAATACGGATACTTTTTTTTGATATTATCTACATGAAAAAAAGAATATATTTGTGTTTCTCAATTTGTTAGAAAATAAATATTACAAAATTAATGCAAAATAAAGTTTAAATTTGTTTATCTAATCACCTATAATAAATTAATAGTGATTTTTTGTCAAATAAGTAATAATAAACATTAGTATATAAGTACTTAATTTCTTTTATTGATTATTTTACTAAAAAATGTATTATGTACTTAAAACATAAATTAGATGCCCTATATGTGATTATGTGTTTCAGTAAAATAAATAAAAAGTAATGTTGGTATTCAATGAAGAAGTTTTGAATTGATATTATAGGTAAATACAATAATTAAGAGTCCAAATGTTATCTTGAAAAATAGGGAATTCAACATGAGTTTTGTGCACGATATACACCATAATATAATGAGGTTTATTAAATGAATAATAAATGTCTTGATTGATATGGGGTGTAAAATTATACTTAAATGTGATATTTCTCACTACTTCTGGTGAAATGAAATGATTACAACATTCTATATTTAGAATAGATGATTCTACTAGACATTTTCTTATATGACTTATTATGAAATGTTCTATAATGAAAATCCTTGTTTGAAACACTTGTGTTTTTTCATAAGTCAATATGTAATAAAGAAAAAGTTAGAAATATTTTAAAATTTGATCAAAGAGTTGAAGATGGAATATTTGTTGGATATTCTCTGGATAGTAGAGGATATATATGTTTTGAATAAGTAATAATAATAATTACTAATTCCATTGATGAAAAAGTTATTGAAAATGGATAAGAATATCCTTTATAAATTCATGTAGAAAATGAAGATGAAGAATATTAAATAAGTGTTGTTGAGAAACATGAAAAAAATTTCTAACAATGGAAACACCAGATAGTTGGAATAATCAGAATTACTAATTTATATTCATGATGAAGAACCTTGTAAATCTTATCATAGGATACAAAAAAAAGTTTATGTTTGAAAAATTGTTGGTGATCAACATATAATGGATCAAACTATAATAAAATCAAATTTTTTTACACATAATTCTTTGAATTTTAAAGTCTATTCAAAATATGTTAATTAATTTTTTGTGCATTAATAGTGGACTCATGTTATGAATGCTGAATTGGACCATATTGAGAAGAATGATTCTTAAGAACTTGTACACAAATGAAATGATACAAATATTATTTGTATGAAATGTGTGTTCCATGAAAAAATTAATGATGTGGTGAATTGATAAGAAACAAAAAATGATTCATTTGAAAAGGTTTCTAACAAATTGATGGTATTAATTTTGATGAGAATTTTTCTTCTCTTTCAATATTAGTGATAATTAGAATATTGCTTTTTATTATTGGATAATAAATAAGAAAACAAATTCAAATGGATGTCGAATAATATTTTTGAAATAGAGAACTTGATAAAGAAGTTTAAATTAAACAATAATGTCAATTTCTGATTGTAAAAGATGAAATTTATGTTTACAAGTTTAAGAATGATTTTTATGCATTAATAAAATATCTGAGTTCTTGGTATTAAAAATTGGATACCTAATTATGGAATTTTATTTTTAAGAAATTAATATTTTATATAAATATATACATCGGTGAAAATCAAAAGAATTATCTCATTATTTTTGTATATATTGATGATATTATATTTTCTAGGAATTATGAATGACCATGTGAAAGGTTTACTGAGGAGATGAAGAAATTGTTTTAAATTTTCATGATTAGTGAAATGTAATACTTTCTTATCTTACAAATATCGAAACTGAGCAAATTAGTTTTTCTATCACAATAAAAAAATATTCTTAGGAACTTATTAAGAAGTTTTTTACAGAGAATTCAAAACCTATCTCTTCACCAATTTGGTGGAACCATATTGTTTAGAGATATATAAGGAAAGGAAATAGATTCTAAATAATTTAGAAATAATATTTGATGTTTTTTATAACTAATTTCTTCATTACCACACATTTCATATGTTGTTTCCATCTATAGAAGAATTCAAAGTGATCAAAAGAAATATAACCTCTTATCAAGAAAATGAATTCCTATATATATTTGAGGCATAATATATTTTTTAATTAGATATAATTACTCAATAAAAGTTGGTTTGTTTGGGTTTAAATATAATGATTGGGTATGAAGTGTTTTTAATACAAGATTCACCTATTGTATATTTTTCAAGAAGGGGTTGTGTATGTTGTCATACTAAGAAACATAATTCAATAACTCTTAGAAAAATATAATATAAATATCTTGTTTCCACTCAATATGCAACACCACTTATGTGTTTTTAGACTCACTTGGAAGATTTACATGATGAATTGAAAATACCAATACTCTTGGGTTGTGATAATAATAGATCTATAAATCTCTCAGTCTAGTAGATAATTATTATTCAAAACATATTGATATAAAATATCACTTAATTAAGAAGAATTTGGAGAAGAATGAAATCAAGATGTAATATTTTCCTACAATGGAACATGTTGTTGACATTTTCACAAAACTATTACCAAATGAATATTTTTACAAATTGAGGTTTAACATGGGTGTACAAACACATTCAATCAATGGTTTAGGTATGTTTTTTTGTCCCCTATATCATCTTGAATTTTTATAGTGTTATTAATGGTGAATTATATCTCACAAATCTATCCATTGGTATATGATAAACATTTTATGTAATCATGTATTTTGTTAGATTTATGGATATGTCATCAACTCAACATGTAAATTTATAAACTGTTCTAATAGTTTTTTGAAGTGTTTATTAAGAATATGTTTTATAGTATTAATTAATTCATGATGGTGAGAGTTTAATGTTTCAAGAAGAATTTTGGTAACTCACAAGAAATGAAATCATGGTTTTTTTATCAATAATTCTAATTTTATACACTGCATTTTATTACATATTCTTATAATTTTTTATTTTTGAACTATAGATTCGGTTTAAAAAGATTCTATGATTTATGACCCTTGGTTAACAATAAAATCCAATGTGGGAGATTTTTGGTACTAAGTGGGATGAAAGTGGTTTTCGGATGCTGAAAGGATTTTATTCTGAATGTTTTGTTTTTTGTTGTATTTTCATGAAATCACATCGCTTTGTAAGAGTTGGTGATTAGAAGAAGATGTTCCAGACTCTGAATATCTAACATAGAATACTTATGAAAGTTCTTCAAATCCATTTTTCTATTCTGAAGAATTTTTTTGGTTGAAGTTGTTTCCTATCCCATATTGTGTCTGGAATGAAGTTTATCGATCAGAGTGAGAATTTGTATCATATGCATAATGTCATAGAGATATTCATTAAAATATGATGATTAATTTCAATGAAAAAATTCCCAACTTTGTAAGTATATTGAAATATTTTTATCAAATCATTGTGAAATGAATGAGGAGAAAATAAGCTTGGGTATTCAAAGAGTTGGTAATCGGTTTAAACATTTGATGAAAAGAAAGAAGGTTATAAAAATTATTTATTCCATAGAAAATTTATAATTATGTATGAAAATTCTATGACAATCCTAATTTTCTTAAAATAATTAATGAATCATGATAAATGTCTTAGTTCTTGGTAGAAAATTGGTTTTTTATGCAGATCATCAGTTTAACATGCACTGAATGCAGAAGTAGTTTGGAGTCTAAAATATTTAATATTCTAAATTGAGAGGTTTAAAAGAAGTACTGATATTTTGATCCCTTAAGTAAGATGATCCACATAAAAAACTTATTCATTTGAGATACATGAATTTATATGATTCAAAAATAAAGGTGTCACTGTTGATTATAGTCAATCAGACAAGGCATAGAACTGATCAATCAGAGAGGTTGTGAAGTTGATTCCTGAGATAGTGGCTGACACCAATAAAGCTTCATGTATTGAGTTACATTGGAGGGATTCATTGGAAAACCTAAATCAATTGAATAAACCAGATTTGTAGAGTGTGACAACGAAGAGAAGTTGTTGGGACTGATGAATTAGATTGGATAAAGTAACCAACCAGTAAAAATAAATAAGATAATATAGTCAACTCTATTAATGTGATATAAAACATCATATTGAGGTCTTAAGAAAGGTTTTCTTATTTTTGGATAATATTAATCAAAAAATCACTAACAATGATATTTTATCAAATGATCAGATTCTTCAGAAGCAGTTTTGTCAGTCTGGGGTGCTATTTTTTAAAGTAATAAAGCAATTTAAATTTTATAAATTTGGAATTTTACATTAGAAAATTAGTTGGTATTGATGTATTTAGATTTTACAATGGTTCTTATTAAATAAATATCATATTTAGTTAGGATAATTTCAATGTAATGTCTTCTATTTTACTTTTTTATAATCAGATCAAGGGATCGAGAATGAAAATTAGTATCATACTAAAGAATTATTTATAAGCTTGAAGAAGGATTAAGCTTTGAGAAGCTTCATAATGTTTCTAAAATAATTGAGTAGATATTAGAATCATTTAATAATGGTAAAAATTGAATTCAAATGGAAATTAAATTAAGGGTTCTAAAATTTCATTGACCATGAAAAATATTTTGGCCTATTATCTTTTCTTTTTTCAGTGAACCTTTAAATAGTGGTAAAAGTACAACATACTCTAAAATTGTTCATGTATAGGAGACAGTGATAAATATGAAGGTTTTTGAGATATAATTTATGAGGAATGTTTTCAAACATGATTTATTGAATAACCATTTTCAAGATAAGATATGTTGTGGTAAGGGATTTTTGGATCAAACCATGCAATCAGACTAACAGATTCAGGGAAAGAAATAAGAGAATTAGAATTTTTTATAGATTAAGTACTCTAACTTATCTATAGACCGATGACCAAAATAAAATAATAAGATTGTGTTATCATACTTATTTATTTCATGAATTCTGAAGAAGTTTTTTATACATTGATATGGGTAAGAAAGTAAAGATTTTGGTTTTAAATAATTAAAAAATTAAAGGTTATTTAATAAGCATAATGACATGTTAGGAACCAACTAGTGAAGGTTTATTAACTTATAAAAATAACTTATTTATATAATTTTCGATAGAATAAGCACATGAAATATTTTATTGGTCATAGTACTAAACAATTTTAATGGTATCTCCTACTTTCTGTATCTTCACAAAATAATTGATTTATAGTGGTCTTTGTGGTATTAAATTATTACCAAACCATGAAAAGGACTAGATAATCTTATTTAGTAAGTATTATTGTAAATACTTATGTTACTATTTATGTATAGATGTTTTGTTTTTATAAAAGTGATAAATCATTAAGAGGAGTCAAAACAGGTTTTACAAGATAGACAATATAAAAATAAAAGATATAACTGATTCACTCTATCACCATCTTAGTGATTACATTGATCCTGGTAGGGAATTTTAGGATTTAGGTTATGACATTAACATTATATTAAACCATTATATAATAGATACTAATTTTATTATATCAACATCATTGGATAAAATTTTAAGGACATCGAAGACTAAATAAAACAGAAATGCTTGGTTAAGAATGATACACCTTCTTCTGACAACCTCATTAGGTTTAAACCAAAATCATTACTATGAGGGTTTTCTAATCAATCCAAGGCCACTAAGACTGGTTAATTTAAGTAATTAATGGTTTTATTTTGTGATTTTATTATCCAAAATTATCTTGAATTGTGGAGATAATAGGATATGAGGTGTTTTTTTATAATTTAGGGAGAGGACCCAATTTGAATTTGTGAAAAGAATAAAATATTTAAATGTTTTATTCATAAAAAATGGATCCAAATTGGAATATTAAAAAATATTATAATTTATATGTTTTAAATAATTACATAAATATAATTTAGATATATTTTTTGCTCATTTTAACCCTTACCACTTTTGTTTAACACTAGTAAAATTGTTTTAACCTTAACCAGGGAAAGAATAATTATTATTTTTATTATTCATTATAAGAAAAAAATAATTTTTCATTATAAAATAATATTTATTATTAAAATGAAAAATATGTAGTTAGTTTTATAAAATTAAATTCAAATAAGTGGATGAACATAATTTCAAATTAAACCTGAAAAACATGATAAAAAGCGGTTTTTCAAAAAAATACCATTTTCACAAAAAAAAAGATGATTTTACATTATATCTATGACTATTAATATTCATTATATGAATTTAAATTCATATATATATAATCTATAAATTTAATTTAAATATTTATTTAGTATGTTTTTTTTATCCAAATAAAATTTGTAAACATTATGCATATGAAAATTATTTAAAAAAACATTTGTAGTCATAAAAATAGATACATAAAAAATCATGATACTTTATAATTTAAATGAAATTAATAATATTATGATAAATAAAATGGATCATATTTAACTTTAATATCATAAATTAAATTTAATTATACATTGATAATATCTTATTAAATGAAAATAAATGATAGTTTTGTTAAAATCTATATTTTTTTCTATTCACTGAAAATCAATATTTTCTGAGAAATCCAAAAAAATAAACCCTAAGATAATTTTGATATTATGATATCTAAAATTATATAAATTTTATAAAATATCACCTCTAATAGCACCATAAATTAATTATATTATTTTCCCATGAAAAATAATAATCATCATTTTTTGGAGAAAATGTATTGTTAAAGAATTAAATAACTTTATAGAAAATTGAGTACTTATTCCCTAAGAATAAATCAATAAATTTATATTGAGTATATCCTTTTTATATATTTCATAATTTTTTTAATACAATTCATACCTAAAAATACAATATATTTATTAAAGTATAACATTTAAATAATAATATTTTTGGTCATTTTAGGCTTAATGTTGTGTTTCATATACACTATCAAGCATAGTGTTCTTTTAAAATCCCAAGGTGCTATAGTCTCACCTTCATTAAAAATTACAACCTAAAAATTTATACCTTATCCCAGAATTATTGATATTTATTTTTGTAAATATTTTGGATGAAATACCACACTGTAATAAGTGTTATTAAAGCATCATCTTGAAAATATATAAAAATAAATATTAAAGTCATCACATAACTATGTTTCAAAATAGGACAACATTTTAAGGAAGTTAAAATATTGAAATAGAGAAAAAAACAATGAAAACATATTTATGGAGAATCTAGATATCAATGATCACAAGAATGTGAATTCCCAATATAATGTTAACAACTACAAAACCATAAACAAATTATGTGTTAAAAAGGACATTGATTCAATGGAAATAAAGGTAATATGATAAAATGATTTTTTATTTTAATATCCTTTTCCTAGATTTGAGGAATTTCATTACCATTTTGACAAATAAAATTAAGAAATATACCTACTAGATTAGTATAATTTTATCATTTAATAATGTTTCACCGCTACCTCATTTTTTTCACCAAATGATGAGTATTTAAGATGAATTTTTCATGCTTAAAGAACTAAAATTATCTTTTAATGGATCACATAATCCAAAAAATATATATCAAGATATGCCTCATGTATTTAGAAATTAACCAATACAAAATGATTAGAATAAGGTAATATGATTTCAAAATAGATTAGACAGTCATATTCTGAAATACAGTACAGATATCCAAAACCTCAATAATCAAACCCAGATTTTAACATAGATCATTTGATAAATAAATAACATCAAAATTAATTAAAATATTCCAAACCATGTTTTAAAATGAAAAAACAAATGGATTTACCACATATTCTTCTATGATTAATTTATCATGTGTCTCCATTAATAAATATTTACTCCCTCAAAATTTACATTTTATTCAAATATTAAAGTTAAGGGGGTCTAAAGTGATGAATCCCCTGGGCATCACTAATGAAAATTATGTTACAATCATTTGTAAGAGATCATATATAACATAAAATAATTATATTATAACAAGGTTCTCCAATTAATTGCAAGCTTGTCTATAATAAAGTTCCCCTCCCTCCAAGTATGAGAAACATCTATTTCCTTGATTAAAATGGGCCTTCACTTCTAAATGTCATTCGCCTCAGACCATGGGAAATTTTTATTTCCTATTAGGAAACTAAAAAGAAGTTTGGAGTCCAACTCAATTGAGGTAATTTGAATATTTTACAACATGGAAATAGAGAGGCCACACAACATGGATTTGACTTATGTTTTCATGGAATTACCCAACTCAATGTAATAAGCGAAGCCAAGCAACACTAAAACCCTCTTATATCGAACCAATCCTCCTCCTCGCATTAAACCTTTATTGAAATATCCATCCACATTCTACTTTAATCTAGTTCATGGGGGCTACACATGACCCATCATAATTTTGGCATGAGACCCCATCCATTTGAATATGTCATAATCTTTCATATCAATAGTGAATAGACCCACATACCTTATCTCTTCCTATTATGATTAATCCATAGAACTCAGCATGCAGAAGAGAAGACCATTCCCTAGGTCTAAAAATAATGTGATTTTTTATCAATACCATGAAACTAGGATGAAAAAAAATATTATATCAGTACCTTGTACAGAAAGAACCAGCTTCATCATGACAATATTCCATGAAAAATAATCTGATTCACTCACAAAAAAGAGATGACCTAATAATATAATCTTTATGATATTCTAATTAATTTAATAAATAATATTTATCATCATAAATACTCATTAAAATCATATATTATTTCAAAATATAATTCACTCTTTATTCCTCAAATAAAATTCAATAATATTATTATTACATTAATCATATAATTTTACAAAAAATATAGTGATCATCTCCTGAAATAACATTAATCACTTGATCACTAAATTAATTTTCAATCTCACCGTTATTTATAAAATAAAAAATATATTCCCAAATTTTAATAACCTATAATTACCTCAATATCAAGTTTCATATAAACCCTAAAGGTTATCAATACCTTTAACATTATTTCTACAAAATAACCTTTCACTAAAACACATACTAAACCTAAGGGTTATATCACCATAACTTTCTCCCAAAATACTCTAAATAAACTTAAAATCATTCAATATAGAACCTAAAAATAGGTGTTAAGTCCATGAAATTATGATCAACCTTATACATATAGACCTTTCATGGTATGTAATAATTTAAACTCATGTGAATACATTATAATATATAAATTTATCTAAACCATTACTCTGACACAATCTATGATGACCCGGCGTTAAACATTAAAAAATATTAATCTTTATGTCATGTATTAATTTTATTACACCCAAAATATCTTTTAGTTTTAGTGTTTTTGATAATTTTTCCGTCATACATACATAAATAAATATGAAATTTTAATGTGTACACTTCCACTTAGTATATATTATTCCCACCAAAAAAACTTTTGTGATATAACATGTTTTATTTCCTTGACATATCTTCAAAAAAAATTTATTGTCCTCATACTTTACCATACACATCATTAAAACCCTTTAAGAAACATTTGGAAACATGGGATAAGAAAAATGATCTTTGTAAGGTTGGAATAAAGAAATAAATATATTGGTTCACAAATACATATACATGAATTTTTTTATATATTAATATTTGGGATCAAAATAAAAATTTTATAGTCCATGACTCCTAAATTTATTCCAATATCCACTCATAAATCATTTTTTAAGAAATCATAAATAAAAAATCATAAATTTTCTTCTACAATCATGAATAATAACAGAAAAAAATTCAAAAAAACTTATACAGTTCACTATTATAAACTAACTGTACATTACATTTGGAATTAGATCATGAGTATTCAGATGAAAGAATAAAATAAAGAACATTGTATCATAAGACTATGACAATAATGAATTAAACTATATCATAAAATATAAGGCTCATACATAATATCATGCGGACATTAAAAAATCATCATGGTATCATAATTTCAAAGAAATATAGGAAATGTAGTAGAAATTCAAAACATGACATGAGTATCTATCAAGATAAAAAGATAGTATAACATCAGATGGTGGACATAATATCATCATTGATTAGGATCAATCCCTAAACCCATACATAACATATCATAAGAAAAAATTGTTAGCCAATGCATTAAAGCTTTATATGGGTGTACCCTTCATGACATGTACATGTTTATATGTGGAAAAAGGGAAATTAATCATATGGAATAAACATAATAATTACCCATGGTATGAGATTGGTTTCATAATCTTTCCATATTCCACAATAAAATGAGATTTTATAAATATTGAATTTTTTAAATGAAATTAATGCCTATATTACCCCATATCTAGGTGTAATTTTTGAGAAATGTATAAAAAATTTAGAATAATTTCATAACATTGAAGAGATATTGAATGTGAGTTAGATATATAATGGTTATAACCCAAATAAAAAAGGATAGTTTAGAGAGATCCCTTAGTCACATAAGATAGACATTTTTATATTTTAAAATATCAATTCCATTTAAATAACATTTTTAAAATAATTAATATAAAGGGAAAGTTGATTTTTATTTTATAAAAACAAGTACGTTTATATATAAATCCATATATCGAGTAAATTTTATGAAGGTAGGAAAATATATTGATTCCATGTACATTAAAATAAAACATTCTTGTTGTGTTTTTAGAAACAATTCAAAATTTTCTGTATAAAAATGAAAAATTATTCCTTTTAAAAATGATTGAAATAATTTCAACATGTATATAAAATTTAATTATAATTAATTTATATTCATATATATGTATATCAATAAACTAATATTATGAATATGGATATGGAAAATATATATTTAGAAAAAAAAATATATTAAACAATTTAAATGTGGTTTTAAAAGTACAGTGACTTTAATGTAAAACATAACAAAGATTAATTTTCTAAAACATTTTAAATAATGATAAATTTATTAAATCGTTGAATTTTTCATTAGATGAATCTTAACTAATATTTATCTTGAAACATTTATAATAAAATGTACATGGAATAAAAAGAGTCATATTGGAATCTTTATAAGATGATTTTTTAAAAATAAATCCACTTACCTCGAGCCTGACATGTCACATATGTTCTTTATGAAACTAAATAATAAGAAAATGTTAATTATTTAAATTATCAAGAAACATTTTAAATTTTATATTCCTTTTTATTTTCTTTATTATAAATATATATTCAATTACATTATCATTTATGTTCATGTTGAACGTTTTGACGATATTTAGATCAAAAGTCAAAAATGAATTCAGTATGTTTTCTTTGGTCAATGTGGTAATTATTTCGTCATAAAAAGAATAATAATAATAATATAATTACAGCTTTTATAAATTAATTATACTTTTTATACAAATTATGAATTATGGTTATAAAAAATGATCTATGTTACAATCATGGAGATGGTAGGTTGTGTGCATACATGAATGACATTATAATTTTCAACGATCATGATGGAAGTAATATATGTATTATTTTAAATTTACATAAATATAATTATATAAATATCATATTATTTTTATAAATTAAATTATATATAAAATCCATGTGATGGGATAATGAAAAATGAATCACATTGCTTTATGAAGGTGATGATCCCCACACACGCATGAACAACATTTTCATCATTCTATGAAAGGAAATTTATGAAAATACGTTATATATTAATTTTACATAATGATAAATATTTAATTTATATCATATTTAAAAATTAAATTATTTATTTTTAACTATTGTGAGATGTGATGATGGAATACAAAATATATCAGTTCATGAGGTGATTGTTCATTGTATACACGAACAATGGTAACATTTATCACTTGATGGATGAGGAGATCGATGTAGGTTATGAAAATAAAATAATAAAATATAATTATATGTTATATAATTATATTATTACTTAATAATGTTTTAATAATATTTTAAAGAGGTGGAATAAGATATAAAAGAAACAATATTGGTTAATAATGATACATCATCTTCTGACAAACACATTGTATTTATAGAAAAATCCTTCCATGGTGTTTTTTAAAATAAAAAAAAGGAATTTAGGACATGTTAACCAATGTATGGAAGGTTTTTGGTGGCATACTGTATGAATAAAAATTTTCTTTATGTGATTATAGAATATGAGATGATGTGCTTATTTAGAAGTGGTGGGGAAGACCTACATAGAATTATTGAAATTAATAAAAATATATAAATGAAATATACACACCATATGGATCAAACATAGACCCTTACCAAATATTTGAAAATATAGGGTTGAAATATGAAATTAAAATAGATGTTATAAATTTTTTTTGGGTCATCTTAACCCCATCACTTTATTTTAACTCTTGATAAACTTATTCTAACCTTAAAAAGGGAAATAAATTTGTACTTATTTTCTATTTATTAGGATAAAAAAGTAAGTACCCAAATTAAATTAAATTAAATATTATTACTAAAAATATGGTATACATTATTAAAAAATCATTTAATATAATTAGTGGAATTTCATTGAAAATTAAACCTATAAAACGCTATAATAATTACCTTATCAGAAAAATTCATTTCCAAGGAAAAATAATTTTTCATCAACTCTATGACTATAAATATTACTTGTATGAGTTTCAATTGAAATATATGGATATATAATAATTAAATTTCTTTTTTATCATCCTTCAATGGGGGTTATTTTGATTAATTAAAATGGAAAACATTATGCACTTAAAAATAGTTTTATAAAGAATTTGTTTTTAAGAATAAATATACATTTATAATAAAATCATAAAAATTGATGATTTATATAAAATTAATTACATTTTTATAATTAAAATAAATCATATAAAACATTAATAACAAATCCAAAATAAAATTACACTTTTAAGTTACTTTATTTATTTAAAATAAATGATTATTTTAGAGAAATCAGCTTTTTATTATTCACAGAAAATAATTTTTTTGTAAAAAAATATGAAAATTTCACCCTATGATAATTTTGATGTGATAATTTAAAATATTATATATTTTTATAAAATAATATTTTTAAAATTATTATAAATGAATTATATTTTCCTCACGTGAAAATCAATAAGAATATTTTTTGTGAAGAAAACATATTTTTAAATCTTAAAACGAATTTACTAAATATTATATATATATTAAATAATAATAATTAATCAAAACATTTTTATTGAGTATACAAATAATATATATTTAATAATTTTGTTAATACTATTCATACCCACCAATTTAAGTACTACATTAAACTGTAAAATTTAAATAATAATATTTTTAGGTTCGTTTTGGCTCAGTATTACATGTTTTATTCACCATTGAAAATAGTTTTCATTTAAAATATTAGGGTGTAACAATTTTATTAATTCTCTAAGTTGAATAAAACCATATATTTGGTTATTTTGGGTGTGATGGATTGGTTCTAGTATGCTAGGTTATAGTTAATAGTATACCCCTGAGTTACTCGACATGGTTATGGTGACTCTAGTGTATAGTTATGTGGTTCTATCTAGAATAAGTAGAGTTGTGCCTTATGGGTAAGGATAGACATTATGAACAAAGATTTTATGGTTATGGATGTTATTATGGGTTGTTTGATATTTATTTTCAATGATGTAAAAGGGTGTATTTTTTGAGAGAGTTTCATGGGAGGATGTGGTCAGGTATGAGATGATCATGGATAGATTCTTAGATATTGAGTAATTATTGAGCTCTATAGGATTAAGTGTTCAGTTTTATTTAGTCATTTCCTTGAATTAATTGGGAATAAGGGTAACATGAGTGTTTCATAATGGAAATGTTTCACACATATATATTTTTTATTTTAATTATCTTATAATTTTATTTAAGAGATGATTTTTGAGTTTTATTTTATATGATATCATATTATTGAGGATTAGATAATGTAATTCCATAAGATGTATGGTGGGATGGGTAGAGTGATTATGTAGCACTATTAGAAATGTATTATATAAAATTAAAATAATTTTAGCAAATATGGTTAAAGTAATCTTTAGATATGTGATGGATATTTGTTCTATAAGAATAAAATGTTCACTAGATTATGAAGTCCTAAAGAATAGTATAGATTAAATATTCAATTATTGGAATAAAGTTACTCTTTAAATGTAAAGTGAAGTTATAAATAATCTTTAATTGGTATTTCCTTGGGGAAAACACGCTATTAGTTAGTGTATTGTATATTTTCTAAACTCTTGGTGGTGAGTTTGTGAAGATGGATATAGTGGTGAATTATTTGGGTTTCTTTGAAAATAATTCTCATAATATAGGGTATTGTTGTATACTTTCTATGCTCATCAGTAGATCTGTGGTTGTGTAGATTATTTTTTGTAGAAATATATTTTTAGCGGGAAGGTCTCTACTTAGGAATGTTGGGATGATGATAATTATTTTTTATCTTCTATGGGAGGGACATGGAATAGCACCAAGATTGTATGGAAAATATGGGAGAGTGGATAGGGGATACAGTGATGTAAGTGGTTTAGATCCATAAATGTGGTTGATATACCCATGAGGGTTTTTTGTTACAATGATCATTTAATATTACAAATGCTAAAATAGTTCAAGCTGTTGAAATTCTATTTTTTGACCTTATTTTAACATGGAGGTTAGGTAAAAGTGTCATAGTCTTTGTTTTTCGATGTGAAATGATTGCATGTTGTAAAACCTAATGGAATAAAATTGTTATTACATAGTTATATAAGTGGAGAGCTTGTATGTATGATCATATGGTGGGTACATTAATTTAAATCATTGGATATTTCTCCATGAGTCGGGTGGGGTAGGTCAGTGTTGGGGTAGTGGAATAATGGTTATAACACATTGGTAGAAGAATTCAATAATTCATAGAATAAATGTGTATGGAGACGCATCTAGTTTCTGGACTGTTTTGATTTTGATGGTTTTTATGGAGTATAAATTATCATCACTACATTCAGTTACTGACATGGAAATGTGTTTTGATGAGCGAGTTGAATGGATCCCATGTGCTCTGTGATATCAACTAGGTGTAGAAGTCAGGTAGTGAACTAGTGTAGGTATAATTTCAAGTGATCATCGGTTTTAAAAAAATTAGTGTGTGTAGGGGTTGATTATAATTTATGTACATCATTGTATTTTAGAGAGTTATGTTATCATTAAATATAATATTAATAATATTGGGTCTTTAAATTATTTTAGATGAAACATACCTGATTAGGCAGAGCATCAGTGTATAGGATTCATGACCTATCATAATTGGTGGAATCATATTATAGTGGTCTGATTAAGGTTCACAGATTCCAAAATATTCTTATCGAGGATGATAATCCTTAAGTATATAAGTTTTTAATATCCCTTAAATTTATGAGACATCATTTTTAAAGGTAATGTGATGTTTTTGTGCTCTAGAGTAGGGGTGTTTCACAAATTTTTATTTGGATCATAACCCCAGAATATAGAACATATATAGTATATGTTTTATATATATAAGTGTTTTGGTGGTACCCAAAAGTGTGTGGTTGAAGTTTCAAGAGTTTACCTGGTGTGAGGGAGTGGTTTTTATCAATCTAGATCATCACACCATAATGGTCGACTGTCACATTGTGATGAGGGCCAAGCAGGGATAGATATTAAAGATCATGGGAATCTATAACTATGATGGGTTCCAGAATAAGAGTGTACCCTTATATATAAGGATAAAATCATTTTATTCAGAATATATCCATGATCATAACCTTCAAAAATAATTTACAAAAAATTTAACTAAGGAAATTTGATCAAACTATGACTAATAGGTCATGCCTCAAATGATTTTTCATGTTAAGGTGTTGTGGTTCAGAGAATAGTTGTTACACTATAGTAGTGGGATCATTGGGGAATTCATGACGTTATAGTGGAGGCCAAAACATAATGGCCTTGTTTTAATGTTTTCTCTCCCCCTATAGGCTTGATTTTATGATGTGAATAGAATGGAAACACAATGATGGCATGGAGAAAAGGATGTTAGTTCTTCTTAGAAGATATGTTCAACCCCATAACTAGAGAGGCCACACCTTGACGTGAGATTGTAGGTTTAGCATTAATTTGTGACCTACTTGATCAATTCATAACTAGACTCGGTTTTTGGTATTGAGTCATGACATATATGATTACAACGTGACATTCCCATCTTCTATTTTTTTTAAACATGTTTTTTCTTTTCATTTATAAGTCAATCAACTTATCTTCTTCATATGAATGGTAACTAAGAAGAGGAAACTTATCTATCCAATCCCTTATTATTTATTACCTCTAAATCCAATATATCTCTTGTGTGTTTTTTGGTTAATTGATACTCATTTTTTCATGTCGGATCTTGGTAGCCTCCTCACACCATTATTCTTCTCCTTTATATTCTAATTTTACTCTAATTACATGTGGTTCAACTTAGGGTTTGGATTATTGTTACACTAAAAAATAGTTTAATTTTATTAAAAATACAAGGATTCATGCAATAAAAGTTTTTTTATTTTTAAACATGGGATATATTGATTATTTCTATCAATTTCATTATATGTGTGCTTCTTGGTGATTTTTCTAGTTTTTATTCCATTCATACATGGATTTAGAAATAGATTGGATGTATTGTGATAGGGATTTTTGTTTGATTAGTATAAGGAGCATGAAAATGGATGTCAACATAACATTGTATAAGGTTCCATTGATGATATTCCTCTTATGGATTGAGAGCATGGTAGATATTGGTTTGATCATGGATGGTTATAGTGATTGTAACTATAACAAACCATATTTTTATGTATTATTATTATTTTCGAATAAATAAAATTTCTTTGATAGCTAGAGTTAAAATCAACACCATGTTATGCTTGTGCTAAATTAAAAATTCATTTTAGATTAAATTATATGAAATACTGAGTTTATCTTTCATTATACATAACATTTATTTTATCTTGTGTTACACGTAACACCGAGTATTAAAAAACATGTCATATTTTTTAAATATTATTATATGATAGTTACCACCTAGACGTTGGAATGGGGGTATGAATAGGATTAATAAATATATTATAAAAATATGTGGGTTATAAGTTTATATAAAATGAATTCTTTTATTATAAATTAATTAAAAATAAAAATAAAAACTATTTGAAAATAATGGAAATATTTTTCTAAAAAATAATTATTGTGAAAATAAAAAACATTTTACATCAAATTAATTAAAAAAATTGGTGAATGATTTCAATTAAATGTATATATTTTCTATTTAATTAACTCATTAAAATTTATATTATGTTTTTTCTAGATGATAGATAAGAATAAATCAAATTTTATGCTTCAAAATGTATTTTTATATATTTTTTCCTTTTTAAGAAGTTATATAAAAAATAATTTTTGACACCATTATAAAATTTATTTTAAAAAATAATGATAATTTTTTAAATTATCTTAGGTTTATTTTTTGTATTTTTCTGAAAAGTATCATTTTTTGATAAATAGTGACAAATACTGAAATTTTATTTCAAAGCTGCCTTTTCATTTATTTTATTTATAAAGATAAATTATTTTTAAAATTGGTTTTAAAATAAAAAAAGTTCAATTATAATTCCATTAATAAATTTAGTTCATTATAATCAATTTTATATTAAATTTTAATATAAAAACTATGTAAACATTTGAACATTGTCTCTTTAATACCCCGCTTTCTCATCACATCTGTGGGATTAATTTAAAATTAAATATTTCATCTTATATAAGTTTAATTTTGAAAAATTGAAAAATATTTGGAATCATAATAATTGATATTATCTACTTAGGTAAAATTAAATTTTTGAAAACGTGATTAGTAAAAACACTAAGAATTATTTATTGTCATTAAGGTAAAAGTGGGTTTACTAAGGGTTAAACTAAAAGGATAAGGGATAAAAATAGACCAAAACATGTCCAAACCCTATTTTGTGGATATATTTAGGAATTATATCTTCTAGGATAAATAATGGTCCATTTTGGAACATTTTATAAAGATAAAAATGTGTGTACATATTTTTCAGTCATAGAATTGCACGTGAACCACTCACCTCAGTTATAAAAGGTTACCACCTATCCTTTCTTATTCACACAATAACCTAATTTTGGAATAGCCAGTGCCTAAAAAATAACTTCACAACTTCCACCCTATCATCCTAGAAGCCTTATTTGTTCTATAAAGGAAACCTATGAATGCTTATAGTGCAATCCAGAGGATTATATCCAAAGAAGAGATAATTTTCATCAATGAGCATCTTTTTATTTGTTCCTCCACATATTTAAATAATTATTATAAAATTAATATATAATAACATCAGTAACTTCCATATATAGATATTTTTTTATGTTAAGGTTATGAACTATACCCATCTCCACTTCCATTAAATTAGTTACAAAATCATTGTTCGTGTGTACGGGGGACTACCGCCTTGTGAACTGATTTAATTCATTTTTCTATTAGCACATATCATGTATGGACATAATGATTAATTTATTATATTTATATTATATCTATGATATTATTATAATTCTATAATTATTATATCACATATACCTTCATACTCTCCATATTATGGGAATACAATAACATCGCACGTGTGTACTACGAACTACCGTCTCGCGAAGCGATATGATTCGTTCATGATTTAAACAAAAGTTAATAAGGAAAATATATGTGATATATGTGAAATGATTATTATATTCCTGAAATATTTATAATTTTTAATAGATAATATATCATTTATTTCCTACATTTTCACTCATTGAAACATGATAACGTTATTCTGGTACGTGTGGACCACCTCCTTTACTAAGTGATGTGAATCTATTTTTATCACCACACCTCACAAATGAAGTGTATAATTATATTTAAAGAAATAATATGGTATTATTATCATTATATCTAGATAATATATTACTTACCTCATTTCTAAAATTATCTTTGAAAAATGGAAGCCTTACTCATGTGTACGTATGGCCTACCATCTCCATGATCATAACTCGTTTCATTTCTCAAAACCATATTTCATTATTGGTATTAAGAAAAAAAATTATGTATAAATATTATAATCATTCCATGATTATTATTTTTGAGATAATGTAACCATGGTCAATGTAATTGGACCGAAAGTAATAAATCCAAACATGTATGAAAAATAATGCGGTTTTTCCTGAAACATGACTTTAACATGGAAATGTTAATAAATAGTTAATTAGTTGACGTAAGTAAATCATATATGTGATGATATATATGTGTGTGTGTGTGTGTCTATTTTTTGTTTTTTAAAAGATTTTTAATTATGTTATATTTATTATAAAAAATGTTTGAATGTGTATGAAGGAAGTTGAGACTTATAGTAAGGTATTTCTAGTATCACTTTTATTTTTGAGAGAATTATGAAATATTCACCACTCGTTTCTTTTTTTTCATGTATGTAATAAAATATGACATTATATATCATGATTTTACATCATTTAATTATAATTAAATATTATATTTACGTTATTATTTTATGGGGATTATGATTCAAATGTTTCTCAAGCAATAAGTGATTTTTGTCTCAGTTTTCCATCATTAAGTCATTAATTAATTATGAACTTATATTCCTTCACAATGTGTACATACACCCCCCAATGAACATTAATATCATTTATTTATCCCCATGATATTTTATGTTTCATTTTATTATGTTCCTTCTTAGTGATTATGTTTCAATGTTTCCAATGTGGTAAATAATTTTTATTGGGCTCTAATTGTTTATTAGTATTATTTATGATTATTTTTTTTATGATAAAATATTATGATCCATTTATTAGAAAACTCATGAATGTTATTCTCATTTATAAATTCATGATATTAATTTTATGATTTTCCCACATTTCATTACTTAAAAAAATTAGAAAATGTATTTAATAAAATCATACTTTATTTCTATCTTTACTTAAAAATATGTTGTTTTCCAAAACCATTTATTTGATAAATGTTTGAATTTTTTTGATTTTTTTAAATGATTTAATAAAGACATTTTTACCCATGTTTTAATTTTTTTTTTAAAAATCTACCAAATCATCCTTTTTCTCTCCAAGAAATGCCCATATGGATTTTTAAAAAAATGTGAAAGGAATGTCTATTTTAACATTAATAACATGAAATAAATTTTCTACTATCATAACCATTATTTTCATTGAATATTTCTGTATATTATTTCATAAATATTTTGATAGAAATTTATTTTCCAAATATTTAATGTTTCTTTATTTTTTTCAAATAAGAAATATTATTTTTCTCATGAAATGATTTAAATTTTTTTAGACTTTCACTTATAAGTTTTTAAGTTTATTTTCAAAGAAAATGATTTCCAAAATATTTTATAAAGTTTAGTTTTAAAAAATTGATTTTTAATGAAATTTTACATTCCTCATGAAATTTACCAAATGATTTTTCATTAAAAATCCTTCTCTATGTAAGATGAAATCCTTTGAGGTTACATAAGATTTACTAAAGATATAATGCAAGGATAACATTAATATACTTTTTATGAATGGTTTAGGTTTATGATGATGGGATGTTTATGAAACCTGATTCTCTTCCACTAGTTCTTCCATGATAAAAGGATTCTGAAACATTCTTCTTTTTATATAGGTTACTCTTTGATAAAATGATAAAATTATTATGAAACAAGTTTATTTTACATATTCCAAGTTATGATTAATTTTTTATGAAAAACATTTCATTTCATTAGTTATGATATGATGAATATATAATGATCTTATGAAACAAATATGTAGGATTTTCATTATATGATGATGGTCATGTTATAACCAAGTATGTTTTTAATGTTATAATAAAATATAGGTGGGTAATATATCTCCCTCTAATGAATTGGGTAAATAATTATATCTCCTGAGATAGACCGTAATGGAATTGGGAGTGAAATTTTTTCAATAAGATACTTTTTCCATTATAATGGTCTTGTGAGAGAACTATGACTATAATGATGGTTTGGGTATCGAACCCATTCCACTTTGATGAAAGGTATTCCACTAGGGATTTTGGTGTGTCCTTATCAAGAGGTGTAGCTTCCCATTTAATTCCCTGATATTTGTTTGTAATTATTTGTGACTAGTAAGGAAATGATATTCTATTATTATTTATATTCTACAATTCCATGTATTAGGAAAATGTTGTGCTATCATGGGTCATTTTCTTTTATTTCATTATGATTCATGTATTATTAACTACCAATCTTTATGACATGACTAAAAATTTTAATCTTTGATGTGAATTTTATGGTTTTCATACGCCATTCTCATGTTCTCATACCCTTTTGTTCATTTTATGCTTACATATCTCCAATTATTACCCTTACTAGGAAATTGATCTCACCTATTCTTATGTTTCCCTTCCTAGGATATAAATAAAGGATTTATGTAGGGTGTTTTTGTGATATGTATTAAAGTGGTATATATTTAAGGGGTATATTGAATATCTTTACCCAAATTATAATATTTTGGACCTAGTAACTAAAAACAAAAAACTATTATGGTCCTTGAGAATGTGTTTGTATAATTTTATAAATATTAATCTAATAAGATTGAATATCCATGTATTAGAATAATCATTTTCTATAGTAACTAGAGGATTGTAACTCTGTTTTGGGGGTAAGTTATTCCTTTAATACAAATCAATATGTATGTCAATCTGTACTTTTATGGGTGTGAATTAGGATTGATTTTGGTTTTCTATAAATGGGGACTGAGTGAACATTTTATGATATTTGAGGGGTCTCTAAGTTTATTTCCTTAGGGTGTGGACTAGATGGTGTTGAGATGTGTATATTTTATGGAAAATAATTTGGATACATACTTTGAACCTTATAAATCCTCAAGGGAGACGAGTAGGATGTGAGAATAAATCTAGAAACCATGCTAAGGGTTTAGAATAAGTGATTTATTTGGATTATTTGAGTCCATAGAGATTCTATTAAGACATTAAAAGTTTATTTTAATTTGAAATTGAATATTAATCCTTTATCTTGTGTTATATTTCTATATTATAAGAATCTTAGAAGGATAAACTAGATATGTTAATTTTTTTGGCTTTTATTATCAATATATAAATCATATTAAAATTCATATAAAAATAGATTTATTATATGTTGTGAAGGATTTTTGGACAATTTTATGAGTTTGGAAAAGGTTTGGATTTATTGTATATAGTCTTGAAATTCAATTGGATTTTAACATATTAATACTAAAAAGGGTTAACTCATAAACTTTTTTTGGATAAATATATGTTCATAAAGATTAGTTATAGACTTTTTAAGGATAAAATTATGATATTATAGATCATTAAAGCATCATAAGAGTTATTTATTAGGAAATGGATAAATATATAAGGATCTATTTTGTTTTCATAAAGATAAATCTGTAGTGAGTGGAACATTTTAAGAATCATTTCCATCTTTTGTAAGTAAATATAAAGAGATTGAAAAAAATCATAAGGATGATTTCCTTTTATCATATGGATATATATAAAGGAAAATGAACTTATTTAGGGACATATCATTCTTCCTAAATAAAACTTGAGAGTAATAGAAACTTCATAAGGATTATTTCATATTCCATAATGATCATTCCAATCATAAGAAAGTTATATTGTTTGATTTGAACTCAAGTGTATATAAAATTATCTATTGGGAACTTCTAGTATGAAATATAAATAACTAATAAATGACTAAAACATATGAAAAATATAATCTAAATAAATATATGGATATTTTAAAGTTTTAAATGATTTTATTTCTCATATTTTAATGGAATGAAAATAAGAAACATTTCGAAGCAATCGTCTATTGGGAAATTGAATTCAAATTTTAACTTAATGATATTAATGAAATTTTATAAATTTTATATAAATAATATTACTTTGATGTTTTTATTTCATTCATTAAATATTAAAAAATTAGTTTTTGATTCATTTATAAGTAATAATTTTCTAACATGCCTCGATGCATGGAATTTTGTTATGTATACCTAGAGAGTTCCTATGACTTGAGAAAATTTAAATAAAAGATTAATAAGTGGTTGTAAGAATCTTAAATAAAGTTATTTGTTTAAATTTGAAATTAAAATTAAAAATAAATAGAAAAATTATTGATACTACTAGAAATTTATATTCAAATTTTTGTAAAAATATTGATGGAAAAAGAGAGAGAATTGATAGGAACTAAAAAATATACATATAAATATTATTGAATAGAGAGTGTTTAGAAATATGATGATTTTTTTTGTGAAATTAGAATCATAATAAGAATTAGAAATAACAGGGTGACCATATGAAAATTTATTACAAGGATGAATAATATCCTATTTATGAAAAAATCATTTTTCTTATTTTTTGTAATTAAAGGTTCTCGTTACACTATTAATAGACTTTTTTTAACACATTTTCATTGATATACCCTACTTTTTTGTATTATAAATTATGATACTAATAAAATTAATGATTTGGGGTGATTTTGTATCATTATAAGGATTAGGAAATAAATTTTAAGTGAAAAACCATGAAAAATATTTTGTTTCTATTATGTTGGTGTGTTGTGTGTATGATAATAATATAATATTTAACTTTAATAGGTGATGAAGGTTGTTTTATAAAATAAATATAAAATAAAATTGGATTTAACAATCTAGCACCCCCTCACTGAATCTCACTTATATTTTGGTTAATTTTCTATAAGCTATTTGTCTTGGTGTATCCTTATTGGTTTATCATATAATAGACTTATCACCCTCTTTTGTTTTTCCTAGTGGAACATGGAGATTTTAATTTGGTTCATGGAATCTCTATGGTTGTGGAATCATGAAGGAGTAAGATGAGAATATAAGATGTGTATAAATAGCTAGTGGGAAGACACATAAGGCTTGAATAGTGTGTAGTAGTTATTTCATGGGTAGACCAAGTGCAATTTTTGTTAGTCTGAATGGGGGCTTAGTGTAAGACATTTTTCAAATTATGGATATGTTTTCAATGATACACATAAAATTGTGGTTGGTTACAAGTATTGTTCTAGGGATGGATTAGGAATTATTAGTTTCTATTTAAGAACCAAAGGTCTAGTGAATGGCATATGATAGTACTGGTGAGTTTGTGTAGCCACATAAAAACTATAGCTAGGGTTGTGCTGCCATAGCTAGTCAGTTTATGTAATGTCGAGTTATATGTTTTACCCAATATCTATGATCTTGGTATTTATAGGTTGTATATAGAAAAGTGTTAATCTATATGATGGTCTAACATAGTTTTTTCATATTATTATACCCATACTATGTTATGTTTTAGTGTTGATATATCACCCAAAGTGAGGGGTGGTATTATGATATTTGATATGAGAAAAGGGACACGATGAAATATGATAAAAATCCATGAGAGAGTGGTTAGGGATATATGATGTGACATAATAACTGGCATAGGACTTTATACTATGTTAGATTTTAGTGGTTAAGATGTTGTATTAGACCCCAACTTGAGTGAGAGGGTATTTCTATGTGATTTGATTTAGTATGTTATGTGAGACCTCACTCTTAGTGAGAGGTTATTTGTAGGGGGGCCTATGTCAAAGGGTATAGATCTAGGATGTGTAATATGATGTGATTTTTAATGTAGTATGGGGTCTCACATCTAGTGAGAGTGTACTAGTACGGACTCCTTTGAGTGGGATTGTATGGGTCTAAGATGTGGTGTATGGTTTGATGTGTGGCCTCACACTGAGTTAGATGGCTCAAGAGGGTAACCCCTAAATGAGGGGGTATTAGTCCAGGATTTGGCATGTGATGTGGTATGTGATGTATTTCAAGGCCTCGTCTTATGTGAGAGTGTGTTGTCATAGACCCCTCAGAGTTCACAGGTATTTGTAACAGATGTGTGATAGGATTTGTGATCATTTTTTGGTATAAAATCCAATCCTCCATGAGAATATAGTTTCTAAGACATATATTTTAGACCTTTTATATGTGATAAGGAGAGGATTATGTTTTGTGGTATCGGAAGACATCCCTTGAAACAATGGTCGATGTATGTGGTGTACAGTATTGTGGTGGCCTGGTTCGAAGTCAGTTAAATGACATGATTTATTTAATGTTTTATATTTATAAATAATTAAATTTCATATTATTATATAAATTAAATACAATATAATATATAAGGGTTACTTAGTGAGGCCCTACTATGTTTTATTATCATGCTTTTCTTGTTCACCATGATTTTTATGAAGATAATTTGTTTAATTTTCAAGTGATAAATTATATTGGAGATCTTTCTATAGTGGTTTGATAGAAATTAGGATACTGATTTATATAGGGAATCTTGTTTATAGTTGAGTCACCCACTATTTTTTAGTTTATTTTTATATTTCTGTCCAAGTTGATGACCCTTAGTAGATGTTATTATATTATGTATGAGTATCATTATTGTTAGGACATGTTATTGTATATCTATTATTGATGGTTGGATTTAAGCTATATTTTCATTCAATTACTCTGATATTGATTATTGATTTTTTATTTATCTATTAGTATATGTGATAGTATTGATATTATAGTCTTCTTATGTTTTTTATAAACTATTATCACTAATCAACAAATATAGTATACAAGTAAGTACACATGTGTTCTTGTGGTGACCCCTGCTTGGATTCGTTCATGTTATCTAGACAAGGGAGTTACAATTAAGTTTCTTCAAGAATAATGAATCTTAAACTATAATTTATCATTATCATGGAATATAAATTGTTTTAGTAAGAGATCAGAGGTGAAAAAGTGATATAATTGAGCTTAAAAAATTCTTTATGATAAATCCTCAATTCAAGGAATCAATAGTCATATAGTTTAGCATCAAATTTTTAATCCATATGATATGGTTTTATAATATCACTCGATAAACAAGGATTCCAATTTTTGGTCTAGTAAGAATAAAAAATATAAAGTTTAATTAAATAATATAATTGAGTCAAAACCATCCATTATAATGATTTTTAAAATTTAAATCCATGTTATTGGGCATACCATGTTTCTTAATGTCACATGAGGAGAATGGTGTGTCGTATAATTCTATGTTATGTAGTAAGGATTTCTATGTTTATTTTAAAGTTTTATGGGATGGAAAATATTAATGATTTATAAATTTGTGTTATAATTATACAATTTTATATAGTTTAAGGTCATGTTACTTGGAATTTTTATAAGAATTACATTGTGATGTACCTTTAATTAACCCATATCTATAAGATATGTAAAACCACAGGAGTTCTTCACCCACCTATGGAGGTTAATAAAAAGAGTTAGTGAGGCATGCACTAATGTCTCCCTAAAAGGAAAACCATATGTAAATTTTTATGGTGTAAAAGACATATAAAAAGAAAATAATCCATTGAAATTATTTTTTTTGTGTGTGGAAGGATGTCTATACTGAAAAAATATCATATAGACACATGTAATATGAGTATAATTTATGAATAGTAATCATAAGATGAATTAGAGATCAATTAAAAATTTGAATCTTTTAATTTTTCAGATATTGAATGAAATTAATTTGAGTGGGGATTATGTGTAAGGTACCCATTGTTATTATGGATATTTATAAGCTTGAGGTAGGTTAATAGCATCCCCTAAGAAAATAAAAAAACAAACCATAGTCCATTGGTTATGGAAAAGGGTAAAATAAACCCTGTGGTGGGGAAAAATTCCATTCAAAGGGGTTTTTTGAAATTTGGTGTAAGTTGGGACATAATATTGGACATCCCATCTTTTTAAATAATTGTACACATGGTATTATATGTTAAATACAATGAAAAATGAAATTTTTAATTTTATTAATCGATTCATCAGTCATGTGACTTGAATAATTTCATAGAATTCATGCTTAAGCTCATTATATAGAAGGGATTACATGATTTAATGTGTCAAATATGTCCATTTATCCTTAAATTATTCAGATAATCCATGTGTAAGTATGAAATTTAAATGTATGTTAGGGGGAAAAGTGTAAGTCCTAATTTTGGGATATATTTGAGGAACAGTCATAAATAAAAATATTATTTTTTAGCCTAATTATTCACTTATTGATATTAGGGTTACACTCAAAAGTAATCTATAAATGACATAATCACATTAAAATTTTATATTTCTACCTCCTATGTTGTTGGATTTCTATTTAAAAAACAATATTTATGGGGTGGATTTGTTTTTAATTATATTTGTTTTGGAGAATATTGATGGAGTTATAGGTTTGTGGAAGGTGGAAGGTGGAAGTTGAGATCAATGAGTGAGACTTAGGATGTGGGAAGTGAAAATCTAATCATTCCATGATGACCTGGGTCACACTATGATAAATACTAAGATAAAATTTAATGATTCTGGATATAATTTCTTCCATTATGGGTCTTATAGTCTCCTCATGATAGAGATCTTTAATTTTTTTTATCTTGTTTCGATGTTAATTGTGTCATGAAAGGAATATCACACTACAATGGTTTCTCATACAAAATCTATAAAGATCTAGAGATTCATGTAATTTTTGTGATGTAGTAATTCAGGATGTATTGGATGTTTTAGTAGATTTTAGAAAATATAGAATACAATTTTAGGCAAAAATCACAAAATACGAGGAATTTATATGTCTTAAAAAGATCTAAATAGTTCAAGAGATTCAGTGATCATTCCATGGATAATGTTACCTATCATGAAGGAGAACTATGTGGGCCTTAGTGGCTCTGTCTATTTGAGAATGCCCACACAGTAGAAGTATGTTCACACTAGAAACTATTTATTTAATAAGTGATATCTTCTTTTAAGTCTTACTACATATCATGGCATATCATTTGTTTAAATAATGTAAAAGGAGAAACAATCCCTTTATACTAAGAAGAGTTATGTCATGACATGATTTTTGTTATCTTGATGGATTCTAATTAACATTATAATTTAGAAACTTAAAGGGGGTTTTTTGGATATTGGGACATCTATTAAATATCCATTCAATTTGTATTGGTTGATATTTATTAGAGGTAGATCCAAATGAAGGATTTAAAATAGAAAAGGTGTTGATTTAATTTAGATTTCACTTTCAAATTTAATATTCATATTTATCCAAGATATAGAAAATTTGATATGTAGAATTAAAAAAGTGATACCCAACAAGGTTTATAGAATAAATAGAATACCATGATGAATTTTGAATTCATAAATAAATTTATTGAATATATTATTTTGAGATGTGATATTGGTAATATTGGATTAAATTGAAAAATAGACTCAGAAGAAAGAATATAAGGTTTTATCATTGATTATACTCAAATAAAGGGATTAATATCATGTAGAATTTACTTTTCGATTAATGTTTACTATTATTTAATAATATATATTTTTTGACCCATATTTCAACTCTATCCTTGAATCTATTTTGAGATAATTCTTTGAATGAATAGATGGTGTCATGGACCTTGGTTAAGCAGTGAGATCTTCTAAAATTTTTAATTACATACCAATGAGGTAGTGATTTATTGGAATAGTATACCATTGTTGATATTTTCCCCTTAGATATATCATTTTATTTTTGAACCATGTAAATATTGTTTTTACCTACTCATTTTTATTTTTTTAATTTGTTGTGGTTACAAATCAAATTCACATTGTGTTTTTCAATAGTATGATAAGATCAATTTAATCCAAAAGAAATAATAAATCCTAGTACACTATAATTCACCCCTCCATAAGGTGTCTAATGAGACTTCATGATATAATATGTGAAATTAGTGATGTATGTTATTCCTTAAATATATTTATAGGACATTATTATTATGGGGAATATTTCAAATTATAAGGATTCACCTTTATTTGATGAGTTCAATTATCATAGTTGTATGAATTGGATGAGATCACATCAACTATAACTTATATTATATATTTACTCAATAATGATACATGGAATTCAGTTCAGTGATCCCACTAGTTGATTAAAAATGGATTTAAACAAAAATATTAGTAATAATGATACTAAGGCTCAAAATGGATTTCCAAGAGCATTATCGTATAACATTTTCATAAAGATGAAGGATTTTTCATAAACTAATGGTATTTAGGGTAAACATGCTTACATTTTCAAAGGTGATAACAATGTGAATGAGGAAACTCTAAAGGTTTTAAAAAATAAATTTGATAATCTAAAAATGATTTTTTGTTAAAATATAGATGGGTTTATTAATCATCTTACTGAATTTTTTGGTTCTATACATTTAATGGTCCATAATTTGAAAGACTATATCATGGTGATAAAGACCATCCTATGACTAAATTCTATATAAAATATAAAAGTATGAAAACTAGTTGATGAATATTAGTGAGTTTTCTATTGATTATGAACATAGTATACTTGTCATATTTGAAATGTGAGAAATATCGGATAATTATTTATAAAATTCATCTAAGGAGATAACGTTCAGAGTTTTGAAAAATAAGTGATTTTAGTATGATGTGAATGAATATGATGTAAGGGATGAGTTATAATCATTTATTATAAGGAAATTAAAAAAATATTAAATTAATATTTAATGGTAAATTACCCATAACATGTAGTTTATATGGAAATTTTAGATGTATCACTATAATATGTTAAATAAAATATGATATAGAACATGGGGAGTATGGTTTTTCATAAATGAAGAAGAAGGTGGATCCAAAACTAAGGAACTTTAATTTTGGAAGTTTTAATTGAATGAAATTTTCGGCGAAGGTGTTGATCAGTAAAAAGGATGAATCTATCAAGGAATATATAATATAAAGAATTAAGACCAAATTTATGTCATGTGTAAATGATATAATGATGGATTCTATAGAAAAATATATAATGGAAGTGGAAGATAATGATAAATTTGAAGAAGATCAATATATGAATGTGGAATTTAAATGTTCTCTTGAAGAAATTGATCTCAAGATAAATAAGAAAAAATATATTGGAGGTTTATTGAATTAATATTCATGTTATGTTGATGAAATTTAATTTAAATTTGATCATCCTAAGAAGATTATAAAATAATGTGAAGATAAATATGTAAAATATAAATAATTAGTGAATTATAGGCTAAATATTAGAGAATATAATAAAATCATTGATGATATTAACATGTATCTCAAAGTGAAATATTAATGATATAAGAAAATCAAGAGGATGGCATATCAATGATGAAGAAGGATGAATCTGAGATTAAAATAAATGTGTTAAAAAAGAAACTCTAGTTTAGAAAATTTTCAGTTAAAGTCATGAAAGAATGGTTGAATCGAGTCAAAAATGATTATAAGGACATATTGAGTGTTGGAATATGAAGTGGAGTGGTTAAGACAAGTCGTAGATATTATAGTCAAATTTAAAGGATAATATTGGATTATATAAATATAATAAGGAATATAGTGAACATAGAAAATTATCAGTCATTCATAATTTACCACTGATCAAATAAGTATATAAAAGTTGTAAATGCATGGAGATAAAGCTACAACAATATCTTTACACTCATGAAATGTAAAATTTTTTTATTATTTGGCCACACTATACCATATTGTGGAGATGAAAAAATTTATTTTAGAGATTAACCCTTTAGATGTTGGAAATATAGTGTTAGAACATAGTCTGCATATCAAAGAAAAAAATCATTAATTGGGTTTTGTTTTGACTACTCAAATTTTGGACATAAGGTAGTGATTTTATAGATTATAAGGGTTTCTTTACTCATGATAATCAAAGGTATTTTAATGAACTATCCTTAGTAAACTGGAAACTCCTGATATGGATCTCTAAAAGGCCTCAGATCCACCTCCTCGAATGGAAATTGTTGACGACCATTGGTGAGGGTCTAAAAGATATCATGGAGAGATTATACCCTCTGGATAGATTTAAATAACAGTGAAAAATAAACAAACTCATACATAGCTATAAAAATCATAGTAAACATAATAAATATAATAAAATAGAAGAAATCTATAATAAATGAAATGAAACATATAGTCAAATGGACTCTCAATCATGAAAAACACTCTACATTTGGTCACTTGTTGGGAAGACCACATATTCTAGATAAATAAATAAAAATAAAATAAATCAGGATCTACTATTAACACCATTAAAATCCACATTCCAGGTATCTACAATCTTTTATCTATGTTAGCACGATTCTAAGACTCCACACGAATAAATATTCTCAATCAAGTAATGTTGGTCCTCAACCGTAATCATCAGATAACTAGTGTTATAACCTAAAAGAAGACATTGGTTATGAACACACACTAAGGTTAATATACATGGTGTGAGAAATAAATCACAGTAGACCACCCCCAATAGAGAACCTATACTCTATTATTATAACAAGTGCATGAACATGTGATATACCCATCATAAAGGAGGACTTATAAAAGATGTTATAAAAGATTGAGTGAAAAATTACAAATGGGAAAAACATAAACAAAAATAAATGTAAACCATAGTCTCTATCCTGACACAAAAGGTAAATCTACCCCTTCTCTGGTCCATTCTTGAGGATTTACTGCATACGGCCCAGACAACAATAAAACAATTGGAACATCTTTCAGATACACATAGGATCTCTAAGAGTTCTAAACAGAAATTCATGAATACTGGATTCCATGGAGTAACCATAGGAATCCACCTAAAAAATAATGTCTATCAGGCTCTAGGAATCTAATATAATGATTTTAATTGGTGATACAAACATCTTTTCCAATACAACTAGACAACTAGTTAGTATTGAAGGTCTTGTAGACTGAATCATGCACCAGTTATGGACTCAAAAATAGGTGGAATGAAAATTGTATTCTAAGAGCACACAATATAAACTGAATTGAGATCACAATGAAATCCATATAATAGAAAACATAATCTATGGGTTCCTTAACACATATGAGATATAAACCACTATATACAGGGTATACACTCAACTTGATGGGGCTAAACTCATCTAGATTTTCCATTATCTTTATAATCCAATCATACCATAGCCATCTAATAAAGGGGATAACCATATCAAAATATATGGTTAATTACCAATCCAATATATCCTAATCATTTCCTCCTCAAACCAATTTATAGATTACAAATTTTAACAAATAATGTGGACAATGTCTAATTAAAAATGGGATGATCCAACCTCAAACCCACCACCGAAATAAGTGAACATTTAGGGTCGATCAACTCCCATCCAATAAAGTAAGGGGCCTCTCTTATCACCCTAGATCTCATTATCCAATAAAATAGCCACGAAAATTTCTCATAAAACCACATCATGGGGAAACTCAAACTCAAGTATCCTATAGTCCCTAGGGTGATAGCATAAAGGTGATATCCCACTAAGGACTCCCCAACTATACTCAAGCACTTGGTTCAGACCCATCAATAAATCCAAAAATGTTCCAATAGCTATAAAAATAGAATGAAACACTATTATTGGTTCCTCAAGTTCATCCAATGATTGGGACACACCCAGTTCAAAAACAACCCAAATGACACTCATTTGCCTCCAAATAATCCTTGGTCAACAATTCAACCAAATGGAATCCAAAATTAAAGCACCCAAATAAGGGAATTGAAAATTTTCCTCATGACCACCTCCAAAGAAGGACCCCCATAAGGGTCCCTAGGCTAAATCCAAAACTTGGTTCAAATACCACATAACAAAACCTCAGTAGGCCTTTCTAAAAAAAATAACCCATCCACTTGCACTAAATCTCCCATAAGGGATTCCAAAGAAACATGATGTGCCATGACCGTTTACAATGGCCAGCCATGGAATCCCATACTGAATCAATATGAAACCAGCCATCTATGTAATTATCAAGAGTCCCATAGACTCATCTCATCACCAAAATGACACATATACATAACCACCATCTCATGATGTTAACCTAGAAAAAAGGAGCCAAGAACTCTGGTATCCTCAAACACAATAGATGGCATAAACAGTCATAACCTTGGGAAACCGATCCCAAAAAAAGGGATAAATAGAGATATCCTCATAAATACTATTTTACCCTACTATACTAAATATTTATAAAGGAATCTATAATATATATACAAAAAAACTTCATACAGGCTAGTCACCAAGCTCAAAACCCTCACTTGATCCTTGAAGTTCCCAACCTAACACCCAAGAGTATTCTTGAACCAAACCACAAATAAATCCTACTATAAATACTCATTCATAAAAACCACCATCTATATATCTTCTAAACATCAAAATGATTCCACCACATGATCCACATGAACAAATTCTTAGAATGGACTACTCACAAGTCAAATTCTGACACATGGATGAAATATATGAAAAACAGACTGAGGAATGAAAAATACATAGCATGAACTTTAGATACACAACATATACCCATATAGATATTCCCAGACTATGTGCCTCTAGAAAATCAATGTGTTGTTTTTCAAATTACATGGTGCTTTCCTCTAAGTACATAGTGTCTATACTAAATGGGGTATCTTTTGATGTACCTCTTCCCACTTAGCATTTAAAAACCTCATTACATGATGTGTAATGCCTGTTCAAGAAATGTAATCTTGCATGGGAAACCATCCCTTGTACTTATCCATGTAATCTACCTATGAGTGTATGTGTACATGAAATACACCCTACATAGAGACTGATTGTATACCCTACACAGTTAAGTACCCCCTCTTAGAGTGTATGGCTGAGTAATCGACAATACACCCAAATCCACTACATGGTGTGTAATCCCAATTATATGGTGGGTAATTTTAAAAATATCACCATTCTGAAACATGAAGAACTAATGTAATGTGTTCTCTAAACCACAAGCCATGTACATGGGTTTTCTCAAATATGCTCCCCTAAAAAATGAAACACCTTATTTCTCCCAAAAATCCATAGATCTACCCCATAAGGGTCCCTAAAAACTAATTAAGGATTTAAAACTTCAAAAACTATTATATTAGGATTTGTAATGAAAAAAATAATAATAAACCTACCTCGTGGTGGAATTTTACAATGCTTCACATTGAATCTTCCATTCACAGCCATTGCACACTAATTTATGCCTCAAACAAACCCCTAACGGTGCATTCCCCTATACATATTTCTCCCTCCCTATCACTCATATAAATGAATAGAAGACCATGGGGTGTTTATAGGAAGTAAAATGGGAAAAGGGTAAAAAATTTAAGTATTGTAGAAAATGAAAAATAAAAAAGACATGAAAATGGGCACGGGCCCAACCCATATGCTAAAATCATGGTTATACATCACCTATGAAAAAATCATCATTTTGGACTCAACTACCAATAATGAATTTCAATCTGATGGTCCTTTTAAAATATATCATCGAACAATCATACATGTATAAATTTATAATTAATTAATTAATTATTAATTATTCTGTGAAATTTTAAATGACTCAGATTTTCACCAAACATCTATACTAGGGTAAAACCCATATTTCAAGAAAAGTATAGTTTTTATAAAATTCATATATTATAGGTGAAATTACTATTCTCCCATGAATAATTTTAAGAGGAAATGCTTAAATTTCCCTTAACTTTCACAAATTGGTATGATGTGGATCATCACAAACTCCTGAAAAAAAAATGATTCTCGCCCCTCGAGAAGCCTTGATGGACAACCAGTAGTCATGACCTCCACAAATAATTAGAGTTGTTGTAACTATCTCTATCATCCAAAAAATAGTCTTACATCATCCACAACTCTCTACCAAAATGAGAGACATTAAATAGTGAATGATCTGATGCTCCCCACCAAAAGAGTATCTTTATTGTCACACATATTCTAAAATAGAAAATGAAACTCCCCATGATATTCCCATAAAAATAAATAGATAGACATTGCTAAAATAGTCACACCTGATCATTATCATGAAAACAAAACCCCCTATTCTTAGACCACTAGGCACAAAAACCTACATTCTCAAAAAAAACTTAAAAACAAGACTCGTATCCTCCATAACCACATAGTGAAGTCTCCACAATAAGGAATTAATTTAACTGGTCATAATAGAAAAGAAAGAATCACACTCATGTGGGATAATTCCTAGTGAAACTAGGATAACATGGAAAAAATTTATGACCATGCTCCTTACGAGGTCATTTTTATTAAACAAGAGTTCCATAGGAACTCCTTTTAAAAAATGATACATATCACTCATTCCACTTTCAACCAGATGACCATGATCATCTCATGTATCGATCAATATCTATATGCACCCAACTATTCTTCTAATATAATACCCAAAGCATAACCAAAACAAGAAGTTCCATGTGTCCAACCAAAAATTCATCTCAAAAAATCCATGATATAGGGAGAACTCCCCATGATATACTTCTCAAACAATAAGAATAATCATGCCTAACCACATCTCAATGATAGTAGAAAACAATGTCCCCACCAAAGAATAAAATTAAGGCCCACCCAATCCATTAGGTATATCATGCACATGGGCCCCACTGCATGACTTGTAAAACAACACATGGAAAAAATATCCCTCCCAATAAGAAATAACCAATTATATTAGGTAAATAACCATTTTATTGAAACTAGATCCCAATCCAAGGATATTAATGGAATCCTTGACCTCATCGAACCAATTACGAGGAACATAATTCTGATTACCAACCTACAAGTTTCTCCATTAATCCCTTGATGAAGGGAATATACCTCCATCATTAATGAACATATCTCTATATGATACACATAAACTATAACCAAAATAAATTATATACATGTGACTCAATTGGCTAGAATGCCACTGTTGGCATCGTATTCTGGTTAAGGCCAAAAATCGGTATGTTTAAACAAAACAAAGACATATTTTGAATCATAGAATGATCCCTAGGATCCCAAGGGAGATTCATGAAAAAAATTATGTCTACGCACAAGAAATAAATTAGTGTGCAAGACTCTTGCATGCCAAATGCGATATCAAATGGGTTATTTTGCTCTGAGCTCCAGATTGTAGTCCAAGTTAAAAGTTCTAAAGAAACCAAACTAGTGCACAAAAGGGAAGACCAGTGCACCAACTTCTTTCTTGCCCAATGTGACATCAAACTCCATCTTCCACGCAGACCTATTTACATGATATTTTTTAGGTTTTCATCTATAAATATAAGGGTACCCCCTTCCTTCAGGTGATGCTTCAAAAGAATAATTGTCACTCCCATGCACGTAAGACAACCCCTTCCACAGCCACATTAATGAAATGGATTCAAGGTACTGGATCTTACACGACATGTCCCTTATGGGTCCCCATTCAAGTGGTCCCACTGGGGCTTGACCCTTACCCATTTCCTTTCATTCCAAGCAATTTAGTGTGAAAGGTTGATCTTTCACACAAGATTTCCCTAGTACAGTTCCTCTTTCGCACAAACCCCCTTAACTTTTGTGCATGGATTTAGTATTTCATGCACTTATTCCTATGTGATACATGTATTTTCCTTGCCCTAAGTCACCATACTAGATCTTCTATTTCATGCAACATCCCTATCTTGCGTGCACCTCCTCTGTGTAGCACTCCAGGCTTGCGCGCAGTAATTTCCTAGTCTCTCATGTGGTGCTTCATGTTGTGTTTTTCTAACTAATACTTCTTTACATAGGCATTATAATAGCTACTAGTTTTTCACATAGATATACTAATGTGGACTGCTCAATGGAACACTACTCCACCCCATTAACATCAATCATTTCTTGTGCCTTCCATTCCTCAAGTGTGGGTTATTACAAGTTATGTAATACCAAGGGATGAGGAGTGTGTTCTCATCGTTTGATCCTTGGGGCGTTAAAATGCAAAGTACCCCTCGTCCTCAACACATCTCATTAAACTATGATCACCAAATGCATGACAAGTCTAGGGGGATTCAAAGAAGAATGAGTATTAGATATCTTATTCATTCTCCCTCCCTTTGGGTATTATCACCATGCATGTCTCGAGCAGTCTCCATGTAATCCCTGAACCACCATGATATGATGATCCATGTACGATGGACATATCATACTTGTACATATGGAACTCCTCCCTGAGCTTCCCTCTGAGAGTAAGTCCTAATCAACATCATTCCTCATGGGCACACCTTCCACAACACGATCATGAGGTCGGTTGTTGCCTCTTGTTTCTCACATCGATCATGAATCATGTGGGCATAGAGTAAGAATATTCCATGAAATCCTATTTAGGTCACTAACCATGTGTAAGACCCATGCCCCTCTTAGCCGAACTATATATAATTTTATCCCTCCATTCTATGTAAGATAAATAGGAAGCCTCTCTAAGGTTCAATCCCCTCATTCCCCACAATCCGCCTATTTCGTACATCTCATGTTGGTTCTACATCATCCCACATGATGTTAAATTGTATCCCCTCACCAAACTAAGTAGGTTTTAATCCCTTTTGGGTACGTAGGAAGCCTCTCTGAGGATCAATCCTAACAAATGGTAAACATTGGTTCTCCCTCCTAGGGACATTCCCTCCTGATATGACATCTTCCCTTTTTTGAAAACATCCCCTAGATCCACTCCTATGAGGTGTTATGATCCCTCCGAGAAGATAACCATTCATAATACCCACAAAATCCATATCCCTCTAACTAAGAGTGTCCCTCTTGTGATGGGCCACTAACCATGTGTAATCCCCAACATGTCTCTAGGTCATTATCCTTTGTGCACACCCCAGTTCTATTCCCCATTCCTTAACTACATGTACTTTGATCACTACCTTTAATGCATGATACATAGTAATCCTATTTAAAGGTTCAATCCCATCACCCATTTTCCATCCTGGTATCCCCCTTGATACTTTGTGTCTTGGGTGGACGATGACCTAACCCAGAGGTTGTACTTCCTTCGAGTCCCCATCCATGCACTCCATTTCTGATGAGACACCTACTCTTGTGTTTCATTTACCCTTTCATGAACTATGTGGACTTTTATTTCTAGCCACTATGATACATATTAATCCTCCATGAGGTTCAAGTCCAACTCCATCATCTTCACATCGGTTCCATCCCATTCATCCTCACCCGTTATCACTTCCTCCATATCCATCTTGATTTTACTAGGGAGTCTATATCCCGGTGAATTCATGATATCCATATGGGAAGCTAACCATGCATAATCCCCACACAATCCATATTCATCCAACCAAGAGTGTCCCTCTTTTGATGGGCATCTATCCATGTGTATTCCTCAAATCACCCCTTCGAACTATGTGGGTTTTGATCCCTATTCTCTACATAGGTTACATAGGAAGCCTCCCTATGTTAAAATCCTATACAATGGAAAACCATTGTATCCTTTTTTATTGGGACCCATCACCTTATGATCTATCCTTCGTGGTGTCCAGATCATCCTTCTTGGTGTCAAACCTTCCCTTTTTGGGACATGCCATCTTGAGTCTACCCTCATCGGTTGTTCTAATCCATTCACCTAGTAAACCTTCTAGGTTCTCCCTCGTGATATACCCATCTGATACACTATCATCAATGTTCTGATCAGTCCAATCCATATTTGCAAGACATTAAACTCATGGAATACCCCATGTTAAACATAGTAAGCCAAGGAAAACCTCAAAGACATGCCTCTGGAATAGCATTCCCTACACTCAACGTGGGATTCCTTAGGATTTTTTCCCCCAATAATCCTTATCATAGGGTGAAATTTAGATGTACCAGTGCTTCAGAATCCAGACATGATAGTGATTCCCAACGTGAATACTATCCTAACTGAAGGTTGTTGCCCTAAATTGGCCCTTTGGAATGTCCTGACATAAGTAATGTAATTAACCAGTGTCCACAAATAGATTGCATCGAAAGGAGTGTCATGAACAATATCTTAATCTTTAAGGGAGGCCTAGACTATGTTATGAACTTTGAGGATGAATCTATGGAAGTAGAAAATGACATACCATCATCCCCTTTTGATCAAGGAGAAAATGTCCCTCAAGAGGTGATGGATGACGCCTGCCTTTGGAAAGCGGTAATACGGGGAAAAACAAAAACTGTTATCCAAAGATTTCCCAACATGTGGCATGATGAGGAAAACCTCAGAGAAAGAATCAAAAATAGAAATGGTGAACCTGATGTGAATCTCCTTCTACTCAGTATAGAGATTAGTAGCGGCTGAAACATTATTATATAAGAATCTCACCAGATCTAGTTATCTGGTGCTAGGTCCCACCAAGAAAATAGTGGGCATTGCATGTAACTCAACATAATTTGATGTAGTTAATCATTGGGCATCCCGGTCTATAAAAATGTTATCACAGATCTTTCTATCCAGCCTTAGAAGACTGAACAGTGCTGGGGAACTGTGTACTGCTTTCCTATTATCTGTACTGATGGTTGAATATTCCTACTTTGCAGGACCCATCTTACAAAAAACTGGTCACCTCCTTCCCACAGACACAGGGGTAGGGGAAATTAAAATGTGGAAATCCTGCATGTCTCTATCTCCACCACAACAAGTTCCATGTCCATAGCTACTGGGAACCCATGCCCTATCTCACCATCCAAAATTGTTCAAGGAGGGTGATGTACATTCTTGTTCAAAAGTATGAATAATATGGGGTTATCCCAAAAAGGGATATGGCCCGTCATGATCTAGATACTTTTTTTCCCCATTATCACCCCCACTCCCAAGGTCCACATAGGTATCCATTTCTCCCCACTCTGACATTCAACCATTTCTGGAGCCTCTCCCTAGAATACTCTTATCACTCTCTCCCTTATACCAATGAGGTGGGGGACGTTTGAATCATCCTATCTTTGACATCAACCAAGGGGGAAGCCAAGGAGGGGCCCCACCAAGCCACATCATCACCTCTGGCTGGTCTCACGTGTTGAGGAATAGGTGATCTATACCCTTGTACCACCGAACCTAGTTCGGCTAACCTGATGAAAACACCAGATGTAAGGTCAAGAGGATTCCTGCTAGGGGGCGTCACCTTCTATGGATTTAGTGGACCATGCCACCACTGACGCATGATATAAACTTTTTATTACTATAGAGTAGGGGAATCTCTATTCCCAATTTGTATTAAGGCCCCATCCATCCCACAAGTAGACTCGGTTGACTCCCTCGGTTTCCAACACAAGAATCAACCACCACGGACCAACCCATGGAAATGAATTTTAGTACGGAATTCCTCCTAGTTCCATCGTCAGAAAGAGTTTAGGTCCACCCTAATCGCACATTTATCATGGAGGCCCTCCCTGATACCACCATCATCAGTTCAAATAGAGGTCCTCCCCATTTTTTTGACACCCATCTTGGAGGTTTTCCCCATGCCCATGTTCCTAGGTATGGAAATTATTTCCATATAGCTGGTTATCAATGTGAGGGTTCTCAACACCCCATCAAAAATCATCATTGGCAGTCATTCCCATGTTCTCATCAGCTCTATAAGAGGTTCTCCCACTCCAAAAATCACCAAAACAGAGGTCTTACCCACTCTATAGAAGCTTCCATGTGCCCAGTTGGATTAATATAAAGGCCTTCCTCGTACCGCCACTATCAAAGCCAGCCAGTACAAAGGTCCTACCCATTCTATAGAAGACCTTTGTGGAGGTCCTCCCCATATTCTTACCACCTCCAATAGAGGCCCTCCCTGCTCTAGCACTCTCAATGGCAAAGGTCCTACTTGTGTTCCATTTTACATTTTCTCAGGTGATCCACGCACCCCATCTCATCCAATCATAGGTCTTCCCCACTCCAACACCTACCTGCATGGAGGTCCTCCCTGTGTCGAAGATCTTCCCCACCCTAAAGAACCACCAAGGGGTAGGTGGGAGAATCTTCACCACCAAAGGAAGAATCTTGAGAAGCTCTAGATCGCAGTCAATCCCATAATATTTTTATATTCTGAAACGAAGTGTGACTTGATGTTGGTGCCCTCACCTCGATCCTCTATGTCAGGTTTTGGGGAAGGAACCCAACATTTCAGTCTCATCCTCCCAAAAAGTTAGATGCACTAAATCCCCAATGTCCTCTATAGATATATATAAAAGGAGTAAGATTTGGTTTCTTTCTTGGGTCTTACTATGAAATCCACTCTATCGTCACCAGGATCATTATCTATATCAACAAGAGATCATGAAGTATTTTTTAGGGTACCAGTAGACAATAATCTCTCGCCAGATCTACCACTACTGACCTACATCCATGCACAAGAATAAGTGTTCAATAACTTATCCTACATGGACATGGTGATCTATTCAGTATAGTCACCAAGAAACAGATGAGTATGCAGTGGTTTTCAGCTTGCACAGGTTTTCAGCTTGCACACTATACTCTCCACCGACCATCCCTCCACTACAATGGTCCATGTCATTGCTATTATCAGTTCCTAAAATACCCCCAGTCAAATAATGGGGAAACCTAGGGATGGACCTTGATTTTGAGTGAAGAGTTTTATGGGACATTTTCATAGTGGACCATTTCCCGGAGATGTTCTGGCCAATTAAGACTCCAGGTTTCAACATTCCAGAGTACCTTAATTAAGATGAGGTTATGTGTTTCCACTAAACTCTCTGGGAAATGTACCTTAGCCTTCGAGGTTGACAGTTGGTTTATCGCAAGATCTAGGAACACTTCAATGACATTGGAAAGTAGTTTCACTTAGTTAATTTGGATGCACTCCATGAAGTTCAACACCCTGAATCTCCCGGTTATCACTGGACCCTCCAAAAATGATGCATCCAGATCATTATTGTGCTCTGTAGAGTTATTAAGTAGGAATCCCCACATGTCCAGATTTGTAGCAGGGGCATTATGTTACTCTGCACTTCAGTACTATCCTATGTCAACTTGTTTTACCTAGAAATATCGAGGATATTCCTTTAGGCGTCATTTTGGTAAACATGGTCATTCCTGAGATATACCTAGAAGGGGGCATCAAAATAGGGTCTGGAGATGATGAACAACCCCCTAGGGAATCACAACACCAGGAAGACCCAATAAGTATCCACACTCATCAGTAGAGGCAGTCTCTTAGTCTTCCCAAACCTTCTGAATCATTGTGTCTTAATCAAGACCTACTCAATGGTAAAGGAGACTCTAGGTCTGTTAATCCCTCTGACCATTCTAGTTCAATGGAGAAAACAAAAGAGGATCCGAAAAGGTTCGTGTTTCGTAAAAAACTTTTAGAATAAAAGAGGGTCATTGATGAGCTCCTTGCCAAACATGTTGCAGAATAGTGGATGGATTATGGTGACCCTAGTATGATACCAACCATCCTTTTCCCAGACAACAGGGGAAATCACAATTTATCCCCAACAGTTTACCTCCCATTGACCTTGACAACCCTATAAATCTTGATAGGGTGGAGGTCAATTTTTACAAAAAAAAAACAACCACGGTATGCATCACCAAATCCACCAGAGCTGTATGAGAATCCTCCTTAGGACCTAGATCAAGTTCCTCTAGCTTCTCTACAGGTCATTAATCTAGAATCCCCTTGGGTCATTCCACTAGCTTCTCCACAAGACACTAAACCCACTTATCATCTTGATGAACCATCCAATGCACTGTTTTTCAGAAATCCTTGCTAATATAGGATGCCTCGTCAATATGATCTTATGGATTCTTTCATTTCTTACCTCGAGTCTCTTGAAACTTGACAAGTAGAAATCCCACCTGATAGAAAACCATATCTGACGTGGGTAGATGATACACCAGTACCACCAAGCTTTTTGAATCCTCCCTTATCCCCTTTCAATGATTTGGGAGATCCACTAAAACATCTTGTCTACTTAATTTTGATATGTGGACCCATGTTGGGAACTCCAATGCATTAGGAATCTACTAAGCTCTAGTGCTTCGTATAGACACCGGAAGGACCCGCATTCATCTAGTACAACCAGTTATCCATCAGGTCTATAGCTGGTTGGGGATATCTTTGGAGATAGTTTCTTTACCAGTTTAGTTCCACCACCCTCAATACTAGTATTTCTGACCTCTTTAAGTGTAATCAAAGGTCATATTAGTGATTCACAATCTTTTTCACCTGGTGTAAAGGCCTCGCATTTTAACTTGATATGCCACTGATTCAGGAGAAGCTACTAATGATGTGTGTGGGGAATATGAAGACTGAATTGGTCCATTATCTCATCACTAAAAACTTCTGAGGTAGATTATGGTATTTCTTTGAAAAGTTTCAATGCCTAGAGGAAGCCTTATAGCAAGCCAAATAGGCATGCATGTTGCCTCCTGCAGCTCATGCAAGAAGATCCTCCAAGGCCAAGATTGCTACTTTTTCACATGTAGAGGTCCCAAGATAGCTAGAATTGTTACCATCAGATCCTCCTCTACATCATCGTTGAGTTCCACTACCACAGGAACATCCTCAGGCTCAGTATCTCTCTCTTAATAATTGGTAGGCACAACCACATAATGCCCCACCACCACCTAGGAAAGAAAACTAGGTCCCACCTCCTCAGTAGGCTCCATCCCCACATCAGGTTCATGCTCTTAGGGTCCCTTTCCAATACCATATAAAACAAAAAAATCATTCAATGAGGCTCAAGTCCCCAATTATTTCTAGAGTGCCTTGGATCAGGGAATCCTACGGTTTCTAGAATGTAGGAGGGCCAAATATTCAGATCTAATTGATTTCTGTAACTATTTCCCCTATCATCGGTTCCTTATACACACCCTTAATAAGTGCTATGTATTCAAGGGATGAATCTAGGACTGGGTTGATGATAACATAGCCAGATTGAGTCTAGCCTTGGCATAGTTTTCATGTGTGTCTGCAAAGCCTAATAGTGACAACAAGGGTGAATGACATCATGTCACTAACCATGGGTCTCAAAAGTATGATGAGTGGATGGCTTGAAAGTCAGATTCTCATGGTCATGGTATTATCCATTCCTTCTTGAATCAGCCTAATCCTTCTAAATTCACCCCACCTTATCCAGATACCACTACCACTTCCGCATCCCAACCTTATTCTTCTCATAAGGGCATGTGGAGATGGCGTAAGGGGAAGTGAAGTCACTTTCCAGTACCAAAGGCATCATGCACTCTCAGTGACTTAATGCCCCTGAAGATGGTAATCTACCCCAAAATCCACCTAGAAATGGAGGATTCCTCAAGTGATGATCAGGAATACACCTCAGTGAACACCATCGAACTGGTGGACCCTTACTTAGTTCCCAGTGATGAGGAATGCAAGACTGGTCCTTCTAATGTCTCCAGTAAATTCCATCATCAATGAATCCATGGGTATATGAATCATCATAATTGTTAGGCCAGTGCTTCCAACCAAGTCATGTAATCCACTGAGACAAGACAATAGATTCATTGCAGGTCTCAACATGCTCATTCCTCTCATCCTATCTCATAATATTCAATTCCACCAGTATTTGTGCTACTTGGCCAGGAAGAGCCACCATGACTCCACTATGACTAACAACATTCACTTGTGGACAAACATTATTCATATGTTCATTAACTAGAATTCATTTGTTTGGTTTGACTAGTGAGCACCGTTATATCCCCAACACTAGCCAGAATCTTCCAGTTCGACCAGTAGTTCCCATCATGCCTCCTACCATATAGAAACCTATTATCGGCAGACATGTTCACCTAGCATAGATGTATGATGTTATTAATCACCTTTTCATAATTCCTAAAAATATATCAATCCTCTAGGAACTCTGTATGTCCAAAGATATGCATGAAACCCTCATAGAAGATTTGAGAACCCCCCTTCAGTTTGAAATAGATATAGCAGCCACATATGCCTTCCGTGCTGAGGAAGTATAGCATGAATAATTCCATACCATCATCTCATTATTAGGATAACATGAATGTTCTCTTTTATAGGGTCACATCCTCCAATTGTACATCACTGGCCATTTCAATGGAGTGAAATTCCTCCACTATCTCATTGACACAAGTTCTGGGTCCAATCTCATCTCGACCCAAAAGATCCATAATCTAGGACTATATAAAGAATATTTGATCCCCCTCTGACCTAAAGATCCAAGGCTATGATAGGATAGAATAGACACCGGTTGGAAAAATCCATCTTAGGAACCAATTCGTGGGGGTCTGATTTCCAACACCAAGTTTATGGTCATCTCACAGGACACCGCATACAATGCATTGATGGGGAGACCTTGGCTCCACTTGTATATAGAAATTCATTAATCCTCTCACCAGTACCTCATGTACTCCCTCAATGGTTGAGTGGGAATACTTCAGGGTGGAATTTCTTCCTTCGACTCTTGTGAAGCCCGTTAGTTAGATGCCAACTATTACATGAGCAAGGACAAACAAGTTCAGTCTAATGAGATAAAGCCCACCATTATCATGGATGACCCATGGATAGACTTGGATGATGCTTTCATCCTACCAATCCACTTGTTGGATGCCATAACCCCAGACCTGGGAAACTATATTATTGTCTCTAGAATAAGGGGAAATCACGTTCACAGGTACGAGGAATTCCAAATTATTATTTCATACTCCTATACAAATCTCTCCTGAGTGATTCCAAATCCCCATACCCCTATTAGGCATCGAGATGTTCTCCCCATGGTGACAGCAGTACATCTTACCTGCCTTTTTCACTAAGTAGTGTTGAACCGAATTAACCCAACACACCACTGCTACTTTGATATTATCAAGCTTGGTCCCTTGGGTTGAATTCCTAATGGGATCAAACTGATAGCCTTTATCGCCATGGTTTCATGAGTGTAGTAGTCTCCCAACAAAGATTCCACTACCACTTAGGACCTCCCCAAAATTCCATCAATATCCATAAATTCAGAAGAGTTACCTCCTTATGATGATCCTTTTACTGTAGACGATGAATAGTATTTGGAAGAAGCCCCTCCTTCATTTGAAAAAGGCTTCCCCATCATCGTTGATGAGTTGGTACATGTGAATCTCAGTACCGAGGGAGATCTGAGTCCAACACTAATCAGTGCATCCATGTCTGCAGAAGAGCAACAATAGTATATGGATTTCCTGAAGTAGCATCGAGATTTATTTTCCTGAAGCTATGATGAGATTATAGGGCTAGATCCTCTGGTTTCTATCCACTGCCTTGGTCTCCTGATAATCCATCACAGATTCAAGAAGCCTCTCAAAAAATGCACCCCTCTCATGGTTCCATGGCTGAGGCTAAGTTTGATGAGCTCGTCAATGAAAACTTCATCCTGAAATTCTAGTACCCCATATGGTTAGATAACATCATTCCCATCAGGAAGAAGAATAGATAGATAAAATTCTACATCGACTTTCAATATCTCAACTATCGCTATTCAAAGGATGATTTTTTCCCTCCTATGACTGAGCTATTGATTGCTACGATGTCTTGATTCCAAGATCTCTTATTCATTTATGGATATTATAGATATAACCAAATCTGAATGTCCCCCGGGGATGAAAAATTCACTACCATTAAAGCACTACAAAGTACATTCTATTTCCAGGTAATTCCTTTTGGTCTTAAGAATGAAGGATCCACCTGTCATCATGCTATGCATCACATATTCAAGATGATCCTCAGGACATTTGTGGAATGCTATGTGGATGATTTGGCAGTAAAATATCAATAGCATCAGGACCATATCAGATATCTTTATAAAGTGTTCATTTTCCTCTACGCCCACTATATGAAGATAAAACCCTTGAAGAGTTCCTTCAGTGTCACCTCTAGGAAGTTCCTAATATTTTTTGTTAGATACAGAGTCATCAAGATTGATCTAGAGAAAATCAAGGATGTCAGTCAGATTCCTCCTCTAAGAAACCTCTGAGAGCTTCAAGGTTTCCAAGTCCACTTATTCTACATACACCGATTCATTGTGAATCTAGATGGAAAGTGTATACCCTTTTCCTATCTCGTGTAGAAAGGTTTCTTCTATCAGTGGGATGAAGAGTGTCAGACCACCTTCAAGGAGATCAAGAAATATTTTCTACATCCTCTGGTTCTAAAGCCACATATCTCCGAAAAGCCACTATTTATTTATGTGAACACCATGGAATGATCCCCCGGTTCCCTTCTCACCCAGAATAACAATGAAGGAATGGATAATAGTTTATATTATATCATCCACATTCTTCTCAATAAAGAGACCAGATATTCATCTATCAAGAATAGGTGCCCTGCATTAGTGTTCATAGTGTAGAAGTTGAGACATTATTTGCAGCACTATGAGATATAGATCGTATACCATGTGGATATGCTAAAGAATATTCTGAACTGCCCCATGCTGATAGGTCATCTAGCTTAGGGGGTAGTGATTCTTTAACAGTTTGATATCTGTTTCATCATGTAGATAGTTGTCAAGGGTTAGACACTAGCATATTTCCTTTCCACCCATCCAACTATCATAGAGAAGTCTCTTGATATTGATTTCCTATATGAGTCTATCCTATTATTAGATCAAGACGTTCCATGTTGGAAAATTCACTTTGATGGTTCCTCCGGAGCCCGACCGGTAGGAGAATTAATGATCCTAGACTCAAAAGAGTAGGCCTAGGTATCATCATCATCAGGCCTGCACATGTTGTATTTCATTATTTGTTCTTGTTGTTAGAAGGCTACACCAACAATGAGGCAGAGTATCACAGGTCTCGAGCTATCCCTAGAGATTTATTTTCCCCACCTACAGATGAAGGGGGAATTAGAGACAGTCATCAAACAAATTAATGGTGATGATTTCACCAGAAAACCAGAGCTTGTGCCCTTATTACAGTACAATTTCCATTTGATGGCCTAGTTCCCTTATCTACTATATATTACCCATGTTCCTTGACCACAGAACGGTCAAGCCAATGCCTTGTCTAGCCTTCTCACATATCTTAAATAACCTAACTAGGATTATATGATCATCCATGTGGCACATCAGAGAGTCATCTCTCCCATCACTCCAGATGATGAAGATGGCCATAAGGTAATTCATCATACTACCAATGCATTCACATTAGGACCTACAGGTCCCCCTATCATAGTAGAAGAGACCCCTGATTGGAAAACTCTTTTTTTGAGTATATCCAACACGACAATCTCCCTATAGATTGATCCAAACATGATTCAATCCATTGGTGCATAGTACAGTTCACCCTCCAGAGTGGTCCCAGCCTTGATAATATCCTCTACAGATGTGATTTTGATGGAGTTATCCTCTGTTTCATTCAAGGAGATAAAATCCTCCATGTTATGTGGGAAGTTCATGTCGGTTCCTGTGGATCTCATCAGGCAGGGCCAAAACTCTCTCATCAGATCCAAAGGTTGGGCTACTTCTGGACCACCATAGTCCATGACTGTATTTAATACACTAATAGGTTCCACTCATTCTAGATCCATGATAATTTTTTGCATCGGCCACCAGAGCCTCTCCATACTGCCATTTCCTCATGTCCCTTTGCAGTCTGGGGACTCAATATTGTAGGACCATATCCACCAGGGAATACTCTCCAGGGTAGGTCCATCCTAACCGCTATAGATTTCTTTTAGAAGTGGGTGGAGGTGATTCCTATTAAGGAATTCAATTCCTATTATATCATTGATTCTATGATCTTAAACATCATCCAATAATTTGGATTCCCTCCCATTGTTCTCATCAATAAAAGAACCAACTTTTGAAAAGTTGAGTTGATGAAATTGTACGCCAAGTACAGTATCTAGTCTAACCATACTTCTTCCTATCATGAACAAGCGAATGGACAGATCGGGGAATTAAATAATACCCTCTCTAAAATTCTGAAAATGGTGGTTGTTCATAACAATAAAAGATAACTGGATAATCTCCCCAACACTCTTTGGGCATATCGGACGACGAATCGTAATTCCACCCAAGTGACCTCATATTCCCTGGTGTATAGAACAGACACAGACCTACCCATTATGATTCATTTTATGTCACTCCACATAGCTATATATCATTATAAGACATTAGAAAATGTATCAAAAGTCTGTATGGATGAGATGGAATCTCTCAATGAGAATAGGCTCTGGGCATTTCACAACCTGGAGAGACACTAAAATAAGATATCCAGAACATTCAATAAAAAAGTTCTTTTCTGCTCCTTCCTTCACAATAACCTGGTATTATCCAAAAGAATGATGATGGTACTTGGAAGGAATCCACAAATATTTTAAACCAAATGGGAGGGACTCTATATCATTCACAAGGTTTACCCTAATGGTGCATACTATTAGGCCACCATGGATGGTGAGCATACTACTCCTCCCACCAATGCCAAATTATTAAAGAATTATTTCACATGAGGGTTCATTTATACTCACCACATGACATTAAACTAAATGATTTTTCTAGGATACAATACATAAAACTACCCAACATTAAATTCATGTACGATATTAAACTACAAAAACATCATGCATGATGTTAAACTGTGATCTCCCTTTTACCCTGTCCCTCATGACATTAAACTGCTCCCTCTTCCTTACTGCATGACATTAAACTGCATAGAATCTCAATAACTACGTATGTCTTAATTCCCATCCTTGTGGGATACATAGTAATGCCCGAAAATTTTGTCTTCAGGATAATCCCCAAGTTCCCCATTTTTGATCATACAGCCTGAGGTCCCTTTTGGGGAGCATGTGGTGTGGTGTAGACTTTTTTGGTACTCACTCGCATTAGGTTTGCAATAGATGCACCATGTTACCCCCTCAAGATTACCTCCTTTTTTCCCTCGTCCTTACCTCATGATGTTAAACTACATGTAATTTGAGAACTATGTATGGCTTGATTCTCATCCTGATAGGGTACATATGAATGCCCAAACATTTCGTCTTTGGGTCTATCCCTAAGATCCACTAATATTCTATTTCATTCATCCCTTTAGCTCTGATTCTTCTGAGATTACATGGTGTGTCAATATTCCTATTTGGTCTTCATTCATATAGGGTTTACAATAGCCACACCATGTACTCCCTCCTTAGGTATTTCCCCTTTCAACTACAGACTTACCGCATGACATTAAATTGCATGGAATTTTAAGAGATATGTATAGATTTATTCTTTCCCTTGTAGGATATTTATGGATACCTTGACATTTCATCTTTGATCCCAGCCCCGAGTTCCTCAAACTTTCCATCCTTCTGGCCTTATCTTATGGTTTTAGTTCTACGACCTCAAACTAAGATCTCTTGCATTCCTCATGATGTTAAACTATTCTGTCCTACCTACAAGACATTAAACTATATAGTGTTTATGGGTTTTTCTACATGACCTTAAAAGGAAATTGTTCTTTCATTCTGAACGACATTAAACCACACATTATTTTTTCAATATCCCTCTCCTCTGGCCTCTTGGCCTAATTCCCCTCTTAGGGATGCATGGTTTGGTGTAGACTTCCTTTATCTTCATTCATATTAGGTTTTATTTACCACATTATACACACCACCTTCAAAACATTATCAACTTTCTTCTTCACCACATAATGTTAAATTTCATGGAATATTAATAATTATGTATGGATCGCATGATGGCTCCCTTCTCCCTCGGCTCTCCCCATCCCGCTCTTGGCATCAACTAGGGTTTTTCCTAAAACCCTTATCTTCAAGGTTGGTGGTGCATCTAAGTATTGTTTCCTATCCTCCTCCTTTCTTCCTTCTCTCTTTTTATCTCACAACCTCTCCTCGTTTCCTCATTTGTGTCATTATTTCTCTCTAGAGGTGTGGTTTTGTTGTTTTTCATTGGTGACTATCGATCTCAACAATGGTGGTGATGCATTTCCCGACTATTTCATCCCCTCTCTAACCACACATTCCTTTGATCCTATCCATATAGGATTTGGAGCGATGTTTACTAAATGTTTTTGGGATAAGTGTAATGGTGGTCAAGGAATTTCTAGAAGCATATGTGTCAGTACGATCTTGGATTTGGCTTCCATACTTAGTTCAGGCAAGAGGTCATCACTTGGAGGCACTGGATGCTCTTATGCCTACCCTAACCCTAAGGCCCTCTACTTCTCTTCGAGTTGGAGGTTGAGTGGTAGTTCCTCAAATTTTTTGGGAGGTAGGATCTAGCAGAAGTTTTTTATTCTCACATGAATTTTTTCTCCTGGATTTGGAGATGATTTTTTTGTTCCTTCTACGGCGGTGATTTTTTATGAGGTTGGTTCAGTAGTGTTTTTGTCTTCTACTTCTTGTATGGTTTTGTTCTGGATTTCCTCGATGATGGTGTGGTGTTCAGATGAAGATGTTAACGGTGGTGTTAAGATAGTGTTGTCACCACTGGTCCCTCATAATGCCTTATGGTATTGGGAATTGGCTAAATTAGTGGATGCTGGCATGATATTCTGTGATTTGAGAATGGTGTCGTTGATGAAGTTTCTCGACGGTGATGGAAGACACTGGTGGTACTCACTGGAAATCTGGTTTTTTGAGGTCAGAGAGGAATTCTTGTTAGGAGTGGGTCTCGAGATAGATAGGTGACTTGTTTTCACATGGATATTGATGTCTTTCTATTTTAATTTTGAATTTTGTGTATCTGTGGAAGTCGGTGTGGAAGTAGGGTTTGTGGCAGTGGTTTTTCAAATTTGGAATTTACTTAGGTATGTTGTTAGTTGATTTTCCAAGTTGGCCAGACTTGACCACATAGATTATTCTCTAAGAAGGATTTAGAGCTGGCATTTCATCTTTGCAAAGTTTATCAGATTTTGATGTTTGAGAGAGTATGGTGTCGTCCATTGGATTGGGCATGTTCTTTGACATAGGACACTTTATATCCAATGAATCATTCAACGGTGGATATTTTCATCATGATCACATGCTGGGGAGGGGAAATTCCATGTTGTCAGTCTGGTTTTACTCTTTGAGACCTTCAGGTCGTGTTATGTATTTTTTCATGAAGTCTTTTTGGGTTTCCCACCTTCTTCCCTTAAAAGGGGTCTTTATTATAATAAAAAATTGAAGGCCTTCAAGCCATTGGATGGATGTATAGATTGATTCCTAACCTTATAATATATGTAGGAATGCCCTGAAATTTCATCTTCATGTCCAGTCGCAGGTTATTCCATTCTTTCTCTTGGCCCCTTGGCCTGAGCTCTCTTTTGTGATTGTGAATGGTTTGGTGTGTGTGGACTTATTTTACCCTCATTCATTTCAGGCTATTTTGGAATTCCATACACATTACATTTTCAATATATCTCTACCCCCTCATCCTTACTGCATGATGTCAAACTACATGGTGTACGAGGACTATGTGTGTCTTGATTACCATCCTTATAGAATACATAGGAACACTCGACCATTTTGTCTTTGGTTTCACCCCCAATTTCATCAACCTTTTTTTCTTATTTCATCCATTCATATTCTTGAGTCATCCACTCTTAACTGGACCCCTCGACCTATATTATGCCTCATCAATGTTCTCACATTCAATATGGTATAGGGCCTAGAGTGTTAGATTCTACATATACATGATTTTGTTCCATCTCCATGCTTCACGCGTCCCTTTTTTTTGGGTCTTCATCATCTTTCATATCCAAAAGGACCCCCAAGTGGTATGGATGCTCGATCTTATGGATCATCTACCATTTTGGGACAATGTCTTGGAGGATTTTGAATGAAATTTTGAGATATAATCTGCATTTTGAATATAGTCAATGGCCAACCCTCGGGTGTTTTCCCCATTTTGGGTAACACAATATGAATTTTTTGTTTCAAATACATTCAATATTTATCCTCCATCATTATTCCAACCTCATTTTTCCTTAAATATTGGTCTCATGATTCACATTCCCTTCTACCTCCTCATGTTTGGACAGAACTTCAACACCCTTGGTTTTATCCCTTTGTAAACCTTTTCATATTCAGAGGACATACGAGCATCATGAGTCCATCCTTGACTCTGCACCTTTGTTCCCCCACCATGTACTTCCTTGTGATTTAAATATCTTCTCCTCACTTATTTCCCACACCGATCACAGCTCACATGGGCTTAGGGACCAGGGTAAGGCCTATTCCCGCATGGAAGAACCACACTTCCCTTCAGTCTGAACCCTACGACCTTAAACTAGGAGTTTACATCTTAATCTAGGTGTCAAATTCTAAGCATCGTGATATTAAACTATGTTCATGTGTTGACTTAGAAATTTTTTGATGTAGTGTGGACCACTTTGTTCCTTGTTCCCATAGGGTTTCTTTATGGCACCATGTTACATATTTCCACTTCATAATTCTCACCTCATGGTCTAAGCTCTATAACCATAAACAATGATCTCCTACATCATTACCGCATGACGTTAAACTGCACGACATTTTAAGAACAGCGTGTGGTGTGAGTCTCACCCTTGTGGAATATGTAGTGACACCTAGACGTCTTTTCCCTAGGCCCAGCTACAAGATCACGAACCTTTTCTCCCTCTTCTTATCCTAGGTTTTCTCCTTAGAATGGTGTGATGTGGTATGAATTTATTCTGCCCTCGTTCATGTCGGGCTGCCTCAAGGTACTACACCACACCTCTCTTCCCCTTATGGTCCAAACTCTATTACATTAAACTAATATTTCTAGTATCCTTTTTCACATAACATTAAACTATGTAACAACTACAATTTTTCTCCCATGAGAGGATATCACCCCTTTTGGTATTGTCCATCTACCATGCCATCTTCAAGAACTATGTGTGGCTTGATTCCCATTCTTATGAGATATGTAGTGATTCCTAGACTTTATTTATATGGTCCAGCCACAACCCCTTTCATCCTTCTATCCTCTAGGATTGGGTTCTCTTGGAAGTACGTGGTGTGATTGAGACCATTCTCAGTCTTCATCCATGTCAGGTTTATAATAGTCACACCATGTACCTCCCTTGAGAGCACTCCCCTCTGCGTTCACCCATACCACATTGGTATGTCCACACTTCACGTGACCCTTTATTTGGGTTTTTATCATATTTTACATCTAAAGGGAACCCCTAATGATGTGTATCCTTGAACTAATGGCTCACCTATATTTTGCACTAATGTCTTGGAGGACATCAATTGGCACTTCGAGATAGGTCCCACATCTTCAATATAATCAGAGGTTAACCCTCATATTTTTGTTCCCATACCATGTCACATGATATGGATGCTTTGTTTTGAATACGATCAATAGTTATCCTCCATCATCACGCCACTTTCACTGCATCCAAAAATATTGGTTGTTGTGTTTTTAATCTTATGCTCCCTTTTCCCTTGTGGATCATCGACAGCCTTGGTGTTGCTCCGTACAACCACGAACGTCAAGTATGAATGTGGGAATGGTTGGTATTTTCCTACCAATATTCCCCTTTTTACTGTTGTACACTCCCATGTGATGGGGAAATCCTAACTACACTCCTTGTTTCCCAAACCAATAATAGATCATGTGGGCATAGGAGTTTTGGTAAGTTAATACCCACATATAGGACTATTCAACACTACGGTCTAAGCTCAATGACCTTAAACTAAGACCTCTCTTGTCCTTGTGATATAATGTTAAATCACGCTACCTTTTCCCACATGACATTAAATTGTTCCATCCTTACCATGAGATGTTAAAATACATGGAATTCATATAACTACATATGTCTTGATACCTTCCCTTGGGAGATATGTAGAAACATCCATGAATCTTACCCCTAGGTCTAGCCGTAGAATTGTAAACTCCTCATTTCAACCTTCTTGTCCCCTACTACCCTTTTAGTAATGTGTGGTGGGGTGAATACCTCTTTGGTCCTCATTCACATTGGGTTATGTACTATGACACATGTTTCACCTTTTGGGTATCCACGTCCTAGCCATATAACAATAAATTACATTGAAACTTTCATCTTCATCGCATGACATTAAACTGATTGGAATTACAGAACTATGTGCATCTTGATTCCCCTTCTTATGAGATACATAGTGGTGCCTAGAAACTTTGTCTTTGGGCCTAGTCACACACTCTTTGGTCCAAACTTTTTGACATACCTTGAACGAGTTCAGGATACCACATCTTATGGGATGTTTTGACTTTCTCATTAGAGAGGATTTCCGCTACCAGTGTTTCTTTCTAACCATGATGTGCTTTTAGAACTATGTATGGCTTGATTCCCCTCCTTATGGTATACGTAGCAATTCACAAACATTCTTTCATTGGATCTATCCCCAGGTCCATTAACCCTTCTAATGTTTTTTACCTAATCATGGTCTAAACTCTATGACTTTAAATTATGAGTCCCCCAATACATGTAACATGACTTTAAACTATTGGCTAAGGTCTAGCCGGTACAACCATAAACTATGTGAAACATCTTGATAAAATGATGTTAAATTATTTCATTCATTGTCTTTATCATATGATGCTAAACTATGTGTATAGCATATTTATTTGCATGATGTGAAATTATAATCCATCCTTGGTCCTCAACAGATAGGTCCTTTCTAGAAATATGTATGATTCTAGTCCATATCAACACGTTCATACCAAAGTTCTTTTATCAATATGGTGTAGTTTAAAGAGTACTGGAATCCATTTGAACATCCCATCAATCCACCCCATGCTTTTCATGCCCTTTTATTTGGATCCTCATACACTTTAACATCTTAAGAAATCCCCTAATAGCATGGATGCTCAGCCTTATGGATCACATACCATTTTTTTCCAACGTTCTAGAAGATATTAAATGAAATTTCAAGTTAGCACTCATGTTTTTGAATACGTTCAATGGTTGTCCCTTGTTTTTTTGTCCCCATTTCAGGCTAGAAATATAGATTCTACAGTTTTAATAAGGTTAGTAGGTATCTTATAATGGCTCTCCATCATCACTGTGTTCCGAATTATGGGTATTGTGACACACACCTCCCATTCCTATTTGTTCGGATGGATTCTAATTCCCCTTGTGTTGCCCCACTCATGCACTAGATCACATTGAGAAAGACCAGTTAGCTGCTCTAGGAAACATATCCTCCAGTCATGGAATCTCTCAACTTGAATACACTGGGCTTTTAATTAACAATAGAAGACTTTGAGTATTCAATGGTTAGCTATAACTCTCATACATAGTTGGATAATTATGAATTTTTCCCTTGTATCTCACACTCGGTATAACCCACATGATCTTAGGGATTGATTTCTAGTTACTTCACAATTTGGATTGATATGCAGTGATTAAAAAAAAGTAATCAATATATATATGCACGTAGTTTAGGATAAGAAAACAAGGAGAAAAATATTTTTCATGATTTCATCCAAAACATGACCCTTATATATCATCCCCTTCAATGGGCTGCTTTAGTACCTCCACTTTATGGTGTGTGGCCTCTAGAGTTGTTTCCTGCTCCCTAAGCTCCCTTTCTTCATCAGTAGCCATAAAGAAGAGCTCATTATCCATGATCTACATTTGTTCCCACTTGACTTGGTGATTGGTCATCTAACAGCTCACCTTCACTTCCTATTACTGGGATTCCGCTAGTTGGGCTTTCAATCATTCAATTAGCTCAGATTGGTTCGTGACGAACATGGCACATTCATTTGCTTTCTCGTCAAGGAATCAGATTTCTTGCTCAGCCTCATGGATCTTCTAGATATTATCATATTTCATCAAGAATTATTCATAATATATGTGTTGTATTCTCTCTCACATATTCTCAAAAAAATATTTTTGAATCTTCATATAGAGGTGGAGAGCGTCCACCCCTCTATCATAGAGAAAGCACAACCAGTTGTGAAGTGACCCTATCTGACTCATCCATTCTTCCTATAGTTTTCCAAGGAAGCATTTGATACATTTCCATGCCTTGAGTTGTATCATTTGAATATCCTTATAGGAATCAAGATCATATTCATCCATCTATTTAGGATTTGTGGGTCTGTATGCGAGAAAGACGGCCAAAGGCTCAGTATAATGGTCCTCCTCTAATATCCGTTCTAAGGGGCTAGGTTCTATGATATGTGGGAAACCCTCTTCGCACATATATTCTTCAACAACTTCTCCTCCACCAACTTTAGGATCCACCATGGTAGTGAAATCACCTGCATCCATAACTTTCTACTCACGAGGTGCCAGTTATAGAACAGTTTGAATGGATGGTTCTTCACAGATAGGTACAATCGCCAGCGGATCTCCCGCAGATGTCCCAGACTCAAAAGTTTGTCAGGCCTCCAGTATTGTGATAACTGCATGAATAATCGGTTCCTTGGTCATCTGAGTTCTCCAATAAAATATTTGGGTCTACAAAGATTAATAATTACAAGCGATAAGTGTAGAAGTATCAAGTGCTTGAGTTACAGTAGGAGTTTCCACTATGATAGATCCCTCAATGCTTATTAAGTCGATGATTAACACCGGCTCCTTTTGGATAGTGGGAATATCTTAGGATTCTAAGGTTGTCTCCCCTAGATCCTTATAGATAGTAGGGATAGCCTGAGGTTCTGAGGTTACCACTTTATCCCCTCCTGTCAGCTCACTACTAAATGCTTCAACCATGGTTGGTCCTCCGCCTGCTTCAGCCATGGTTGGTCCTTCGCCTTGCTCAGTCCTCGATACAGTTTTAGGGATATGGACATCCATGTCCATTGGTACATTTTCACCACCCAAAGTGGGAGCTTCTTGATCAACACTACTGATTTTTTCTTGAATAAGGTAGAGTTTTGTTAGTGGATCCAGGTTATGAATGAATAAGGAACCAAGAGATATTGGGGTTAAGACATACCTTGAGGTGTTCGGACAGTTCCTTGTTAGAGCCCGAAATTTCACCACTCTCACAAGGGATCCTTTAAGGATTTGATATCCCTTGATACCCCTTTCATCTAGGATCATTATATAATTCATCATATTATTATTCTTCCTCTTCTTCCTTCTATTCTTCTTATTATTCTTTTTCTTCTTCTCCGTCTTCTCCTTCGTCTTCTTCTTCATCATTATCATCATCCTCAGGTGGAATTTTTTTAGGTTAATTAACTTGGACAATCATCACTTTGACTAAGAGAAGTAGTTCTCCATACCACCCCCATTGGAATACATAGATATTCATGGATATCATTTATTCATATCAACGATGATAGTGAACCATGTTAACCTAAATACACCCCACATCTGACAGATCTAGCCCAACAAGAAATAGTTTTCACCACAGTTCTTCGGGTGACATCGATTTTCAAAACATTCTCCAAGAAGGCCGTAGGGATGGGAAAATGGTGTCAGGAGTCTGATATAGGAGGTAACTTAGTTTCTTTCTAGGGATTTCCCTATCTGGCCTACAAGGTCACATATAGGACCACCATTCTTTAGAAGGCAGTGGTGCGATGACAGCTTGGGACGCCCCTACCACTGATGTTCTCGCTTGTGTTTCCCAGTCTCCCGGTTCAACAATGGCCTCACTTCCCTAGTAGAACCTCACTTAATATCTTTTCATAAAAACTCTACACTCATCTCCTTTATTTTCCAAATGTGTCTCCATTGAATCACCACCAGATACACCACTACCCAATGGTCAGCATACTTTTTAGATAGTCTAGTGTCGACATTTGTGGGTGGGGAAGGTAATTACTTCACCAAAACCATATGTTGTAAACATGATCCATAGTTGGTTATGGATACATGGATGATTATCTTTTTTAACACTTGTATACACTTTTTTTAATTCTCTACATGCAACAAAACTTCCTATAAAACCTTAATGGCACATAGGGTTCAAAAATGATCTTCCCATCGATTCGAGATACCATCACACCACACATGATACTCTACAGATACTCCATATATTCTAGAAAACCTTGATGTTCACCCACTATTTGACCAACTGGGGTTTGAAATGGGTAAAATTTTATGTTCATGTGATTGATGATCTCGAGCTTTATCCCTTAATCATTGAGTGTTAGTAACTGAATCCCAACAAATTCAACAGAGATGGTCACAGACCATTTCATAAAGGAAGGATGGAATTTTGGAATTCATACCCATAACATTAAGCTTAAACCTAGTCATAAATGATCTAAATGGTCCATAGATTCTATTGAACATATTGCCTCTTAAGATATTCCCCAGAATGTTGTATAACCTAGCCAACATAGGCACTCCCAGATTGACCTTGTGGTTGGATTCCATGATCTCGGCCATCAATAATACCCCTAGGTGGACTCGAATGCTCATATCTATTACTAGAAAATCCACACACTTAGGAATGTATCAAGAAACCTATCATATCAAACATTCAGGTCTTGAATTTTGTCTACATTGAAGCCCAATGATTGGTATTTACTTGCATCTAGGATCACCCAATACGATCTGGATTTTCTCCTCTATGATGCATTCAGGGAGTTCTTCCCGTGAACCAGCATCCTCACCATCTTTTATTTAATATGAAACAGACTGAACCATGCTGAATAAGATATATCCTTTAGAATATATTTGATTCCCAGTTTTTCTTTCACCAGATCCAGCAGATGCCATGTCTGAATGGGGGTGCACGTCCTGTCTCCCCATACATTATATATTGGTAGGAACTCATCATACTGGTACCTTTAAAGTGGTATTCCCCTAATGTAGTGTATTTACTAAATGTTGATACTTACCTTCCCTTTGTGGAGGTGGAAAGTGTTTGTGTCAGGGGACCACTGGCTAAATAGCTCATGCACTAGACCCTACTGGTGGTAGAAATGAAACTGCGATGTCCACATAGTCTCGAACAACCTAATGTATCATTTATCTACTCTAAACTCCTCACATTTTTGTCATAACTAGTATGAAAATTCCCTCTCACTTGTAAAATTTCCCCCAAACCTCAATTCCCATTCCTTTCGGCCCTTAGCCTCATCAGTGATACTACTTCTAAAAATTCTTGCATGGTGAGCTAGATATTCATCAATAACCAGTTCTCTCCCTATAAATATCCTTATTTTTGTATTCAAGACATAAATATTCACATCCCTGGTTTCCCTAAAGGGGTGACTATTGTTCATGATGTTAAACTGTTGAAGGCCATATTAACGCTACACCCATGACCGCGGTGAGTCGATCTTGAAGCCTTGCATCAGTACCTCCTCCATAATTTCAAAGTTCTATATCAGGAGGCTATCGCTCAATACAAAATCCTTTTTATCCTATGATAGGATGCCCAGGATCATATAGTTTTCTGATAGAACCATCCTTTTGTAAAGAATTTGTGGATTTGGAATCATTTCATCCCTCTATGTAGCATAAGCATCTTTCCTATCAACACCAATTTTTTCACCAACTATCTTGTTCAAGTGACGAACATATGAAGGGTATTGTGTGAAAGAGTGAGTATTGGCATGAAAAATAGACATTTATACACAAGGTTGATGGTAGTCATGCATGAAAATATGTCCAAGTCAAAAGCGTTCAAGATCTGACGAGTTGCGTGAAAGATCCAGTGGTTGCGCGTAAGGAAATGACTGATTTTGAGAGATTTCACATAGAATATAGAAACTTTCATGCACAATAAAGGATCGCATGTTTCACATAAGGTCTATGTATAGTTACTTGGGACCCCCTCCTATTTATAGGTTCGGATCAAGTCTTCCACGTGCATGCAAGACCTTTGTGTTCTAGATCTCCCTTTTTGTGCGCACCTCTAGAAAAATGTTATTCTATTTGGTGTTACCCTTAGAACCTGACATTATGGTTACCATTCAGCTCTGATTCTAAGGGGGGATTTTTTGGCACTAAATTATGCTTTAGGCTACAAATCAACATGACTGAACAAACCAAAGGCATATTTTGAATTAGCAAATGATCTTGAGTATCCCAAGGTAGTTGCACACAATATTTTATGTTTTCATGAAATAATAAATTCTACACTTAATAATCTTATGCAACCAATGCGACGTCAAATGGGTTCTTTTGTTCTAAGATCTTGAAAATAGCCCAAGTAAAAAAGCACTAAAGAATCCAAACCGATGCGAAATGGTCAGGCCAGCACACAAACCTCTTGTTCACCCAATGCGATGTCAAATTCCATCTTATGTGTAGGCCCCATTATGTAGTACTGTCAAGGGTTTTTTTATAAATAAAAGGGTAACCCCTCCCTTTGGTTGATGCTCCAAAAGATGAAATGTCACTCTTGTGCATGTAAGATGACCCCTTATACAAACGCATGAAATACATGGATTCATGGTACTAGATATTGTGTGATAGATCCCTTATTGGTCCCCCTTTAGATAGGCCCACTAGGGCTTGACCCTCGCCCATTTAATTTCACAGTAAGGAAATTACATGTAGAAGATTCCTCTTGCACATAGTATTTACCTTATCCATTGCCTATTTTGACCAAACCCCCTCAACTTGTGTCTAGGGATTCCATATTTTGTGCACCCCTTCCTATGTGTTCCATGTGCTTTCCTTACCCTAAGACACCATGTTCAACCTCCTCTTTCACAAAACATCCCTATCTTACATGCAACTCCTCTGTGCGGCCCTCTAGGCTTGGGCACAGTGATTTCCTAGTCCCATGAGTGGTGATTCATATTGTGTTTCCCTACCTAATGATTCATCACATAGGTATGGTAATAGATATTTCTTCTTAGCATATCTATGCTAACGTGGACCCCTCGATAGACCACTCCTCCACCTCTCTAACATCAGTCATTGTTTGTTCCTTCTATTCCCCAAGTGTGGGTTGGTAAAAGTTATGTAAGTCCACAAGATGAGGAGTGTGTCTTCATCATCTGAGCTTTAAGATGTTAAACTTCCTAGCACCCCTCATCCTCAACACATTACATTAAACAATGATCATCACATGTGTGACAATTCTAGGGGGGATTCGAAGGAGAATGAGCATCATAGCTTTTCCTCCTTCTCCCTCCCTTTGGGGTTTGTCACCATGTGCATCTCGGGCAATATCCATGTAATACCCAACCCACCATGCTAGGATTATCCTTGTATAATGTCCATATCCTCCTCATACATATGAACATCCTTCTCGGGCTTCCCTCCTAGAGTAAGTCCTAATCCGCATCATTCCTCGTGGCTGCACCTTCCATGACACGATTGTCAGGTCGGTTGCTACCTCTTATATCTGAAACTGAGCATGAATCGCATGGTATTAGAGTAATCATCAACCATGAAATCATATTTGGGTATCTAACCATGTGTAATTCCCATGACCCTCTCAGCCAAACTACGTGGACATTGATTGATGCCTTCTATATGGGGTACATGGGAATCTTCTCTGAGGTTCAAGCCCCTTATTACCCCTGATCCATATATTCTGTACATATCACATTGGTTCACATTCATCCCACAAGACATTAAACTATATTCTCTCACCAAACTACATGGGTTTTGTTCCCATTAGGGTACGTAGGAAACCTATTTAAGGCTCAATCCTAACAATTGTTAAACTTTGGTGGTCCCTCCTAGGGATGTGACCTGCTGATGTGACATCTTCCCTTTTTTGAAAACATCCCCTGAATCTACCTCCCTAAGGTGTTCTAATACCATCGAACAATTAACCATGTGTAATCCCCTACATAGTCAATATCCCTCCAACCAATAGTGTCCCCCTTGCGATGGCCCACTAACCATGTGTAATCCCCAACATGTCTATGGGTCATTGTCCTTTTTGTTCACCCCGGTTATATGCCCCCTTCATGAACTATGTGGGATTTGATCCCTTCCTTTAATGTAGGGTATGTAGGAAGCCTATTTAAAGTTGCAATACCATCACCCATTTTCCATTATGGACTCCCCCTTGAGCCTTTTTGTCTTGGGAGGTCCATGCCTTAACCAGGAGGTTGTACTTCCTTTGGGTCCCCATCCATGTGCTCTATTTCTCACGAGTCGTCTCCTCATGTGTATCATATCCCCATTCTAGAACTACATGGACTTTGATTCCTACCCACAGGGATACATTTGAATCCTCCTTGAGGTTCAAGTCCAACACTGTAATCTTCACTTCGGTTCCACCTCATTCATCCTCACCCTTCATAACTTCCTCTATATCCATCCTAATTTTACCCGGGCTTCCAAATCCTGGTGAATTCATGCCATACATAAGGTAATCTAACCATGCGTAAGCCCACACAATCCATATTCATCCAACCAAGAGTGTCCCTCTTGTGGCGAGAAGCTAGCTATGTGAAAGACCCAAATCACCTATTTGATCTACATGGGTTTTGATCCATGTATTCTATACAAGGTATGTAGGAAGCCTCCTTGAGGTTCAATCCTAGCTAATAGAAAACCTTGGTGACCTATGTTTTTGTTGGTAACCACCACCTTCTAATCCTCCCTTCGTGGTTTCCAGATCATCCTTCATGGTGTGAACCCATCCAATTTTGGGACACTCTATCTTGGGTCCACCCTCATCAGGTGCTCTGATCTATCTACCTGGTGAACCTTCTAGGTGATCTCTCCTAAGGATATACTCATATTATCCACTATCATCAGTGTTCCAATCAGTCTGATCCATCTTCGGAAGACATTAAACTCATGGAATACCTCGTGTTAAATATGGAAATTCAAGGAAAACCTCAGAGACATGCCTTCTTCGAAGGATTCCCCACACTCGACTTGGGATGCCTCAGGATTCCATCCCATCTATAACCCTTATCATAGGGAAAAATTTAGGTGTACTAGTTCTTCAGCATCCAGATATTCCAGTGATTCCCAACATGACTACTCTCCTGACTGAAACTTTATTCCCCCACTTGACCATTTGAAATGTCTAGACATAAGTAGAATAATTAACCTGTGTCCAAAAATAGATGGAACTAGGAGGAATTTCACAAACAACGTCTTAATATTTAAGGGAGAACCAGACTAGGAAACGAACTTTGATGAGGAATACATGGAAGGAGAGACCGACATCCCATCATCCCATTTCGATCAAGGTGGAAATGTCCCTCAAGAGTTGATGGATACCTCCCACCTTTGGAAATCGGAATGTCGTCCAAAAACATGAACCTTCATCCAAAATGTTCCAAACACGCAACACGATGAGGCTCTCCCTAGTGAAAGCATCGGACACAACCACCAAATACTTATATACGAAAATAATGTATGAGTAGTTCATGAAATTTTAAACATTTAAACATACATTATTAGTAAAAACAAAACAAAAAAGAATATATCATGTTAATACTATGTTTTTAGAATAATTCATGAACACTACCCTCTTACACATGTGCTAAAATCCAAAACTTGAATATTCCATAAATCCATAAACCCAAGTTCATCATACTAGGTAAAATCACATAACAATAAAAAATGATAATAAAATTACAATCCACACCCTAGAAACTTGGTCTTCATATCAAAAAATTTGTTTGCGACACACCAGTATGATATCCACTAAATGTTCTACCAAAATACTATACCAAAAATCTACCAACCTCATAAATAATAATAAAAATTCTCTGATGCAATTTTTTAATGAATATTCCTTGGTTAACCTGACATGTCACTCGAACTTTCTCACCACAAGGCCTCATGAATGCCTTATTGAATTCCAGAGGATGTCGATCAGTGGTGAAGGTCTAAATGAATCCATGTGGAGACTATAACCTTTATACATAGTTCAATAATAGTGGAAAATAACCCAACTCATACATAAGGATAAACATCATAGTACACATAATGAATAAACTAATGTATAAACATTCTATAATAAAAGAAATGCAATACGAAATCATACAAACTCTCAAGATTATAAAACACATAATAGTTGGTCATGAACGTTCCAACAACATATAAAAAATAAAAAAATTGAAATAAAATACATCAGGAATAACTAATATTAATAAGATAAAAAACATATTGGACCTCTACGATGCTCAAGCTGCAGAATCCCAATCATGAGAATCCATACGAGCGACTCCTGTCGATCAATAAACAGTGGGCCTCAGCCCCAACTTTCACACAACCTATACCCTAACTAGAATGAATAAATTAGGAATATAAGAATACTGAGGTTCACATATAAGGTGTGGAAAATAAATCTTAATAGGGCATCCCCAATGGTGAACTTTTAAAATGCTTTCGTAACAAGTGCATGTATACATGATGTTCTCATCCACAATGAGGACTAACTCTAGGTGGTTTAAATGAAATAATACATAAAAGGGGGATAAATTAGAAACATAGGAAACATAAAATATTGGGTTCTATAATAACACCTAATATAATTATACCCCTCCCTGGACCATGCGAGTGGATTTACAGCGCATGGCTCACCCTACCGCAAAACAACCAACACATCTTCCAGACCTACATAGGAACTCCAAGACGTATATATATAATGGACCAAATGTTGGAACCAAGGAATAACCATATGAATCCACATGAAATTGAAAATCTAATAGTCCTTAGGACACCAATATTATGATATGAAGTTGTGATAAGAACATCTAGTCTGATAAAAATAGAGAACTTTTAAGTCTCAAAGGTCCTATAGAACAAATTGGTCACCTTATATGGAACCAAAAATATGTGGGATTTATATCTTAATCTAAGAGAAAATAGTATCCATGACCTCATGACCACAAAGAAATAAACAGTAAACATAACCCACTCTATTAATTCATCAGCAACTCATGAGCTCAATGCCACTCTATCAAGGGATTTCACTCAACTAGATGAGTGGTTCAATCATCCAAATCATTCAATAGCTTCATAAGACCATCTAATAATAGGAATAAAATGAGGAGAGAAGTAGATAAAAAATAATTTCCAATGATAGATCTAATATATCCAAAGGGTATCCTCCCCAAACCAATTTCCAGAGAAGAAACTCCCTCAAACAAAATAGCCAACAGATAACAAAACATGGGATGATCGAACATAGAAGACACCATCCAAACAGCTGAATTAGTAGCACCAAAAAAGTCTTGAACAAAAAATAATGGGTCCTATTTCAATAACCTGGATCTCAATATAAACAAAAACTAAAACCATGTTATCTCAATGACCCACCATAGTGTTATACCAAAACTCATACCTCCCATTTTCCTCAGGGACATAAGACAATTGTGAAGTCCTATCAAAGGCTCCACTACTATACCCAAACTCTAGGGCCACACCCATAAATAGATCCAAAATTTGAACAAGGTCCACATAAAGAGTATAACACCATATGAGGGGTCCCTATATCTCATCAAAATAACAGTATACCCCCATTGAAAAAGAAACCAAAATGGACCTTAGTGGACTCCAACTAATCCTCGATCAAAAATTCACACAAAATGAATCTAAATGAAAAGAATTCCAACCAAGGAATTCATAATGGTGCTTAAAATAGATTCAAAAAAGGGACCCTTAATAAGGGATCCCCAGAATAAGAAAACTCTCAAAATAATTCCCATACAATAAAACCTAACCCCATCCCCCCTTTAAAGAAAACAAAACATCCACATGTACTACATCTCCCACAGGGGAATGTTAACAAACACCATGCCCTATAGACATTCTAAATAGAAGACCACAACATGTCATGATCACTATATCAAAAAAACTCACAATGGATTCATAAAGAGTCCCTAGGACTCATATTATAAAAACAATATCACCTGGTCATAACCTTGATCACATGACATAAACCCAGCCCTAAGGCAGTAGCAACTCTGGTCTTCTCAATCCTAAGAGCTAATGTCAACTACTATAAATTCAATAAACCTTTACAAACATGTATTGAAAAACCATGATCTCATAATAGATAATAATCAATATATTCCTATATAATTTATCCAAAGTAACACCAAATCGATCACTATGTCACACTTAAGCAAGGCCAATCATCGAGCTCACACATGCCTCACTTCTCACAACCCATCCCCCTGAAGGATTATAGAAACCAAACTTAATGAAATAATTTTTTAAATTATATCCCGTAAAAAACCATCTATACAGCCTCAAATTACCAAAGTAAATCCACCACCATGATCCACCTAGAAAGATACTCAGAATAGACTACTCACAAGTTCAATTCCAAAAAAAAGCAACAAATATGAAAAATAAACCAAGGAAGGGAAATTACATGATATGTAATTTACATACATGGTGGGTACCAAAAGAGTTCCTCATGTGAATTTTTTTCCATCCCACTCAACATGTGCTTTTCCAAAGTTCATGTAATGTTCCTCCCTAGTTAGAAAGTGAAACCTATACATGGAACCTTCCCATGTAAATCTACCCAATTGACATGTATAACACTTAATTACATGATGTTTATGACCTTTGGATGATGTGTAGCCACATATTGGGTACTATCCCATGTATCTGGCTAAGTAATCTTCATTGCATTGTGTGCCTATATGGTATGAACCCCAAATTTGGATAGGTGATGTACCCTATATGACTAAGTACCATAGCACAGTGTGTTTGGAAGAGTACTCATCCACACTAAGGTACCCTCTACATGTCTTGTACTCCCATGTACATGTAATATAGTCAAAAAAATACATCTTCCCTGAATAGTATCAACACATAGTGTGTGTTATCTAAACCCCAAGATGTGTACATGGGTTTTCTCAAATGGAAAACCCCCAAAATGGCTTGAGACACCCAATTTCTCTACAAAATCCACAGATCAACCACACAGGGGTCCCCAAAACCCCAATAATGGAATAAAAATATGAAAACCAAAACAAAATTACATATATTTATGATGAAAAAAATAAAAACAAGCTTACCTATTTGAGGGAACTGTTGACTCTTCTTGCTGAATCTACCACCCACAACCGCATTACTCTGATCTGGGCATCAAACAAACCCCCTGGTGGCACCTCCTCCCTCTACCTCTACCTTTTATATCCCTATTTCTATCTTTTATATGTGAATTTAATCCCATGAATACATTCATGCTATAGAATAGTGGATAAAGGGAAAAGAAATATAAAAACTTAAAAAGATGATAAGAAGAAAAATAAAATAAAAAGAACAGAATCTCAAGCATTTCCCCAATACTAGATGTAACATAACACATATCCTAGAAAAAATCCCTCATTTTAGACTCAACCACAGAGAATGAATCTCAATTTCATGTGCCATTTAAATGATATCATTGAATGATCACACAAGAATAAATTATTATTTAATTAATTGAATATTAAATATTCTAAAAAATTTATAATGGCTATGATGTCCTCAAAAATCCCATCCTATGATAAAAATGATCTTCTAGGAAAAGTGGAGTGTTATGAAAAAATATATGAAATAATCTAATAGGATGAATTACCTCTTTAACCCTGAACACTCTCAAGAGAAAATATGTTTAAATTTACCCTAACTTTCACAACCTGTGATGATGTGGGTCATCACAATATAGGATATGAAAAAATAAAATTTAGTTTTATTGATGAATATATTATATCATGTTAAAAAAGAATAATTCATATTAATCAATTGTGTTGAAAATATTTATTATTGACTAAAAATGTCTCAACTCATTTTTGAATTTCCTCAAAAGAACTGAAAAATATTAATAGGTAATATTTTATAGAAAATTATATATAATAATTAAATATTATTAACACCTAGTTTTTGAAAGTGAGTGTTCATATCATTTGAAAGGTAATATGAATTTGTTGAAAAAATTGAAGGAGAGAGTTGATTGAATGGTGTACTTTGGAAATGATACAACACTGAATATAAAAGAAAGCAGTAATCCCTAGCTAGCTAGAGATGAATATACAAATAGTTATGTACTTTATTTAATTAGATTGCGACATTATTTGTTTTGATTTAGTCATATTTTTTGTAGTTTTGGTGGTAAAATTAAATATGAAAGTTTATATCATTAAAGTAATGTCTAAAAATTCCATATTTAAAGGATTGATGATGAAAAAATCTTTTCTTATTGATAATAGAGAAAATATTGGTCTTGTTATTATTTTAGAAGGAAGAAACTTATACCATGAGGTTCTAGGAAACTATAATAAAAAATATATAGAGGGAATATCTACATTTTGAGATATAGTAGATGTTCCATTATTGAATAGAGACTAATAAAATATTGGTGATGCTTTTATGTAGATATTTATGGTTCAGATTCCATGTCACTAAAAAAATAAGATATTATCATGATATCTAATTACGTTTTATATAGATATATGTGAAAAAATTATATAAGATGAAACATGTGGTAAGAAATACTTCATTTTATTTACTGATGATTATAATAGAGTGGATTTTTCCAATTTCACAAGATGAAAAATTGATGTTCTAGATTACATAAATAGATTCCATAAAAGACTGAAAAATGGAACATGAAGAATAATTATGGTTTTGATATCAGAAAATGAAATTGAATACACATACTTTGTGTTTGATAATTTCCCAAAAAAAGCATAGTATTAATACTGATGTACCATCACTGAGAACTCCACAATATAGTGTGGTTTTGGAAAGAAGAAATCAGATGGAGAACAACATGGAGAATTCATTGGTGATAGAAAGTGGAAACCATCATTAAAGAATCATATAGTGTTCAAAATAAAAGGTTTTATTTAGAAAAAAATATTATAATCATGGTATTTTTAATGATTTAGTATATTGATTAAATTTTATAGTCTACTCTATTAAGAGTTATGAATATAATTATTTCAATAATAAACTCAAATTGAACATTTTTAGTTGTTATTCGGTGGTAGTTGAGAATGAAGTTTGAAACAATTACTGTAATTCTATTCATAAAGAATTTTTTGATGAAAATGAAGAGATATGTAATGAATTTGGATATTATCGAAACTATTTCATAGATGATGATATTAAATCTAAAACAGTTGATGAATAAATTAGATAATATTGTAATCTAATGGATTATTCTAGAAATAAAATTATTATTGTTTATCTATGTAATATTATTTTCAAAAATATTTCCCTCAGAAAAAAAATTAAGAATGAGAAGAATAGTGTACACTATTATTTTTATCTAAAGTTGATCATACCATATGTAAAGAATATACAAAGGATGAATAATGTTTAAAAACTATCAATGATGAATTAGAAAAGGATAATAGAAATCAAGCATATTAATTTATAGAAAAAAAATCATATTGTAATTGGTATAGAGTTAGTACTTATAAAAAATATGGATAGAAATTGAAGAGTAATCCAAAATAATTTTTTCCTGGTTTTTCATGGTTATACTCTACTATAAGGATTTTATAAAGTATAAAATTTCTATCTATTAGTAATAATGGAGTCCATCAGACATTTTATTGTTCTATAAATCTAAAATAATTTAAAAATATATCAAATTTATGTGAAGATAGAGTTTTTTAATGGGGTATTAAATAAGGATGTCTATATAGAACAATCAGTTTGATTAAATCTTAGAAATTAGGACTCTAATGTGTGAAGTTTTAAAAAGTATTTATATGTCCAAAAGAAAGAACCTTATTATTATAATTATTTATTATAATATTTCTCATGAAGTTGTAGTTCAAAAGAGGATAGGTTGATCACAACCTCTATGTGAATATTTCAGATGACAAATGATTTATGGTGATGGTGTATATATATGACATTATCATTAGAAGAAACAAAAATCATTTATTGATAAATTTTATAACTTGATGAGTTCTGAATTTTAGATGTCATTAATTTAAGATTTGATCTACTTTCTAGGGTTGAAAATAAAATAGAAATAAAGAGCTATATTCATCTTATAGTTTAGATATACATGAAAAGTTTTGATTAAATTTATAATGTAGAATGAAACCCTAGTTCAAATATAATAAAAACTAGAAACACACTAAAAAGGCATTAGGACATTAAAGTAGTATAATGAAAATTATATAGATGATTTATTAGGAGATTACCCAATCTAAGTATGACTAATATAATTATTTTCAATTCAGCATGCTTAGAACTATATTTTTTATGATATACTAATAAATAAAATCTAATAGAAATCATAAGTGTAATTAGGTATCCCCACGGTACTCTAAATTTTATTTAATTGTTTGATGATAGAGACATGATTGATGTTATTGGAATATTATGATGATTATTATGCTGTTGAAATTTTTTACCAAAAATTAACAACTTGAGTAGATTTTTATCATTGGAGAAACACTATTGGATGGTTAGGTAATAAATAAGATTGTGTTTTATTAACCACAATATAAATAGAGTATATCTCTATTATTGAGGATTGTATACAGATTATATGGTTAAAACTAAAACTGGTTGATATTGTTGAATTGGTAAAGAAAATAATGTTTATTAGATGAAAAAACCAAGGATTCAATGAATTGAGATATTATCTAGTGATATACTCTTGAACTATGAACATTAATATCAATTAAAATTTCATAAATAAGAAAGTGGGGAAAAATGTTTTGAAAATGGAGGTATACACCTTTTTAAGGGGTTATCTTTATGATGAAATTGAGTGTGACTAATTTGATAAGAAAAGTTTGAACCTTAGGGTTCAACCCATTTCCTTAAACAAAATAGGTTCAAAAATATCCTCTACCTATTTCATTTGATACTATATTTAGATATATTTCATGTTTTTAGGTCTATATAATATATTAGAATCAAAATGATATGGGGAGGAAGTATCCATAAGGATATTGAAATCATTCCAGGAATTTATTTTTAGTTTTATGGATAAAATCATAGTATTTAATTATTTTTCTAGTTTCATACACTGAGTATTTTATTACATATGAAATGAGATAGGTTAAATATTACATGATTTATTTTCTAACTAGTGATAGAATGTTAAATTTATGATTCAGTTTAAACTATGGTAGTCTTAACATGTTCATTTTATTTTCAAATGGGGAGAATATCTATATAGGATAATTCAATTTATGGTTGAGTGTGATAAATTGATCCTGACAGGATGAAAGGTGAATGAGTGTTAAGAAAAATAAAATTTTACAACAAAATCCATAGTGGTGGAATGTTATAACCATGGGTTGTATTGGTTATATTTTTTCAGTTAGATTTGGTTTAGATAATATTAATGGAGTTTCTTATTTAGATATTTTTGAAGTTGAAATGTATAAAGGGGTTTCTATAAGTGGAAGGTTAAAATATCATCATTCCATGAATTCCTTAGTTGCACGATGAAGGATTATCATATAAAATTTAGTTATAATGAAATAAAGGTTCTCATTATGTGATTATTATGGTCACATCATAAAGGATACTTGGACAAATTTCTATAATTCTATTTCTTAGATCACCACATCATGAAAGTAATTTGAAACCATTAAGGTTTCTTGATAAAATTTAGAGATTCATCAAATATTTCGTGATGCATTAGGTCACGCCATATTGAATTCCTAGAATTATTTCATAAAATCTATAGTTCCATGTCACAAGTTGTGGCATAAATGTAACACTATGTAGATTTATTAGATGGATTTTAGCTATCTTATAGATTCAGTGTTCACACTATAGAATGTGATCCATGTCATAAAGGAGGAATGGGTGAGCCTTAGTGTCTCTATTAGATTGAGGGCATTTATTCCATGGAAGTATGTTCATTCCATAACATATCACATCAATAAGTTGTAATCACCGTGAATCCTTACTATATATTTTGACCTATTTGTCGGTTGGAAGATGTTAATGGAGAATCTTACTCATCACTACATGAAGAGTTCTGTCATAAAATGATTTATGTTATCTAGAGGTATTTGAATAGACATGATTATTTGGAAAAAATATTTTATTAGTAATTTATTGGATATTTTTTAACATTCTATTAAAAAAGTTTTTGTTTTGATTTGTTAGAGGAAGATCTAAAGTATGGATTTAAATGAGGGGAAGGCGGAAGTTGATTTATTTTATAATTTTAAATTTTAAATTTAAATTTTCCTAATATATATTAAAGGATAAAAAATTATAAAAAATAAAGTTTGGAGAATAATTCAATATCCAATTAGAATAGTGTATCAACCATGGAATTCATTAAATAAGGGTTTTTAGATGTGATATTGGTTTCAATGTATTACATGGATGATCGATATTTGAAAAATTATTACAGTTCTTTTCCCTGATTATCGTTAGTTAATGTATTAAATATCATGTAAAAACCCATTTTGATTATTTTTTACTGTAATTGATTGATATATATTGTGATTGACCTATATATCAAAAATATTATTGCATTACTTCTAAAAGTATTGTATAAAAGATAAGAAGAGGCTACAGAACATGGTTGTGTAATGATATTTTCTTAAATTTTTAAAAACATACTAGTGAGGTAGTGATTCATTTTAATATCAAAACATATCTAATACATCCTCCTAGGAAGTTTCCTTTCATATATGAATCATGTAAAAATTTTGGTTCCATGCTTTTTATTTTTTTAATTAATTATTCTTACAAAAAATATTCATGTTTTCTTTCCCAATGTAAAGAAAAGATTAGTTTAATTCAAAATAAATAAGTAAATTTCTATACTCTTAAATTCACCCTAATATTATGGTGTTTTGAAAAACCTTAGGATATAATACTTTCCTTTAAAATTTTATAACTCATAGGATTATATGGTATTTATAGGTATAGCAATGTCATGCATGCATCATAGATGTTGACTTATACAACAACGTTTAACATAAAATCACTTAGGAGGATTCATGGACATTGAAAGGAATTGGAATCACGTACACAAAAAAATAGTGTAAATTCCATGTTAACTTTGGATTTATAGGTAAAAGTGGTGAGGAAAAGCATGAAATATTTTGGCCATCCCACACACCCATATGTACATGAATCCAAAGTCAACATCAAAATTAAGAGAATATTTGTTTTTAAATTCATGATTACACAAAATTATGATTATTTTTCTACCCAAATTATATTCCCCTAAAATTTTATTATCATTTAATTGATGTTCATGTTTTGATTTTAAGAAATTTTTCAGGATCAACTACGATAGAGTTGAATTGATGTATTTAAAAAAATTGTACAAAATCCAATAAAATGTATATAATAAAATTATAAAATAATAAAATCATACTTGAATTATAGATAGATTTAATATATAGATAAAATTTAATAGTGGAAAATAATATAAATAATATACATATTTTATATAAAAACTACAAATGGTGGAATATTTAAAAAATGGATAGTGAATAATTTGAAAAATAAGTAAAACTATTTACATAAATTGATAATAAATTACATGATAAAAAATATGCTATAAAGTATAGTAATTAAAAGAAGAGTATAAATAAACAAATATAATGTTTACATAAAAAATAATAATCAATATTTAGAGAAGTTATCATTAGTATCTTGTGAAAGTGAACTATATAAAAAATAATTTATAATATGTTCTTATCACTATCCCATCATAATTTATGAACCTAAGAATAATGTAAAAATACTAAACCAATATACCACAACTCCCAATAAAGTGTAAAATTGGTGCTTATATATCATTATAAAATAGTGACATTAATTTTCCATAATGATTCTTCTATAAAATAGAAAAAGTGTAACCATATAAGATGAGATTTATGAACTTCATTTCAATTTTTTAGAACTAAAATTGAGAATAAAAATAAATTGAAAAAAAAACCTCAAAGAATTGGTAGTTTTATTTGGTAGAGAGAAAATAAAATCATTATAAGGTAAGAACTATTTATCACTCATTATCTCAATTTATTTATTCAATAAATTACTGAATTAGTTAATTGTGAGATGCATAGAGAATAAAATGGATATATCATTAAGAGTGTGTGTGTGAAGTGTGGTGGGAGTATTGTAACAACATGCTCAAACCCTCTTCAAGAGTGGGATGAGTTATGTTATGAAATCTTCTTCATAATTTCAATTAATATTATTCCCATGTTAACTAGAACATTATAAATCATTTAAACTAAAGAACACATCAAAATAATCTAAAAAACAAAAAATAAATGTGATGATATAGTTATTTTAATTTTTTATCCCTAAGGTGATACTTCAAGGAATGTAAAACAATGATATTTTGATGTAATAATGAAATAACTATTAACAATATTTGATTACAAAATTTTGGAAAGGATCACATATAGAAAAAAATTCAAATGCCTCAATCTTTATATCCACTCAATATGTCAAAAAAATATAATCAAATAAAATTATATTTTCATATCCATGGTAATGAATATATTGAGTATATTTAGAAACATAATAAACAATTGTGTTTCTCATTATATTCAGAATCCATCATAATGTTTCAATCATCATTAATTATCCTCACAATAATAAATTTTCTCCACAAATTCATGATATGTCGAGCACTCTCAATATCTTAGATATTAAATATTTTTACTATTACTTTTCTAATTTCATCAAGTTGATCTTACAAATATTAATCCATTGAATGTAGAATATACACACCCCAATATTCCAAAAATTATTCAATAATAAATTCATGATATTATTTGATAAAATATATTTCTCATTCATTATTCAAATCAAACTGAATAATCAATTTCTATAAATATCCACGCACTCTAGGCTAAAAAAATATATCATTAAATATTTTGGTTTGATAGTACTTAAATCCCAAAAATTATGGATTTTATATTTAAAATGATTAATATATCCATCTATTTAAAAGTTTATGGTTTCCAAAAAATTACATATAATGATAGGTTTTTCATAAAAAATAGTGAAACCAAGACCTTATTCATTGTAGAAATATTCTCCAGAAAAATGGTTTATACCTTATCTATCAAAATAATTTGTTTCTATTTTTTCATAAAATGAACACTTCAAAATGCTTATTTTTACTTTATTGAAAATTTCTATAATTCCTAAAAAAAATCATCACCTTAAAAAAACATCATTATGATAAGATGAGGTCCAGCTCCTATTTCACTCACCATCTATATAAGTTATGATCGGGTACTTTTCCATGAACCAAAATCAATATCTCATGATTCCTTATTCCATAAAATATATTATGGTTTGGTTAAATAACACCTATGTTCAAGGTATTTTCTCTATGAATATTTATTTCACTATGACAATAACATTGATTCCTTATCATGATTATGATGCCATGATGTGATCCCACATATTGTAGAGTTCATTAATTATCATCTATAAAAACATTTTTAAATCATTCCTTGTATTCTCAAATATTTTTCAAAAAAACAAATCGTGTCAAATTAAAATAATTTAAATCAATTTTGATCCATATATTAATGAGAAATACAATATATTATGGAAATGATTAAAAAATTCAATTCTTATAAACCATCATCATACACTTCATTAACTCATGTTCCAAACATTTCATCTTTTAGGATTGATGGAAATTATACATATTTTAAATGGGAATAATTTTATTTATCATTCCTTATGATGTATCACACTCCAAATAAAAATATAATAATTAATATACCAATATAACTCAATATGTTTATTGTGTAATGTCAAAAATAATAAATGAAGAGAGAACTATATTACTAAATGGTTTCCTTTAAATATTAGCTCTAACGAACCACTTATAGATCACTGAATTCATGTGAATAATCATATATTAAACAATCCACATTGTTATTCCACATGGATATAATCTTTCCATTATACTAATAACCCTCTCTCAATAGTTGATTTCTCACCCTTGATATGTCAGTTACACTTAATTACTCTTATTTATATAATCAGAATTTTATTACACATATTATAATCCAAAAAAACTAATTCTACATTCTCACCATTCATCATGTTCCCTGTCACACTTCAAAATTTCCTCCTTTATTGAGAAAAAAACATAATGTTGCGACCTATCAATCATGGAATAGAAAAATTAATCAATAAATATGTATAGGGAGAGGGGATATTAAAAACTAACTCAAGACAAGAGAGGTGGTTGAACACTAAGATTAAAATGATGTTTCTAGAATTTAGGAATGAATAATGGTTTAGAAAATAGTTTTACCACTTGAAAATGAATACTAATACAATCCACTATAAGGACATGCCATTTTGGATCCATTAAATTAGTACTATGTTTCACAACATGCTTCACAAGAAACACCAAACTAAAATGAGAAATGTAATATTTCTAATTTATGAAATATTAGAATAAAAAAATAGTAAATTAAGAAATATTTTAATCAAATAGAAAATGAATAAAAAATGTTTAGCAGCACTAAATGTTTTAAAATATAAATTTTCAATAAAAGCATATTTCTATATATAAATATATATATATATATATATATATATATATTAAATCTTCATTTAAAATTCATATTTCTAAATTTCATAATATTATTTTTTTTAAATGAACATTATTTTTGAATTCCATATAATGTTTTTTTCATGTGGTGCAATTTTGAAATTTTTTTAAAATAATTTATTTTTAAATGAATAATAAAAAATACCGTATCTCGTAATATCTCCAATTTTATGAAGTTATAATAATACAATATTGAAATAAATGTTTTTGAAATATTTTATATTTTAAAATATATATTTATAAATTAATATAATTAATTTTAAAATACTATGTAGATTTTATTAAACCCATTAGTAATTTTTTTGAAACAAAAGTATTTTTTACTCTAAAAATATTATTTTTTCTCATAAATTAATACGTTTTTTTCATCAATTATAGAAATTATATTTATATAAATGGATATAATATTTTATATCTAAATGATAATATTATTTAATAAGAAAATTTTCATTTTTCAATAAGAAACTTTGATTTTAATTATTAAAGTTAATTACCATGGTAATGGTAAAAATGTTATTTTTTAAAAAAAATTATTATCATTGTGTCATTTTTATATAATAATACAGATTAATATCTCCCAAAAAATGAAATGAATATTATATTTTAAATTTTATATATGTTATCACTCATTTAACTAGTAATGAATACTAAATAAGATTACGAACACTTAATTATAAAAAACAAAATTTTTCTACAAAATTTGTTATAAATATATAAAAAATTTAAATTTTAATAATTATTTTGACATATTTAAAAATTTAATTTGATTAAATAGAGGTTATATTTGGGTTAATGACACATAAATTTGGTAATATGGGTTATTTTATATTATATTTTGGGGAAATATTATGACCTAGGTAAAAATAAAAAATTTAAAAATTGAAATCATTATGGTAAATTACTTTAAAATTGTTTAAAAATTATTTTCAAATTATAGGTGAAGGGTTTATCAAAATTATATCATCCAAAAATCAGTTATTTTTATCTTTTATAGCCTTTTAATTTTTAATAGTTTCATTCCATTTTTAAAAAATAAGGGCTATTCACAAAAGTTCCATTTCTTCCACTTCCAAAAGTGGAACACCTCTAGCACTTAATGACATACATATTACATTTAATTTCATCTCAAAACTATGTAATTTCTCTCCTAATATAATACTCTCTAAATTCAATAAGCATCTTTTCTAAATTTTTTAGATTCATCCCTTTATTTCAAAGGAACCTTTCATGTGAAATTTCAATCTCCCAACAGTAGTATTACTAAATTATTATCATTTTCTTCTTAATATGTACCTTAAAAAATACCCTAACCATAATATTATAATTATTATACTAAATAGTTATTTTATTAAATTAATAATCTTTATTTTGTTCTTTCCATCCACTTTTAAAAACAAAATACTTTTGATCAGTCATTTGTTCTGACTACCTCCATTACAAAATGATGTATTACAGTTTTCATAACCACCAATATTTATTGGATATAAGGATTTAATAGAAGAATAAATGTGAAATATATAATATAATTCTGAATTTTAATAGATATTTTATAATCCACTATCATTACATCTCATTAGTCGAGAAATGAAAATTTTAATCGTGGGTTGTGTGGATTACTACCTCCCAAAAGTAACATTTTTTATCAGGATTTTCATTATTTATCCTAACCACTTAAAATATAATTAAAATTATTAATAAAATATAAATAAAATCATTATTATTTCTTTATAATGATATTATGTCAAAAAAACTATTTCATAACTATATTCACCAATCAAATTATGGTATGTTCATGTTTGGGCGGTTTAACAACAAACATGAACAATGTTGCAAAACACAATCATGGATGTCTATGGGAACTTAAATAATAATATTATTATAATTTAATAATCATGGAATGATTTTTTATGGTTATAGAGATAATATATTATGTATTTAATATTTTATTAAAATATAATCTTTGATCACTAAATTTACGAAAATAATCTGAAACTGATTTTATTTTAAAAATAAATAAAAATAAAACAGTAATCGAATGAGATAAGAGAATTATAAATAAATATAACTTATATATTCATATAAATTAAATTAAATAAGAATAATAAACTTTTTTATAAGAAGATATAATAATACAACAATAACATAACTAGTTCTAAATGGTGAAGATAACTCATACCCAATATTGAAAGAGGATAATAACTAAATAATAAACATTTAGGGAATAATTACAATTTATGTTTATAAAAGGTTAATTATATGAATAAGGTAATTAAATATGTCATTAATATATTTAATTTTATTTTATATAAGATTCAATATCATTAGTGTAAGTGTGAAATTAAGTTAAGGGGTTGTTTTTTTTAAATTTAATTCATTGAGACATATTTCTTATTAAGAACCATGATATATTTGATATAGTTTGACAACTACCTACTAAATTTTTTCGATATTCATAAGATTCATGGATTTTAAGAGACATATAATTTTCATTCTAAAAAATTCAATTGATTCAAATTATACCAAATTTTTAAGGGTTTTTTCTGACTTTAATATCTGTAAGACATTTGATATTGGGCACCATCATTTATCTTATATGGTGTAATCATGACACTATTTCATTCAATTAAAATGAATATCTTTTCATTGATGAATTTTTAATTTCAATTTCATGGTAACTCAATTATTTTTATGGTTCCATTACTGTATGTTTTTTTTTAATCTAATTTTTTATTCATTGAGTTATGATGGTTCTTCTTGAACTTATTTCATATAAGTTGGGAACATTCTTCTCTTCGATTTCATTATTGTTATTCTATCATTTTTTTGGAATTTCCTTTCTACCATATTAACCTATATCTAAATACCTATTTATTTATGAATTATAGTATCTTTAAAGGATTTTGTTAATTAAAATTTACTTTCTATTGGTTATAATGATATTTCTTGAGCATAATTCTATTATATTTATTAAATTTTTTGTATTTATAGATGAATTTTTTAATTTTTATTTTCATTATTCCCAAAAATGTTTTCAATTAATACTTTTAAACTAAAATATGGGTCATGTGACCTCTATATTTCTCCCATCAACATTAAAATTTGAATTTTTACGATAAGTATTTAAAAAGTTGGTTTAAAATAAAGGTATTTCAATATAACCAAGTGGTTTTCCATCCTTTAAAAATGAAATATTTTATCATCAAATCCAAATTTATTTTTGATAATATTTATTTAATTTCAAGGATGTATTATTTGGCATTCATTTTTGAAAGTAAATGTTTTCAAAATGTTTCCACTTCACTTTTTTGAAACCATTATATCACTTTCAAGTCTTCTTTATTAAAGATTATTTTAAAAAAAGAAAACATTTCTTAAATGAATTTATTATAATTTTGTGAATGGCTTATTCCTTTTTAAAGAATATCTATTGAAATTTTGATCCAAATATTTATTTTTTAATTTCTATATTTTTAGTTTCTCAAAAGTTCTCTTTTCAAAAATAACTTTCCAAAGTGTTTGTAACTTCGTATTTTTGCACAATGTTAAAAGTATTTTCCAAAAAACTATTTTAGGACATCACTAACATTTCCTCTATACCTATAAAGTAATGATTTCCTTTGATGTTATTTTTCATGAATCATGTTATAAATTTTCTAATAATTTTTTTTGTGGTGATTGAATTATGGGTGTCAACCATTTACATTACTGAGGATAATTTTATTTATACCATTAATAAATCATAGGATCCCCATTTTCTTTCCTAGAGTTCATCATGTTATAGTATAGTATTGATTTTATATATGGTATGTAAGTGTGTGTATTTTCATTATGATATGGTTTTGATTTGATAAATCCATGGGGCGGTTTTTGTTTGATAAATCCCTTTGACGGTTTTGGTCTAATAAAAAACCTCATATTTTTTTCATTCTAATAAATCCATAAGATGATTTGGATTTCATAATGACCTAAAAATATTTGGATATAATAAATACCTGAGTTGGTTTGAGTCTGATAAAATCCTTAGATGGGTTGGGTATGATAAATCCATGAGATGGTTTGTGTTTGAGGATTCCCTAAGACGATTTGTGTCTATTAAATCCCTCCAATAGAATGGTTTACAGATTCATATATCATCATATAAGGATATTAAGTTCAGAATTTTTTTGCAGAAAAAATAAATTATAGAAATTTAATTTTTTCAAAACAAGATTCATTTTCATTTTTTTGTCACAACATGAATAATGGAATTTTTATTTGGTTTGAATGTTGTAATTTTTAAATTCTAATATTTGTGATATTGTTATTTATTACTCTATGTTTCATGGTCATGATGTATTTCTATTTTATATGCCTATTATTATGCTCTTTGATTCATGTTTATCATCCCAGGATTTAACACTATTTTTTCACGATATATGTTTGTACATTTATGATTTCATGTCCTTTTATCATGATTTATAGATAACTCTTATTGTTAAATTTTCATTTTTAATAAGAAATTTCTCTCCTTACCATGTTTTCTCATATGCTTATAATCTAACACTTGAGAACGTGTTGATAAATGTTTACCTTACTGATCATTTTATCACACCCTTTTATTATTAATCAATTCCCTAGGTTATAAATAGGATTTTAACATATGTTAAGTATAAAAGGGAGTGTACTATAGTTTTATTATGAAGAAATGTGGACACGATTTGTAAAATAAGACTTCAATGTAACTAGTCCATAAGTACTCTAAACTAAAAGGTTCTCTGAGTTATATATTTTTTTAATATGCAATACTAAAGATAAATATATTAAATTTTATCTTGGAACATCTCACTGAGTATCAAAATTTATTTTTAAAAGTATTTTTTTAGCACCAAACTCAGGTTTTCGGGGTTTGAGTTCCTCAGTTGGTATCAAAAGAGGATTTATTTATTCTTTGGGACTAGATTAGTTATTTCAGATTATGACTAGGAAAATTTATTGAAAAAATATATGAATATACCAGGGGTAATTCTATTTATATAATAACATCGCAATGATTGGTAGGAAGAGATTACATGGTTATCTTAGCAATTAAATCAATTTCTATATACTATAAGGGGATATTCACTCAAGAATAGATTTACCTAGGTTTAATAACCCTAGAAAGGGTAGATTGGGTATTGACTTGATTATTAGCTAATACAAGGAAATTGTCAGAATGCACATGTGGTTTGACACTCCAATGAGATATGTTGTGGTTAATCCACACTCACTAATGAACCATTATGAAGGATTGGGGTATGATGTTAATTTATTAGGTTAGAGAATATATTAGAAATATGACCATGGATAACCAAGGCTTGAAAAAAGGAGTCATAAAATGAAGCAATGGTATCATATGAAAAAAAAAATATAAGGTGTCATAGTTGGGGAAACCTTCATATTGATGTTGATCATGGAAGTAAAGATAAAAAAAGTATATATCTAAATGAAAATATGTCTTATAAATTAATGATAAAGAATACTTGAATGGTTGAGGTTTTTAATATATGCATGTTATGGTAGAGATGGTGTGCTTCCTAGTCAATCCTATGGTCATGATGTTGATTTATTTATACAACTATCTATTATTGTAACATCCCAAGTAATTAATGAATAATAGATATTTTTATCTATGTCTATTAATGAATTATATAGTGTTTTAGAGGCTTAAAATGATAATAAATCCAATCTTAAGCATGGAATACACTAATATTTTTAAAAGATTGTTTTACTGCCTTTTGATGGAAAACCATTTTTTAAATCAAACTTTTGACAATTTTATAAGCTCTATTTGTTGAAATAAACTTATTCTTTATGATTGGGACATTGAAATTTACATTGGATAATTTTTTGGTATTTTTCTGACAATGTTCATTTTTTAATGAATAGTGAAAAATACTGCATTTTACATCAAAACTGCATTTTCATCTAATTTAATTATATGGTTAGATTATATTTTTAATTGATTTTAAAGTGTAAATAGAATATATTTTTACCATTTAATCCAATAGTGGTCATTGGAATTAATTTTACTTTGAAATTGGACTTAAACTAGTGTCAATCTTTTGATACATATTGTTTCATAAAAACACGCGATTTGTTTTGACAGCGGGAATTAATTATTAAATTAATTACTGTAACTTATATGTTTTGAATTTTGTAAAATATACATCATTTTTGAATTCAGAATATCAAATATATCTTAGGGTGAAGTTTTGGTATTTTTCTGAAAAACTTCAATTTTTGATGAATAGTGAAACCACTAAGTGGTACTTAAAAATCTGATTTTCGTTTAAATGAAACTTTACCAGTTCTGTGATTTTATTTTCAAAAATCTGACATAAATGGTTGTCATTAATAAGTAAAATGTGGTTCAATGGTATTAAAATAATTTTTTGGTGAATAGTAACTTTTAAGTTTTTAATCGCGATTAGAGGTAATTAGTGTAGTTTAAGGTAAAACTAATGTTTTAATAATATGAGATGAACTAGAAACATGTCCTACCCTTATTTTATGTGTCATGGATGACCAAGAAAACCCATGGGTATATTTTTGGGACCCCATGTAGCCACTTGGGTAAGATATGGACATTAATGCCTTTTATTTAAAGTAAAAGTAAAAATGACACAAACATGAGTTGTTTTACTAAAACAATCTTTACATGGGGTTATACAAGTCAGATTTTTGACTATAAATAGTCATTGGAAATCTAAAAATATTTCCTACATCATAGTATTTTTTTTATAATTTTTAGACATTAAATAAAGTAAATTATTTATGACATCATGATGATGCATCGATTACCTCATTATTTAACGATTTAAATAAAATGAAAAGATAATGTAAAATATAAGACCTACACTTGTCAAAAACATTTTGGATGGGTGTATTTCGAACCCTTATCACCTTATTCTCGAAATTTATAATTTTGGGACCTTTTTTATCCGAAAATAATTTTATAACAAAGTATCTTTTCTTAACATTCCAAGAGTTCCCCTCCTCTCCTCTTATAAAAGCCCCCCACCTATACCACCTTACCCACACTTCCAAAGCCTTTTTCTCGGCCAACCCCTACCCATTTTGTCTCTCCACATCCCTCTATAACTCCTAGAAGCCTAAATTTTGGCAGAAGTCTTCCCAAGGAAGCCTTTGATCTCAAATCAAAAAGAGTTACCCGATTTAAAGGTAGTGTCTTATATTGTGTTCTTATGTTTTATTTTGCTTCTCCAACCCCCTAAACTCTTCTTATTCATTTCTTTTGTAACAACACCAGTATCTTCCATATAATAGGATATTGTTATAAGTATTATTAGAGCTACACTTACACACACCTACATCTAATGGTTAAAGAACATATTGTTTCCGTAGATGGCGAATTTCTACCTCACGAAACGATGATTGTTCGATATTCTTTTAACACCTTCAAAGGTGGCCATTAAGATGTAACTATATTTATATATGATATATAATATGTTTATGTTTTACTTAAGCATCTGAATTTTTCATTTATGGCATACCTTTATGGTTTCCATTATGGGTAAACGCGATATCTTCATTTTAGGAAGTGCGGACTACCGCCCCCTCAAAGTGATTTGATTCGTTAATACCATATGTGGTATGTATAAAGGATGGATTTAATGATATTATATATGATACCATACTGGAATTATAATACTATTATGTATCATTATGTTTTAATTCCATTAAATATGAAATAGAAATGGAAGTAGCATTCATGCGTACGTACGGCTTACCGTCTCCATGAACGGTGCATTTCATTTCTTACCTCTAAATGTTATGTAATATTGTAAATGCATGTATATACTGGATATATATGACATATATGATATCTAAATCATGAATATAATTTTTTATATAATAGATATTTTCCACATGAACAACTTGTAATTATAAATAGTTTATTTTGGACTCAAGTACCAATTATCGACAAAATGACCATTATTAACATAAATAATTACCTAGTGTTCATAACATGGTAATAAGTGATATAAAAGGAATAGTGAACTTGAAAAAGGTTCTTAAGCAAGTATAAATTAACTCAAGTTTATTATTCAGGACGTTAAAGAACGATCGAGTCAAGTCGGACCCGAGGTAAGGGAACTTCTTAGCCCGATTTCCGTTCTTTGGGTTAATCTCCTACTTTCAAATTATGTCATGATATTATTATGTCCTATCTTGTATTTGAACTTTATTTATGTGTACTTATAGTTAATACACATAATATATCTATTTTATTTAAAAAATTATCTTTGTAAGGGACTTCGTCTCAATCTCCATTCATTGAGGCATATTTTGTTTTATACACAACTTTCTTTTATACGGTGTATAAACCCCTTTGAATTTTATGATTATTCAAAAGGAATATTTTTTTTATATGAAGCGTTTTACTAAATGACAAAAGGAATGTTTTTATGGTTTTTTTTGTCGTACGTATGCGGCGACAACTACTTCTCCACCTCCGTGACCATTATTTGAGTTTCGGCTTCCTCTACAAGCCATACTTTTTAAAAAAAATGAAAAATAAATACCATGTTTTACTTTTCATTTATTTTGGTATTGAAAATGGTTTTCATAATGTTTTTTATATCAATGTGTTGTATTGATATCTTGTGATTGAAATGTGGAAATGTTATGTTTCTTTTATGCATGTATTATGTGGTACGATTATGTTATGGTTCTTGGGCATTATTATGAAGACGGGTGGTTCCATGATAAACTAAGGGTGGGTGAGCCCGATATAGCTCTCCAATGCATTGGGTAATGCGAAGGAGTTAAACGTTAAGGTTTCTCCAAAGAGATTTAGGGATAATACTATGATGGGTATTCCAAACGTAACCAAGAGGGTTACTCCCTACGTAAGAATGTTATGAATGCCTCAAGTTACCTTTATGTCTTATGATTTCTATGATTTATTCATGATTTGATGAGGTATGTTAAAGTGATTACGTTTTATGAGTAGAGTATGATTTCATTGATTCTTGTGTATACATGTACTCATGTTTCCTTTCCATATTTTTATATCCCTTACTGAGCTTTTTATGCTCATCCCAAGTTTTTGAAATGTTTTCACAGGTCAAGGGAAGGGTACATGATATGATTATAGTGTTAAGGAAGTGTCAAGAAAGAATCCATGTTTTATTTTAAATATATTTCTGTTGATGGGAAAAAAATGAATACTATCTTTTATTGTAACCACTTTGTTTAAATGTGGGATGTAATGCATGTTTTATGATCTAATTCTCTAAAACTCTAAACCTGAAAAGATCCTCAATGTGAATTATTCATTTAATTCAATATTAAGTGAGGTTTAAGGATGGGGCCTTATAGTTGGTATCAGAGGTCGATTTAGATAACTTTAGGAGTTAGAATTTTATTAAATGATTATCCAAAAATATTTTTTTATGGTCAAATTTAAATGATATAGAATTTGAAGATTACCATGTTGCTTCATATAAGACATGTTTGTTCAGAATGGTTTTCTACAGAGGAAACAGGGAAGCAGTGCTAGGAAGGCATACAGAAGAAAATAACCTTTCGAATCAGCATCCTGAGATGGTCGGAATTGGAACTAAACAGTTTGTTTTAGGGATGGATCAATTGACTCAGGTGAAAAATGTTGGTTGTTTTTATTGATGATATTTTGGTGTTTTATAAAAGTAAATAGGAGCATGAAAGAAATTTAAGGGTTATTTTTCAAACCTTGAAAGAAAAGAAATTTTATGGGAAATTCAGCAAGTGTGAGTTTTGGTTGCAACAAATTTATTTCCTTGGTCATATTGTTTCTAAAGATGGGATAATTTTTGATCCTGCAAAAACAAAGGTTGTTGAAGAATGGCCAAGACCCACAAATGTAACGGAGATTCGTAGTTTCCTTGGTTTGGCAGACTATTATATAAGGTTTGTTAGAAATTTTTCACGGTTATCTAGTCCAATGACTAAGGTAACTCGGAAGTGTGTTAAGTTTATCTGGACAAAAGAATGTGATGATTGTTTTCAAGAATTGAAAAGAAGATTGGTGAATGCTCCAGTTTTGGCACTACCTTCCAGGAATGGTGAGTTTGTTATCTACAGTGATGCTTCATTGAAAAGACTTGGTTGTGTCCTAATGCAGAATGATCAGGTAATTGCTTATGTTTCACGACAGTTGAAAACTCATGAGTTAAATTACCCTACACATGATTTGGAATTAGCTTCTGTTGTTTTCACTTTAAAAATTTGAAGGCATCATTTGTATGGAGTAAGTGTGAAATATATACCGATCACAAAATTTTAAAGTATATATTCACTCAAAAAGAATTGAACATGAGACAGAGGAGATGGCTAGAATTAATCAAGGATTATGATTGTACAATTCATTACCATCCGGGAAAAGCAAATAAAGTGGCTGATGCTTTGAGTCGAAAAAGTAATGCTTCATTAACAATGTTGCGTTTGGGACATGATCCTTTGGTTAAGGATTTGAAGAACTTTGGAATAGAAGTTTTTGGTACAGGATGTTCTTCTATTTTGTTTCAGTTATCAGTGAAATCTTCTCTATCAGACAGAAATAAGCAAGCACAGAAGCAAGACAGCGAGTTGCAAAAAAAGGTAGAGCTGGTTCAGAAGGGTAAGTTGCCTGAATTCAACATTGATAATGATTGTGTTTTGAGATTTGGGAAGAGATTGTGTGTGCCTTATGATTCACAATTGAAGAGAGAGTTGTTATGTGAATCTCATAGTTCTCCGTTTTCAGTTCATCCTGGCAGTACTAAGATGTACAGAGATCTGCGGGAGTATTACTGGTGGGATGGAATGAAAAGAGATATTGTTGATTTTACTGTGAAGTGTTTGACATGTCAACAGGTTAAAGCAGGGAGGCAGTTACCGAAAGGGATGCTTCAGCCTTTACCAGTACCAGAATGGAAATGGGAGAATATATCCATGGACTTTGTTGTGGTATTACCGAAGACATCTCGAGGTAATAATGCAATCTGGGTTATTGTTGATCGCTTGACTAAATATGTTCATTTCCTTGCTATACGAGATACTTTTTCCCTAGATCAACTTTCCCGTTTGTATCTTAAAGAGATAGTCAGGTTACATGGAGTTCCTCTCTCCATTGTATTTGACCGTGATCCCAGGTTCACTTCTAACTTTTGGAAAGGCCTTCAGAAGTCTTTGGGTACTAAATTAAATTTTAGTACAGCTTTTCATCCTCAATCAGATGGGAAGTCAGAACGAACGATTCAGACTTTGGAGGATATGCTATGTGATTGTTCGATGGATTATCAGGGAAGTTGGGACCAACATCTTTCTTTGGTTGAGTTTTCTTATAATAACAGTTTTCATTCCAGTATACAGATGGCACCATTTGAGAAGTTATATGGGAAGCGGTGTCGAACTCTAGATTTCTAGAATGAAGTGGGTGAAAGGAAGATGATGGGACCAGAATTGGTAGAAGAGATGGCAGAAAAAGTTTAGTTGATTCAGAAACACATGAGAACAGCTCAGAGCAGGCAGAAGAGTTATGCGGATAACCGGAGGAAGGATCTATCTTTTGAGGTAGGTGATCATGTTTTTCTCAAAGTCTCACCATGGAAAAGTTTGATGCGATTTGGTAAGAAAGGAAAGCTGAGTCCAAGGTTCATTGGACCATATGAAATTCTGGAGAGATTTGGATCAGTTGCTTACCGAGTGGCTTTACCTCCGAGATTATCTCAGGTACACAATTTTTTTCATGTTTCAATGTTAAGGAAGTACATGCCAGATCTATCTCATGTTTTGAGTCCAGAGGTAGTTCAGCTGGAAGAGAACCTATCTTATGAAGAACAACCGGTCCAGATTCTTGACCATAGGGAGCAAGTGTTTCAAAATAAGGTGATTCATCAGGTAAAGGTTTTGTGGAAAAACCACATGATTGAAGAGGCAACATGGGAATCTGAAAATGCAATGAAGGCTAAATACCCCCACTTATTCGATAAGTAAATAAATTGCGGGGATGCAATTTTCTAAAGAGGGGAAAGATGTAACATCCCAAGTAAGTAATGAATAATAGATATTTTTATCTATGTCTATTAATGAATTAGATAGTGTTTTATAGGCTTAAAATGATAATAAATTCAATCTTAAGCATGGAATACACTAATGTTTTTAAAAGATTGTTTTACTGCCTTTTGATGGCAAACCAGTTTTTAAATCAAAATTTTGACAATTTTATAAGCTATATTTGTTTAAATAAACTTATTATTTATGATTGGGACATTGAAATTTATATTGGATAATTTTTTGGTATTTTTCTGACAATGTTCATCTTTTAATGAATAGTGAAAAATACTGCATTTTACATCAAAACTGCATTTTCATCTAATTTAATTATATGGTTAGATTATCTTTTTAATTGGTTTTAAAGTTTAAATGGAATATATTTTTACTATTTAATCCAATAGTGGTCGTTGGAATTAATTTTACTTTGAAATTGGACTTAAACTAGTGTCAATCTTTTGATACATATTGTTTCATAAAAACACGCTATTTGTTTTGACAGCGGAAATTAATTATTAAATTAATTAATGTAACTTATATGTTTTTAATTTTTGTAAAATAGACATCATTTTTGAATTCGGAATATCAAATATAGCTTAGGGTGAAGTTTTGGTATTTTTTTGAAAAACTTCAATTTTTGATGAATAGTGAAACCACTAAGTGGTACTTAAAAAACTGATTTTCGTTTAAATGAAACATTACCACTTCTGTGATTTGATTTTCAAAAATCCGACATACATGGTTGTCATTAAGAAGTAAAATGTGGTTCAATGGGATTAAAATAATTTTTTGGTGAATAGTAACTTTTAAGTTTTTAATCGCGATTAGAGGTAATTAGTGTAGTTTAAGGTAAAAATAATGTTTTAATAATATGAGATGAACTAGACACATGTCCTACCCTTGTTGGATGTGTCATGGCTGACCAAGACAACCCATGGGTCGATTTTTGGGACCCCATGGAGCCACTTGGGTAAGATATGGACATTAATGCCTTTTATTTAAAGTAAAAGTAAAAATGACACAAACATGAGTTGTTTTACTAAAACAATTTTTACATATGGTTATACAAGTCAGATTTTTTACTATAAATAGTCATTGTAAAGATAAAAATATTTCCTACATCATAGTATTTTTTTTATAATTTTTAGACATTAAATAAAGTAAATTATTTATGACATCATGATGATGCATCGATTACCTCATTATTTAACGATTTAAATAAAATGAAAAAATAATGTAAAATATAAGACCTACACTTGTCAAAATTCTTTTGGATGGGTGAATTTAGAACACTTATCACCATATCCTCTAAATTTATAATTGTGGGACCTTTTTTATCCGAAAATCATTTTATAACAAAGTATCTTTTCTTAACTTTCCAAGAGTGCCCCTCCTCTCCTCTTATAAAAGGCCCCCAACTCTACCACCTTAACCACACTTCCAAAGCCTTTGTCTCAGCCAAACCCTGCCCATTTTGTCTCTCCACATCCCTCTCTAACTCCTAGAAGCCTCACTTTGGGCAGAAGTCTTCCCAAGGAAGCCTTTGTGCTCAAATCAAAAAGAGTTACCCGATTTAAAGGTAGTGTCTTCTATTGTGTTCTTATGTTTTATTTTACTTCTCCAACACCCTAAACTCTTTTTATTCATTTCTTTTGTAACAACACCAGTATCTTCCATATACTAGGATGTTGTTATAAGAAGGATGGCGAATTTCTACCTCACGAAACGATGATTGTTCAATATTCTTTTAACACCTTCAAAGGTGGCCATTAAGATGTCACTATATTTATATATGATATATAATATGTTTATGTTTTACTTAAGCGTCTGTATTTTTCATTTATGGCATAACTTTATGGTTTCCATTATGGGTAAACGGGATATCTTCATTTTAGGAAGTGCGGACTATCGCCCCCTCAAAGTGATTTGATTCGTTAATACCATATGTGGTGCGTATAAAGGATGGATTTAATGATATTATATATGATACCATACTGTAATTATAATACTATGTTGTATCATTATGTTTTAATTCCATTAAATATGAAATAGAAATGAAAGTAGCGTTCATGCGTACATACGGCTTACCATCTCTATGAACGGTGCATTTCATTTCTTACCTCTAAATGTTATGTAATATTGTAAATGCATGTATATACTGGATATATATGACATATATTATATCTACATCATGAATATAATTTTGGATATAATGGATATTTTACCACATGAACAACTTGTAATTATAAAGAGTTTATTTCGGACTCAAGTACCAATTATCGACAAAACGACCATTATTAACATAAATAATTACATAGTGTTCATAACATGGTAATAAGTGATATAAAAGGAATAATGAACTTGAAAAAGGTTCTTAAGCAAGTAAAAATTAACTCAAGTTTATGATTCAGGATGTTAAAGAACGATCGAGTCAAGTCGAACCCGAGGTAAGGGAACTTCTTAACCCGATTTCTGTTCTTTGGGTTAATCTCCTACTTTCAAATTATGTCATGATATTATTATGTACTATCCTGTATTTGTACTTTATTTATTTGTACTTATAGTGAATACACATAATATATCTATTTTATTTAAAAAATTATCTTTGTAAGGGACTTCGTCTCAATCTCCATTCATTGAGGCATATTTTGTTTTATAACAACTTTCTTTTATACGGTGTATAAACCCCTTTGACTTTTATGCTTATTCAAAAGGAATCTTTTTTTTATATGAATCATTTTACTAAACAACAAAAGGAATGTTTTATTGTTTTTTTTTGTCGTACGTATGCGGCGACAACGACTTCTCCACCGCCGTGACCATTATTTGAGTTTCAGCTTCCTCTACAAGCCATACTTTTTTAAAAAAATGAAAAATAAATACCATGTTTTACTTTTCTTTTATTTTGGTATTTAAAATGGTTTTCATAATGTTTTTTATATCAATGTGTTGTATTTATATCTTGTGATTGAAATGTGGAAATGTTATGTTTCCTTTATGCATGTATTATCTGGTATGATTATGTTATGGTTCTTGGGCATTATTATGAAGACGGGTGGTTCCATGATAAACTAAGGGTGGGTGAGCCCGATATAGCTCTCCAGTGCATTGGGTAACGCGAAGGAGTTAAACATTAAGGTTTCTCCGAAGAGATTTAGGGAATATACTGTGACGGGTATTCCAAACGTAACCAAGAGGGTTACTCCCTACGTAAGAATGTTATGAATGCCTCAAGTTACCTTTATGTATTATGATTTATTCATGATTTGATGAGGTATGTTAAAGTGCTTATGTTTTATGAGTAGAGTATTATTTCATTGATTCTTGTGTATTCGTGTACTCATGTTTCCTTTCCATATTTTAATATCCTTTACTGAGATTTTTATGCTCATCCCAAGTTTTTGAAATGTTTTCACAGGTCAAGGGAAGGGTACATGGTATGATGATAGTGTCAAGGAAGTGTCAAGAAAGAATCCATGTTTTATTTTAAATATGTTTCCTTTGATGGGAAAAAATGAATACTATCTTTTATTGTAACCATTTTGTTTAAATGTGGGATGTAATGCATTTTTTTATGATCTAATTCTCTAAAACTCTAAACCTGAAAAGATCCTCAATGTGAATTATTCATTTAATTCAATATTAAGTGAGGTTTAAGGCTGGGGCCTTATAATTATCATTACTAAGTAATATTTAACGATGATATTCAGGTATATTATAAAAGTTATTAGGATTATGTGAAACATTTAAGGACATTTATTAGATTTTGTTCTTAAATGTCTTATAAACATATATTAACTAGTTTTAATAGCCTTGAAATGTGATTTTAGGATAAGGTTATATTTTTAGGACAACTATTAAAAAACATATGATTTTGGGATGCATAACACTTGAGTTTAAAATATGGTTGATGTGGATATAATAAATGGTTTATTTATTTTGAAAAATATATGTTAGATAGTATCGATAGAATTTGAATTGATTATTTATTTAATAAAAATTTTATTAATGATATTTTAAGTGAATCTCATCCCTTTTTTTTAATTATGGAATATATTTCATACTTTGTAATTTTATGACCTGTAGATTAATATCATTTGAGACTTAAAGGTAATATTAATTTTTAGAAGACTATATGGTACTAATATGTTTTATATCCTAGAGATTCAAATGGTTTTGTAAAATTAAATTATGGAGAATATATTTTTTGGGTATATACATACTTGGGTATATTTGTAGAGAACTGTCTCGAGCTTCCATATACCTGACACTAGAATTGAGTTTTCACAATGCACAACTTGAAATCCCAATCCCCATGAGTTGGACACTAGTGTAATGGAATCACTGGAATCCCATTAGGAATTATTTCTTCCAAATGATATATTAGTGATAGTTTAAAATATATAAAATAAATCAAAAAGAAGCAAAAAAATGGATTAAAACCAACCACATTCCTCTAGCCCATTTTTATAAATATAACATTTATCCATAAATCAAAAAATATAATAAGGAAAAAATAGATGCAACACTAACAAAAAATATAACAATAAAAGACCAACTAGATCAGAGACTGAAACCATCTCATTCCAGTCATCAATTCCTCACCACAAATCAACTTAACCCACACTGACATTAAAAAAATCATAAATCAAGATGAAAACATGGAGCCTAAAAGAAATAGGTGTGAGATAAAAATTCCAATAGTCAACACAACCCACTGATATTGTGTAATTTTTTTCATAAGTAATTTTATAAATATTAATTTTAAAATAAATTAGAAAGAAGGATTCTCAAATATAACTTATGAAAAAACAAAAAAAATCAAAAAATGACCTTTCAAAATTTCCACATTGTTTTCTTAAACTAAAAACACAAACGTCAATAACATTTCCATAGGGCCATTACATTTTTAAACTACACACTAGTTAATATATCTCAAATCAAATAAATAGTTTTATTTAAATGAAAATGGAAAATTTATGAACATATAACTGGTTGAATCCATATATAAACCAAAACAATAATTTTGAATTTAACTTTAAAATCCACACAATAGTATTTAAATTCAATATATATTTTCCATATATATTTGAAAACTCATTTTCAAATAGAAATAATCTAAAAACACGCGATAATAATAACAAATACAATTTCTTACATTATGAGGAAGTCTATATCCAAGCTATCAACTATGAAAAATATTTCATTTTATTTAGAGAACTATCCACTATAACATGGAATAATATTATTTCAAGATCCCTTGGAATGAAGAGGGGGATATTACCTTCACTTACATTGGGGTCCCATATTTTTTGGGGAATGCTAGAAGATTACACCATTAAAGTATTTTCTCTTGATTCATTAATCTAATGTCAAAATTTAAAGGAAATTATATGTCCCTAGCTGGTAGGGTGTGACTGGTCAATTCAATAAACACTTAAAAAATTTTATTTGCTTTTCTATGAATAGATGGACCAAAATCATTATCATGGAGCTTTAACACATGACTCAAAACTTTAATTGGATCGTGAAAAGAAATTTATTTCAATTTCTAGGAATTATTTTATCAGTTTTATGGACATGGGGTGACATTCCATCAAAGATCATCAAATGTTTAATGATGAACTTCATAGAAAATTTACTTTGAAAATTATGACATATAGTGATATATCTCATCAGTTTATATGTAACATATTAAATAAAAGGTTGTTAAATGGGTATCAATATTAGCATTCTATTTTCACTTGGCCTACCATAAAGAATACCTATACTGGTCTGATAGGAGGCTCAAAATTTTTGGTCTTAATGTTTTTAAATCATAATTTATGGAGTATTAAATGGCTTGAAAACCCTATTGAAGTCACCATAAAAGTTGCTCCTAATAGAAAAAAACTATCCATCATTGTGTTATTTGACACCAATCTCTAAGAGGACATGATTATTCCCCATTATTTATCTCTTTAAACATAGGAAAACACTTTTATATAAAGGGACACCTTCATGTGGATTCTGAATAGTAATGGCTAGTTTAATAATAAATTATTATATGGAACCAGTTGGGAATCTACTATTTTCACTCCCTATTGGCTATCCAAACATAGAGTTCCCTTTATCTAGTATTCAAGGTCATCACTTAGGTAGAAATTCTAGAAAGACCAGCTCCCCATCCTTAAAAAAATAGTGATTTGGATTTTAGTCAGCTTTGGAATGTCTTATATTTATAGGGAAGGAATAAAACAATCAACACATCTTTAAATGAGGTGGTTTCAAATCCAAATAATAGGACTACTTGTAGGAATATTTTGGCATCAAATTCTACCGGAATAACTATGTTTATTAACTATTCATGTCCATTGGTGCTACTTCATGTAGTGAATAGATCTAAAACAAGTTTATTTTAACATCCTTATCTATAATTAATTACACTAGAGAATACATTAGTGATATGAGATATGTATTCAAGATCCCCTCCATCCACATAAGCATAATTTCTATGAACTGGGATGTATTTGATTTATCTATAATTGAAACAGGTTCAGGGGAAAACTAATTTTTCAATATCAATATACTTTGTTTTATTGGTGTTCATGGTAGGGTAATAAGTTTGTTGGTGATGAAATACATATTATAGACTCCTCTGATCCCCTCATAGAGAAAATTGAATGTCGATGGTACATATTCTGGGGTGTCATGCCTCTCTGGGTGGGTAGGTGTCTTTCTCAATCCTCATGTCATCGTAATGGGATTATTCTATCACTATGTTTGGAAAGGTAATGCATACGAGGCCAAAAAATAAACCATGATAGAAGATATAAAACATGTTTTTGATCATTACTAGGATCACATTTAGATTGACTTGGATTGAATACTTTTTATTGACACCCTAAGGTAAAGAACCAAGAATTTTCCAAGAAGTTTGCTTCGACATTGGATTAACTTTTTTCAAGTAATTAGTTATCTCAAACTAATGATTTCATATGCTTATAGGGAGGCCAATAATGTGGTGGATCTATGTTTTAAGATGGAGACAATAGAGATGAGATCGATATGGCCCTTTAGGATTCATGAACGCTTCTTCTATTTGGTTGATGTGGATATAGAAGGAATTATTCATTACCTCCTATTAAAAAACCCTTTTAATACTTTTCTCTCTTTTATTTACATTTTTTAATAACTTTTAGGACCAGTCTTACTTGGATATTAGAACTTTTTATTAAAAAGGTATATGTAATAAATGGTTCCACAATAATATAAGCATGGGGAAGTGATATAATAAGTAACTAGACCAAAATACATTATATTAATAGTAGATAAAGTAATATAATATTTATGGGGATCTACCTTTGATCCCCAACAATAAATGTATCTAACCATTCAAGACTTCACCACTCACAAACTACTTTTTGTCCAATTCTAGTGTTCAAACCACAAGTTATCCAACTACCCTGCACAAGCATCATTGTGATGACACCCCCTACTATACCTAGTTCCTAGCATAAATAGAGGGAAAATAGAGGTGTTTGAACCAACTAGTCAATTAAAATTAGATGTCCCACTTACTACCAAGGTTACCATGTCCAATAAGGAAGTGGGGAAAAGAACACACAATCCATGATTAATAAGTAAGGAACAATCATTGAATGAACCTCACCCCCAACTACCTCATTATAAAAACCCTACATATTTCCCATCCATCAAGGAATAATCAATTATATTCCCAGACAGTATGAGCATCGAGCATCATAAAGTGATATATAACCCACACATTGTGTTATCATTTAAAGGGTGAAATATGGAGGTGTCTTCACATCAATCATTTAAAACCATAGTGCCAACCGGGAATTACACACCATAACATGGCTTGGAATTAAATGCTCATTTATTATTAATCAAAAAACACTTTAAAAAATTTTAAATGTTTAGTGAAATCACTCACAACATTTAAAATTTTCAAAGATACCCTTAAATCATTGGTCTTCTTACTTAAAATACAAAAACAAAATTCCATATATTTCCTTCAAAAAATGTTTTTGGATCCATTAATTAGTTTTTAGAATTTTTATTCCCTGCACACTTTTCAAATGAACATTTGAAATTCATTAAAATCCCCCCTTTTAGATCAATTTTGAGGTTAACACCAAACCTTAAAAAATCTGTAAAACATAGTTTTCCCTTATTAAAAACCAAAAAAAGATGAAATTACAACATGCATCATGAAAACTATTTCAAAGAGTCCCTTAGGCCTTCTAATAAATCATAGAACAATATAAATTTCCATTTTAAATATGAAAACATGGAATTTATAAAAGAATCCCTTTATTATAAGATCAAAACAAAATTAAAATATTGTAAATCGTCAAGAGGATATCACATATATTCAAACATTCAAAAAATATGAATTTATAAAGCACAATAATTCATTGAATTTCAAATAAACCAATTGTGTAGAAAAAAATTCTTGGAAGAATTGGTATTCAAGATGAAACATGTTACCTTCAATAGTGAACACCCAAGCATGTAATAAAACCTTTTATATAATCCATAAGAGACCAATGTTATAGATTTGAACCACCTCAAACCCAATTAATATATTTCACTATAATCTATGATTCTAGGAGAAATTTTAAACCTATAAAATATTTGAAAAGGCATATTAAAAGAGTAATAGAGGAATAAATATGATAGAATAACTAGAAAAACACCGGTGAAAGGCCATTAATCAAGGTTGATGAGGTTGGGGGTCCTACTTGTAATCCCATGGGTTAGATAATAAAAATTAGGGAGAATAGGGGAAAATACCCTTTTATCTTGACAAATTAACTTTTAGGAAATTCCAAAAACTTTAACACCTAGGCCAGCTATACATTTTTGCCTCATGGATTTCCAAACCCAACACAAACCATGTGTAGTCCCTTACCTTGGCCATCTGAAATAAGATGTTTTGGTCACATGGTTTATATTACAATTCACCAACTGTTCATTTCATACTTATAAGGAAAAAATAACTACAAGATTTGTGGGATGTTCCATAAGGTTTGGAAAACCATGAAAAAAAATTTCAAATAACTCTATCACCATGATAGGATCCTATGAATGGGAATCAAATATTTTATCCTAACTATTAAGGGTAACAAACATTCTTCATTTGTAAAACCTACAAAAAAATTAATTTCATCAAGTTATCAATCAAAACCTAGAAGGACCCAATATATGATATAATATAGAAAATTGATATCTCCATTGACATATGGGTGTCATAATTCTTCCCACCATGAAATTTTCTTCTCCTAAAGTGTCTATGTTCAAAAAAGGTATGAGAAAATGAATGATCCAAAAAAACTCAAGAGGAATACTAAGCTCAATCTGATCTTAAAACCAAAATAATATTATCCTAAAAATGATTAAATCAATCAATCAAATGATATCCATATACCTATAAACACAAAAAAAATTAAGAACCAATGCCAATAAGTCCTTAAGAATAAATAGAGACCTAACATGGTCTCTGTTCTATTTATAGTTTCTCTAGTATGTTGGAACCATAAGAAAATCAAAGAGAGAAACATCCTTAGATAATGGGTCCACTATGAGGAACACTCACTCCTAAACCAAGAACTTCCAAACCCAAGTATGGAAGAAAAACTGAAATTGTCTTAAAACTAACAACATGATCTCCCACTATGGGCCACAATTCATACAGATAAACTAGGGTTAAAATTGGATCATCAACGCATGGTGGATCCTGAACAGTCTAATAAAAACACCATTATTACACCAAATCTATAGGTATATCACAAACCCTAGATACCAAATCGCAGAAACAATGTATTTATCATGTCTAAGAAATGTGGAGCATAAATGATCACCCAAAATAAGGATCACAAAAAAACTTTCATGGAAGGATCACCCAAACAACAAGGCACACGCAAATGGAACTCACAACCAACCATAAAATCCACCCTAGAGGGTTATTAAACAAATGAAACAAGTCATACTGGGAAATTACATACAAATCCATCCACTGGAGATATCTAAAAATGGAACCATACAAAAAATTACTACAACAATATCTAAATCTCTGGAAGCATGTGTAAGATTACAACCATTAAAGGTAAGGTCCCAAAACAACATTCCCACAAAAGGATTAAACCAAATACCTCATTCAAAAATACAGCATACAAAACATATAAATATAACCTAAGAGAAAAAAATGGATGAAAACTCCAAGATATTTAATATAGTAGGCCTTATATTTCAATTGATTCCCACACTGGAATCACAAAATATATCTCTTCTTCTTATTAGAAATAAAATTTTCACCAAACTCTAACTCATCCTATTTATTCTCCTCACTCAAAAAGTTATCCTAATATAAACTGGATAGAACTAAGTAATCACCCACCACTATTTTTTGATATTGGTTAGCTTCTACATTAATGGACCTAGTGAAAACCTCGTGAATGGATGTAATACCAGATGAAAGTATAGATGATTTTAATTTCTTGTAAATACCACCTCAACTGAAATAATATTTTTTAGCATAATCAATGACCATCCTCAAAGAAAATATAACAAACTCTAAAATGTGATCACTTTACTCCCTCCATGATCGATCACCTTGATGAAGGATCAAAATATCACATCCTCTCTCCCATTTACCACCATTGTGAAAGAACCAATAGGAAAACACTATCCTGAAAAACTATGATGATATGCCTTTAAGTAGCTATGAGGTCACCATATACTCCCACAAACTCGGCTAAAAATGATAGGAATGATCTCAAACACTCTTACCCTTGAGAATTTGTGTGTTTTGTGAGAATCAAAGATAACATAAATCTATTCCAAAAATTTCACCATTTCTACTAACCCTTTACAATCGTTGAAAGAATTTGGATGCTAATTCATGAAGTCCAAGAGGGCGTCCAAGAACAATGAAGTTCCATGTACCCCACTCCATTTGTAGTTTGGGAAGATACCACTACTTTTAAGCTTTTTTAAACCTAAAAGGATTAATAAAAAACAATAATAATATAGGAACAATATAAATTAATTCTTTAAACATAAGAAAAATGATCTAATAATATACTTAGAATCAAGCCAAACAACACACCATCAAGAAAAGAGCAAAAAAAATCCATCAGTAAATGAATATTTTATTTTGAAATCATCTAATTTTACCAATGAATTTTGAAATCATATTCCACCATAGTGTACAATTGAAAACCAAGAAAAATTGATCATTAAAAAACATCCTTTTTGGAACACACATTGCCCAAACAAGGCATGGCAAAAAAAATTCATTCAAAATTGAATTTTGTTTTGAAAACTAAAAAATTTAAACAATGATCATAAAAACATGATTCCATTTTCAAATCACATTCCAAATATGTTTATGAGAAAAAGACTATTTTTTTATTATAAAATGAATCAAAAAAAACATCTTTGATATCAAATTCATTCTCAAAACCCCAAGTAAGAAAATTAAAAATAATATAATTTCCTTTAAAAAAATTACAAACACTTTAATGAAAGAAAACTTTTATAAAACCATTAATTAAAACCAAGGTAATATCCTTTATTCAATTATTTTTAGAATTCACTATTAAGAAAAAAAATTCACAAATTATATACATTTTTTCAAAAAAAACTTCTAAAATAAAGTGTACTCAAAAAACCATAGAAACATTCTAGGAAGATATAAAATAACAACATATAAACTATATCAAAAACACACCCCAATCCTAATCCAACTATTGAGAATCAATATAATATAAATATAGAACAAATATGATCCAAAAAACTCAATAGGGTATGAAATAGTCATCCACATGGTTTGGCTGCAATGAGTTGGGAAAATGTGAGACAACCATGAAACATACTCTTTAAATAAGTCAGACATAACCACATGAGAACTAAATAGTTTCCCAATCCATCAAATTGAACCATAAAATTCAATTTCACCTATAATTTTTTATAAATACCATGGAAATACATACAATATAACTTTAATACTTAATAGGGATCAAATAGACATCAATACACATACAAATTCATCACAAACAACTAAAAAAACTAAAATTCACAATTCAAAACCTAACATCCCCTAGAAGCAATAGGATTAATATGAGAAAGATAAAGGGAGACTCTTCCCCCACATACCTCTCATGATACATCAACTACAATATCATTTCTACTTGTACATACTGAAATAACAAGGTATAATCAAGAATCTTAGTCTCCCAAAAAAGATACAAATCCTTTAAAACCATTTTATATAAAACTAACCAAGTTTTTCTTCTATTTGATGAACAAATCAGTTTTTCACAAGGATCGAAAATCATTCTTGATCCCATGGGTTAAAAAGTTGTTCTTGGGAATCATTGTAATCCCTTTGGGAATTATTTATACCTAATCAGAGATAAAATACAATAGAACATTATATAAATGAAACCAAAGTAAAAAAATGTCAAATTTTTCTAAAAAACCTCACTTATCAGATCAATTTTCATAAATATAATATTCATCCATAAATATAAACATACATAAAGGAATAAAGATATAAAAAATAAGTAAAATAGAAAAAAAAATTAAAATCGAGCTGATCCTGAAAATATCTCCTCATAACCTTCAGTTTCTCACAACAACCCAACTCACCCCTTCCTAATAAAGTGTAAAATTGGTGCTCATATATCATTATAAAACAATGAAATTAATTTTCCATAAGTATTCTTCTATAAAATAGAAAAAGTGTAACCATATAAGACGAGATTTATGAACTTCATTTCAATTTTTTAGAACTAAAATTGAGAATAAAAATAAATTGAAAAAAAAGCCTCAAAGAATTGGTAGTTATCTTTGGTAGAGAGAAAATAAAATCATTATAAGGTAAGAACTATTTATCACTCATTATCTCAATTTATTTATTCAATAAATTACTGAATTATTTAATTGTGAGATGCATAGAGAATAAAATGGATATATCACTAAGAGTGTGTGTGAAGTGTGGTGGGAGTATTGTAACCACATTCTCAAACCCTCTTCAAGAGTGGGATGAGTTATGTTATGAAGTCTTCTTCATAATTTCAAATCAATATTATTACCATGTTAACTAGAACATTATAAATCATTTAAACTAAATAACACATAAAAATAATCTAAAAAAACAAAAATAAATTTGATGATATAGTTATTTTAATTTTTTATCCCTAAGGTGATACTTCAAGGAATGTAAAACAATGATGTTTTGATGTAATAAAGAAATAACTATTAACTATATTTGATTAAAAAAATTAGTAAAGGCTCACATCTAGAAAAAAATTCAAATGCCTCAATCTTCATATCCACTCAATATGTCAAAAAAATATAATCAAATAAAATTATATTTTCGTATCCATGGTAATGAATATATTGAGTATATTTAGAAACATAATAAAAAATTGTGTTTTTCACTATATTCAGAATCCATCATAATGTTTCAATCAGCATTAATTTTCCTCACAATAATAAATTTTCTCCACAAATTCAAGATATGTCTAGCACTATCAATATCTTAGATATTAAATATTTTTACTATTACTCTTCTAATTTCATCAAGTTGATCTTACAAATATTAATCCATTGAATGTACAATATATACACCCCAATATTCCTAAAATTATTCAATAATAAATTCATGATATTATTTAATAAAATATATTTCTCATTCATTATTCAAGTCAAACTGAATATTAAATTTCTATAAATATCCATGCACACTAGGCTAAAAAAATATATCATTAAATATTTTGGTTTGATAGTACTTAAATACCAAAAATCATGGATTGTATATTTAAAATGATTAATATAACTATATATTTACAAGTTTATTGTTTCCAAAACATTACTTATAATGATATGGTTTTTATAAAAAATAGTGAAACCAATAACTTATTAATTATAGAAATATTATCCAGAAAAATGGTTTATACCTTATCTATCAAAATAATTTATTTCTACTTTTTCATAAAATGAACACTTCAAAATGCATGTTTTTACTTTATTGAAAATTTCTATAATTCCTAAAAAAATTCATCACCTTAAAACAACCATCATTATGATTAGAAGAGGTCCATCTCCTATTTCACTCACCATCTATATAAGTTATGATCGAGTACTTTTCCATAAACCAAAATCAATATCTCATGATTCCTTATTCCATGAAATAGACTATGGTTTGGTTAAATAACATCTATTTTCAAGGTATTTTCTCTATGAATATTTATTTCACTATGACAATAACCATGATTCCTTGTCATAGTTATGATGCCATGATGTGATCCCACATATTGTAGAGTTCCTTAATCATCATCCATAAAAACATTTTTAAATCATTCCATGTATTCTCTAATATTTTTCAAAAAAACAAATAATGTCAAATTAAAATAATTTAAATCAATTTTGATCCATATATTAATGAGAAATACAATATATTATGGAAATGATTAAAAAATTCAATTCTGATAAACCATCATCATACACTTAATTAACTCATGTTCCAAACATTTCATCTTTTAGGATTGATGGAAATTATACATATTCTAAATGGGAATAATTTTATTTATCATTCCTTATGATGTATCACACTCCAAATAAAAATATAATAATTAATATACCACTCTAACTCAATATGTGTATTGTGTAATGTCAAAAATAATAAATGAAGAAAGAACTATATTGCTAAATTGTTTCCTTTAAATATTAGCTCTAATGAACCACTTATAGATCACTAAATTCATGTGAATAATCCTATATTAAACCATCCACATAGTTATTCCACATAGATAGAATCTTCCCATTATACTAATAACCCTCTCTCAATATTTGATTTCTCACCCTTGATATGTCAATTACACTTAATTACTCTTATTTATATAATTATAATTTGATTATACATATTTTGTTCCAAAAAAACTAATTCTACATTCTCACAATTCATCATGTTCCCTGTTACACTTCACAATTTCCTCCTTTATTGAGAATAAAAAATAATGTTGTGACCTTTCAATCATGGAATAGAAAAATTAATCAATAAATGTGTATAGGGAGAGGGGATATTAAAAACCTACTCAATCCAAGGGAGGTGGTTGAACACTAAGATTAAACTGATGTTTCTAGAATTTAGGAATGAATAATGGATTAGAAAATAGTTTTACCACTTGGAAATGAATACTAATACAATCCACTATAATGACATGCCATTTTGGATCCTTTAAATTAGTATTATGTTTCACAACATGCTTCACAACAAACACCAAACTAAAATGAGAAATGTAATATTTCTAATTTATAAAATATTGGAATAAAAAAAAATAATAAATTAAGAAATATTTTAATCAAATATAAAATGAATAAAAAAATTTTAGCAGCACTAAATGTTTTAAAATATAACTTTTCAATAAAAGAAGTTTTCTATATATATATATATATATATATATTAAATATTCATTTAAAATTCATATCTATAAATTTTATAATATTATATTTTTAAAATGAAAATTATTTTTGAATTCCATATAATGTTTTTTTCATGTGGTGCAATTTTGAAATTTTTTTAAAATAATTTATTTTTATATGAATAATAAAAAATATCTTATCTGATAATATCTCAAATTTTATGAAGTTATAATAATAAAAGATTGAAATAAATGTTTTTGAAAGATTTTATATTTTAAAATATATATTTATAAAGTAATATAATTCATTTTAAAATACTATGTAAATTTTATTAAACCCATTAGTAATTTTTTGGAAACAAAAGTATTTTTTTACTCTAAAAATATTATTTTTTCTCATAAATTAATATGTTTGTTTTGTCAATTATAGAAATTATATTTATATAAATGGATATAATATTTTATATCCAAATGATAATATTATTTAATAGGATAAATTTCATTTTTCAATAAGAAACTATGATTGTAATTATTAAAGTTAATTACCATGGTAATGGTAAAAATGTTATTTTTAAAAAAATATTATTATCATTGTGTCATTTTTATATAATAATATAGATTAATATCTCCCAAAAATGAAATGAATATTATATTGTAAATTCTATATATATTATCACTCATTTAACTAGTAATGAATACTAAATAAGATTACGAACACTTAACTATAAAAAACAAAATTTGTCTACAAAATTCATTATAAATATATAAAAAATTTAAATTTTAATAATTATTTTGACATATTTAAAAATTTAATTTGATTAAATAGAGGTTATATTTGGGTTAATCACACATAAATTTAGTAAGACGGGTTATTTTATATTATATTATTGTGAAATATTATAACCTAGGTAAAAATGAAAAATTTAAAAATTGAAATCATTATGGTAAATTACTTTAAAATTGTTTAAAAATTATTTTCAAATTAGAGGTAAAGGGTTTATCAAAATTATATCATCCAAAAATCAGTTAATTTTATCTTTTATATCCTTTTAATTTTTAAAAGTTTCATTCCATTTTTAAAAAATAAAAGTTATTCACAAAAGTTCCATTTCTTCCACTTCCAAAAGTGGAACACCTATATCACTTAATGACATACATATTACATTTAATTTCATCTCAAAACTATGTAATTTCTCTCCTAATATAATACTCTCTAAATTTAATAAGAATATTTTCTAAATTTTTTAGATTCATCCCTTTATTTCAAAGAAACCATTCATGTGAAAGTTCAATCTCCCAACAGTAGTATTACTAAATTCTTATCATTTTCTTCTTAATATGTACCTTAAAAAATACCCTAACCATAATATTATAATTAATTTAGTATAATTATTATACTAAATAGTTATTATATTAAATAAATAATATTTATTTTTTTCTTTCCATCCACTTTTAAAAACAAAATAATCTTGATCAGTTATTTGTTCTGACTACCTCCATTACAAAATGATGTATTACAGTTTTCATAACCACCTATATTTATTGGATATAAGGATTTAATAGAAGAATAAATGTGAAATAGATAATATAATTATGAATTTTAATAGATATTTTATAATCCACTATCATTACCTCTCATTAGTCGAGAAATGAAAATGTTAATCGTGTGTTGTGTGGATTACTACCTCCCAAAAGTAACATTTTTTATCAGGATTTTCATTATTTATCCCAACCACTTAAAATATAATTAAAATAATTAATAAAATATAAATAAAATAATTATTATTTATTTATAATGATATTGTGTAAAAAAAACATTTTCATAACTATATTCACCCATCAAATTATGGTATGTTCATGTTTGGGCGGTTTAACCACAAACATGAACAATGTTGCAAAACACAATCATGGATGTCTATGGGAACTTAAATAATAATATTATTATAATTTAATAATCATGGAATGATTTTTTATGGTTATAGAGATGATATATTATGTATTTAATATTTTATTAAATTATCATCTTTAATCACTAAATTTTCTAAAATAATCTGAAACTGATTTTATTTTAAAAAAATAAAAATAAAACAATAATCGAATGAGATAAGAGAATTATACATCAATATAAGTTATAAATTCATATAAATTAAATGACATAGGAATAATAAACTTTTGTATAAGAACATATAATAATACAATAGTAACATAACTAGCTCTAAATGGTGAAGTAACTCTTACCCAATATTGAAAGAGGATAATAACTAACTAATAAACATTTAGGGAATAATTAAAATTTATGTTTATAAAAGGTTATTTATATGAATAAGGTAATTAAATATTTCATTAATATATTTAATTTTGTTTTATATAATATTCAATATCATTAGTGTAAGTGTGAAATTAAGGTAAGGGGTTATTTGTTTTAAATTTAATTCATTGAGACATATTTCTTATTAAGAACAAGGATATATTTGATATAGTTTGACAACTACCTAATAAATTTTTTTCGATATTCATAAGATTCATGGATTTTAAGAGACATATCATTTTCATTCTAAAAAATTCAATTGATTCAAATTTATACCAAAGTTTTAAGGGTTTTGTTTTCTGGCTTTAATATCTATAAGACATTTGATATTGGGTACCATCATTTATCTTATATGGTGTAATCACGACACTATTTCCTTCAATTAAAATGAATACCTTTTCATTCATGAATTTTTAATTTCAATTTCATGGTAACTCAATTAATCTTATGGTTCCATTGCTTTATGTTTTTTTGGAATCTAATTTTTTATTCATTGAGTTATGATGGTTCTTCTTGAACTTATTTCATATAAGTTAGGAACATTCTTCTCTTCGATTTCATTATTGGTATTCTATCATTTTTTTGGAATTACCTTTCTACCATATTAACCTATATCTAAATACCTATTTATTTATGAATTATGGTATCTTTAAAGGATTTTGTTAACTAAAATTTACTTTCTATTAGTTATAATGATATTTATTGAGCATAATTATATTATATTTATTAAATTTTTTGTATTTATAGATGGATTTTTTAATTTTTATTTTCATTATTCCCAAAAATATTTTCAATTAATACTTTTAAACTAAAATATGGGTCATGTGACCTCTATATTTCTCCTATCAACATTAAAAATTGAATTTTCACTATAAGTATTTAAAAAGTGGGTTTAAAATAAAGGTATTTCAATATAACCATGTGGTTTTCAATCCATTAAAAATGAAAGGTTTTATTATCAAATACACATTTATTTTTGATAATATTTATTTAATTTCAAGGATATGTTATTTTTCATTCATTTTGGAAAGTAAATGTTTTCAAAATGTTTCCACTTTACCTTTTTGAAACCATTATATCACTTTCAAGTCTTCTTTATTAAATATTATTTTAAAAAAATAAAACATTTCTTAAATGAATTTATTATAATTTTTTCAATGGTTTATGCTTTTTTAAAGAATATCTATTGAAATTTTCAACCAAATATTTATTTTTTAATTTCCATATTTTTAGTTTCTAAAAAGTTCTCTTTCCAAAAATAACTTTCCAAAGTGTTTGTAACTTAATATTTTCACACAATGTTAAAAGTGTTTTCCAAAAAATTATTTTAGGACATCACTAACATTTCCTCTATACATATAAAGGAATGATTTCCTTTGATGTTATTTTTCATGAATCATGTTATAAATTTTCTATTTTTTTTGTGGTGATTGAATTATGGGTTTCAACCATTTACATTGCTATGGATAATTTTATTTATACCATTAAAAAATCATTGGATCCCCATTTTCTTTCCTAGAGTTCATCATGTTATAGTATATTATTTATTTTATATATGGTATGTAAGTGTGCATATTTTCATTATGATATGGTTTGGATTTGATAAATCTATGGGGCAGTTTTTGTTTGATAAATCCCTTTGACAGTTTTGGTCTGATAAAAAACCTCATATTGTTTCATTCTAATAAATCCATAAGATGATTTGGATTTCATAATGACCTAAAACTATTTGGATATAATAAATACCTAACTTGGTTTGAGTCTAATAAAACCCTTAGATGGGTTGGGTATGATAAATCCATGAGATGGTTTGTTTTTTAGGATTCCCTAAGATGATTTGTGTCTATTAAATCCCTACAATAGAATGGTTTAAAGATTAATATATCATCATATAAGGATATTAAGTTTAGAATTTTTTTACAGAAAAAATAAATTATAGAAATTTAATTTTTTCAAAACAATATTAATTTTCATTTTTTTGTCACAACATGAATAATGGAATTTTTATTTGTTTTGAATGTTGTAATTTTTAAATTCTAATGTTTGTGACATTGTTATTTATTACTCTATGTTTCATGGTCATGATGTATTTATATTTTATATGCCTATTATTATGATCTTTGATTCATGTTTATCATCTCTTGATTTAACTCTATTTTTTCATGATATATGTTTGTACATTTATGATTACATGTCCTTTTATCATGATTTATGGATAACTATTATTGTTAAATTTTCATTTATAATAAGAAATTTCTCTCCTTACCATGTTTTCTCATATGCTTATAATCTAAAACTTGAGGGCGTGTTGATAAATTTTTACCTTACTGATCATTTTATCACACCCATTTATTATTATTCAATTATTCAGGTTATAAATATTATTTTAACATATGTTAAGTATAAAATGGAGTGTACTATAGTTTTATTATGAAGAAATGTGGACATGATTTGTAAAATAATAATTCTATGTAACTATTCCACAAGTACTCTAAACCAAAAGGTTCTATGAGTTATATTTTTTTTAATATGCAATACTAAAGATAAATATATTTAATTTTATCTCGGAACATCTCACTGAGTATCAAATTTTATTTTTAAAAGAATTTTTTAGCACCAAACTCAGGTTTTTGGGGTTTGAGTGCCTTAGTTGGTATCAACTGAAGATTTATTTATTCTTTGGGACTAGATTAGTTATTTCAGATTATGACTAGGGAAATTTATTGAAAAAATATATGAATATACCAGGGGTAATTCTATTTATATAATAACATCGCAATGATTGGTAACAAAGATATTACATGGTTATCTTAGCAATTAAATCAATTTCTACATACTATAATAGTATATTCCCTCAAGAATAGATTTACCTAGTTTTAATAACCCTAGAAAGGGTAGATTGGGTATTGACTTGATTATTAGCTAATACAAGGAAAATTTTCCATAATGAACATGTGGTTTGACACTCCAATTAGATATGTTGTGGTTAATCCATATTCTCACTAATGAACCATTTTGAAGGATTGAGGTATGATATTAATTTATTAGGTTAGAGAATATATTAAATATATGTCCATGGAAAACTAAGGCTTGAAAAAAGGAGTCATAAAATGAATCAATGGTATCATATAAAAAACGAAGGTGTCATAGTTGGGGAAAACTTCATATTGATGTGGATCATGGAATTAAAGATAAAAAAAATTATATATCTAAAAGAAAATGTGTCTTATAACTTAATGTGAAAGAATAATTGAATGGTTGAGGGTCTTAGTATATGCATGTTATGGTAGAGATGGTGTTCTTCCTAGTCAATCCTATGGTCGTGATGTTGATTTCTTTATACCATTATCTATTATCATTATTAAGTAATATTTAACGATTATATTCAGGTATATTATAAAAGTTATGAGGATTATGTGAAACATTTAAGAACATTTATTGTATTTTTTTCTTAAATGTCTTATAAACATATATTAACTAGTTTCAATAGCCTTGAAATGTGATTTTAGGATAAGGTTATATTTTTTAGGACAACTATTAAAAAACATATGATTTTGGGATGCATAAAATATGAGTTTAAAATATGGTTGATGTGGATATAATAAATGGTTTATTTATTTTGAAAAATCTTTGTTAGATAGTATCGATAGAATTTGAATTGATTATTTATTTAATAAAAATGTTATTAATGATATTTTAAGTGAATCTCATCGCATTTTTTTAATTATGGAATATATTTCATACTTTGTGATTTTAAGACCAATAGATTAATATAATTTGAGACTTAAAGGTAATATTAATTTTTGGATGAATATATGGTACTAATATGGTTTTATATCTTGGAGATTAAAATGGTGTTGTAAAATTAAATTATGGAGAATGTGTTTTTTGGGTATATACATACTTGGGTATATTTGTAGAGAATTGTCCTGAGCTTCCATATACATGACACTAGAATTGAGTTTTCACAATGCGCAAATGGAAATCCCAATCCCCATGAGTTGGACACCAGTGTAAGGGAATCACTAGAATCCCATTAGGAATTATTTATCCCAAATCATATATTAGTGATAGTTTAAAATTATATAAAATAAATCAAAAAGAAGCAAAAAAATGGATTAAAACCAACCACATTCCTCTAGCCCATTTTTATAAATATACCATTTATCCATAAATCAAAAAATACAATAAGGAAAAAATAGATGCAACACTAACAAAAAATATAACAATAAAAGACCAACTAGATCAGAGACTGAAACCATCTCATTCTAGTCATCAATTCCTCACCACAAATCAACTTAACCCACACTGACCTTAAAAAGCATAAATAAAGATTAAAACATGAAGCCTAAAAGAAATATGTGTAAGATAAAAAATCCAATGGTCAACACAACCCACTGATATTGTGTAATTTTTTTTATAAGTAATTTTATAAATATTAATTTTAAAATAAATTATAAAGATGGATTCTCAAATATAACTTATGAAAAAACAAAAAAAATAACTAATGACCTTTCAAAATTTTCACATTGTTTTCTTAAACTAAAAACACAAACGTCAATAACGTTTCCATAGGACCATTAAATTTTTAAACCACACACTAGTTAATATATCTCAAATCAACTAAATTGTTTTATTTAAATGAAAATGGGAAATTTATGAACATATAACCGATTGAATCTATATATAAACCAAAACACCAATTTTTAATTTCACTTTAAAAATCCACAAAATAGTATTTAAATTCAATATAGGTTTTCCATATATATTTGAAAACTCGTTTTCCAATGTAAATAATCTAAAAACATGCAAGAATCATAACAAATCCACTTTCTTCCATTATGAGTAAGTCTCCATCCAAGCTATCAACTATGAAAAATATTTCATTTTATTTGGAGAACTATCCACTATAACATGGAATAATAGGATTTCAAGATCCCTTGGAATGAAGAGGGGGATCTTACCTTCACTTACATTGGGGTCCCACATTTTTTGAAGAATGCTAGAAGATTACACCATGAAAGTATTTTCTCCTGAATCATTAATCTAATGTCAAAATTGAAAGGAAATGATATGTCCCTAGCTGGAAGAGTGTGACTGTTCAATTCAATAAACACTTCAAAATTTGTATTTTATTTTCTATGAATATATGGATCAAAATCATTATCATAAAGCTTCAACACATGACCCAAAACTTTAATTGGATTGGACCTAATCATGAAAAGAAATTTATTACAATTTCTAGAAATTATTTTATTAGTCCTACGGACATGGGGTGACATTCCATCAAAGATCATCGAATTTTTAATGATGAACTTCGTACCAAATTTACTTTGAAACTTATGACATATAGTGATATATCTCATCAGTTTATATCTAACATATTAAATAAAAGGTTGTTGAATGGGTATCAATATTAATATTCTATGTACACTTGTCCTACCATAAGGAATACCTATACTGATCTGATAGTAGGCTCCAAATTTTTTGTCTTAAGGTTGTAAAATCATAATTTATGGAGTATTAAATGGCTTGAAAACCCACTTGATGTCACCATTAAAGTCTCTACTAATAGACAACAACTATCCACTGTTGTGTTATTTGACATTAATCCCTAATAGAGCATGATTATTCCCCATTATATATCTCTTTAAACATAGTAAAACACTTTTATATAAAGGTACACCTTCATATGGATTCTGAATAGTAATGTCTAGTTTAATAATAAATGATTATATGGAACCAATTGGAAATTTACTATTTTCACTCCCCCTTGGCTATCCAAACATAGGGTTCCATTTATCCAGTATTCAAGGTCATCACTTAGGTGAAAATTCTAGAAAGATAAGCTCCCCATACTTAGAAAAATAGTGATTTGGAGTTTAGTTATCTTTATAATGTCTTATATTTATAGGGAAGGAATAAAACAATCACCACATATTTGAATGAGGTGGTTTCAAATCCAAATAATAGGACTACTTGTAGGAATATTTTGGAATCACAATCTACCGGAATAACCATGTTTATTACCTATTCATGTCCATTGGTGATACTTCATGTAGTAAATAGATCTAAACCAAGTTGATTGTAACATCCTTATCTACAATTAATTACACTAGAGAATCCATTAGTGATATGATCTATGTATTCAAGCTCCCCTCCATTCACATAAGCATAATTTCCATGAACTGGTATGTATTTGATTTATCTATAATTGAAACAGGTTCAGGGGAAAACTAATTTTTTAATCTCGATATACTTTGTTTTATTGGTGTTCATGGTAGGGTAATAAGTTCATTGGTGATGAAATACATATTATAGACTCCTCTGATCCCCTCATAGAGAAAAGTGAATGTCTATGGTACATCTTCTGGGGTGTTATGCCTCTCTGGGTGGGGAGGTGTCTTTATCAATCCTCATGTCATTATAATGGGATTCTTCTATCACTATGTTAGGAAAGGTAATGCATACGAGGCCAAAAAATGAACCATGATAGAAGATATAAAAAAATTTGATCATTACTAGGATCACATTTGGATTGAGTTGGATTGAATACTTTTTATTGATGCCCTAAGGTAAAGAACCAAGAATTTTCTAAGGAGTTTTCTTCCAAATTGGATTAAATTTATTCAAATATTTGTTATCTCAACCTAATGATTTCATATGCTTATAGGGAGGCCAATAATGTGTTGGATCCATGTTTTAAGATGGATACAATAGAGATGAGATCGATGTGGACCTTTAGGATTCATGAACGCTTCTTCTATTTGGTTGATGTGGATATATAGGGTATTATTCATTACCTCCTATTAAAAAACCCTTTTAATCCTTGACTCTCATTTATTTAAATTTTTTAATAAATTTTAGGACCATTCTTTCTTGGATCTTAGACCTTTTGAGTAAAAAGGTATATGTAATAAATGGTTCCGCAATAATATAAGCATGGGGAAGTGATATAATAAGTCACTAGAACAAAATACATTATATTAATAGTAGATAAAGTGATATAATATTAATTAGGATCTACCTTTGATCCCCAAAAATAAATGTATCTAAGCATTCAAGAGTTCACCACTCACAAACTACTTTTTGTCCAATTCTAGTGTTCAAACCACAAGTTATCCAACTACCCCACACAAGCATCATTATGATGGCGCCCCCTACTATCCCTAATTCCTAGAATAAATAGAGGGACAATAGAGGTGTTTGAACCAACTAGTAAAATAAAATTAGATGTCCCACTTACTACCAAGGTTACCATGTCCAATAAGGAAGTGAGGAAAAGAACACACGATCCATGATTAATAAGAAAGGAACAATCATTGAATGACCCTCACCCCCAACTACCTCATTATGAAAACCCTACATATTTCCCATACATGAAGGAATAATCAATTATATTCCCATACAGTATGAGCATCGAGCATCATAAAGTGATATATAACCCACACATTGTGTTATCATGTAAAGGATGAAATATGGAGGTGTCTTCACATCAATCATTTAAAACCATTGTTCCAACCAGGAATTACACACCATAACATGGATTGTAATTAAATGATCATTTATTATTAATCAAACAACACTTTAAACATTTATAAATGTTTAGTGAAATCACTCACAGCATTTAAAATTTTCAAAGATACCCTTAAATCATCAGTCTTCTTTCTTAAAATACAAAAAAAATAAAAATTCTATTTATTTCCTTCAAAACCTGTTTTTGGATCCATTAATTAGTTTTTAGAAGTGGTATTCCCTACACACATTTCAAATGAACATTTTAAATTCATTAAAATCCACCCTTTTAGATCAATTTTGAGGTTAACACCAAACCTTAAAAAATCTATAAAACATAGTTTTCCCTTATTAAAAACAAAAACTAGATGAAATTACAACATGCATCATGAAAACTATTTCAAAGAGTCCCTTAGGACTTCCAATAAATCATATCACAATATAAATTTCCATTTTAAATATGAAAACACGGAATTTATAAAATAATCCCTTTATTATATGATCAAATCAAAATGAAAATATTGTAAATAATCAAGAGGATATCACATATATTCAAACATTCAAAAAGATATGAATTTATAAAGCACAACAATTCATTGAATTTCAAATAAACCAATTGTGTAGAAAAAAATTCTTGGGAGAAGTGGTATCTAAGATGAAACATGTTACCTTCAATAGTGAACACCCAAGCATGTAATAAAACCTTTTATATAATCCATAAGATACCAATTCTATAGGTTTGAACCACCTTAAACCCAATTGATATATTTCAATATAATCTATGATTCTAGGAGGAATTTTAAACCTATAAAATATTTGAAAAGGCATATTAAAGGATTAATAGAGGAATAAATATGATGGAATAAATAGAAAAACACCAGTGAAAGGCCATTAATCAAGGTTGATGAGGTTGGGGATCCTGCTTATAATCCCATGGGTTAGACAATGAAAATGAGGGAGAATAGGGGAAAATCCCCTTTTATCTTGACAAATTAACTTTTAGGAAATTTCCAAAACTTTAACACCTAGGCCAGCTATACATTTTTGCCTCATGGATTTCCAAACCCTACACAAACCACGTGTAGTCCCCTACCTTGTCCATATGAAATAAGATTTTTTGGTCACATGGTTTATATTACAATTCACGAACTGTTCATTTAATACTTACAAGGAAAAAAATAACTACATGATTTGTGGGATGTTCCATAAGGTTTGGAAAACCATGAAAAAAAAATTCAAATAACTCTATCACCATGATAGGATCCTATGAATGGGAATAAAATATTTTATCCTAACTATGAAGGGTAACAAACATTCTTCATTTGTAAAACCTCCAAAAAAAATTAATTTCATCAATATATCTATCAAAACCTAGAAGGACCCAATATATGATATAATATAGAAAATTGATCTCTCCATTGACATATGGGTGTCATAATTCTTCCCACCGTGAAATTTTCTTCTCCTAAAGTGTCTATGTTCAAAAAAATTATGATAAAATGAATGATCAAAAAAACTCAAGAGGAACACTAAGCTCAATCTGATCTTAAAACCAAAATAATATTATCCTCAAAATGATTGAATAAATCAATCAAATTATATCCATATGCCTCTAAACACAACCGAAACAAGAACCTATTCCAATAAGTCCTTAAAAATAAATGGAGACCTAACACGGTCTCTGTTCTATTTATAGTTCCTCTAGTATGTTGGAACCATAAGAAACTGAAGAGAGAAACATCCTTAGATAATGGGTCCACTATGAGGAACACTCACTCCCAAACCAAGAACTTCCAAACCCAAGTATGGAAGAAAAACTGAAATTGTCTTCAAAATAACAACATGATATCCCAGTATGGGCCACAATTCATACAGATAACCCAGGGTTAAAACTGGATCACCGACGCATGGTGGGTCCTGAACAGTCTAATTAAAACACCATTATTACACCAAATCTATAGGTAGATCACAAACCCTAGATACTAAATCGCAGAAACAATGTATTTATCATGTCTAAGAAATGTCGAGCATAAATGATCACCCAAAATAAAGATCACAAAAAAAATTCATGAAAGGATCACCCAAACAACAAGGCACATGCAAATGGAACTCACAACCAACCATAAAATCCACCCTAGAGGGTTATTAAACAAATGAAACAAGTCATACTAGGAAATTACATACAAATCCATCCACTAGAAATATCTAAAAATGGAACCATACACAAAATTACTACAACAATATCTAAATCTATAGAATCATATGTAATATTACAACCATAAAAGGTAAGGTCCCAAAACAACATGCCCACAAAAGTATTAAACCAAATACCTCATTCAAAAATACAGCATACAAAACATATAAATATAACCTAAGAGTAAAAAATAGATGAAAAATCCATGATATTTATTATATTAGGCCTTATATTTCACTTGATTCCCACACTGGAATCACACAAGATATCTCTTCTTCTTATTAGAAATAAAATTTTCACTAAACTCTAGCTCATCCTATTTATTCTCCTCACTCAAAAATTTATTCCAATATAAACTGGATAGAACTAATTAATCACCCACCACTATTTTTTGATATTGGTTAGCTTCTAAATTAATGGCCCTATTGAAAACCTTGTAAAAGGATGTAATACCATATGAAAGTACAGATGATATTAATTTCTTGTAAATACCACCTCAACTGAAATAATATTTTTTAGCATAATTAATGACCAGACTCAAAGAAAATATAACCAACTCTAAAATGTAATCACTTTACTCCCTCCTTGATCAATCACCTTGATGAAGGATAAAAATCTCACATTCTCTCTCCCATTTACCACCATTGTGAAAGAACCAATAGGAAAACACTCTCCTGAAAAACTATGATGACATGCCTTTAAGTAGCTATGAGGTCACCATATACTCCCACAAACTCTGCTAAAAATGATAGGAATGATCTCAAACAATCATACCCATGAGAATTTTTGTGTTTTGTGAGATTCAAAGATAACATCAATATATTCCAAAAATTTCACCATTTCTACTAACCCTTTATAATCGTTGAAAGAATTTGGATGCTAATTCATGAAGTCCAATAGGGGGTCCAAGCACAATGAAGTTCCATGTACCCCACTCCATTCGTAGTTTGGGAAGATACCACTACTTTAAAGATTTTTTAAACCTCAAAGGATTAATAAAAAACAATAATAATATAGGAAAAATATTAATTAATTCTTTAAACATAAGAAAAATGATCTAATAATATACTTAGAATCAAGCCAAACAACACACCATCAAGAAAGGAGCACAACATTCACATTAGTAAATAAATATTTTATTTTGAAATCATTTAATTTTACCAATGAATTTTGAAATCATATTCCACCATAGTGTACAATTTAAAACCAATAAAACTCAATATTTAAAAAACATCCTTTTTGGAACACACATTTCCCAAACAAGGCATGGCACAAAAATTTCATTCAAAATTGAATATTGTTTTGAAAACCAAAAAATTTAAAAAATGATCATAAAAAAATTATTCCATTTTCAAAACACATTCCAAATATGTTTATGAAAAAAAGACTATTTTTTATTATAAAATTAATCCAAACAAAACATCTTTGAAATAAAATTCATTCTCAAAACCCCAAGTAAGAAAATTTAAAATAATATAATTTCCTTTAAACAATTTTACAAACACTTTAATGAAACCATTTTTTTATAAAACCATTCATTAAAACCAAGGTAACATCATTTATTCAATTATTTTTAGAATTCTTTATTAAAAATAAAAATTTCACAAATTCTATAAGTTTTTTCAAAAAAAAACTTCTAAAATAAAGTGTACTCAAAAAACCATAGAAGCATTCCAGGAAGATATAAAATAACAACATCCAAACTATATTAAAATACACCCCAATACTAATCCAACTATTGAGAATCAATATAAGAGAAATATAGAACAAATATGATCTAAAAAACACAATAGGGTATGAAATAGTCATCCACATGGTTTGTCCACAATGAGTTGGGAAACTGTGAGACAACCATGAAACATACTCTTTAAAGAAGTTAGACATAACCACATGAGAACTACATAGTTTCCCAAGCCATGAAATTGAACCATGAAATTAAATTTCACCTATAATTTCTTCTAAATGCCATGGAAATACATAAAATATAACTTTAATACTCAATAGAGATCAAATAGACATCAATCCACATACAAATTCATCATAAATAACTAAAAAAACTCAAATTCACAATTCAAAACCTAACATCCCCTAGAAGCTATAGGCTCAGTATGAGAAAGAGAAAGGGAGGCTCTTCCCCCACATACCTCTCATGATCTATCGACTACAATATCATTTCTACTTGTAAATACTCAAATAACAAGGTATAATCAAGAATCTTAGTCTCCCACAAAAGATACAAATCCTTTAATACCATTTTATATAAAATTATCCAAGTTTTTATTTTATTTGATGAACAAATCGGTTTTACACAAGGACCAAAAAGCATTCTTGATCCCATGGGTTGGAAAGTTGTTCTTGGGAATCATAGTAATCCCTTTGGGAATTATTTATACATAATCAGAGATAAAATACAATGAAACATTATATAAATGAAACCAAAGTAAAAAAATGTCAAATTGTTCTAAAAAACCGCACTAATCTGATCAATTTTCATAAATATAAGATTCATCCATAAATATAAATATACATGAAAGAATAAATATATAAAAAAACTAATAAAAATAGAAAAAAATAATTAAAATCAAGATGATCCTAAAAATATCTCTTCATAACCTTCAGTTTCTCACAACAACCCAACTCACCCCATGCCAGCCTCATTAAAAACCTAAATCCAGCTGAAAACATGTAACATAAAACTCATAGGAATGAGAAAAAAAATTATTAGGTCACCAAAACTAAATATGACTATGGAATAAATTTCATTATAATATTCATAAATTTATGTTTGAAATTAAATAAGAAATTAGAATTTTTAAATATAATTTATAAAAACCAAAACAATTCCTTAAAATAAAAACACAAACATAAAAATTATTTCCACTAACCATTTCAAAACCACACACCCACTATCATTTCTGAAAATTCCTCATTTGTATTATTTATATGAAAATTTTTAATTTATGATTATTTAACCAACTGAAGCCATCTATGAACCAAAACACCCATCTTGAAATCCACTTTAAAAACTAACAGAATAGTTATTGAATTTAGAATAGGTTTTTTTTAATTAAAATTAATTTTCCATTGAAGGAAACCCAATACACAAAGATCACGAATAACAATAATGGAATCATTTAGAACCTAGTGTATAATAAATATATACATGAAATAGTGACATGACAATATAATAATGTGGAAGAGATATAATCAATCACTATATCAAAATAACCTAAATAAATAACTGATCGAGAAAATGAATTTTTCATTGGATATAACATATATCCCTAATATGAGAAACGTCTAACATTTTAAGAGTTCACAGCTCACAAACCATCTATTGTCCTATGTTGATGTTCAAATAATAATTCATTAAAATAAAATATACATTAATCATTGAAATTAAATCCCTTACCATACCATTTTCTCAGAACGAATGGAGGGATTCTAGTGGTGTTTGAACCAACTAGTGAAAAATAAATAAATCTCTCACTTAGTAAATTGGTTCCCATAACCAAGAATAAAGTTAGGTGAAGAACATCCATGACTTTATTAACACTCGAGGTAGAAGAAATTACTATCCATCACCCCCAAAATGAATATCCCCACATATATCCCATGAAACCTAGTGTAAATAATCATATTTCCATAAAAGGGTGGAAACAAGCTTCATAAAGTGATTAACATCCCACACTAGATGTAAACAAGTCAAGTAGGAAATCAAGGGGTGTATTTCACAATAAATGTTTACAACCAATGTTCCAATTGAAATTTTAACCCCAAAATATCTCTTAAAATGAAAATCATGTTCCCATTTCACCAAATGAGAAATTGATTTTTTTTAAAGAATATATGAAATACCTCACACCATTTAAACATTTTAATTATATCCTTAAAACATGGGTCTTATTCCTTAGAATAAAAAATAAATACATGTCCATCCATTTCTTTCAAAAAATCATTATAGAATCATTGATTAATTTTTACAGGTTGTAAATCCCACACACATTTCAGATCAACATTTGACATTCATTAAATAACCCCCCTTAATAAATAATTTTTAGTTAAACGCCTCACTTTAAAACAGAAATCTCTTTAAAAAATATTTTTCAACTCATTGACAACAAAAATAGCATTAAAATCAAACATACATAATGAAAACCATTATAATGATTCCCTTATAGATTTTATAAAATATTATCATAATAAAAACTTCCAGTTAAAACATAAAAACATGTAATTTTTTAGATAATCCCTTAATTCCATGCTCAATATAGAATGAAATTTTTTATATATTCACACCTTTATACAAAATGTATTTAGAAATAAAAAATAATACATTTAATTCCAAAATGAATAAATTTCATATAAACACCTACTTGGAAGAAGTGGTTTCAAATCTGAAACACGTCACCTTCAACAAAGAAAAACCAAGAATGAAAGAAAAATATCTTATACAAGACATAAGAGGCCAAACCACTAGGATATAATAATCCCAAACTCAATCTATATCATTCACAATGAACTATTGTTTTGTAAGGAAGGTAAAACGTTGGAAAGTGATATAATGAAGAGTATATGATAATGAGAAGAATAATTACACTGGAATTACTTGAAAAACACCAAAGTAACACCAAAACAACATGATGTGGGAGGTTGTAGATCCTTTTTTTTGGATCCTATAGGCTAGCTGATAAAAAATTGGGATATGAGAGGTTAAAAACCTTTTTATTAGTCAATTAAAAATTGGAAAATTCTAAAAAAAATAACACCATGGAAAGCTTCACTGTTTGGCCACACGGTTTTTCAAAATGTGCACCAACCATTATAGGCCTATACCTAGGATAAGAGAACTCACATGATATAGTTGCATGGTCTTCCTGATAATGTGACAACCATACACTAGCCACTACCAAGTCCAAAATGAAACATATAGTTTTTAAGATTCTTAGCATGATCTGAAAAACCTAGTTGAAGCCATGCAAGATGGCTCTTTCACCATGATAGGATCCTATACATGATAACTATATGGTTTCTTCTAACTATATGGGATAACATTGATTCACTTAAAAAACATAAAAAACAATTTCTTTTATACCAAACACTATATAAACCCCTAACTACCAAATATAATATAATATAGATTAAATTTGTCACTATAGTGTTAATTTGGTGTCATAATATGATTCTATGAAGGATTAATGTAGTTTGAGGAAAGATATGTAACTTATATGACCTAAGAGAGTAAGGTAGATATAATATTTAATGTTATATCTCAAATGATAAAAATGTTAAGATTACCCTCACCTACTTTTATTAGTGATTAATAATTAAAATTTTAAGAATGTAAATTATTTGTGGTGGTTAAATGTAATGAATTAAGATTTTGGATTCATTAAATTAATACTATCTATGACATATTTCTATAAATGAAAAATAAAACTAAAATTATACATGGAATTTTTATTATTATAAAAATTTAATAATAATAATAAAACTTTTAGTGAGTAAAAAACTATTTATTAATTTAGAAAATGATTAAAAATATGATTAGGAACACATAAGGTTTTAAAAAGACATTTTTTTCATAAAATTAGTTTTTATTTATATATATTGAATCTTCATTTAAAATTTATATTTTTATATTTTTTATTTTTTATTTTACTAAATGGACTATATTTAATATTTCCACATAGCAAAATTATATTAGGGTTCTTTTTTATATTTTTAAAAAACAACGATTTTTTAAGAGAATAGTAAAAAAAATAATGATTTTATTAATACCTTCATTTAATATCATTATAAAAATTCAAAAATTAATTAAAAGTTTCTAAAAAAATTATATATTAAAAAATATATTTATTAAGTAATATAAATCATTTATAGTCTATTAAACCCATGTGTAACATTTTGGAAATGTAAGTGATATTTTACTCTAAAACGTATTTGTATTTTCTTATTAAAAAAATCAATTATAAAAATTAAATATATCAAAATGGGTTTCAATTTATAGATCAAAATGGTAATATTATGTGATATGATCAATTTCAGTTTTTGGCATAATTGAACGATCACTAATATTAATGTTAATGACCATCACAATGGTAAATCTTTTATATTCAAATAATTGTTTCATTAACATAGTGTAATTTTTATCTAATAAAATAAAGTAATATCTCATAGAAAATAAAATTAATATATTTTTTGGACCTATGTATAAATATGTTATCAGTAATTCAATTGATAATTAATACTAAATAATATTATAGATACTTAATGGTATAGACAAGAAGTTATTTTAAAATTGTTTTTTATATATTAAATTTTTTAATTTAATTTTTTTTCTATTATTCAAAAAATTTAGTATCTTAAATTGATGTTAAATTTTTATTCATCATTATAAAAAAATTTAATATAGGTTATTTTATAATATACTTAGTTATAATCTAGTTTCCATAGTAAAAAAGTAATATAATATCTAGACCTAATCATAAAGAACTTGAAACATGTTTAAAAAATAAGCTAAAATTAATGTTAGAGGCTTTATTGACCATATAAAATTCCAAAAAACATTATTTCTTTTTTTTGGAGACTTTGACCATTGAATAGTTTCATTAAATTATAGTAAAATAATGGGTGTTCTCAAAAGTTGTTTTTTCCTTCCATTATAAAATGGGAACACTTCCAACACATCATGTCACACATATTCTATTGAATTTATTCTTGAAAAAATAACATATTTCATCCCCAAGAAACTAATATAATGTTCATATCCCTGTAGCCTCAATTAGTTATTCATACCCCTTAATTTCCAATGAGACATTAAAGAGAATTTTCAAGGCCAAAACATGATTATTACTTACTTCTTATCCTAATTTTCATAATATTTCTCTTCCAAAACTATAAATACATGTGTTTTCCCGTTCTTTAATATGCATGTGGAATTTGATTTTATTGTCTTGGGTAATATTTAAGTGTAAAATGGTCATTTTACCTTAGATTATGATATCATAGAATTTTTATTACCTCTTTATTGGTTCCAAAATATTATGTTTACCCTAGGACATGAGATTAGTTGAAGTCTAATCCATTCAATTTTTCATGGATTGTATAATATTTAATTAGATAAATATTAATTATTCATTTGAATTCATTCATTTATTTTTTAAATGGAATATGGGACTGAGATTCGGACCCCCTTATTGAGTCTTGAATGGGTGGTTTTACCAAGGTGATACATAACCTCAAGTCGGGCACTGATACAAAGGTCAATCCCATTTTATGCTTATTTTTATTTCTATTACCTGTCCCTTTTTCCTTTTTACACCTACTGATTATATTAATGAATACCTAAGGGGACTCCCTCTTTTGGGTCTTCATTTGAGAGATAAAATGGGGGATATTATAGGGGATCATATAGGGGATCCACTGTAGGTATTGGTAGGGTGTCAGGTGGTGTGTCTCACTAATATGTGATAAAACCCTTTTCGTTTTATAGTAAGTAATAGGCCATTGGTTTTGATTTTTTTTTTTTTTGAAAAATCCCTATATTGTAGTTTTTTTATGTCTTAATATTACTTTCTTGTTTTTAGGGGACCTTAAATAGATGATCTGGTGTGTGTTTTTTGTTGAATCAAGTGTTCATGGGAATCATAATGGTTTTTTTATCTAGAAAACATGACCACACAACATGTTTTTCTAGGAAAAATATCGTGTGTTATTTTTTTAGGTGTAGGGATGAATATGTGGGTTACACTGTGTGTGTGTGTGTGTTTGAGTCGTGACATGTATAACCTCTAAGGGTGTGGCTAGGGGAATGACCATACACCCTATATTAAGGTCACATGGTTTTATAGGATACATAGATAGATCCCAAGTGTAGTATATGGAACAAGGTAATTTAGATGAGTGGGCTTGAAATTATGTAGCCACATTGTAATGTACCCCATGTGGGAGTCAGAATATATGTGTTTAGTGCATGGATTGTAGTTGGGTGTTCTTGTAGGTTAGTTAGGCTAAGGTGCATGGGTAAGTACACATATATAGTACAATCCATGTATGGTTTAGTAATTTCATATACATTGTAATGTAAACACTATGTATGCATGGATAGATGTAAAGGGATACTTCCATGAGGTACCCTCAATGTACTTGAAGTATTTGATGTATACTTCGTCATTTAGGGTATTTTTAGGTATTTTAACACTATAATTAGAATAATACATGTAAGTAGTACATTATGATTCTTTATGTATGTAAAATGTGACTTTGGAACCTATAGTGTGTTTGGAGTACTTTTTATAGGTGATTCAGGGTGATCAAGTTATGGTGGAGAGTATCTTTTTCCAGTAACTGAATCTATTAGTGTATTGAGAGAGAGATATGGGATGAGACCCAGGTGAGGGTTGAGATAATTATTAGGGATTTAGAATATGATTACCAGGATACTTTGAATAAGGGACTATGAAAATATCCATATATTTTTTGAAAACTTTATAACTCAAGATAATGGATGGGTTGTGTTTTTGAGGGATTACTGTAGATGAATGCAGAGGTGATATCGGCATAGGGATTCTCATTTAACTAATTCCTATTAGGTTTATAAATTAATTATTTTTAGAACATGATGAAATGATATTGATTTTGTGGGGGGTTAATCTATCTAAGTGTCGGTTTTTGACCTAATAGATTAGTTAGTGAGTGAGGGACCCTCATGAGTTATCATAACGATAATAATGTTGGGGGAACCTTGTTGGTGCCCGATGATGTGAGGACCTAGTTGATGGTGTTTTTTGGGTGATGGGTAGATATGGTTATGGGTTTCACCTCATAACCCATACCTTATATGTGAGTCAGTTGGTTTTGGACAGTAACAATGGGTTTGTGGATTCGATAACCCTTGATTAAGTGCTTTAATGATGTTTTTGCAAACACCTTGGGGAAGTATTTAATTATTTGAGATGGTAAGATCCCATTAGGGTAGAATTTTTATGTTTTGAAAACCTCCCATAGGTGTGGTATTTTATTTATGATTTTATAAATACCCTTAGGGTCATATTAGTTTTTTTGTTTTAGAAAACACTCTTAGGGGTGATATTTTATTTATGTTTTTGAAAACACCCATAGGGGTAGTATTTATTTATATCTATAAAATTTCCTTGGGATAGTCTGCGATATTTAAATAAGAAAAAACATATAGTTTTGTTCTGTGATATTTTAAGATATTCCCATGGTATAGAAAACTCCCATAGGGGAGGTCTATATTACTACTTTATGAGAAAATACTTACAGGGGGTATGTGATAATGTTTGTATTGTTAATAAGGATTTAGAGAAAGTATAGATCATGTTTGCATGGATAGATATATCTATATTCATTCCATTGATCAGTGATACAATATATATACCCAAGAAACCTATGTCTGTTATATATATGGATAGGTCCTTGTGATGTTCTTAGTGATGCCATGTCACTCTCCAAAATAAGTTATAGTTGATCAAGGCCTCAAACTTAAGAATCGATATAAATTTGGTGTCATGGTAGGACTTATTCCCCCTAGTTGGTGGTTTATTTTTATTGAATTATTTATTTATTTCCCTTAGTTATGTATTGAATAATCTAATCATATATTATGTACATGTGATTTTGTGAATATTCTAGGTCATCCATTGGGGGAGGTCTACTGAGTATTATATTCTCACCCAATGTATTGGAACATTCATGCTCATGGATAACTTATATTTTCTATTAGGTTGAGAGTGGAATGAATATTGGATAGGGTATAGGATCATTATTACATGATCAAAACATTTCTACTAGTGTGGTTCCTTGGGTTTAGCTAGAGAATATTGAAGTCGTAGAGGATCACTATGTAGTTATGATCATAGTTATAGTTTAGCCTTGTATTTTTTTCCTTTTTGTTTTATCCATTATATATGATTGACCCGATGGGAAATTAGTTGTTATATGTGAGCATGGAAATTCATCTTTTTATGGTGTATTTAATTTTATTACAGTATGTTTTTACATTAATATTGTTAATGCGAAATCTGATTCTTAATCATGTATATGATGTTTGGTTAATTTAATATTATTTTGAACTCTAAAATAGTGGTGATAATCCCTAAATTTTTGTATTTATTGGAGAATGACTACACTATGAATCAATAGGTGGTTAATTGAGTTATTTAAAATTTTATTCAGTTTAAAAACATCATCCTCAATGTATATAGGATCTGATATTTTCATTACATAAAAAAAATATGGAAATAAAAGGAGAAATAAAATGATCAAACACTAGAGATTTATATCAGTTCAAGGAAAAAATATCCCCTTTTCCACTCCACTAATTATTACCTCTTAGAGTTTTGTGATCTTCACTACTATAAATATTTTTTCTTGGGATTTCCTGACTGAGTACAAATACTCATCAAAAGATACAACACTATGAGATTTTATCAGGATCCTTTAAGTATTTACAAAATATTAAAAATCAACACTATATTTAATGGGTTCTCACATCTACTAATAATAAAAAATATTAAGTATTATATATGAAGCACACAGTTCCATGTTACAACTGACAGTAGATGAAGAAGTGTTTAGAGAATAATAGAATCTTCTAAGTGCATCAATGAAGATCCCTTGATCGTAAAATATATTCATGTATGCACAAAAACCATAGAGTATAATTAAGTATTGTATATTGATTTTTTAATGAATCACATATCAATTCTTTTTAAAATACACATCCCTCTCTTTTTATGTAGTGAAATACTCTTATATTTATATCTCAACACTTAAATTTAAACATGATATTACATGTAAATCCTAATAGTCGATCACATAATTATTTTGAAAATTTAAAGTGAATGTATTCTAATGACATTTTTTCTTTTAAAAATATTGAAATAACTTTTATGGTAGATATGGAAGAAACATTCCTTATCAGATCCTTCCATTCATGTCACAAGTTCATTTTTCCTAAATAAATTTTTCCAAATTTGTAAAAATACATTTTTGATGTATGAGAATGTAACGCCCCAACCCCAGTTACCCAGATTCGGTGCATTATTACATAACATTGGCATGATCACAAAGGATCAAGTCTCAAAAGACTGATTAGTTTAGTATTCTTGGAAACACTAGGTATATTCATAATTCTTACATTACATCATAAGGTAAAAAAACTACAACAACATCTTGTCTTCATATCCCCTCATACTACCCCTTCAGGTCATTCATAAATTACTTCTTCACATCCTAGGAAAAATAAGACATTGAAAGGGGTGAGCTCAGATTCTCAGTAAGGATAACAATATAGCAGAATATTTCATAGATAAGAATAAACACTTAAGACAATGTATAACTAAAACAAAAGACTTTTAAACTTAAACTTCAGCATAATATGGAAAAGATAAAATGAAATAATTCCATTTACATATTGACATGGATATTCTACTAGTTGAATAATCATTTCAATATCAATAACCACTTCCATAATTATGGAATGCATAATGTCAGACTATCATAACCACGTAGCCAAGGCCTCGTGCCGAGACTACAAATAAGATTTTGTCAAGGCCTCGTTCCAAGAAAATAGTTTGTCTCATGAGACCTACCGATGCATCGAGGAGCTATAGTGGGCTCCACTCGTCACTTACTAAGTCCAATGCATTACTCATATGAAAAGTTTGAAACATAACATAAACATTCATATTAAAAATAGCATATGAAATGTCAATACTTTATCCACAAACCATGAATGGTATAAAAACAGCACATCCACAGTCAAACATAGCTCATTCGATACAATATGAAATATTATATTGTATCATATTAACCTCAATCGAGAATAATGAAGGATATTTACATAGATGAAAATAATCATCAAAACTATTAGAGAGAAATATCCCCCTTTTTCTTGAAAACATTTAAAAGTCACACTATTTGTCAAGAAGTAATTTAAAATAGATTTTTGAATCAAAGTGTCCCATACCACTTTTAAACTTATAAAATTAATTTTGATTTGAAAACTTTAATGTCCATATAAATAAATCCTTAAAACCATTTTTAAAACATGGACATTAATGAGAAAGATTTAGAATAATAAATCTTTAAAACATTTTAAAATGATATTTTAGTTAGAGTTCCTAACCAAAAGAGAGACACTTGAATACAAATAATTGAGGTAATAAAAACTTTGTAATATCATGAGAATAAAGGGATTCATGATATACTATTTCAAAGTACATTATATACACCATATAAAAGTGATTTGGTGTATAACAACAAAAGAGTCTCAAATGGAATGTAAATTGAGATGAAATCCCTCATAAAGGTAGTATCCTTAGGTTAAGGATAAATCAAAAACATAATTATGTGTGAAAAATATAAATACACTCAATATGATTGGATATTTAGTGTAAAACCATCAAAGGACATTCACACGTATTCTTGTAAAAACAACACTAATGAATTAGATGTTTAACTCAATAAATGGAGATTGAGTTAAAATTACTCTTATCAATTTCATATCGATGACTTGAGAATTTATCAATGGAGTGATTATGTGTATCAAAAGTATATCCATATAAAGGGGAGTGGAAATTATGACATAATCAAATAAATAGTGATTCCACAAATAATCTTGGAGTAAAATAATCAATGAAGTATTCGTAAAGCCAAATGAGTGGAAATTGAAATTTCAAATTCCCTTATCGATTTGGTAACTTACGAAACATACACCCATGAAATAAGGATAATACAATGATGATTTAAATATCCATAAATTATATTATATTAAAAAATGAATACAATCATGGGCAGTACACACACCACATGCAATAAATAAGTGGTGAACAATAGAAATCTCAAAGAATTAAAAGTGAGATAAGAAACCCCTTACTTTGTACTTTTTCCTTGGTCAACGGTAGGTTAACCTCCTGTATAATGGTGAAATAATTGTTATTGAATTATAAAAAAATAATTTACATTAATATGATATCATATATGATCTTTTAACATTGATTTGTTAATAATATCTTAGTATTATCGTCATTTTGGGTGATAACGGATTCGTTTTTCTTTATATTATTTGTTATGAGAGACGTATTTGTTATGTATGGGATGTATCTTATTCATATACAGAATGATATCATGTCTCTAAAAATCATTTTTATTCATCAAATGAAATTTATTCTTTAATGGATATGATGGGGAATGAATCTCATCACGTTCGTGGAGACGGTAATCCGTACGTACGCATGAGCGACAATATCACTATTTTGATATTAAAATAATATATAATTTGATGGTATATCATATATATAGAATAATTATCATGTTATATTTATTATTTAAATGAATTAAAAATCATTATTATACCCATCCAAATAATAATATATTGAATAACAATTACACCATGACGTGGAGACGGTAGGTCGTACGTACGCACGTATGGTGACATGTCATTAAAAGGATGGATAGAATACTGAATATGGTTGTACCATATTTATAATAAAATCACATTATATAGAAGATATTGGAGTTATTATTTTATAATGGAAATAACAAAGAATGTAGATGTGGAAGAGGAAAGGAACTTGAAAGAGTGTGGTGAAAACATTACCTCTTCTTCGGGTTCTTCCTTTTGATTTGATCAAAAGGGATCCTTAGGTTGGCTTTATGATCAAAATAAGGCCTCTAGGTTGAATTGAGGGATGTATATAGAGTATTTGGGTAGGGTTTGGCCGATCCAAAAGGCTTTTAATATGTGAATTAGTGAGAAGGGGGAGTGCCCTTTTATAAGAGGGGTGAGGGGCACCTTAGGAAAAACTAGAAATATTATTTTATAATAAATTCATATTCAGTTTCTAATGGCTCCAAAGTAGATTATTTAAACTTTAAGGTGGTTATAGGTCTAAAAACATTCAACCAATAGGTTTTATACAGGTTTGGGTCATTATATTAACCTTATCTTTTATTTTTAACTCTTAGTTAATTAGTTTGACATTTACCATGTCACTTGTATTTTTATATTATATAGTTAATAAACATACTATATACATCCAAGAGACCCCCAATTGGTCCATTAATGATACACCTATCATGATATAAGTATCTTGGCCGAACCTTATATTTTTAGGAATTTAATATCAATTAATAATATAATATTTGTTTTAAAAACTCTTTTATGTCAATTTTGACACTATTGGGTATTTTGTTTTTGATAAATTCACAAAAGCATTATTACTTTGAACCAAATTCATATAACCAGTCCTAATATTTCATATTAACCTATAAAATTAGTTTAATTCATAAAAATATTCAAATTACATTTATTTTGATATTTATAATATCAATTATTTGATTCTTTCATTAATAAGGAAAATACTGCATCATTATTGTGTCATAAATAAATTTAATTATTAAATGTCTAAAATTATAAATAAAATACCATTATGTAATAAATATTTTTATATTTATAATTAATATTTATAGTTGAAAATCCAACATATATAACCCTATGTAAAAATTGTTTTTCTAAAAGATATATGCTTATGTCATTTTTGTATTTATTTTAACTTATTTAATATAAAGTGTCCTTATCACTTACAAGTGGATCCATGGGGTCCCAAAATCGACCCAAAGATGCCCATGGTCAGACATGTATCAACCAATAAGGTTAGGACATGTTTTAGGATAAATTAATATTATTATAATATTATTATTTTTACCCTTATTTACCGGATTTACCCTTTAACCGTGGTAAATAAAATATTTACGGAAGTAATTATTCAAAATGTCTAAAAATAAGAGTTACATATTTACATAATTTGGAAATCCTGATTCCAAATATGGAGTCCATTTTTCCAAATTCAAAACACAGAAGTGGTAGAAATTAATTTAAAAATAATTTCCACTCTCAAAACAAAAAACATGTTTTTAAGAGATAATAACTATCAAAATATTGACACTTGTTTATGTCCGGTTTAAATGTGAAATCATGTCGAATGAACAAAATTGTACTAAATGGTAAAAATATATTCTAAATATACTTTAAAACCACTCAAATTCATAATTTATCACTATTAATTATTTCGATTAAAAAAGTTGTTTTTAATAAAAATTTAGTAATTTTCACTATTCATCAAAATATGAAAGTTATCCGAAAAGTACCAAAATTTCACCCTAGGCTAATTTCAATATTCCGAATCCAAAAATGAAGTCCATTTTGAAAGATAAAATGTATAAAATTTCAAAAATTGGGTATTACTATTCATAACGGCTAGTTTTATTAGTTGTGGTGTGTGTAAGAACTTGAAGTTACGTACAACACACGCTACTGTATTATTCAGTGAGAAGCATACCGTGGAAGATTGGGGTGTTACAGAGAAAGAATAATTTGAATTATAAAAAGGGAACACCAATTGTTAGGAGTATAATCATAATGATATATTATATATCTTGATATTAATATGAAAAACATCTATAAAAACATAATTATAAGATAAAATAATTTATTTTGTTGAATTTTTTCAGCACGTGAAATAAATAAACTAGTTTTACATTTTGAATAGGATAATTCCATTTCATAAGATAATCACTTACTATCATAGGATAATCAAATTCTACAACATTCTTGATATATGAAACATAATTTATTTATGAAGGTCAAATTCATATGATAAGTGGCATTGAAAATTTTACTTCAGACATTGAATTATTATTTTGAATTCATTTATTGATAATTTAAATTATTCATATAATACATTACTTTTGAAGTAAGATCATATTTGACACTAGGAATCAATAAGATAAAATCCTTTTTATCCCATGGTTGAGGTTTCAACCAAATTATGGAATCTACTGCGTAATTGTAATCTTCTATTCATAAGATAATATTTTCACATAAGATAAATTCATTGGTATAAAATTGAATTCCTAGAGTCTATAAAATGTATTTATATGACAGTAATGGATAAATAATATGGACTCATTATCCACATAAAAATAATTCCTTCGTAATTTATTCAAAAAATAGCATATAAATCTAAAAAATAGTTAGAAATCATGTTATGAAACACATAAGATTTATGATTTAATAAATAAAAGTGGATTGTGGGAATCATTAAACCATATAAATAATAATGATATATTGGAAAAATATGATTCTATCCAATAATATAACTCTTTTAATGATCGCAAAACTCATATTCATATAATCAATAAAGAAAATATTTTTTTGTAAATTAGTTTAATTAGATATTTTTTAAATTTTATGTTCCTTTTTTTGAATAAACAATTTATAGGCTTACATCCCCCATTTTTGTTTTATAAAAACCAACTACGTAAGAATAAAACAATAAATATTACACTAGAATGTCGGAATATAGTGACCCGACCCAAGATAGCGAGGATACGATGTATGCTAACAATTACATTAGCATAATTACAAGGAATCAAATCCTGAAGGACTGAGTGTTTAGTAGTCTTGGTAAAATAGATACATAAATGAGTATTGTATTAAAAATGAATAAAATAATTAAATCAAATTAGTTTTGTATTATTTATATATAAATAACTTCGAGGATAACTCTAATCCATCTAGTAAATCCATATATATCTTTCATAGTATGATTCTTGGATTCCTGGGGAGAGAAACATAATTAGGGTGATCTCAAATTCTCATTAAGTGAAAAATACAGCATGAGAATTAATGAATCAATAAGAATAGTCAATATGGAAAGGTAAATAACTGAACATAGATGACATGTAATTAATAAACTGAATGGAAGTGTATAAACAATATGTAATGCTAATAACTGAAACACAATCCATCCAAATAACTAGATAAGGAAAAATAAATCTGGTAGGGTAAAAAACTGAAACACATACCATTTAAATAGCTGAAAATGAAATGTATCCATAGATATGTCGATGAAAAGTCTCATGGATGAGTAATAATTGAAACTAAATGATGTAAATGCTTTCTTAATATATATCATGTTTGAGGAATATGAAATCTCATGTCGTTATTACCTTTCACAAGATGATTTAAAACTATTCTAATTTTCATAACTAATTTTCCTCATGAGAACCTATTGATGCATCGAGGGGTGATATAAATTCTATGCCCCACCCATTATGGTCAGTACAAATAATTCCTCATATTAAATAATCAAAATAAATTATCTTCCTTCTCAAATAACCTTATATAATGAGGAATATGGATTTATCAATATTTCCCTAGTTAATCAAATAACTATCAAAGTAAACACCATATGTAAAATGGTATACGGTTTGGGTAATAATAATATCTGTGATAAATTATATGGATAATTAGTGTAAATATAATTCTCAATGATCATATAAAATTGAATATTTCAAGGTGAATAACAAGGAAATCAAGGAATTTATTATAAATACTTTCCTTGGCCAAATCATTTGAAAAATGTCAAAATAAATAATATGCATGGTATCAATACAAAATATCCCATGTGGATTAAAAATATAGGGTTTATTCATTGATAAAATAAAATAATAACATAATAAAAATAATCTTAAGGAAAATAACTTTTTCTTTGAAAAAAAATTTGAAAATATTTTTCTTAAAAAATCCCTTTTGAAAATATTTTCTTTAAAAATAATCCTTTTAAACATTCAAAGGAAGCTTCAAATAAATGATGGTGGATAAATCCATACATGTTGTATGAGGTAAAAAGAATCATTCCTTTTTCAATGTAAAAAGGGTTATAAAAATGACTTGTTCAAAAAGGGACAAGAATATTCCTTTGAAAAAATTTATAATCGAAAAAATTGGTAAAAATTCCTTTTTTAAAAAAATAATTTTTTAAAGTTTAAAAACATTTTTTGAAAAAAAAATTAGAAGACATGATTTTTAGAAGAAAATAGGTCCTCTGATTAAATAGGGAAATGAGATTGGGTTTTCATAAAAACATTTTCTAAAATATTTGTATACCAAAGAGTAGAAAAATGGTACTAATACTTAATAAAGTTCACTAATAACCATAGTATATTAAAATTAAAGGGTTTATTAAACTATTATTATATAATTTTGTCCAATATAAATCCTTGTACAAACAATCACAAATAAGATTTAGATTGTGAAATAAACCCATGAAAAGGTTATAACATCGAATAAATAATAAATCAATGAGTAGATTATTTTTATCAACTGTAAATACACATAAGGTAAGTATTAATACAAAAATATATAGTAAAAATTTATTACACTCATAATCATAGAATATTAATTACAACGAGTAAGTAATATAACTCAATGAAAATAAATTGAGTTATGAAATTCTATTGCTCTTGGTAAATTTTAACTCCAATCCCCTTAAAATAAATACTTCAATTTGAATCCCAAAATTACATTAATAATAATTTATTAATGATATATATATATATAAGAAATTTTGTGCACAACAATTAAGTATGCCTCACAGAATGAAAACGAGGTAGGAATCTTTTACCTTGGGTTTTCTTTCAGGTGAACATACTTTAACCTCCTTTATAAGGGGTTTAAAAATTTTAATAACTTATAAAACAATCATATTAATATTTATGATATCATATATGATCCTCTTATAATATTTATTACCCTTTTGTTAAAAATAGTTCACTTTTTTAACAATTTCAGGTGTTAATTTCATAGTTTATTGAGTATGTTTAAACCTGTTATTTATTGTTATTATTAATTAGAACATGATTTAATCATATCTAGAATGTAAACAATGAAATAATTTTCTTATATATTCAGGAAATATTAATTTATAATAATATTTAATTTTTCGAGATAATAAATGAAATGAACCGTTCATGGAGAAGGTAGGTTGTACGTATGAAGGAATGCAACATTCATTTATTTGTCATGTTAAAGGAATGAAAATTAATTTATACATATATATATATATATATTATACTTACAGTATCATAAAAATGTCATATATGTTACATAGTTTTATTAATACCATCCTTTATACATTCTATGTATGGAATGAATGAGTCATATCACATTGAGGGGGTTGTAGTCCACACTTCCACAAACAATGTTATCATATTCACACAAAATTGAATATATAGTGGTTAGTTTTATAAAAGAATAAAATAAGTATAAATAAATTATAAATATCATATATATTATATAGAAATATATTTTTCATCATAATTTCCACCATGAGAGGTGGTAAAGGAAGAATGAATAATTATCGTTTTATGAGGTGGTAGTTCGTCGTACACGTAAATAATATGTTTGTCATCAATTCGATGGAAGTGTGTGTAATTTTAGATTGAAATCTGGGAATAAAAACCTCCTAGTATATTTATTATACTTTTTTTATATAAACATTTAATAAATATAATTTTAGGAGTTGATAAAGGAAATAACACTAGAGAGGTTAAGAAAAAATGTTACTTCTTAATCAGGTAACTCCTTTTGATTTTCACCAAATGGATTCCTTAGATTACTTCCTGAACAAGGTGAGGATTCTAGGTTTAAGGGATTTATTTTTAGAATATACTTGGGATGATCTTTTTTAAATAAATTTGGTTTTATAGGTGTGATTAATGGGGAGAAGTGGTAGCATTTTATAGTGGAGGAGGAGTGGCACTCTTGTAATATTTTGAAAAAATAATTCTATATAAGTTTTTCATGTTGAAATGGGATCCAATAATATACCCAATTATAGAAACTATATAATAGGGTCGATATATGTCCATAAATTATCTCTTGGGAAAGTATTCAGGTCGTTTTGGGCCCTTAATATTAAGGTTTAGTCCCTCATTAAACTTAATTTTACATTAATCATTGTAATTAATTTTAATAACTTTCACTAATATTTTCTTTACATAATTTATGTTTAATTTATTATATATTATAAATTATTATGATTCCAAATATGGGATCCATTTTTTCAAATTCCAATAACAGAAGCAGTATAAATTAATTTAAATTTAATCCCGCAGGCGGGACGATAATGCAGGTTTTTAATTTAAAAACATGTGAATGTTTACTATGTTTTATATCAATTTCAAATTGAAATTGATTCCAATTAAATAAATTTTATTAATTTTTAAAAATATTATCTAATTAAACTTTAAAAAATATGTGTAAGTTAACTGTATAAATAAATTATATGAAAAAGCATGTTTGAATTGAAATTCAGTTTTTTAACTATTCATTAAAAATAATATGTTTCTGAAAAATATAAAAAATTCACCCTAACAAAAAAATTATCTTTATATTCCAAATATATAGTTTATTTTTACATATTAAATAAATTAATCTTTCAAAATTCAGATTTAAAATGGTTTTTCTATTAAATGGAGGTAAAATTATCTTTATAAAAATATAGGTTTTTATGTGTAAAATATGGTTTGTTCTTATCTTATGCATATCAACCCTAATGCATTAATATCAAAAATATTTTATTGACTATATAATATATATATATTTCATTAAAATAATTAACTAATTATAATTAATTATTTTTATTAAGATAAAACTCATTTGGATGCATAAAATTAATAATATTTCTTTTTTATATCCAGTTGGTTCTTAATTTCATTTCTCATTAATTGGTAACCAATGAATTCATTTTATATTTATATAAACCATACTTTTTCAAAATTTATTTAATAATATACATAGCCTCTAATATAATGTCTAGGCTATATCATATTATACTGAATAATAATATTTTAATAATACATTTTTATTTTGGTGAAACCTAGCCTTTCAAGTGACGCAAGCTATCGAGGAAGGTACCTCTTGCACGTAACACAATCTATCAAGTAAAGTCTCTCTTACATGAAATCCAAGATAACATAGTGTTGAATTCATTAAAATAAATAAAATATATTATATTTATTTAATATTTTAATGTATTGGGTTAATAGATTCCCTTTTTACACTTGGTGTTGCATGTATTAAACACTACTGAATACAAATTTGTAATTTAAAATTTTAGGGTGTTACATTCTCACCACCTCAATTAAATTTCGTTCTCGCAATTTAAACTCAATATTGGTAATATTTTTTTTTATATTTCATACATTTAAATCCAAAATCATGATAAGGGTTTGTATAACATCATCTAGAAAATAGATAATGGTAAGTACAAAGGACACATGGACTACCATGTAACTAGGTATCTAAGTAGGATAACATTAGTGGAAAGTGAAAATATGTATATGGAGGTAAAGTTTAAATATTTATAGGGATTTAATGATGCCATCAATCACATACAATTTAATTATCAATATAAAGTTGAGATCCTCAAATCCATAAATCTTTGACGATTTAAGAGACCATCGGTTCAACATGAATTAATGTATCAGGGCAAAATTTTATTCCTAAGTCATTTTACTACTGTTGGGTAATTATTTTACTAACTAAGAATATAATGAAATATTCTTACTTTATAGGTTTCAATTTTATATGAATAATCGAAACATTTGTTTTTTCATCAATCAAATTTTAATTCATCCCTTTACTCCTAGAAACTAATTACCAATAATGAATTTTTTATTCCAAAAGCACTAAAAGAAACTTTTAAAGGATATTAAGGCTTATAAAATTGTGAAAAGTCTAACTATTTGTCTTTATCTATCCTAAAAAACTATAATGGTTAAAATATTAATCTATAATCCTCAAAATTTATACTACTAGTTCATCAATAACATTTATCTATCAAATGTTTTAACAAAAAACAATTAAAAATTAACCAGGACATTGCATAGGTCAGTGGTTATCATGAAACCCTTAGCTTTCTTCATTCATGGGTTCAAGAACCATGGACTTTATGGATATTATTTTTCATCACCCACCTTATAGGTTGTACTTTTTTATAACTATATAAATATAACTTCCAAAATAAATATGATGGACATCCTTCAAATAAGGTTAACCAGTAAATATTCTTTAAACTAAGGTTTTGACTACATCATCAATGCATAAATACTTCATTTATTTTATTTCCATTTAGTTCATTCTTTGGTCTAATGTTTATCTATAATATTCTTTCTAGGATTTCTAAATCATGACACCTTATTTTCAATCTAAAACACATTAGGTTTAGCCTAGGTCATTCATTTAATGGTTTATAAAAAAATGTGAATTAACCTATGAATATCTCCTAGGAGTATCAAACTAGGTGTGTAATAAGGCATTTTGTCGTGTACTAGGATACCCTGAGTCCGGCCCGACACACCTTGTTGGAGTTTTTACTCATAGGTACATCTATGCCAGAACCACATCCACTTGTAGTATCTAGATAAGGATGTATTTCTAGGAATACCCACACAATATCTACCTTAACAAAAATCTAGGATTTTTTTCTATACATATCCTAAAATACTACCTTAGGGTTATTTTCTCTAACCTATGTTTTCCTAAATCTAGTTCTCATGGTTGCTACTTAACTTCCTTTGATTCCAACTGTAGTGACCTTCCCATAGATAGTAAGGAGCTAGTTTCTACTGATAATTACGTTGGCATGATTATAAGGAATAAAATCCTGAAGGACTGAAAGTTTAATAGTCTTGATAAAATAGATACATAAATGAGTCATGTATTACAAATGAATGCACTAATTATAAAATAATTTTTTTTTCCTTTTCTAAAAAAATAAATCATTCATGTATTACAAATGAATATACTGAAATATCCTTCACAGTAAGCTTCTTGTATTCCTAGGGAAAGAAACATAATAAGGGTGACCTTAAATTCTTAGTAAGAAAAAAATCAATGGAAGAAACAATGAATCAATGATAATAGTCAATATGGAATGGTAAATAAATAAACATACATGTCATATAATCAATAAACTAAATGGATGGGTGTAAAAAATATAGCAAGGTAATAACTAGAAACACATTCCATACTAATAAATATATAAGGAAAAATAAATATGGAAAGGTAAGAAACTGAAACACATGCCATCTAAATAACTAAAACTAAAATGTATCAATAGATATGTCGACACAAAATCTCATTGATGAATAATAAAAGAAACTAATTAAGGTTAATTATTTTTTAATATATGTCATGCCTGAGGCACATGAAAACCTATATTGTCAAGATCTTTAACAAGATAGTTTAAAACTATTCTAATTTTTTCAACTAATTTGTCTCATGAGAAACCATCAATGCATCGAGGGGAAATATAAATTCCGGGTCCCAACTATAATTTATAGTCCAAATCATTCCTCATATTTAATAATAAAAATAAAATATATGAATTATCATATAACCGTATTGAATAATAAACATAGATTTATCAATAATTCTTCATTTAATCAAATAACTCTCAAAGTAAATACCCTATGTAAAATGGTATAGGATTTGTTAAATAGTAATATCCATGATAAATGATATGGATATTTATTGGAAATTTAATAATCAATGATCATATAAAATTTAATATTTCTATGTGAGTAACAATTAAATCAAGGAAGAGAATATAAATAATTTCCTTGTCCAAATAAATTTAAAATCATTTGTATAAATGATATGGATGGTATCAATAAAAAATATCCCTAATAGAGTAAAAATAAATGGTTTTTATCATTAATGAAATAAAATAATAACATAAAAAATATATTCTTAAAGAAAATATCATTTTCATTGAAAACCCATTTGAAAATTTTTCTTATTAAAAATCCCTTTTAAAAACATTTTCATTAAAAATAATCAGTTTAAACATGAAAATAAAGCTTCAATGAAATGACATTGGATAAATATGTACATGTCATATGAGGTAAAAAAACATTCATTTTTTAAGGTAAAAAGGGTTAGAAAATGCCTTTTTCGGAAGAAGATAAGAAGATTCCTTTGAAAAAATTTATAAACAAAAAAATGGGTAATAATTACTTTAAAAAATAATTTTTAAAGGTTAAAAATATTTGAAAACATTTTTATAAGACATGATTTTTTGAAGGAAATAGGTTCTTCGACTAAATAGAGATGTGATGTTAGGTTTTTATAAAAACATTTTCTTAAAATTTTGTGTAAAAATGGGTGGAAATTGGTAATAATAATTAATAATGGTCATTAATAACCATTTTATATTAAAATTAAAGTTTTTATTGAACAATTATAAAATAATATCTTTGAATGGAAATTCAAGTACAAACAATCTCGAATAAAATTGAGATTGTGAAATAAACCCTTGAAAAGGATATAATATCAAAGTGAGAATCAGTAAATGAGTATATTATGTTTATTAACTATAAATACACATAAGTGAAGTGGAAATAAATCAATAGATAGTAAAATTTTATTACATACATAATCCTAGAATATTAATAACAATAAGTAATATAACTCAATGAAAAGAAATTGAGTTATGAAATTCTATTTCACTTGGTACATTTTAACTCACATCCCCTTAAAATAAATTCATAAATTTTAAACTAAAAATACCATGAATAATGATCTATTAATTATATTACATTTTAATGTGGTATTACATACACCATATATAAGAAATTAGGTGCACAACAATTAAGTATGCAACATGGAAAGAAAATGAGACAATATTTCCTCACCTTGTGTTTCCTTTCATATTAAAGTCCTTTAAGATCCTGTATAACAATTTTAAAAATGATAATAACTTATAAAAAAACATATTAATATTTATTATATCATATATGATCCCATTATAATATGGTATTACCCATTTTTTAATAACATTTCATTATTTTAACTATTTCGGGTGTTAATTGCCTAGTTTCTCAAGTATGTTTTAACAAGTTCTTTGTTGATATTATAAATTAGATCATGCTTTTATCATATAAATAATGTAAAAAATTTATTAATTATATTGTATATTCAGTACATATTTATTTAGAATATTCTATAATGTTTGTAGATAAGAAATTAAATGCACCGTTCATTGAAATGGTAGGTCGTACGTACGCATGAATGATACATTCATTTCTTTGTCATATTAAATAAATGAAAAGTAATTGAAATATATGTATGTTATGATTCTAGTATCATATCCATTTCATATATGTTTCATATATTTATTAAAATTATTCTTTATTACATTCCATTTATGTCATGAACGAGTCACATCGCATTGAGGGGGTGGTAGTCCACACTTCCATAAATGATGTTATCATATTTACAAAAAATGGAATATATAAAGGTCTTTTTTATAACATAATTATATAAGTATAAAGACATTATAACTATCATATATATTATCACGAACCAGTCTAGGTCGAGCCTGAACTGGTCATCAGGCCACTCTGCGATAAGTCCTGAGAGGCATTCTCGATCCTCCTGGGATGGCAACAAGCATCGAGGGCATCAGTTAGAGTGAAAAGGGAACAATTTTTCCCAAATATAATCAAGAACTAAGCAACTAAAAGAAATGGATAGCCCAACATACATTTATATAAAATTAAAATGAACATTATTTATATAAGAAACCTAAAGTACAACTAAACAATACAACCAACCAAACAAACCTAATGACCAAACTAACACCATGTGACCCCACTAGTCACTCTCCAACTCTGTGAATACTCATCTCCCAAAGTGACTGAACTCAAGCTGAAACCTGCACAAGGGCTAAAAACAGAAGAAAACTATAGGAATGAGTATTAAAACTCAGTAGGTTTTCACCATATTCTATTCCCAATGAAAATCCTTTAAAATAAAAGAAACATAAATTTCAAGTTTGGGATACAATATATAAAAATATGTATTCTAAATGAGGTTTCATGCTATAAAAATTCCCAGAAAAAAACTTCTAGGTTTTATAAATAAGAATGCTAGTAAGAATTTTTCAAAGTGGTGAAACTTCAAAATGAAAATAGTTTTAAAGATGGATGCTTTAAAGAATGAAATATTTTAAATAAAACACACATGCTGATGAATTTACCAACTAAACACATTATATGTCGACAGTGAGTACAAAATAGCCAATAAGCATAAGTTATGAGAACACCCCTCTGCACTAGTTCGTTGTGGGCCCCAGGTACCTCATATCTCAGTGTAAATGTAACCATAACAAATATTCATTCTCATTTACACAAGATACTAGTAGAAGAATCATACATAACCTAGTGGTACCCAACATCATCATCATCATAGTTTAGTTAGTGTTGTCATCGTTAAACTTGCTACGTGAAACAGGGACAAAACCCCTCCAGATCACTAGCATACTAGTACACATCCACCCACGTAGATACCCAGGTTTTCTTTTTTTGTGCTAAAAAAAGTTACACATCTATAAAATAACATTTTCACATGAAGATTATATTTACAAATCATACACACATCAAACATCCCACACACAAGTCTCACATTTCTTTCACGGATCAATGCACCGCTTAAATTTTCATAAAACAATTTCAAGGAGTATAATGAGGCCTTGCATATAAAATCCATTCAAAAATTCTCTTTTAAGGCCAAAAAACCCACCAATACCATATAAAACCAGATTTTTCAGCCCCAACACCATTTAATAAATCAATTTCATGGACCATAAAATTTCCCCAAATGATACAACATGAAATCCACATGGAAACCATTTTTTACAAGAAAAATGTCAAATGGGCCTTTAAATATTTCTAAAAACTAACATTTTCCAAAGGTAAAATTTTCAATTTTAGTAAATAGGTGTATACAAACCATTTACATTAGAAAAAATACTTTCATAAATCCCTTAAAACATTCATATTACACATCCAAATCATGACTATTTTTATAATGATGCCAAACGGGCCATTTTCTGGAAACTCGGGCCAAAACATGTTTACCACCAAAATCAAATTTGTTTATAAAACCAAAAATACGTTATAAATATATAAAAGGACCCAAAAATACCACTTTTCATTCTATAAATTTATTTATAAATCCAAAAAAACATTTTAAATCACACTAAGCACATGAAAGCCAACCAAGCAATTTACCGAATACATGGCATGCACTTTTAAACAAACAATTTATTTTAAGCGCTTGAAAATGGATAAAATACCATTTTCATGCCATAAATTTATTCAAGCTACTGAAAAATTTTCAAAATGCCATAAACCAAGTGTGTAAGATAATGGAACATTTAAGTAAGCGGTGTACACGTTTATAACAAAACAACACTACTTTTCACAAAATAATTCTTAAACAACCATTTTGCACACCAAGAAAATTGTAAAAAGGATAAAAAACAATACTAAACATATATATCAGGTGTTAACAAAAATAAACTTATGAAATTTAAATGATAAAGTCATGTTCAAGTGATATCCTACCTCAAAACCATGGCGGAAAGGAACCGTACACCTAATATCACCCGTTGTGGTTCCCAATACTCTAGATCTATGAAGAACATCCCTAAAAGAACCAAGACCCCATAAAAAATCATGGGATAACATAAAACTGGGTCTTTAATGACTATTTTAGAAGAGGAAACCAAAATAAAGTGGAAGTATAAGGAAGAGGGAGCAGAAAGGAGAAGGAATATCACCTTAGAAACTAGAGAACTCTTCATCGTCCCTTATATATACACCCTTAGAGTAAAGGTAATGGATTGGAACTTATTGGATAGGATCCTTAGGTAAGGAAGAACCAGGGAAAGAATATTTTGGGGGAAAATATAAAAAAAATAATGATTCATGAAATAAATGAATTACCTTACCAAATCTAAATAATTTGAGAAGCCTTGAGAAATTTTTCCCTAATACGCGACTAAGATGAGCTCTAAAGAGGTAAAATGGAACTTGGGAGTTCTCCTAGAATTATTGGAATCTATTGATAGGTAGAATTACCAAAAAAATATAAATAATGAATAATATATAAAAGAAACAAATTGTTTTTTTAAAACTGGAAATGGGCTTACGGGATGGCCCAATACCTGAATAAATAACCCAAATACACCATTATTATGAAGTCCTAAGGGGGTCCAAAAGGATTTGTTGGTTTTAATAGGTCAAGTGAGGATAAGTGGAAAGTGGAATGATTAAAATATATTGAAAAAAAGTATTTATAAAAGAAAAAAAATTTGTTTTTAAATATGGAAATAGGCTCACGATTGGCCCAAATCTTGAAGTAACCACCCTTTTCTCCAAAAACTCCCAAACAAGCTATAGGGAACCCATGGTAGGATCATTAGACATAGATGGAAGTTCAAAACTCAAAATTCATATTACCTAAAACCCAAGAAAAGGATCAGTATTTCCAACTAACCTTATCAAAACCAAGACATGAAAAAAAACCGGGTGTGACAATTCTCCCCACCATTAAAGATTTCTGCCCCTGGAAAGCCACAACACATTCCAGCTGATTGATCAATACCTAAGGATTACTTATCAATATGGTCCATCATTTTAAGCCAATGACACCTCATCCACCATTAATGGAACTTAAGCCTCTTACCTCAACCAAAACACTAACTCCCAACCACTTCTCGAGAATCAACCGAAAGATCGAGTCACTGCCTCCTCAACCAAACCAAGAAACAGATTGTTGGGCCTTCTCCCAATGAACCCAATGATCACCCAAACCAAAGATAACTCATGAAAACCAAATATTCCAAAGGTGAAATGTCTCGTATTTTCCATGTATTATTTTTAAATATTATATGGAATTATTTCAAGATCGGGCGTGAAAACGGCACATCATTACGAGGTCCAGTGAGCCCGGAATAGTGGTTTGAACTTTTTTTAAGTTAAGTGAGTCAACACTTGTGTGCGGTAGTGGTAGTTTCCAAACGGATTCCTGGATTAAAAATCTGAGGGCACCGTTGCTTCTGGGGCGACGACTTTACCTAAGAACGAGCCTAACCTCGACCGGCACGAGTCGAGGGAAAAATTTAATTTTCGGATGTTAAGTAAAATAAAATAAAATAAATTCGCAAGTTTATTTTATTTCTTTTATGGAAACATCTGTTGTAGCGTGGCAATGGGGCAGCTGTTTTATTAATAAATGTCATGTCATAATGGCTTAAGAAACATCCACTTGACTCATTAATTCCGCAGCGTAACACGACGCTGAATCATGTTTCCCTTTTCAATGGGTTGATAGATTAGTGGTCATTGATGAATTTCTGAGGGGAATCTCTGGAGAAATTTGTGGATCCTTGGAGGAAACTCTCAGTGACAGACAAAGAGGAATTGAAGCTATGAATCGTTGTGCCAACGGAGTTAAAGGGTCTCAAGAATGAAGGCAGCGTGACATGACAATCATTCTTCAACCGGTTTAAGGTAGGGGTTTTTTATTTGAATTCTTTTCCCCATTTTTGATTTTAAACTACGAACGTAAATCAACCATGAACAATTTGATCCACTATTCGTTCATTATTATGGGAGGGTTTTATCAGGATGATTCGGGGAATTGATCCATGTTGATTTTTTTGTTTGATTTCTGCTTTGTTTAAGCCTACTAACGGGAGCAGATCAATGTCGTGACGAACGACGGCGGAGGTTCGTTCCTCATATTGTTTTATTGGATTTTCTTTCCCCTTTTTTCTTCGCGTTCTTTTCAGGTGATGAACAACGGATCATTGCGCATCCATTTTTCGATGCAACGATCCCAAATTAAAGACTTGACACCATAACGACCTTCTGGAGGTGCGACGATGATGGCGAATGATGAATCGGCTCGGATCGGAAGAGGCAGTTCTTTGAGTGTTCTTCGAGCAGGAAAATAAAAACTTGTTTTCGGAGCCGATCGGAGGTTCGAAAACACTGGAAGCGGATTCATGGTGTCAGGGCGACCAAAACCCGGGAGTTTCGTTGTGATCGAACGGCCGGATCGACGATTGGGGTAGCTTGGAAGGTGTGACGGCAGAAGGTCGCAATTCTAGAAATTTCTAGAATAAAAGGCGTGTACTTCCAAAGAATACGCCGTGTAGTTCTTGCAGAGGTGGATAGGGTTTCGGGGGTCAAAGAGAAATCACACGGCATGTGACGTGATCACACGGCATGTTGCACCTTCCCCGAAGGTCGGTGTGTATTTTGGGAAGTACACGGACACGGTTTGGACTACATGGCTTTAGGCGACACGGCGTGTACAGTATGGCAGAGGTGGCTATGCGGGACTCGGTGTGTATCCAAGGGGTACACGAACATGGGATGGAGTACATGACTATGTACTCTATCACACGGACTAGGGAGGCCAGTAACACGGGCCACCCCATGTACCGATTACACGGGTTGGAGTACACAGGTTGATGACCATGTACGGGGACATGGCCAGCGTACACGGAGCCAACCCCAGTCACTCGGACACGGAGTGTACACCGTACTACACTCTGTGTACTATGTTTTCTACACGACCAGCCTTACGACATGGGACGTTGTATATGGGCAGTACCTGGGGTCATACAACACGGCGTGTAACTGTTCTACATGTCATGTACTTTTTGGAAGACGGCATGGTCCTCTTGTTCATAGCATCTTGGACATCTTTTGTTTGGGTTAGTGCCCCTTCTTCTCATTCCCCTGAAGGTTAGGCATCATTTCCTTTTATAGGAATATGATCCCTTTAGTAGTACTTTCTGTGATAGAGTCAAGCATTCATTCGAGAGGCCCAGATCGAGATCCTCTATCCATTCTTGACCCTAGGTAGAGTCCGGCATCGACGTGACCAACTCCACCGAGCATTGATCCTCTACCTAGCAGGTGAATTCCGGATGAGTCGCGGTATCCTCCATGGCCCTGGCAGTGATCCTCATCTGTGTATCAGAATCTTCCCACTCATGAGTGTGTCTCCCGTAATGAGTGCATCTATCTATCGGAATTTTTCCACTTAGGAGTGTGTCTCCCGTAATGAGTGTAACTACCTATCGTGACAGTTCCTGATGAACAGTACTTCTCGGACGGACATCATCAGAGCTATAAGACTCATGGAGTGTGTTCTCCTGGAATGAGTGCTTCGTGGAATCTTCGAACTGAACCCCTAGCTAGGGGTATGCGGTTGTGTGACTTGTCTTGAGACTACGGGTCTAGGTTTTGAGTGTATCTGGTTTGTGTTATATGTTCTGTAGACATATACTATGCATAGTTGACTCTACCTTTACTTTGTGTACTGCTTTGTGGTTTTCGGGGTCCTCTACTGAGTATTGTTATACTCACCCCTGCACGGGCTTTTCCCGCACGTGTCATGTCTTGTGAAGACGAGCAGCCTTTTGACAGAGTCCAGGAAAAACCAGGATAGGACTGAGCTTTCTGAGTTCCCTATAGTTCGAGGCGTTTCTATGGCTACGAGCGGGATTCCCAGTACCATTTGTGTTTATAAGTTGGAATTTGCAGTTTTCAGACTTTTGTTTTGGTGGGCTTGTATTCTGGCCCAGTTTAATTTCAGTTCTTTACCTTCCGTCGTACTCTATTGGTTGGGTTTAGTTGTATTCATGCATTTTTTGTTCCTTAGTGTTTTTACATTTCATCATTTGTGGGATTGGAGATGTGTGTGTGTGTACAGGTACTTAGGAAACACCTCCCATGATTAGTAATATGCCTACTCGGTGCTAGTCACCATCCCCTGGCCTATTGGAGGCGGGCTTGGGGAGTCACAGCGCGTGCCCCACTGGGATGGGTCGTGATAGAGTGGTATCAGAGGTGGTCGATTCTACCTTAGGACCAAGATTCTGTGAGTTTGGTTTGGGGCAATGGTGTTAAGTTTTTCGAGTTCATCTTTCAGGTTAGAGACTCTAGTGTTGGTGCGGTGGACGATGTATCCATACACTAGGACCCTAATAACCTACTTTTCAACTCGGTACATGAAAACACTAATTGAAGGGAAATAAAATAACGGTACATGCATCATATAGGAATGGTATTTTTTTCATATCCATTGTGTCGGCTATCCAGATATACTCATTGACCATGGTACATCTTGTTTCATTACAGGATGCCTCCACGACGCATACTCGCTAGGATTCAGCAGCGCGATCACAAGGACGACCCCCTCAGTGACGATGCTTCGATACAGGGACCATTGCCCCAGGAATTTCCACCAGGTGGTGCACCTGCTATTCCACCACTAGTGGAGCGGCCAGTGGTACCTGCAGTACTGACCAATGAGGAGCGCAGGCTTAGAGCGCTCCATGATTTCCAGAGATAGTGACCCCTCAGGTTCCGAGGCAAGCCCGATCCTTAGGAAGCTGAGGACTGGATTGAGGTGGTGACTAGAGTTTTCTGTCTAGTGAGGACACCAGCAGACTAGATGGTGATCCTAGGAGGGAGCCTTCTTCAGGGTTCGGCGGGACGATGGTGGAGTCTGACCGCACAGACTCACGACGGGGAGACTCTTTCGTGGACAGATTTTGAGAGACTATTTAGGGAGGAGTTCTCTCCGGTTACACTAAGATCAGTACGCATCCAGGAGCTTCTTCATCTCTAGCAGGGCAGTATAACAGTAGCTGACTATTTATCTAGGTTCACCAACCTCGCTCGGTACTCGATGGATATGGTCAGGGATCAGTACTTTAGAGCTCGGACCTTCGAGTGAGGTCTACGACGATACATATGAGCTAGTGTCATGCATCTATGCATATCGAATTATGTTGGAGTGCTCAAGCGAGCCTTGGTGATCGAGAGCTTCTTTGAGGAGTAGAGACAGCCGACGATGGTCAGCAGCAGGCAGACAGGTGCGGAGACCCCGGCAGCAGGGAGCTGACGTCAAGCTCAGGGATCTGGACGTGGGAAGCATCATAGGAGGACCCAAGATAGAGGATTGATAGTCCAGGTCTCTCAGGCTTGATCCAATCAGCCTAGGGGAAGCGATGTTATGCATACGATGGTAGGGGAAATCTCGCTAGAGATTTCCCACCTATCGAGCTACTGACAGGGAAGTAGTGGATGGACCACCGAGGCAGAGGCAAAGAGTGGAGCAGACAGACCCGCTAGGCGGAGGACGTGGCAGAGGAGCAGGGAGAGCTGCGGGTGGTGGAAGACACTTTGACTTACTTCCACCACCACCCCCATGAGGTCCACACCAGGCTCAGGGAGCTCGGGGACAGGGGCAGGGACAGCTTCATGCGGTCGAGGCATACGACCTAGGGGCTCCAGGGATGATTCTAGGTATGATCTATGTCTTTTATACCTTAGTTTCCATACTTATAGACACATGTGTTAGTCATTCTTTCATATCCATGTGTCTTGTACAAAACCTCGAGATTCTGGTAGAACCGTTGACTCGATCCTTACGCTTGGAGACACCTACGGGAGGAGACTCGGTGATCACGCACCTTTGCAGGCAGTGTGATCTTACCCTTGGAGGTGAGAGTTTCGGTTGGAACCTCTTGGTGGTAGCGTCGAGGCCTTATGAATTCATTATCAGTATGGATTGGTTATCTTCGGTCCATGCCCAGATTGAGTATTTTAGGCAAAGACTGCGGTGTGTCCGCCATGATGGAACGAGGTTTTCCTTTGTCGGAGAAAGGGAAAACCAGGTAGCGCAGAATGGGCTTATGCATAGGAGGGTGCAGCCAATCGCTCATGAGTTGGCTAGCCTTTCCCTTGGAGTAGTAGAAGTTGTGAGCTCTTAGTTACCAGCAGTAGTGGCGGAGTATGAGGACGTCTTTCCTGAAGATGTTCTAGGATTACCTCCCCACTGGGAAATCGACTTCTGCATCGACTTACACCCCGAGATGGAACCGATTTCCTCATCAGCATATCATATGGATCCCGCAGAGCTTTATGAGCTGAGGGTGCAGTTGGAGGATTTTCAGAGCAAGGGTTTTGAGAGACCCAGCGTTTCACCCTGGGCGGCCCCAGTCTTGTTTTCCAAGAAGGCAGATGGGATTCTGAGGTTGTGCATGGATTATCGGCACCTGAATCAGGTGACAGTGAAGAACAAGTATCCACTGCCAAGGATCAATGACCTATTCGATCAGCTAAGAGGGGCACAGTGGTTCTCGAAGGTTGACCTTCGATCAGGCTATCACCAACTACGTGTGCGAGATGAGGATACACCGAAGACAGATTTCAGATGCCGCTATGGTCACTATGAGTACTTGGTGATGCCTTTCGGCGTAACGAATGCCCCTTCAGTGTTTATGGAACTGATGAATCGGATTTTCCAGTCGTACTTGGACTAGTTCGTAGTGGTCTTCATCGATGACATCCTTGTGTACTCAACGTTAGAGGAGGAACATGCGAGACACCTGCGGATGGTTCTAAATGTACTTCGGGAGCACCAGCTTTATGGGAAGCTCTCAAAGTGTCAGTTCTGGATTCAGGAGGTCCACTTTCTAGGATGGGTTGTGACAGAGTGGTATTATAGAGGAATCACATGGTGTGTGACCCTGGTCACATGGAATGTTGCGCCTTCCCTGAAGTTTGGTGTGTATTTTGGGAAGTACACGGACACGGGTTGGACTACACGGCTTCAGGAGAAACGATGTGTACAGTATGGCAGAGGCGGATATGCAGGACTCAACGTGTATCTAGGGGTTACACGGACATGGGATGGATTACACAACTGTGTACTCCATCACACGGCCAGGCGAGGCCAGTAACGCGGGCCACCCAGTGTACCGATTACACGGGTTGGAGTACACGGGTTGATAACCGTGTACAGGGACATGAACAGCATACACAGAGCCAACCCCAGTCACTCGGACACAGCGTGTACACCATACTACACGTTGTGTACTATGTTTTCTACATGACTATCCTTACAACACGGGCCGTTGTACATGGGTAGTACCCAGGGTCAGACAACACGACGTGTAACTGTTCTACACACTGTGTATTTTTTGGAAAACGGCATGGTCCTCTTGTTCACCGCATCTTAGAAATATTTTGTTTGGGTTAGTTCCCCTTCTTCTCGTTCCCCTGAAGGTCATACATCATTTCCTTTTATAGGAATATGATCCATTCAGTATGACTTTCTGTGATAAAGTCAGGCATCCATCTGAGAGGCCCGGATCGAGATCCTCTATCCATTCTTGACCCATGTAGAGTCCGGCATCGACATGACCAACTCCACCGGGCATCGATCCTCTACCTAGCAGGTGAATTCCAGATGAGTTGCAGTATCTGCCATGGCCCTGGCAGTGATCCTCATCTGTGTATTGAAATCTTCCCACTCAAAAGTGTGTCTCCTGTAATGAGTGCATCTATCTATCAGAATCTTACCACTCAGGAGTGTGTCTCCCGTAATGAGTGTAACTACCTCTCATGATGGTTCTCGATGAACAGTACTTCTTGGATGGATGTCATCAGAGCTATAAGACTCGTGGAGTGTGTTCTCCCAGAACGAGTGCTTCGTGGAATCTTCGAACCGAACCCCTAGATGGGGGTATGCGGTTGTGTGACTTGTCTCTAGACTACGGGTATGGGTTTTGAGTGTATCTGGTTTGTGTTATATGTTCTGTAGACATATACTATGCATAGCTGATTGTACCTTTACTTTGTGTAATGCTTTGTGGTTTTCGGGGTCCTCTACTGAGTATTGTTATACTCACCCTTGCACGGGCTTTGCCCGCACGTGTCATGTCTTGTGCAGACGAGCAGCATTTTGACAGAGTCCAGGGTGGACCAGGATAGGACCGAGCTTTCTGAGTTCCCTACAGGCTGAGGCATTCCTACAGATACGAGCAGCAATCCCAGTACCTTTTGTGTTTACAGGTTGGACTTTGAAGTTTTTAGACTTTTGTTTTGGTGGGCTTGTATTCTGGCCTAGTTTACTTTCAGTACTTTACCTTCTGCCGAACTCTGTTGGTTGGGTTTAGTTGTATGCATGCATTTGTTGTTCCTTAGTGTTTTTACATTTCAGCATTTGTGGGCTTGGAGATGTGTGCATGTGTATAGGTACTTAGGCAATGCCTCCCATGATTAGTAATATGCCTACTCGATGCTAGTCACCAGCCCTTGGCCTATTGGAGGCAGGCTTGGGGAGTCACGGCATGGGATCCACTGGGACGGGTCGTGACAAAAGGATTCTAGAATGGATTCCCCACCATTAAGAAACAACTTTCACTTGAAAAATTCTTAGGAGGAAACTCTATGAGACCTGTGGTGGTTCTCCCCACCATTAAGAACCAACAATCAATGACCAAACGAGAATTAAACATAAACTAGGAACGACTCTATCCTACACAGGCCCACTGAAACTCCCATAATAACCTACTAACCCATGTTAAGAAGAACACAACATGAACATTTAAACCCCCCACTCCCAAATGAAGGGGACACAAACTGGGCCAACACCCACTGCACGGATCCAAACCCCCACCACTTAGGGAGGGGAGGGAAGGGGACCCAATCATTGGGCCAATGAAACCAAAAAATAAATAAAGGAACTACCACAATGTAATGGTAGAGGAACAAGCTTAGCAATACTACCCACAGTCCTAGGACTCCTGACTACGCACAAGCTTCACTCCGAGATATATGGCTAGAGCTTTGATGGATGAAGCATATCCTACATCACAGTTAGGATTTGATAATCCCTAACTTGAACTCTTCCCCTTAGTTCCACACGGTGACACATAACACTCCCAGACCGAAACAACAGATCAAGGGACACCATGAAACTCTCTTCCTAAAACAACACACTTTTACCCAAACAAGAACTTGGAAATAAAAAAACACTATTTTATATCACTCTGATGTGGAGAATAATGGAAGAGTTACATAGAGAAACACATCAACCTCACCAAGCATAAATACCCCAATTGAGAGGGACACCATAACAAAAAGGCACTTTAAATTGAGCATGAGAATATCTTAATTCTAACAAACGGGATGTGGCGTCATTCGAAGAGGTGGATTTGACATTTAGAATGAATCCTTAGGTTGATCACTTGGAAATAGTTCCAATGGAGAACCATTCATGGGTACATCACAGCATCCAACACATCTTTATAAACCCATTGAACATTTCTCCAAAACCGAGCCACCAACGAGATCCCATATCAAGACACAAAAATTGTATGACTTCCATATTACAAGGAAGTATAGTAAATAAACAAAAATTCTAATATATAGGAAAAAACATCCACATAACCATCATTTTATAACAAACACCACAATTTTTAAGCTTAAAACACTTTTTAAAAACAAATCAACTAGGTGGATTTTCACATTCACCAATGGTGTTTCATCAAGTCTGACTCATATGCACATTAATGTGCCACCCAGGGCACCCAACCATAATGAAATACCATCTATTCATCCATACATATATAAAACCATTCATTTGATCACCCAAGAAAACAACAAGGCTAAAATAAAAGAATCATTACTCCAAAAAGAATCATGTACCTTCTAAAGGCACATTAACCACTAAATCAAAAACCATTTTTAGATTTCACAAAACAAACCACACTTCATCAAGAACCATTTGATTAAAAAACCAATCCATTTAATTTAATAGAACTTCTAAAAACAATCATTCTATTCCAAATATCCCTTTCCCAATTTCAAAAATTCAGTAAGGTCTCTTTTCATAATCCGACAACCACAAAGGCCAAAACCCCTTTCCAGAAAAAAAAACTAGCTGCTCAAAATAAAATTTCAAAAACCAATTCATCATATTCAAACACTTTTAAATATACCAAAAAACCCCATTTAAAACAAAGTTTAGAATCACTTTAAAATAATCCAAGCTTTCCAAACATTTCATTTCAAGAAACCATAAGTTTAGATTAAGAAAATTCAATACTGTTAAATCATTTCCTCTTTATCCCCAAGATTTGTTTCACAAAACCCAACATTCCAAAAAAATCTAATATTAAATTTTGAAAACCCATTTTCCACTTTTTAACAACCAACCATTCCTTTAAAACCCATTTTCACAATTCTTACACAAGGATTTTCAAAACAAAATTCCGAATTCAAGAAAAGTCCAAAGAGACCCACAAAAGGGAACTAGTGTTGGTGGGTGACTTGACCATATGGTTGGAAGCCATATGTCAAACACACCACCAACACATAGAGCCTTCTTAGGACCATGCCATAGCTCCACATGGATTTCCAAGACCTGTGATCTCACAAAGACCATTAGTTCAACTCCCCTTTTTCTACCCCAACACTAAACAATCAATAAGAACCAAAGACACTAATAAAACCGGACTTCCCATGGACACATGAGGGTCGGAACGAGCAAGAGTTCATGACGCTCTTCTCGAACCTACCCCTAAAGTCCCAAAAATCTTACTATATCTACCTTGAAATCACCAAATAAAAAAGGGAACTATAAAAAGAAAGGTCTTCTAGGAGCCAACCTCCTATGATACCATTTTGTCATGAACTAGTTCGGGTCGACCCTGAACCGGTCACTAGGACACTCTGTAACAAGTCCCGAGAGGCTTTCCCAATCCTCCCAGGATAGAGAAAAGCACCAAGGGAATTAGTTAGAGTGATAAGGGAATGATTTCTCCCAAATATAATCAATAACTAAGAAGTGGAAAGAAACAAACAGCCCAACATACATTTATATAAAATTGAACTGAACATTGTTTATACAAGAAACCGAAAGTACAACTAAACAATACAACCAACCGACCAAACCTGATGGCCAAAATAACACCATGTGATCCCATTGGTCACTCTCCAACATAATTAATACTCATCTCCCAAAGCAACTGAACTCAATATGAAACCTACATAGGGGATAAAAACAAAAAAAAAGTATAGGCGTGAGTGTTAAAACTCAATAGGTTAGCCAGATATTATATTCCCAATGCACATCCTTTAAAATAAAAGAAACATCAATTTCAATTTTGAGATAAAATATATAAAAATATTTTTTTTGAATGAGGTTTCATGCTATAAAAATTACCAAACAAAAACTTCTAAGTTTTATAAACAAGAATTCTAGTAACAATTTTTCAAAGAGGTGCAACTTCAAAATGAAAATAGTTTTCAAGAGGGATACTTTAAAGAATGTAATCCTTTAAATAAAACACACATGTTTCTTAATTTACCAACTAAACACATCATATGTCTATGGTGAGTACAAAATAGCTAATAAGCACACGTTACGGGAACACCCCTAGGCACTAGTTCATTGTGGACCCTAGGTACTTCGTATCTCAGTGTAAAAGTAACCATAACAAATATTCATTCTCGTGCACACAAGACACTAGTAATAGAATCATACATAACATAGTGGTCCCCAAAATCATCATCATCATAGTTTAGTTAGTGTTTTAATCATCAAAATTGCTATGTGAAACAAGGATAAAACTCCTCTGGATCACTAGCATACTAGTACATGTCTTCCCACCTAGATACCCAAGTTTTACTTTTTTGTGCTCAAACAAGCTACACATCTATAAAATACCATTTTCTCATGAATTTTCCATTTACTAATAATATTCACATCAAACATCCCACACACATGTCTCGCATTTCTTTTACGGATCAATAAACCACCTAAATTTTCATAAAACAATTTCAAGAAGTATAACGAGGTCTTGCATATAAAATTCCTTCAAAAATGCTCTTTTAAGGCCAAAAACCTGTCAATACCATATCAAACCAGATTTTTTATCCCCAAAACCATTTAATAAATCAATTTTATGGACCATAAAATGGCCCCAAATGATACAACATGAAATACACATGGAAACCATTTTTACAAGAAAAATGTCAAACAGGCCTTTAAGCATTTCTCAAAACTAACATTTTCCAAAGATAAAAATTTATCTTTTAATAAATTGGTGTATACACGCAATTTATAGCATAAAAAACTTTAATAAATCCCTTAAAACATTCAATTTACACATCCAAAGCATTTCCATTTTTATAAGGACGCCAAACGGTCCATTTTCCGGCAACTCGGGACAAACATGTTTACCACCAAAAACTCATTTGTTTATAAAACAAAAACTAATTTGGACGGCCATAAAATGACCCCAAAATACCATTTTTCATGCTGAAAATGTATTTATAAATCCAAACAAATCATTTTAAATCGCACTAAGCATATAAAATCCAACCGGGCAATTTACCAAACACATGGCATTCACTTTTAAACAAAAAACTTATTTTAAGCACTTGAAAAGGGATAAAATACCATTTTCATGCCATAAATTTATTCAGTATACTGAACTGTGTTCAAAATATCATAAACTAGGTTTGTAAGCTAATGAAACATTTAAGTAAGCAAGTGGTGTACACGTTTATAACAAAACAACACTACTTTTTACAAAACAAGGCTAAAACAACCGTTTTTTCACACCATGAAAATTATCCAAATGCTGAAAAAAAATAATAAACATATATATTAGGTGAAAAAATCAATAAAATGATGAAACTTAAATGATAATGCATGTCTAAGAGATATCATACCTCAAAACCATGGTGGAAAGGAACCGCACACCTAATATCACCCGTCACGGTTCCAAACACTCTAGATCTATGAATACCATCCCTAAATGAAAAAAACGCCATAAAAATAATGGGATAAAATAACCTTAGGTCTTTAATGATTATGGGAGATGATGAAACTAAAATAAAGTGTAAGGATAAGTAAGAGAGAGGATAAAGGAGAAAGAATCTCACCTTGAAAACTAGAGAACTCTTCATCTTCTCTTATATATACACCCTTAGAGTAAAGGGAATGGATTGGAACTTCTTAGAGAGGATACTTAGGTTTGGAAGAACCAGGTAAAGAATATTTGGGGGGAAAGAGAAAAAAATAATGATTCATGAAAGAAACAAATTACCTTACCAAATTTGGATGATTTGAGAGGCCTTGAAAAAAATTTCCCTAATCCTCAATTAAGATAAGCTCTAATGTAGGAAAATAGAACCTGGGTGTGTGAATAGGTTTCATGGTCTTTAGTGAGATGTGGAATTACCAAAAAATATAAAAAAATGAATAATATATAAAAGAAACAAATTATTTTTTAAAAACTGGAAATGGGCTCACAGGCTGGCCCAATACCTGAATAAATAACCCAAATCCACCATGATTATGAATTCTTAAGGGGGTCCAAAAGGATATGGTGGTCTGAATAGGTCATGTATTCTAATTGGGAAGTGGAATTAGTGAAAAATGTTGAAAAATGAAGGATTTATAAAAGAAATGAATTTTTTTTAATATGGAAATGGGATCATGGTTGGACAAAATCTTGAAGTAACCACCCTTTTCTTCAAAAACACCCAAACAAGCTATGGGGTACCCATGGTAAGATGATTATACATAGATGGTATTTCAAAACACAATATTCATCTCACCCAAAACCCAAAAAAATTATAGAGATTTCCAACGAATCGGATCAAAACCAAGACCTGAAAAAAAAACAGGTGTCACATATATCATATATAAATATATTTTCAATCATAATGGCCACCAAGATAGGTGGTAAAGGAATAGTTAACAATCATTTTTTTATGAGTCGTTAGTTTACCGTACATGTAAACAGCATGTTCATCGCCAATTACATGGATCTATGCGTAAATGTAGGTAGAACACTTGTAGTAACAACATACTGGTATATTTTTTATACTATTTTTGTTATATAAACATGGAATAATGATAATTGGAGGACTAGAGAAAGGAAATAACACTAGATAGCTTAAGGAAATATGTTACCTCTTAATCGGGTGACTCTTTTTGGTTTGCACTAAAGAGATTCCTTGGATTGATTCTTAACCAAGGTGAGGCTCTTAGGTTTAGGTGAGGGATTTTTAGGATCCAATTGGGTAGATATTGGATGAACCTAAGTGTTTTTAGTGGTGTGTGTAATGGGGAGAAGGGGTGTCTTTTTATAGTGGAGGAAGAGTGGCCATATTGTAATATTTTGACAAAGGAATTCTATACACATTTTTCATATTGCAAGTGGATCCAATAATGGACCTAATTAGATCCAAGAGCATATAGAGTTTATATATGTTCATCCAATAGCTCTTGTAAAACTGTATAAGTCTTTTTATACCCTTAAGATTAAGGTGTATCCCCTTATTGATCTTAATTTTACCTTAATCATTGTAATTAATTTTAATTACTTACACTAATATTTTTTCAGGAGCTAAGTTGGCCATATTAGAAATTATAAATAATGATTATTAAGAATATTTAATCCATTTTTCCAAATTCCAATCATAGAAGTGACATCAATTAATTTAAACTTAATCCTAGAGGCAGGATGACAATGTAGGTTTTAATGGAAAAACTTTTGAATGTTTATTGGGTTTTTATAATCAATTTCAAAGTGAAATTGATTACAATGACATAAATTTTATTAATTTATAAAAATATTATCTAATTAAACTTTAAAATAAATTAAAATTATGATTTAACCATATAAATAAATTATATGAAAAAGAAGTTTTGAACTAAAATTAATTATTTTTAACAATTCATTAAAAAATGATATGTTTCTCAAAAATATAAAAATTTCACCCTAACCTAATTTTTATATTATATTTAAAATATATATTTTATTTTTACTTATTAAATCAATTAAAGTGTCAAAATTCACATTTAAATTGGGTTTAAAATTAAAAGGTGGTAAAATCACCTTTATAAATATATAGGTTTTTATGTGTTAAATAGTGTTTGTTCTTATGTTATGTATATAAATACTAATAGATGAATATAAAAAATATTTGAATGAATATATAACATATATATATATAATTAAAATAATTAATTAATTATAATTAATTATGTTTATTAAGACAAAACTCCTTTAGAAGTATAAAAATAAAAATATTTCTTTTTATATCCAATTGGTTCTTATTTTAATTTCTCATTAGTTGGTAACCAATGAATTCATTTTATATTTATATAAACCATTACTTTTAATAAGTTAGTTAATACTATTTATAACCTATAACATAATATCTAGGTTATATCATATTATATTAAATAATAATATTTTAATAATACATTGTTATTCGGCGAAACTTGGTTTTGTGTGTAACACAAGCTATCGAGGAAGGTCGCTCATGCGTGTAATGCAAGCTATCAAGGAAGGTACATCTTGCATGTGGTGAAATCTAACTTAGTGTTGTGTTCATTACAATCAATATAATATATTTTATTTATTTAGGATTTTAATGTATTATGTTAATATATTCCCTCTTTATACTTGGTGTTGTGTGTCATTAACACTACTAAATACAAATTTGTACTTTAGAATTTTGGGGCGTTAAGCAAAAAAATGAATATGAATAGAATCTTTAATTGGTTGGTAAGGAAAAAACATAGTCAATAAATGAATTTATCAAGAGAATGAGGATTAATATGTAACATTAATAATGAAAGGAATTGAAATAGAATAGTGAAATATTATAGTGATAAATTAAAAACATTCATGAAGAATGTAAAAAACATTTAATTTTTTACTAGAAACAATAAAATATTAGTAAAAAATATAATAAAGAAAACAAAGAATTCATGCGTCATAGGATAATGTTTATAAGGTGTTTTATTGATGGATTTAGGATTTTCCAGAGGTAATGATGAAGTAAGTATTGGTGTGTCAACACATTCTCCGGTATGATCTCCCAACAGGTATTCAAGCCAAAAGATCCAGAAAATTCGGTTCTATCATGACTTATTGACCATATTATGATTTCTTTAATTTATGTTTAAATTTACTAAGAACAATTGATGTCAAAATGATCTATGGTGGAAGAGGTAAATATTTTTGATGTGGTATGAGCAGTCGTGGAGGTTTCAGCGCCAATAATTATATTCTCCATTGAATAAATATCTATTGGATCAATGATAGGATTAAAACTCTATTAAGTGGGGTTGTGACAATAGAATATGGAAGTTCCATGTGAACTTATACCACATAAGTGACATAATTCCTCTGCACACCGGTCAATTCATTTGAATTTATCATTCATTTAATAGAGAAGAAAAGTACTGAAATTGTTTCATATCTTATAATAAAAATTTCCAAAATAATTTGAAAATTCACCATTCTTAATATAACATAGAATCAACTTATTTAACACATATAACTATCTATTATAAAAACTCACTAAAGTAGTAGTATGGATAGAGATAACTAGTGTGGTTTGATAGGTATCAGCACTAAAAAAATTTACATTCAGAGATCAAAAGATGTTTATTTGGTTTAGAAATACAATATTATTCCTTGGAAGAAGTTTTTGTTATCATTTTTCCCATGGATAGATGATACATGTGTCCAAATATATATTATAGTACTAAAAAGTTATTTTCCAATGATCCATTCAATTTTCCAAATCCAATGATAATAAAATATGCATCTTTCTTTTCTTTCACTAAGGAAGTCTAAATTACTTGTACTTTATCCTTGAGAAAAGTTTTAATATTCATAAAATACTAACCCATTCTTGTTATAGTGCTTCACTAAATGATAATAATACTCTTGATCCCTATAAACAATCATCATAGATGATCTTGAACAATGTATCTTGAAATAAGGACACATTTTATGGAGGTAATCCTAATAGTTAGAGTGTTTATAGATTAACCCAAATCTTCAAACATTAAATCCATTGAATATTAATCTAAAGATCCTTAATTCATGGATTATCCAGAAGATTCTATTGAAAAATTATCCATAAAATGTTGGATCAAATCAATTAATTCATCCAAGTCATATTCTCAAATAACACTTTCATGAATATTTGGGACCACTTCATGGGGATTAATCAATTCATTTTTCATCAGATTATCTTCAGAAAACAACTCATTATAGATTAACGTAATTCATTCATTATCCATTTTTACTTATGAGGAAAGAAAAAAATAGGTACTATAATATGTAAAAACATAATGAGTAGCTTGTTGTGGTTCTACGACCTTTCTATTCTTATTTAAAGGTTGATTTCCTTCAACTTCCTAAGTTTCTTCAACTGGAGAGAACCACTTCAATGTGATATGGTACATTAAATTATCACCATGGTTTATTCTTAACTAACTACAATTTAGCTTTGTCAACATCCTCTAAATTCTCATCATCAGGAATAAAAAATCACAACTAATAAAAGGAAAATATTTTATTTTAACTCATTATATTGTGTTAATAGGCCCCAACACCTCAAGTATAGGAATGACACCAACATTAGTTAAGGTTGAACTATCATGAACAATACTAACCAACCATGTAAAAGTAAATTCCAAACTCTCTATTGTGTCATAAGATGGTTAAATAGTTTTTTTAATGGTGATAAGTACAAAAAAATCCAAAACCACTGGATGTGCCTTAGATTTTACATCTGGTGAAGCTTCATCCATTTTATCATCACCAAGATGAATCTCCTCTGAAACAACAAATTGTACTCTACATCGATGATCATCTAGTCTCAAAGTGTATAAAGGGTCTTCTTTTACATCCATATATATAGTAACTTTTTTGGGGACCTCAAGAAAAACTATTTTTTGAGATGACTCGCACTCAAATTGAAAATGTTATTATTCTATATATTATGTTATGTCAATAAGATATAACTTACTCACTGAGAAGATAATAAAAAATAAAATATGCATCATAACTCCATCACTCAAATTTATTAACCCATGTAAACAGTAGTAGTTAACTCATCTAGATAGAAAATTTCTTTGAAAAAAAATATCATTAATATCCACCCAAACAGATAGAAGTTTTCTATCTTTTTTTAATGTAGAACTTATATCTCATTAGATAGAATTCTAGATTCATCGGGTTTTCTATCAAGATCATATGTAATGAATAAATTTCCTGAAATAATATTTTCTCAAACATGCATTTTATCTGGGAAATTTTTTATTGAATAATCATTACCATAACTTTATTTTCTTGCTCCAGGTCCTTGATATATTCTTTTTATCATCCAGCATACCGAGTAAGGATTTTAGAATCATCAAAGGGATGAATACATTGATGTTAGAAATATAAGTTTTTAAATAAAATATATGTTCATGGGGATATCTCAAAACATCATCCATTTCCATTGAATACTTCAAGATATATTTCTTTTTGATGATTTCAGTAATGAGGTGTTCATAATATTCAAAATGAAACATGACAATCCCATAAAACTCACCAACTTTTGTTTGAATAATAACTCTATTCTATTATAATAAAAAAATATTCCCATCCTTGAAGATTAATAACCCACTTGAGTAGAATATAAATCATGTCGTGTCAGCTGAAATCAATTTCTTTTCTGGTTATAACTTTCCTCACTGACCATGAGAACATTGATCTACATGAAACATCATGGACAGATCTATTGGGTTTCCCCATTAATTATTTAGGTATGTAGGTTTAGCTAAAATATTATTGGAGATAAAGGATATGAGAAACTTTTTGTTTTTAAGGGGTTCAAAAATAAGAGTATTTTCTTTTCTTTCATTTGAGATAACTAAATGGTTATATTAAATGATGTGAATATTAATTATGAATGACTAAAAATTAATTTTTTATTATTATCAAAACTCCCTTTTAAGGGCTAAGGGGGGACCAAATATGACTTCAGGACTAAAATATTAAAGTGTTCTTTAAGGAACAAAGTTCATGAAGCAGGATCACATCAACAAGAACACCCTCACCCCAGCATCAAAAACAATTAATTGAGCTTCCACCTTTCCATCGTTGTCGGCTAGCTGTCCCATGAAAAGATGCACGGGCTTGATACCGATGGCAAGATCCATGCCCTCTCAAACATCCAATTCCAGGTAGCTATGATCCGGTGAAAACTCTCATCTCAAAACCACATCTGAAACGGCCTCTGAAGCTGATATGGAAGCAAAGACCCACAAGAACGGTCTCCTGAATGCCCGAAATGCCATACGCAAGCCACGTCACAGCAAAACCGAGCCAAAAGATCCATCTAAACCTTCAATCCCTCCCGAGGAGACCACATCAAAACCCAAAGCACTCACAACCTCCACAGATCCAAGTTGCAACCCTCAAGCTGCAGATCTGACCACAGGACCTTCATTGCGTCGTCAGGAAGAGATCGAACACACGAACCCACAGATGCCGTATGCCGGTGAACTAAATCAGGTCTTCCACTCGTGGACCTTGAACTGGAAATGCCGCAGATTCCAAGATACAACTTTGCCACAGTAGGAGGGTTCACGCACCATGAAGTTGTCGCGGAGAAGTATTGTTGAGAGGATCTACAGATGACCCGCATGAGGGAGAAGAAACCACCTCCTAAAGCCACAGAACTGAAAAATAAAAACCAAGAAATCATGATCCCCCCCTCTCCCCCCTCTGAGCCACACCGGAGTCAATGCCAATCCACACTGGGAGACAAAGTCGAGGCCACGTCGGAGCCGATGCCAAGCAGCACCACCACCAATTTGAGAACAACGTCGATCCACACCGGAAAACCGGTCACGCCAGGCTGGAACTGAGGCCTCACCAGAGCTGAGGCCGAGATAATCCAAGGCCACGCTGGATCCAAAGTCAAGGCCACGCTGAGATGAGATCCATGCGAAGCCGAGGCCATGCCAGATCCAATGCAGCGCCACACCACCATGGAGACCAGAACCATAGGAAGTTCGGAGTCGATGAAGAGCCACTCCAACGCCGAGCTGAGATCCGGGAAGCTGACCCCGAGCCACACTGAGACATGCCAGAGGAGGGGAGGGGATAATTTGGGGTGAGGTTTGTTTTTAATGGGTTTAGGGTGAATAAAATTAGGGGAATGGGTTTGTTGAGCACCACATGAATTGGCGCTCAACGTCTTTTTTTTTTGCACACCATTTTTTTTTTTTGCACACCCCCCCCTTTTTTTGCACACCCCTCCCTTTTTTTTGCACTATGTCCTTTTTTAAATAATTTTTTTTGTTTTGCACACCCCTCCCTTTTATTGTTTTTTTGTTTTGTTTTTTTCACTCCATCCATTTTTAAATAAATAATTAAAAAATAAATAATTAAAAGTTTGTTTTTTTTTTTGTTTTGTTTTTTTTTGCACCCCATCCCTTTTTAAATAAATAATTACAAAATAAATAATTAAAAGTTTAAAAATATATTTATAAATAGGTATTTAAAAATGTTAACTTATTTATAATTATATTTATAATTATATTTATAATTATATAATTATAAATTTATATTTATATAGTTATAAACCTTATTTAATTATATAATAAAATAATGAAATAAACCTTATATATAATTATTTATAATAAATATAATAACTAAATTAAATACAATAAATTTATAAAAATGTTTGTTATAATTATCACAATTATATAATTATAATAAATATATAATTATAATAAATATAAAATTATAATAATTATATAATTATAATAAATATATAAATATAATAATTGTATATTTATAATAAATATATAATTAAAAATTTAATAATTATATAATTACAACAATTATAATAATTATATAATTGTAAATATAATAATTATATAATTATAATAAATATACAATTATAATTACAATAATTATATAATTATAAATATAATAAAGATATAATTAAATATATAAACCTTATTAAAATTATATATATAACCTTTTAAAATTATTTATATTTATTATATTTATTATAATATATTATAATTGTGTATTTATTATAATATTATAATTATGTATTAAATTTATAATTATGTATTATAATACATAAATAAACCATATTAAATTTATTTATAAATTATTTTTAAATTTATATATAATTATTTAAATACATAAATAAACCATATTAAATTTATTTATAAATTTATATATATATATATATAAACATTATTAAATATTCTTTAATTATATAATTACATATTTATTATACATAAACCTTGTTAAATATAAATACATAATTATAAATTTAATAAATAATATAATATTTTAATAAATACATAATTATAAATTTAATAAAAGCATAATTATAATATATTATAATAAATATAATAAATAAAAATAATTTTAATAATGTTTATTTATATATATATAAATTTATAAATAAATTTGACATGGTTTAATTATGTATTTAAATAATTATATATAAATTTATAAATTTGTAAATAATTATATATTTATAAATAATTATATATAAATAAACCTTATATTTAAAATTTATAAATTTATATTTAAATAAACATTATTAAAATAATTTATCTTTATATAAATAAACTTTATTAAATATTCTTTAATTATTATAATTACATATTTATTATAATTATGTAATTACTATAATCATATATTTATTATATTTATAACTATATATTTATTATATTTTTAATTATATATTTATTATATTTATAATTATATAGTTATTATAATGATATAAATATTATAATCATATCTTTATATAAATAAACCTTATTAATTATATATATATATATAATAAGTATATATTTACGATGATTATATATTTACAATAATTATATAATTATAATAATTATATAACTACAATAATTATATATTTATTATAATAAATATACATTTATAAATGTAATTATAAATATACATTTATTTATTATAATAAATGCAATATGTAATTATTTATTTATTATAATAAATGTAATATGTAATTATACATTTATATTTATTATATTTATTATATTTATTATACAATTATATAATTATAAATATACATTTATTATAATTAAAAAATAAATGTATCATATTACATTTATTATATTATATTACATATTATATTTATTTATAATATAATTATATAATTATAAATATAATAAATATAGATATGATAATTATATAATAAAGATAAATAATTACATATTACATTTATTATATTATAATTAAAAAATAAATGTATTATAATATTTATTATACATTTATTGTTCATATTTATTATAATAAATGTATAAAATAAATGTAGATTTATTATAATAAATAAATGTATATTTATTATAAATATAAATATAAATATACATTTATTATAATTAAATATTATAATATTTATTATAATAAATATACATTTATAATAAATGTATTATAAATATTTATTATACATTTAGTATACATTTATTATACAATTATTATAATATTTATTATAATAATATTTATTATACATTTATTATAATATTTATTATAATAATATTTATTATACATTTATTATAATAAATATTATAATAATATTTATTATAATAGATATTATAAATGTATATTTATTATAATAATATTTATTATAAATTTATTAGATATTTATTATTATAAATATTATAATATTTAATTGTAATAAGTATTTATTATAAATATAAATGTATTATAAATATTTATTATACATTTATTATACATTTATTGTGCATTTATTATAATAGTATTTATTAAAACATTTATTAGATAATTATTATAATGAATATTATAATATTATGACATTATAATATTTGTAATAAATGTATACTAAATGTATAAAAATGTATATTTATTATAATAATATTATAATATTTATTAGATATTTATTATAAATAAGTAAATTTATTATAATTTTTTTATTTATTATAAAAAATATAATTATGTATTTATTTTATTTTTTTATATTTATTATACTAAATAAATTTATTTTTTATATATATCTATATATATATATATCGGGTTTGTGGGGTGTGCGGTCAAAGCGCCACTTCAAGTGGTGCTTTGCCCATTTTTTCTTCAGCACCACATGAAGTGGAACTGAAGAAACCCATATCCCCAATATTTAAAAACTCTACCCCATAAAACTAAAAAAAAACCCACCCTCCTAAATTACCCGAGGGGAGGAGACGCCTACTGAGAGGAAACCCTAGCATGGGAGAATGGGAAGTAGACGTTGTTCTAAGGCTTTTTGTGTGTTTAATTTTGATAATTTGAAGTTATGTGTTACTCTATGATATGATTAATGGCTACAATGGAGGTTCTAACTCTATGATTAAATAAATAAAATAACAATTTACTAAATATTGATTATCTGGTGCAAAATCATGAAACAAAAAAATAAAATTAAATAAACTAAAATTAAATAAACCAAATTCATATTTTATCAAATCAAATCTTCCAACGGGTAATGGATTTGAAAAAATGGTTTCTTTATGATTTTTTTATAAAAAGAATCTAAAGGGATATGATCTTTTTATGTATGATATCTAAAGATATTATTCCTTAAATATATTTAATTCATCATCAAATGGTTTATTAGATCCTTTTAAATGTTGATAGCACTTTAATTATCACAATTGATTAGAACCTGAATAAAATTAAATCCAAAATCCTTTTTTGTGTTTCATCCATAAGACATATGTACAATATCTTACAGTAGTAATATATACATATTCACTAGTTGAACATTAAACAAAGTGTGGTTTCTTACAAGACCATGATATTAATGATTTACCTTGAAAATATCATGTTTCTGATGTGGTTTTCCTATCTAGTATACACCCACTAAAATCAGCATCTAAGAATGAAGTTAGATTAAAATCATAAGTTTTTGGTAAGAGTAAATAAATAGAAGCATTTCTTTTTAAATGCCTTAAAATTAGTATGGAGTGAGTTAAATGAGATTCTTTTGGGTTTGACTAAAATCTAACACAAATTCATTATAAGAACATAATGTTCAGTCTACATGTAGAATGATAAACCAAATGGCCAATTATTCCACTATATAACCTTTTCTCAAATCGTTTTCTAGCCCCATCCAAGTCATGTTTAATATTGGATGTCATAAGAGTTAAATAATTCTAACTATTTTCAATTTGAAATTTTTTAGATAAATCTAGTAGGCATTTTCTTTCATTAAAAAATTTCCAAAATATTTTTGATAAGTTTGAATACTGAGAAAATAGTTTAACTCACATATCATCATCATTTCAAATTCTTTTATCATGAGTTTTGAAAAATACTTATACTATTTTTTTACTAATAAATAACTTCATAAACATATATTTTCACTATAAACATACCTTTTCATATGGTTTTCTTAAAAGTATTGGGGTCTTCTAATCCCACATTAAAACTATTTGATAAAATAAAAGAACTTAATCTTTCATACTAGGCTGTATGTGTCTATTTATGTCCATAAATCTTCATGGTATGTTTGAAACCCTAATTTTGAGAAGGGGGGATTTCAAGACCAAGAGGTTGTTCACCATAAACTTCCTCCATTAAAAATACATTAAAAAATTGATATTTGACATCCATATGATGTAGTAAAAAATAATATGAGATGTATATGCTAGAAGGATTCTAATGGATTTTAACCCAACAATCAGGGAAAATTTATATTCATAATATATTCCCTCTTCCTGATTAAAACCTTTAGACACTAACCAGACCTTATTTCTAGTTATCATAACTTAAACATCATGTTTGTCCAAAAATACCCATTTAGTTCATATAATACAATTTTTAGAGGGTATATGACTTGTTTATATTCCTTACTCCTTTTGAAATGGTTTAACTCTTCATGCATTGATAAAACCCAACATCCATTAGTAAAGGCCTCTTCCTAGGTTTTATGTTCATGGTGATATAAAAAGGAATAATATTATTCATTGATTCCTACACTTATTTTAGTTATGAAAAATATATCTAGATCTAATATAATGGTTTCTAGAGGATGGTCTATAAATTTTTCTAGGTTGTATAAGAATCACACTTTCTAGTTTTTTTAGTATTGTCTCATCTAGTTTAAATTGAACTTGACAATATTCCATATCATCATCGATTTTTTATTAAAAATATTTTTGTGTTTAAGGTTTTCCCTAAAATTACTCAAGTAATCAAATTGAGTTTTCTTATAATCAAACAAATTAATTTCATCAATCGTAACATGATTAGATTAATAAACTACCATTTACTTTATATAAAAAATCATGTTGCATTTGGAAGTAATAGAATAATATAGGAAGATTCCAGGATTATCCTTTAGTTAAAACATACCAATATTATCCCAGGTGTTCAAGATATAAACCTAACATCTAAACACTCTAATGTATCCTACCTTTGGTTTTTTATTATTAAATGTCATAGGGATTTCTAATTAATATAGGCCTTATTAGAACTATGTTAATGACATAACATACTGTATTTACATATTCATCTCAAAATTTAGTTGGAAATTTATATTCACATAACATTGTCATATAAGTTTCTTGTAAGGTCATATTCCTCTATTCAACAACACAATTCTTTCAAGGTTTCCCCAAGTCTGATAATGTATTTTTGATACAATATTTTGAACAATAATAATTGAAAAAAATGTTTTCAAATTCTCATCCATAGTGACATTATAAAGAAATAATTTTGGAATATTTCTCTTTTTGAACTAATTTTAAATTACATATAAAAATAGAGAAAGAATCACTTTTAACAATCAAAAAATAAAACCCAAGTAAATATAGAAAAATCATCAACTAACACATAAAAAATATTTTCCTCTTAGAATTTAATTCATGATGCCCCAAAAAATCCAAGTGAATAATTCATTGGTTTCATGAAATATTATCATCATTAATTTGTTTAAAATATTTCTTGTGTGGCATGACCATTCATTATGAATCACATAATATATCTTAATTTAATTAAATTTGACATAAATATAATACAAAATCACATTTTTAATGTTTTATAAATGAATAGATATTATAATTTCCTAGAATTATATTCCAAATCCATGATTTATTTGATGCATCATTTAAATATTTCACTATTGTTCTACTCAAAGAATTGAGATATAAGGTATAGACATTTTTAGTTCATGATTCACTAATCTGAAGGATGATATCTTTGAAAATAGAACATTCATCATTATAAACATCAAAAAATTACCTTCTAAAAAAGTTTTTTTGTGAATATCAAGTTATGTTTTATACCTTCTATTCATATAACTCTGTTGATGATTACTTATCATGTTTGGAAAACTGATCCTACTCCCATAATATTGTATTTTTAATTTTCACCAAAAGTGACATAGCCTATATCAATTTTTTATACAGATTTGAAATTAGAGAAATATCTATTCGTGTATGTTGAGAATCCATTGTTTATGTACAATTTATCATAGCACTATTTTCCCTATAAATTTAAAAAATAAATTATTTTAATACCCATATTCTATTTTTTCTAGAAATGATATCAACTAAGGATTTCGAAACCCAAATCTATTTGTGCTATCTATAAATTCTAGCACTAAATATTGAAAATAATTTTTAAGAAGCATCATGTTTTACTCAAAAAAAAATTTGGATTCTCAAACTAAAAATATTTTCATAGTTTCCAAATTATCTACAGTTAAAATAAGAAACTTTAGAGAAGTTTTTATACATAGAATAAGGGAAAAATAATTTTTAGAATGAATTTTTTTTTCCTTATAGATTCCTATTATAAACATAATTTTTTGAAATTTATTATTTCCATTAATTTTTTTAATGTATATTTCACCTTTTGTGACAACACTAAGAATATTTATGATCATGAAAATATTTTTCTAAGGCCCCAATCTTTTTATAATGTATAATATATGAAGTAATAGAATTTTATAGATTGGTTTTCAAATATATTTTTTTATTTAAGTCTTGTTTTTCAATTTTAACATTATCATAGGACTTTTTTAGAGTTTTAGTTTCCTTTTTAATGAATTCATATTTTGTTTCAATCATGGTAATATATTCATTTAGTTCACCAAAATAATATTTTCTATTTTCTTACTCTGATTCATCCTCAAAAAAATAAAAATAATGTACTTCATTTAAGTGTGCCATAGAGAACATATTATCCATTTGATTATAAATTATATCTTTTGAATCTGAATATGTATCTTCACTATAGTCTTCATAATTAGTTCATGTTACTTTCATGAATTTCATAGGTTTATTCTTATATACAACCTTCTTGAAATACTATTTCATAAAATTTATATTATCTTTCTTTTGATGGATGTATTGCTTCATAGGACTAAGCTTCTTATACTCGTAGAATCTAACATCTTTAGAGTTTCTATCATGCTTCATGTATATATTGAATGGTTTTATGAAACATATTCTATTTTTTTAGAACTTTTTTAATGTTTATGAAAACTAAGAAAGTATGTGATTTGATATCAAATTTCATGAGGTATCGTATACTACCAATGATTCAAATATTTATATACTCTTTTTATTCCTTTCTTATTTTGAGGTAGTAACCTTGAATGTAGCATTTTATGTTTAACAAGATAGTGATCATCTGAATTAGTTTCAATTTTAGAATTGTACATCATAAGTGAACAAATAAGATATTATATTTTGAAATCATTTATAGTTTTAGATTTCCTAAATGTAACTAAGACTCCACTCCATTTTTGAGGTAAAATTCTATTGATTTTCATAGAATGAACAGGTTGATAAATTGGTTCTCCAAAAGAAGAAAAATTATTTTCAACCTCGGTAAGTCTTCCATTAAAAAGTGTAATTATTTATCCTTCCATCAGTAAAAGGTATAAAATATAATCTTCATAGTATTATATCTGAGTGCTTACTCATTATTTGTTCCTTCATAAGAAATTGATATGGTAGTCCCTATATGATAATAATTTTAATATTATGAGGCTCAGTTTTATTAATCAGAACATAATCCATATATTATTGAATTATTAAGTTTAGATTTTAGATCAAATTCTACTTTAATAATAGAAAAAAACTTATCAGGGTCTTCTTTAGTAATTTTATATGGATTCACGGCTTTCTGATAAAACTTTAAACCAATATTCTTCATGCTAATTATTATCTATTCCTTCTCACAACCATAGTTTTCACCTTTGAATTCAGGAGATCATTCCATAAACATGTCCTCTATAATATCTATCATAGATTCCATTTTAGTAAATATTTCAAAAAATAACTAGTTAGAGTTGAGAACCCATTATTCAAAACCTCTGATAATTATTTTATGTTAGAGAAAAACTTCTTTAAGACTCAAGAGGGGTGAATTGAGTTCTTAAATGTTTTTATCACATTGAAAACACCCTATTCAATATATCTTGTTTATGATATTTTATCAAAATAAAAATTCCATGGAAATAAATATAGAAATAAAATGATCCATCATTGGAGATTTATAGAGGTATGGGGAACAAATATCCCCAATTCCACTCCACTAATGATCAACTCTTAGAGATTAGTGACTTTCACTAGGACCATTAGTCTTTATAGGGACTACCCAATTGTGTTCATGTAGTCATCACATGATACAACATCTAGTTATTTTATCAGGCTCCTAATGTTCTTTGAGAAACACCATCATTTAATAATCATTACAAGGAGTTCTCACTTGAAGCAATAAAATAGAATAATAAGGATTATAGATGAAGCACACAGTTGAATGTTGCAACTTAAAGTATATGAAGAAGTGTCCATATGAGATGATAATATTATATGGGATTCTATAGAGTTACTTATATTGGAAAAGATAATATTTTATTCATAGTAACTATAGAGTAGATTCAAGCATTGTATATACAGTTTTGTGTGAAGAACATATCAATTATTTTGTAAATACATGTGTTTTTGTTATCATGATGTAGAAAAAATTGTATTAATATCATAATTATTGGTTTTGAACATAATATTACATGATAATACTAATAGTAAATAACATTATCCTTATGAAAACAAGAAGATATATGCTTCTAATGATGTGTGTTTTTATTTTTTTATTATGAGATTAACTTTTATAAAAGAGATGGCAGAAAAAAATTAGCAGGTCTTTCTATTATTTTCAAAAGTATCTTTTTCAAAATCAATATTTTCTTATTTTTACAACTCCTTTTTTATTATTTGACATGGAATAAGTTTTCCTTTAAAAATTTCTCAGCAATGGTAAAGAGTATAATCTTAAATATAAATAGGATGGATTCATCTTCATAAGATAAACGTCTAAAAACACTATTCTCATAGGATATAATAATTTAGTCTGTTTAATTTTTCCTCACATAAGATAAATATATTTGATTTACTTTTTTCATAGGATAAATAAATTTTATATGATAAACTAATACTTTTATAAGCTAAAAAACTTCTACAATTGTTTTAATGTCGGTAAGATAATTCATCTATGAATAACCTAATCATGTATTAAGAGGATTCACTAGATTTATATTTGAATTTTTATTATAATTTTTAATTAATTTTAAGATAATTAATCTTCTTTCTATGATAATTTAATTACACTGTAAGATTATCTTTGACCCTATGATTCTATAAGATAAAATATATTTATCGCATACTTTAGTCTTAAGAGAAAATAAATAATATTCCCCTTAAGATAATTATTTTATGCGTAAAAGAATATTTTCATGTAAGATTACATCCATTGATATAAAACTAAATTATGAGCATTCAGAAAAAGAATTTATTTGAGCTTTAAAGATAAATTTAATTGACCCATTATATATTTAAGATAAATTCCTTAATAATTTATGAACAAAATAGCTTTTATTAATTAAGAATAGTTAGAAATTAAATTCATGGTCAATTAAGATAAAATTTTCAGTTAATAAATAATGATTTTGTTTATCATTAAATCATATAAAAACAGATATTTGTTGAAAAAACATATGTCTAGCCAAAAAGTACCACCTTATACCCCATCTACTAATTGGGAACCTCTAGATTTCAAGGATACATGCCTAATATCCAATGTAAAACTTTTTTCGTTTCTAAGGGTGAGATGTTATGGGATGTTACAATGTGGTATTAGATCCATTTGTGTATGTTTTACTATTTTTAGGTTGGTATCGAGGAGTTATAGGAATGATTCTAAGAATATGATGGATATCAGGTTGGTTCATCATGAAAAGATATTATAGTAGGATATCATGGTTTCCAGTGATGGGATTGATGTTCTTAGGGTAGAATTATATATTTTCATATGACATTCACCTTGGTTGATGCACATAATGTTAATATTTATGATTAATTATGGGTTTTAGGCTCTTGGACTATTGGTAAGAGACCAATTTTAGATTAAAATCCTATCCTATAGAGGTATGTGGTATTTCATAGATCATGATTAGGAACATAGGATTTTTGTGAAATGAATTATTTTATATGTGTGATTTTTTTATCACTAATGAGAGGATCAGTTATTTAATGTGTTAGAAACTACTCATATGGAATTTTCTAATTTATGTACTTTATGGGATTATAAAAATCTTTATCAAATGGTGTATGTGTTTCATTCATAAGGTGGGTCATGTTGATCCACGATGAGGATCTTGATGACAATGGAATAGTATGTGTTCATAGGATGTGTATCGACCCCAGTGGGTTAGTAATGTGCATGATGAATTGGAGGGAAACCCCATGTGAGTGGTTATTTTTTCTATTTTGTTACATAATGTACCAGTAACAACCAATATGTAATTTAACCATATATCATGCAATGACAATAAACATAATTGAACTTTGTGATGATGGTTTGTTAGATACATGTCACAATAGAAATATTCCAGTTGAATGTATCATTTAGGTTTAGTTATTTAATATTCTAGTGACAACCTATAAGGTGTTTACCTGTATATCTTGGAATGGAATTATATCTTATAGAACATAATGTTTGTAGTTCCAAGGTATAGATATTCTTGGATAATGTCATTACGTATAGTAGTGATGATCGGTGGGTGTATGTTTATCCATGGAATTATATTATGGTTTGATACTTGGTGAGAATTAGTGCATAATAAGCTATTTGTTTTGGGATTTGTTGTTGGTAATTTGTTTATGTGTAAACTAGAGTAGGTTTTGGAACATGAGACACCCCGGTGTTTTGATATGGGAGTGGGGATGATGTATTGTGGGTTATGACCATCTATGAATTTTGGTTTTTGGTCTAGGTGGGACACATATTGACCATTGGTTTCGACTAGGGCTTTGGGATGTCAAAAACTTCTAAGAAAAATGGAAACCCATGAGAGGGGTTTGCCTGAGGTTCTTCATTATGTAGTGTTTGAAATGGGAAGGTTATGATTTTGGGTTTTAAAAGAATATCACCTTGGGTGATACCACCATGGGAAGTGATTCACAAGGATGGGCATGTTGTAAAGGATGGATTGGAAGGGAAAGACTATTCAGATACCCTTCCTTATTGACTCTAGATATGATTTTGCAGTGTGGTGAGAGTATGAGTTGATGTTCGTGACATGGAATGAAACTATATGGTCGAATATGGTGTGATTAACCATGGAATAAGTAAATTGACCAATTTTGAAGTTGAGTATGAAGGGTGTTCCAGCATTATGGAACTGACCTACGTGAGGAGAATGGTTATTATATTTTGGCATGTGAGCCTAGGTTCCTTAGTTCGTAGATCTTGGGATCATGGGATCATATGAAATGTTCTTATATAATCACTATACCTTGAGGATTACACTGGTGGTTTTATTGGGTTTTGAGAAAAAACATCATTGACTAGGGGGTGTGTGCATAGGTTATAAGTAGTGAATGTTGGGTCTTATGTGAGTTTATTGTGTTTTTTAGGTCTGGAATAAACATGAGAGGTTTAGATATAGTGTACCTATTGAGGTTGTTACTCAAGTAACATTGTATGAAAATAATTATGGTGGTGACCACACCATAGGCCATTTTAGGATGAAATTATCATTTTCAATGGCTTTTTTATCATGGAGGTTGTCGTTCCTAGAGATCCAGGGATATGTGGTTATTGTTTCTGTGTTGAAAATTAATTGTTAGTAGTTTGGACATGTCCAATCATTAAATTATGTGATGTATAGATTGTGACATGAAAAAATGGTGTTTGGTCATGAGAAGATGATCAGGATACTCTTTTAGTGGGGAGTACCATGCCGGTCACTTCTGAATGGATATCATGTTGGGAGTGGGATATGAGTGTTGTGAGATTGACTATAGAATGATGGTGACCATGTTGGTTACATCGATGAATTTATTGAAATCATGATTTCTTAATGAGAAATAAGGATTCTCAATGATGATAAGTTTTATACAACGGAGGTTGTAAAGACTCATTTTTTCGGATTTGAAATATGAAGTAAATTTGATTCTCCCCCCCCCCCCAATTCACATATGGGGTAAAATAGTTGTTTTTCTGAATATTGTGATCTTGGATAATTTTTTGGAACACTTCATTGATCCCTTAATAGGGGGTTTACCAAAGTATAGGAGTTTTGTTGAAATATATACAATTAAATTTTTTGCAGGGTATTTAATATATAAATAGTTAAATATTAATATTTATTCACATTCATTTGAAGGTAAATTTTGAATGTAGGATCAGATTTTGATTTTGACATTTCATTTGAGTCTAAAATTGGGAGATTTTTCTAGGAGAGGAATAACCTTGTGTCAGGAACTGGAACCAGACCCATACCCCCTTTTCTTTTATTTTTCATTTCCTTTTTCTTTTTCTTCCCTTTTATTTTTTCCTCCATAATTTCCTCCACAAAACTGTATGTATCTTATGATTGATGTGCCTCCCCATTTTGGTTCTCCATCCAAGAGGGAAAAAGGGGTAAAAGAGAGGGGGTCATGTTGGGAAGCCATTTGGGTGCGAGATCAGGTTTCGGTGGGCGTGTCTCGCAGATCCAGCACTGAATTATCAGTGTTTTAGGCCCATAGGTAGGTCATCTTCTTTTTTAAACAAATAAAAATATTTTCTTTATTATGATTTTTAATCTTGTTTTCATATTGTTAGGGTCCCTTAAGGGAATATTTGATTCATTTATGGGTAGAATCAAAAATTTTAGTGGGTGAAAATGGTTTTTTATTTAATAAAACCTAATTATAGATTGTTTAGTTCATGAACACATTCTGTTTGTTTTTCATTTTAGCATAGATTTTAATATTATAGTTACACAATATGTGTTATCAGTACAAGACATGTAGAGCCTCTCCATGTGTGTCCAGAGGTTTGACTTGACACCCCGTGTTGAGGGAACATGGTTGTATAGGATACATAGCAAGATTCGAGGTGTAGTGCATGGTTGGAGGCCATGTAGCAGACCTACCATGGCACTGTGTAGAGAATATAGACGAGTACCACGTGTGGGATAATTTTCATGTGTGTTCATTTCATGATATGCATTCGGTCATTATGCACATCGAGTTGGGTTGAGGTACACTAGTAGGTAGCATGTGCATGCACGGGATAGCCTAGCCAAACAGCCAAGCGAAGGTGGAGAGCTGATTTCACGATGAAGATGCTGGGAAGGAGCAGTTCCAAGTAGTTAGTCTGGGTTGTATGTAATGTCTGAAGCCTACGGTCAATGAATTCCTCTAAAGTCTATGGGCCATGTAATACTTACGCCTATGGGCCTTGTAAGGGTTCCACATCACCCCTTGAAAGGTGGATTATCAAAATCAATAAAAAAATGAAGACCTTCGGACCATTAGATGGAACAATACTAATTAAACTTATTTATAAATGAATATTAAATTATAAATTAAGTATATTAATAAATAAATGGTGAAATTAAAATAAATCTTTAAATGAAACTTTTTTATTAAACAAAATTTTCCCTTTAGTTAATCTTATCAAATGATTATTACTTAATATGTTTTAATATAATTAATTGATTTTCATAAATTATTTTATCTAACTATTGGTTTAAAAAATAAATAATAGGAATTTAAATTTAAATAAAAAATTATTATTATTATAAATATTGGGATAAATTAATGGAATTAAAGGTAATATAATTTATTATTCATTAATGTGTATATAAAAATATAATTAAGAATTTAATAAAATTTAATTATTATTATTATTTTTTGTTGTTATTATTATTATTTTTTATTAATTTTAAATATTTTAAACATGAATATTATATGTGAAATTTTGATTATATATTATAAAATTAAAATATTCATTTTAAATATGATATTTTTGGCTATTATAAAATTATTAATATTCATTTTTTAAAAACTATTAAACTAAATAAATGAAATAATAATTTACTTTATAAAATTTTCATTTCTTAGTATATTATAAAATTTTATATTTAAACAAAATTAGAATAGAATTAATAAATTTTCAAAAATCTAAAAATAAATGATGAATAATCATATATTATATAATTTTTTGGTTAATTGAATATACAAATGAATATATTAGTTAAGATAATTATTAAATTATGTATATATAAAAATTTAATTATAAAAATCCTAAGAAAATGAAGTGAAAACGAGTTATATATAAAAAATGAGACATGATTTGTTTAAAAAACATTATAAAACAATTTAAAAAGGATAAATGAAAATGAGTTAAAAAAAGAGAATTGAGGTCGTGAAATCATTTGGAGGGGGGGTCGAACGTATAGGGGTCGAGTAGGGCTTCAGTTCAAAGGAGTTGAGCCGAGCGTATCTGAGTGTTTGAGATACAATGTGGATGAAGAGTCTCGATCACCAGAGAGAAACCGAGAATCAGATCTTTACACCGAGGGAGTTCGAGTGAGATCGGCCATCAGTGAGGGTAGTCCGAGCGATGTCGAAGTGGGTTATTCATTGTTATGGTTTTAAATGTCTATAGGGAAGGAAAATTTTTCTTTGTCTTTAGATCTAAGGTATGTGTTTGTCTTCTTTATTTTTTAGGTGTCTGAACCTCCTTTGGGTTAACTGTGATGTCTATAGTTTACTTTTGTGGTATGCTCGATCTATATTCCTAATATAAATATAGATTTGGATTAATAGAGAATTTTTTTCTTGTTTTTAACTCCCCTTTTATACTAATTTTTCAACTAGTTTTGGTCTATTCATTTTATTTAACAATTTACTTTTGTTTGGAAACTCTGACTATGAACATAGGAATTTTTATTTTCGTCCATTGATTGGTTTTCAACCAGCTTGTAATATAAATATATATATTATTTATTCTTCTGAATTTATGATCTAAATTGGATTGAATATTTTTCTCTATTCATCTTTACATCATATTTATTATTTATTTATTTTGAAATCTTATCTGATACTCTTTTTGTGGTGTGAATATATATATATATATAATAAACATTAATGATAAAGGTTATAAATGGGTGTTTCATTCAACCTATATGTTTGTCTATTTTTTGGATATTATCACACCTTTCTCAAGTTCTCCATGCCTGATTGAGCACTAAACTATCTTTTTCACCCTATTTACATGCTTCTGGTGTGACCAAGCTATAGCAGTAGTCAGTCTAAATTTAAGGTAAGGGATTCTATTTATTTTTATAAAAAATTTATTTAGATATGAATGTATTTTTCTGTAATGGAAATTTTCTTTTTAATAAAACTATTATGTGTATTAAAAATTCCATGTTTTATATATATTTGATATTTATGAGAAACTTCAAGTTTATATTTTTTTAATAATTTAAATTTATGGTTTATACATATAAGTACTTTTAAGTTTATGTATGTCATACATATTTAATTATTATATTTAATACTCTATAATTATTTACTTCAAAATTATGAATGCATTTTTATTAGAGTATTATATATATGTACAAGTTATATTAGTCAAACATATATACATATATAATTTATTAAATTTTCAAGATCATTTGGCTTCTAATTTCAAGGTTATGATATTGTACATATATGTCTTCAAGTTTATGTTCTTAAAAATTTATGTGCATGTATTTTTAAATTGTAAGGCTATTAATTTTAAATCATGGAAGTATTTTTAATTTTATAATCATGTAAGGGAATCAATATATGAATGTATAATTTCATTTTAAGAAATTAAACAACATGATGAATGTCACTTAAAAACTTTTTTGATGTTTTATGTATAAGGGTTTTAATACTTATTATGCATAAGTGTGTGTGTGTGTGTGTGTGTGTGAAAGGATTAAATGTTCATTTTTAAATGTTACTTTTATAATTTTATGTGTTTTATATAAATGTTTTTCTTATTATTGTTTTGTGAAGATAGAAGGAATCTTTTATATAAATGTTTTTCTTATTATTGTTTTGTGAAGATAGAAGGAATCATTTATTATTTTATATAAATAGAAATTTACTATATTTATTATTATTTTTTGAAGATTTTATACATTGTTGTCATTATTTTATGCATAAAATAAACTAAGTAAATGAGTTTTTAATATTCAAGGTTGAGTTTTAAATGATAAAAGTTATCACTTTAGGTTGTTTTTAAATATATTTAATCTCATGAGTTAATTAAGGAGGATTTATTTACATAGATATCAATAAAAAACACATGTATTTATGTAGTGTCTAAATATCTTGAGATGTGGTTGCATGAAGTCTAACAAGTGATTCCATAAGAATGTTAATATTTATATGTATTTAATTTATGGTTTTGTTTTTAAAGAGAAAACAGTTGTGAAAAATGTATATATATGTAAGTAAAGCTACAAATGTTTTTATAATAAAATTTCACTTTGACATCGTAAACATTAAAGGTTAATGGGGAGTGAACTCATTCCTAAGAAAAGTGGGTAGGCCTATATAGCCTTCAATGTTTCAAGTGGCCTCAAGGTCATTTTCGTAAAATCTTGCATCATGTTTTTTGAAAAATCACTAGATTATTTTTAATGAATTTTAAAGGTGAATGTATTTTCAATGTACTATAGTATTTTTTAATGGTATTTTTAATAAGCTATTCTCCAAAGTAATTTTAAAACAAATATGGCCTTTTTGAAAACCCCTTATTTGTAAAATTAATGCTCACTATATGTTTTTAATTTATTTTCAATAGGCTTATTAGAATTTTTACAAAGGTATTCGTTTCACTTACGGAGTTAGCGCACACGAATGAATTCAGTTATTTTATTTTATTTTTGTACAGTTTTGATGATATAAAATGTATTTGTCTAATCCTTCAAAACCTAGATTGGAAAAGGTCATTGTATGTAAAATGTTCTGTGTATTTTTTTTAGTTGTATTTTATAAAAGAAATACACAGCTTTTTTTAGTACTGAATCTAGAATTGTGGGTTCATGGATTCATAAGATGGGCCTGGGACATCTCTCCAGAATAATGCTTGTGAGGTTTACCAAGCGAGGCTGGTGAGACTGTGATCAAATAATAATGATACTGACAGATGCTAATCTCTCTGAGTGGGGAGTGTTAACTAGATAGATGAGCTAGAAAGTGAGGGACCCCTATGAGGTTTCATGATGATGATGAGGTTGGGGGACCCTAGTTTGTCCTCGGTGATGTGAGAACCCTGGTGAGGGTGATTTTTGGGTTATAGGTAAAGATGATTATGGGTTTCAACTTAGAACCTGCACATTGTATGTGAGCTGGTGGCCATGGACAGTAATGATGGGTTTGGTCATTCATCCAACCCTTAGTTCTGTGTTTTAATAATGCTTTATTAATTTCATTAGGGTGTTTTTTATTTATTTTAGATTGTAAACACCCATATGAGAATTCTTTTATTTATGTTTTAAAAAATTACGATAGGAGTAGTCTTTTATTTATTTATTTTGAAAATTTCCATAGAGGTAGTATTTTGATTTTGTTTAGTAGAATTCAAATATGGGAGGTGTTTTATTTATGTTTTAGAAAAAACATATATGGGATACCTTATTTATGTGTAGAAAACATCCTTACAAGGTTTTGTGATATCTTTCTAAGCAAACTCCCATAGAAGGGGTTTGTGGTACTTGTGGGCTATTCCTATGGCTGAGTAAACTCCCATAGGGGAGGTCTATATTACTACTGGCTGAGAAAACTTCTATATGGGAGGCCTTTCATACAATTTGTTAGGATACAATGGATTGGGATATAGGGATTATTTTGTATACTATGATAGATCTTTCGAAAAGTATTCCCCGGTTCTGTGATACTATCTTTATACCGCAAAGACTTGGTTCTATTATAAAGTTAGTGTGGTCCCCACAACATGCTTTGAGATACTCAAACATTGGCTAAAGAATTTATGGTTAATCAACGTCTTGGAACTAATGTTAGAAATTGATATTGTATCATTTTAGGAATTGAGACCCCTAGGCGGTGGTTTATTTGTTTTTTTATTAATTTCATTCTTTCTTTTAGCTCTATATCAACTAGGATGGGAATATTACACACATATGAGATTGAAAAGGTTTTTAGGTCCACCATTAGGGGTGGGATACTAAGGATTATTTTCTCACCCAATGTATAAGAACCATGGTGCATGTGTAGACCTTATTTATGCATTTAGGTTGAGCACATAGTGCACAATGGATAGGGTAGAGGACCAGTGCTACATGATTAGATGAACTCATGTGGCATCATTGATAGAGTTGGAGTAGTTTGACATTCCTGGTGGTTAGGTATGTTGTTGGTATTAGAGTTTAAGTGAGGCCTTGTATTTATTATCTTTGGTCGTCCTATATATTTGATCGGCCTAGTGGGCGATCAATTTTGTATGTGAGAATAACTACTCATATTTGTATGAAACATTTCATTTTATCATAACATGTTTCAGCTTCAGCCATTATTTACACATTCTCTGATTCTTATGGATGTGTATTTTGTTTAGTTTTTTTATCAATATTTCACACTCTTATATAGGGGGTGTAGTTTCTTCACAGTACCACCTTAGATACCCCTTCCTAGTTGGCATCCTCTGGTGTATGAGGAGGCACGCCTAAGGTCCCATGGTGAATCGATCAAGTTACATGTGGTGGTTCGAGTAAGGAAATTGCACAAATGTACCATATACATAGTAATATAATGACCTTAATAACATAATTATACTAATGTGTTATAATATTAATGGAATAACCATTTTTATTCATTTTGATCCACTTAGAAGAAGAAAAAAAGGAACGTTGATATTCTGTTTGAGTGGACTACTACCCCCATGGTGTGACATCTTCCATTTTCTACCACTGCTTCTGTTTTCTAGTTATAATGATATAATTGAAGAAAAAATGTGAAATATATAATATAATTATTATTTTTAATAAAAAAATTATAATTCATTTTCATTTCCTCTAGTTAGATGTGAATTGAAAATGTTGATTGTGAATTGTGTGAACTAGCAACTCACCAAATTAACATTTTTAATTTTTCATATTGATTTCAATTCATTTTCAAAACCCCGTAAAATCTAACAAAAAAACCATAAAAATCTAAATATTATCATTATCCTTATTTTATAATGATTTTATATAATAATAAATAATTTTTTACCACAAACACCCATAAAATTATGGCGTGTTCATGTTTTGGTTGATCTAACCACTTACTTTAACAATGCTATAAAACTCGACCATGGATGATTATGGGAAAATAACTAGTAATATTATTTTAATTTAAAAAGAATATTATTTCTACTTTTTTAGGAAAAATTATATTATCTATTTTTCATAGTATTAAAATATCATCTTCATTCACTAAAATTACCGAAATAAGATAACAGAGGTTCTCTTTTAACACAACATAACTAATAAATTAATGGAATGATATAAGTTAATTATAAATAAATTTAAGATATATATTCTAGTATATTAAATTATTTAAGAATGATGAAATTTGGGATAATAATGAAGAACAACCTTGTTATTATTAATCTATTTTAAGACAGTCTAGATAACTCACACTAGATATTGAAAATAATTAAAAACTAACTAATATAAATATATAGAATAATTATAAATGAAGTTTATAAAAGGTTATATATATGAATAAGTTTATGAAATAGGTGATTAAGAGAGTAAGTTTTTTTAAACATGAGATACAAGAACTTTAGTGGAAGCTTAGAATTAAGGTAAGGGGTTCATTGTCACGCATTTTATTCCTTGAGATATATTTTTTTATTATGAGCCATTATATCATTTATGCATTCAAATTACATTCTAATGAGTTTATTTTTCCATATTCATTAATTTCATGGGGATTAAAAATTCATATAATTTTCTTTCTTTAAAGGGCCTTCAATTCAAATGATAACAATGTTTTTAGGGATTCTTTGCCTCATTTTCAAATTCACGAGGCTTGCTTGATGTTACGCACCATCATTTCTCTTATGTGATATATTCACTGAATTATTGACATAAAGTATAATAAATATATTTTCATTCATGATATTTGAATGTCAATTTCATGTTAACTCTCTATTTACTATGTTACCATTTCCATAATTGTTTTTGTAAAATATTTTCTTGTTCATTGAGTTCTGATGGTAATTATTGAACTTATTTTATATATGTATTGAGAATTCAGATAATTGATTATTTTTTTGTATTATGTCTCTTTTTTAGGGATTTACCTTTATACCACATAATCCCCTTTCTAAATGTAACATTCACGATGAATTACTGTATCCATAAGGGGTTTGGTTAGCTCAAGTTTCCTTTCATGGAGTTAAAATGTTATTACATGAGCTTCAATCATCTATATTTTATATTTTATTCTGTTTTATATTTTATATGATATTTCCTCTTTATCTGTGGGGAAAATTAATTTTTAACTCATATATTCTTTCTTAGTCAATTTATTTATAACAAAAGTGAAATTTTTAGAGAAAATATCATGTCTTTTAAAGATGGGTTTTCCTCTCTTTCCATATTCATTATCCCCAAAAATATTTTCCATTATTAATTTGAAATAAAAATTTGTGTTTACACATGTGACCTCCATATTTCCATTCTCCTCTTTTAAAAAGGATGTTTTCCTACCACTTGTTTTATTTGGTTTTTTAATAAATGTATTTCAAAATATCTGAATGGTTTTTCATTCATTAAAAATAAAATTTTTTATCTTCTACTCAACAGTTTTTTGATATCCTTTATATCATTTCAATGATATATTATTAAACATTATTTTTAAAAATTAAAATTTTTCAAAATATTTTCACTTCACCTTTATGAAACCATTATGATTTTTTTCATGGATCCATTATTGAATATTATTTATTTAAAAGTAAATATTATCAAAATGTATTTATTATACCTTTTTGAACCATTATTTCTTTTAAAGCATTCATTAATGTGATTTGATTACAAACATTTAATTTTAAAATATATTCTTTTAAATTTTTCAAAAGTGACCTTTCTGAAAATGACATTTCAAGTTGACTGTACCATCATCGTTTATGTGAGAGATAATTTTTTTTCAAAAAGGTTCTTTTATATAATTTTTAACATTTCCTTTTAATCTATAAAGGACTTAAATCTTTTAAAATTTTTCTTCATTAATCAACATGTAAATTTTCTTATAGTCTAGTCTTTTGGGGTGCCTGAAATTTGGGTATCAACTGTTCACATTATTTAGATCAGTTTGGGTGATACTAATTATAAATGATATGCAACCTATTTTCTTTTATTGGGTTCTTGATGTTATAATATTGGATTGATTTTCTATTTTTTACAAATGTGTATATATTTTCATTATGAGATGGTTTGGATCTAAAAAATCAATGATATTTTTTAGGGAAAAAAATCCCTGAGATGGTTTGGGTCCAACAATACATTAAAATTGTTTGGATTTGATAAAACCCTAAGATGGATTGGGTCTAGTTTATCCCAGAGGTGGATTTTTTTTATAATACCCTAAATTGTTTTGTGTCTTAGAAATCGCTTAGATGGTTTGGGTACATTATAGATATTTGATATATTGGGTGCATTATATTTTGCTAATGTATTAGTTTATGGATTTTTATCTCATGAGAATGTATGTTAAGTGTGGATATTTTTCTTATTCATAATCGGAGGAAAGGGCACTTTTTTATTCATAATAGGAAATGCATAAATTTTTTATCACATCCTAAAGCATTGACATTTTGTTTGTTCAAATGGTTATAATTTCCATATGCTAATGATTGTGCTAATTTTCATTATTTTTAAATATGTCAAAGACTTTGTTTAATTCCATTCCATATGCCTATAATCCATCGCTCATGTTTCTCATCTTATGATTCCACACTCTTTCAATGGTATATGCTTTTTTAGTTGAGATAACATGTCTTTCCATCATGATTTATTGAAAACTCTTATTGTTCGGTGTTATTTTTAAAAATAAATTTCCCCTTTCCATGTTTTATCATATGCTTACGATTTGAGCCTTGATGATTTGTATATAAGTGTTTCCCTTACCAAGAATTTTATTTCACCCCATTCTTAGGTTTTTATTCCACATGTTATAAAAACGAGTGTAACCTATGATAAACCTTGTAGGAAGTTTAGTAGGTTTCGATTATTGAGAAATGTTTTCTTGTTTTTTAAAGTATTTGCCTATATAATTAATATGCAATGACTCTAAACCAACATGTTATTTATTTTGTGTGAAATTATTGTGAGATGTAATACTAATTGGAAATATTTTCAAGTTTAGTATGGATCATCTCACTTGGAATTAAAGTAAATTTATAAATATATCAATCTCTAGAACCATACATGGGAGTGCATGTCTAGGGAGCCTCATACATTTTTTACAACTCATTTCTCAATAATTTATTTGATAAAATGATAATGAATTTTATTATTCATTATTTGATTAATTTTTACAATATTATTTATTAACATGATAACACTTTTATTGTCATAGTAAATAACTTTCAGAACTTTCACCTCTACATCAAGATCTAATAAATTTTGATTCATCCAAATTAATTATGTACATGATGTTATAACATAATGTTATTCCAATTATACTATTCTTGGTGATGTTCTTTCCTATTTCAATATAATAGTAGCTAATTATTTAAATTTTATAAAAGGAGAAAAGGAAACTGGTCATTAGGGGGGTTTGAAGCGATGACCAAGTGTGTCCCCAAAAACAATGGCCACACCTCCCGAGAGGAGGGACCCTAAGCTAGAAAACTCAAGAATAGGAGCATCATGGGCAGACAAGAACACTTTGAAGCCATCTGCACACCCCTTCGCCAGGCCGCTTCGTCGGTCGGGACCACAATTGTGACAGAATCCTCCAAAGCAGGAAATTGAATTTTGACGGGATAGATTTACACCAAAGACGCCTTCTCCAGGGATCAATTGTTGGTTTCATAAAAATATTTTTTTTGTAAGCATTTGTATAAAACTTACCTAAAATGCACTGATCTGCAACCTCTTCCAGCTGAATACTCCTGAAATCCCTTTGCTGAGATTCACTGAGAATCACCTGAGTGAAATCAGGAAACACAACGGCTTTTTTTAAAGTCATATCAGGCATAAGTAATCGGAGATACCGCAAAATACCTCCTCCCCAGCTGCACTCCCAAGAATTAATGTCAATCCAACCTATGATCCACCGAGATTGATCTTGCAGAGCTGGTAAATGAGCTTGGATAGAGTTCCAAAGAGATGAGGATCTCGTTGTTTTAACCTTCATCCCATAACCATACTTTCCTTTAATAAATTTACTCCATAAGGAGCAACCCTTAATGATTTCCCAAGCATGTTTTCCCTGAAGTCAGTACATAGCCTCCTTCACATTCCTAACTTTGATTCCTCCATTATCCACTGATTTAGCAAGTTTATTCCAAGAGGTCTGGTGGCATCTGCCCTATCCTTGAGCATCCTAGATAAAAGAGTTGAAGAGATTATCAATCTTTTTTAAGATCTCCTATGGAACCTTCAGAACTGACAGGATATGCATAGGTATAGAAGAAAGAACATAGTTGACAAGAGTAATTCTGCCTCTAAATGAAAGAAATCGTTTTTCCAATTAAAAATCTGATTACTAATTTTGTTAACCATACCTTAAAAGTGTCTAATGCGTACCTTCCCATGAGAAATGGGAGCCCCCAAGTACTCCATTATAAAAATATTGTTGCATATGCCCAATCTAGCCTCAATGTTACATCTATGTCTGTCCGAAAAAGAAGTAGGAAGGTAAAAGCAGCTCTTACCATAATTAATTGATTGGCCACTCCATTTGGAGTATTCTCTCGTGATCTTCTAGAGATTCCTGACTGAAGAGCTTCAACCATTAATAAAGAAGATTAAATCATCAACAAAAAGAAGATGGGACACCCTAGTGATGTGTGAACCATAGTGGTAAGGAAGAAGAAGCCCTTTCTGAATACTGGAGGCAACATGCCTACTAAGAGCATCTTGGGTCAAGACAAAAATGTAGGGTGAGAGAGGGTCTCCTTTCCTGATCCCTCTAACAAACTTCATGAATCCACGTTACCTACCGATGAACACAATATTGAACCAGGAGGAGCTATAACAACGAAACAACAAATTAATAACCCATTCGGAGAATCCCATGCATCTCATAACCCGAATGATGAAACTCCACTCCAGGTGGTCATAAGCCTTATCCATATCAACCTTGATTACAATATTAGAACCCATAAAATTTATGTTGATCTCAAAAACCATCTCCTAGAAAATTTCCATATCCCATTGAAAAGATCTCCCTTGAATAAATGACCATTGGCTAATAGAGGTTACAATTGCAATTGATTCAAAAAAAATCAACCTGTCATCTGAAGAGGTGCCCCACATGCATGGAATAGGGCCACACAGAAGAGAATTAATATGAGTATGCACCACATTTCCAATATCCTCCAAGTCTCTAGTGTAAGAACCATCTTTAAGGCCAATATTTGAGGTATGATCTCAATTCTTCTCCTTCAGACAAGCATGGAAAAAGGATGTATTCTGATTGCCCTCCCTATGCCATGTAGTGCGTGATCTCTCAAGAAGGCACCTTTCTTGTTCCAGTAATTTTTCATTTGGATGTTGCTTCATGACCCCCAAGGACACCAAAACCTCCCCATCCCAAGACTCCTCCAATCTGGATTCTGTAAGCTCAATGTATCTCATAATGTCATCCTGGCTCGACAAAGCTGAGGGAAAAGCACTGGACCAGACCGTGAGAGCTTTCTTAAGCCTGCACAGCTTGTTATGAAAGCTAATGCAGTGCCTCCCCAAACATGGGCCCTCCCAGGAGCTCTTCACCGTATTGAGGAGATCCGGATAGAGAAACCAACTGTCAGAGAAGAAGAAACTATGCTCTCAGAGACTGCCTGCTCTGAGATGAACAATGAGAGGGGAGTGGTCCGATAGTGCATGAACCAAATGATGGACTTCAGAATTTGGGAACATAGAAATCGCTTAAAGATTTACAAAGCACCTATCAAGCCTGCACTATGGCCGTCAATGGCCTCCTTGATTGTTACACTAGGTATACCGATCACCAGTATGCCCCGAATCTTGAAGTCCCTCTTGAGAAAGCAGCTCGATCACTACTCAGAATGGAAGATCCACCCATATTCTATGAGGAATCCATAACCGTATTGAAGTCACCGCCCACAAACCAAGGCTCACCACCCAGATTAAAGGAGCTAAAATAAAGCCATATTTGTCCCCAAAGCCGAGCTTCACACTTCGCATAAACAAAGAAGAAAATACATCCAATTACCACAGACAACCTTAACTGAACTCTGTTGACCAGAGACCATCATCTTCTTCACTGAAATAGAGGGCTCCAGAACACCCAATTGTGCAGATTAACTAGCTCACCATGAAAATGAGACCTCGTACCTATCTTTCTACCAAACTCCCCAATTCTAGAGGGATTCTGTTTCATCTTGAAAAAAACCACAAGAGAGACACCATGTTTGGAGGCCTCATGCGATAGAAAGTCTGATTTAACTCGGGCTCTGAGACCCCGGGTGTTCCAAATAATAACCGATAACATTAAAAAAGAGATCACCTAGAACTGGCCACAGGCGTGTTAGGCCAACAACCTTGCACACAAGAATATGGTTGCATTTTCCTGGCTCATGAATGTGTACACACTACGCTGATAGGAGACAGTCCTAGGGCTCATTCCATAAGCCATCTATGAATCCTTGGAATCTCTAAGGGCCTTCCTCTGGGTCGTCTTGTGAGGGGAAGGGATTTCCGGTACATGCGATAATGCATGGAATCTGTCTAACACCTGAGAGCAGGGGAGTTCGCCAAAAGAGGAATCAAAACCTGATATCTCTTTCCCCTTATCCTTCCAAATGGAGGAAGAGGAAGGTTCAGGTAAGGGGAGAAATGTAGGAGGGGGAATAGGAGAATATGTATGAAAGGGACAAGTTCCAAGCATGGGGAGGAGGGAGGCTGTTCAATGGAAAGAGGCGGGGGAGGCTGATCAATGGCTAGAGGCGGGAGAGGCTGATCAAAGGCTAAGGGAAGGGTAGGCGGGGAAGGAACAAAAGAGAGAGAAGGCCAGGGCAGGACTTGGGCACTGGATTAGCCAACCTGATCCGTAACCAGATCAACCGGAGCATGAGAAGAAGATGCACGGGGAGGAGCTTCGGGTCGAGCCTCTGGGAACATCTTCCGGTGGGAGGAGCGTCTTCTGCAATTGGATAAGGCATGACCGAGAAGATGACATTTGCTAAAGAAGCGAGGTGCTGATGGATAAAAAGCAGTTGCTTCCTCTCGAAATCACCCTCAACATGGAGAAGCAGATGAGACAGAAGAGGAGAAGACACATCCATCACAACACAAATCGAAGCCTCTGCAGTGTCCTGAAGGATGAGATTGCAGACATCGGCGCACAAGAAATCACCAAGGGACTCCCTAATTTTCTCCAGAAACACAGAGTTCTAGAAGGGTAGTGGAAGCCCTAGAAGCCTGACCTGCACCACCTCCATAGGGGAGTGTCGACCACGATGTGCATCCATTGACCACCGGGAAAGACCGAATCTCCTTTGATTGATTGAGCGGGGACAACATGACCAAGCGTGGACAAAATCCTCCCACGAATCCAGGACAATGGGAAAAGCATTTCTGTTCAAGTCGGAAACCCTGGGCGGGGAGTTCAGATTCCAAGACCTAACAAAATTCTGGAAGAAGCCCAGTGGAGGCTTATCTGATCCAAATCAAGCATGGACAATTTGAGAAGAGCCTTGGCCTCACCAAATGCTGAAGCTGAGAAGGAAATCATCGGGGTCCAATCCTTTTAGATAGCAGAAGAAGAACCCAGATCAATATGCGGAAAATGAGAAGCCTGTAACTGTATAACGTGTCACGTGAATTTAAAAAAATGAAAAGGGTGAGTTATAAAACCAAATATGGAATAATAAACATGAGGGTGAAATATAAGAATCATTAAGTCTAACATGCGAATAAAATATTAGAGGATAACATAAATTAATTTTGTATCATATAAATAGATATATAACATAATAAAAACAAAAATAGAATATTAATGACTATAATAATGAATAAATAAAAGAAATTTTATCATAAACATAAGTCATGGTTCACTACCAAGACAATGTAACATAATATACTAAGCTTGCTACCCTTCACTATACGTAGTATCACATGTTATGTTATAATTACCCTATTAATTGGTGGGATTTATAATTCCAATACCACCAATTACAACATATACTTTTATCCATACATGTGACAAGTAGAAAAGAAACTACACATACATCTATAATATATTGAGATTTTAAAAGATGTAAATTACATTTGATAGTGTCTACGACATGCAACACTAATATTAAATGAACCATGAAATATTACTATTTAATTTTGACCATTATAACATAGACATTGTATTGGTGAGTATAAATATGATTAAATGAATTTTAAAAATTATATATAAATTTCCAACTCAATATTATTTTTTTATTAATTCTTAGGAAATAAGGACCCAATTTTTATTACATCCATTTTATGGTTTAAAAACATGTTTTCTTCAAAAGCAGATTTTATTGATTTTTATGTGAAAATAATTATAATTAATTTATTCTATTTTTAATTTTTTTGGGTATAATTTGTCATGACCCGACCCCCCCCCCCCGGGGCCCGTGTCGTGACTACCCCAAGCCCGCCTTCCATAAACCAGGGGCTGACGACTAGCACCGGAAAAGCGTATCCCTATAACGGAAAGACATTGCCTTTAAATTCGTACAAACACACAACCCAAGGACACAACGAGAAGCAACCACGAAGTAAACTGCTATAGCAAAAAGAGTGCTGAAAGTAAAGGGGTCGGAAATACAAGCTCAACTGTAAAGTACAAGTACAACTGGAAGGTACAAATACAACAACAACAAAAAGCACAAAGCAGCTCTTGGATCGTCCACCGATGATCCTACCTGAAGGGTGGGTACAAATCGTCTCAACAACACTCCATGTCAGCCTGTCTCCTCCGTGTACAACCTGGTCCTGGCTCCCTCTAGACTCAGTCTTGCTGCTCGTCGTCTACACAAGACATAACAAGGTGTGGGCGAAGCCCGTGCAGGGGTGAGTATAACAATACTCAGTAGAGACCCCGAGACCCCCAAAGGTCTCTCAGAATTCCACAAAGGAAAAACCACAAAGCATGATCTCAATCACAAAACACAAGCAATAGACACAGCTCAAACTAGAGTCTCTACTCAAACCAGCTATTAGTGAAGTATAGAAGTACAAATGATTAGTCGCGAAGCTAGATCATCTTATTCTGCCAAGATGCACTGCTGCTGAGCATACAGAGTCTGACCCACACAGGATCGATAGGTACTAACCCCCGCAATGACCCACACAGGATTCGACCCGCTTGGAGTCAATAGGTACTAACCTCTGCTGACCCACACAGGATCTGACCCACACGATTGATATGCGCTGACCCACACAGGATCGCTGAGCGCTGACCCACACAGGATCGGTATGCGCTGACCCACATAGGATCGTTGAACGCTGACCCACACAGGATTGATAGGTACTAACCCCCGCAATGACCCACATAAGATCTGACCCGCCCAGAGTCGATAGGTAACTAACCTCCGTATGATCAGTCTCCAACCTCCGCCTCATTGCCAGCCACTGGATTCCTCGCACCCGGTGCACACAAGTTCCGTAGAATCTGTCCCTCGAGATATTGGTCGTACCTCAACCGCCACTAAACTTCACAAAGGAGTAACCCAAAGGACCGTCATGTCGTAAGGGTTCCAACGCGACAAACGGCGCGTTAATTGGACGCCCAGTCTGTGAGTTATTAGCATTTTAATTTCGGGGGTCCGGTTGGATTCGGGTTCGATCCAACCCGGCAGTACTCCAACTGTCTCCAAAACTCAAGAGGAGTATACCAAAAAGGACCGTCTCGACCCCAAGGATCCCAACGCCGCATACAGTTTTTCAAACGGACGCTCAGATTTCAAGCTATGGCCTTTTAAGCGTTTCAGGGTCCGGTTGGGCCCGGGTCCGGCCCGACCTGGTCTGGGCTGGGCTGAGGTGGGTTTGGCCCGCTGGACCGAGGCCCGACCTGACCCGCAAGGGCGGACCACCCCATATAGGGCGGCCCGACCCGTATAGGGCGGCCCGCAAAGGGGCGGCCCGACCGCTGCCCGCCCGAGCTGTCAAGGGGGGAGGTTTCCCCCCGGCATCCCCGAATGGCCTGGAGGCCACTCGGTTGTTGCGGAACCCGCCGGAGGCGTGAGTTTGGCCTTTCTGTTCGCCCTCCTCCGTTCGTCGCGGCTGACGAGCTATGGCCCTTTGCTCACCGGCGGCGCACGACGGTGCACCACACCACCTCCACAACCGTGTTGAAATAGTGGGTGCCCTAGACCCAACTATGTAGTACTTTTGATTACCATATCATGTGTATAGTTAGCTATGCATGATGTTATTTTACCATTATAGTGCAGACTTTTCTGCGTCCACTATAATAATGGTAATGTCCAAAGGTTAATTGTCGTGTCAAGAGGTTGTAGCAGATCCCAAGCTATAATGAGAACCTTGAGATACAATGACATTGATCTTAAATATATGTTCTATAGTCTAGATACATCTTACTGACTGGACACAGTAGATGTCTGACTATCAGGTGCTGGGGGCACATAAGCATTGAGACTTCTTCTCATGAAGTTTGCACTTGGTGATCTATAGTAGTGAGATCATGAGGACAGACCCGCCAATAGGAATACCACATGTTTTGGGTGTCATTGGTTGTTCCTATCTACGAACATGTGTATTGGTCTCCTTACTTGAGACCATTACCAATGTATATCATTTAATTACGTACTTTGATGCAAGGCGAAAACCATGGCAGTGATGTCGTGGCGAGGTAGTTTGTGTCGGGTGCGTCGTTAGTGATATGGCGTTGGTTGAATGGTCAAGAAAGAATTTGTCGCTTCCAAGTTTAGGAAGTTGTATATCTCAGGCCTGGTTGATCAGGATGGTGCCGCCTTCATAAGTCTTTGGCCAAAGTAGTAGAAAGGCAAATCCATCCGGATAGATCAACAAATAATAAAGCAAGATAAGGACGATGATACAAGAGTGCGTCCTGCTTTATGAGATATTTAATGACAAAGAGACTATAGTACACAGTCAGTGTTCGTAGGATGATAGTCGTTGCTATGACTATCCTTATCTCTTTAGGGCCCATGACGGGTTGCTAGACCCCGCTCTTGGTCTGTGAATTTTATTCACTGCTATCGAGATAAGGGCCTAGAGGGTCACACACAATAGCATATTCAAGAATCCGCCCTATTCATTTGAATAAGTACATGGACATAGTGGGCCCCGCTACAGGGGCCAAGTGTTGTCCAAGTTGTTGATCACCAAAAGAATTAAATAAATTCATTAATATTCAAGTTACGAATATTTGGGATTGAATTTATTTAATATATTTACGAGTTCAGTAAATACGAGAAAAATATTAATCGAACGAATATTATTTTAATATTAAAGGTTCGTTTAATATTTAGCGGGACAACGAGTCGAGTTAAATGACCCGGTTTTATCATGTAATATATTATATATATATTACAAGTATGTGATAAAATAATAAATAATATTAGCACAGTTAAGTTCGTCGAAATTATTTATTTAGAGAACGTTGATATTAACGGGGGCCGGGGAACCCTATCGGGTATTTATTAATATCTCTATAAATAAGAGAGGAGACTCTCTCTCTTTGGTGTGCAATTCACTATTCACTCATTTGCATGGAATGAGAGTTGAGAGCCTCTCTCTCCTCCCGCTTCTTAGAGAGATAAGCACTCGATCCAAGAGTTCGGATCAAGTTTCTCCTCACACATCACAAGATCGACGATGCGGTGATCTTCGGGACGTCGAAGATATCGTTGAATCGCCGCGCTAGCACCCGGAGTTCGACGATTGGCATTCCCGCGGATTTTGAGGCGCGTGTGAACGATCTAGAGGGATCCTGCTATGGATCCTTCGTGCAACAATCGCCGTCGACAAGTAGCGGTCAACAACAACTTCGGATTTGCACATGTATGTTTTCCTTTTATTTTTGTGCTCTTAATAATCTACGCGAGATCCTCGAACCTCTCCGGGGCTCGGATCGTCGGCAACGACAAGTACCGTTATTGCGCCGATGAAAATTGTAAAATCCCCGGCCCATCGGCTTCCGCTGCGGGCCCCGGAAACCCAACAAGCCGGCCGGTGCCGGCCGCTTCGATGACCGTCGCGGCCTCCTCTTGCACTACTGAAAAAATGATCCCATACCCACGGTTCAAAACCGTGGGTATAAACCCCAAAACTGTGGGTATAGGCTATACCCACGGTTTGGGGAACCGTGGTCGTTGGTGGCATCGGTATAGGTCCATGACCTATACCCACGGTTTGGAAAAACCATGGGTATAGGTTTTTCCACCGTGTCATAACTCTATACCCACAATTTGGAAACCGTGGGTATAACATATTTTACAAATAGTGGCCCATGGGATTCAATCTCGCGACCACTTCACTGTTCATGAGCGGCCTTACCACTACCCCATCACCACATATATGTATGTATATATATTTTTTATTAAATATATTTATTTAAACCGTAGGTATAGAGGAATAAACCATGCGTATATAACTCCCGCCAATTTTGTTTTTGTTCTCGTGGAAAAAATAAATTTCCCGCGCCCACGCGGGAAACCTATACCAAAGGTTTGCCAAAACCGTGGGTATAGGTTTTTTTATCTGATGACTATACCCACGGTTTTGGGGAAACCGTGGGTATAGACATTTTTTGATACCCTATACCCACAGTTTGGAGAAAACCGTGGGTATAGGGTTGCCTATGCCCACAGTTTGGGGAAACCGTGGGCATAGGCTATCAAAAAATGCCTATACCCACGGTTTGCCCAAAACTGTGGGGATAGGGTGACTTATACCCAATGTTTTCTCCAAAACTGTGGGTATAGGTCCATTTTCCAGTAGTGTTGCGGTGTGCGTCGGTGCACAACCTCCTTCATAGTCGGTCGGTGCCACTACGCCGACGGTCTTCCATGGAGGGCGTAAGATTAGCAAAGTGGTGGAGGGTTCAGGACATGTTCATTGGGCCCACACCCTTCACGTTAGCTTGTAAACAAGGGGGATGATAAAGGGGGTTCAACAATTTCATGTATTAAACAATAATCAAAACCCCACAAAGTTACCTCGTAACAACCTCCCGCAAAAACGAATGAATCACGGATCAACCCGTTGGTCGGTTGATCCCCATTCTTCGTATAATTCAAGAACGGGGAAGATGGAATCATTTAAAGTACGTAAACGAATAAACCTCCTACCTCAAGAATGATGGTGAGTGTGCGTTTGTGGAAGCGGGTCAGTATTGTCGTCCTCCGCAACTAGCTTCCAATGGCACTGCTCATACGTCGATCTTCGATTCGTGGTTCGGTGTCTCCCCTCACCGTTCGACGGAACCGTCTCCGTCCTCCAAGGGCTTGTTGTCTTAGAACTCCTCCAGCACTTTGTTGCTTGACGAAACTGTGCCGACACCCCTCCCCAAACTCCATATATATAGGAGAGGGTAAGGGTAAGTAACGACATGAGGAATTAATGGGGGCTCATAAATTAGGAACCTTTCTAATTTCCCAACGACGTCGTTACTTAGGACTGACAAGTCAATCCATTTATTGGCTCGACGCATCGCGGGTCCCACACTCCGCTTGTCCGTTAGAGGATAAGTTAGAAACAAAATAAAATAATAAAGTTATTTTATTCATTTCTTTTTTAAAGTCCAAAGATTTACTTTTTCTCCAGACCTACTGTGGTCAAAGTAAAGCCTCCCTTAAGAAAATCCCAACATTTCAGATTCAACGGTGCCCTCATATTTTTAATCCGATCACCAGTTCAAAAGTTAGAAAACGCCACCCACATGTTTACTAAACCTACCTTAAAAAAAGTTCAATAAATTAATAAAGTTCACCCTCAACTCGCGTTGGTCGGGGTTAGGTTCTTCTTAAGTAGAACACGCCCCAAAAAACTTAACGGTGCTCTCAGATTTTTAATCTGAGTTACCATTTAGAAGTTATGGATTTTACAATAAAATAATTGTCACTTAATTATTATATTTACGGCTAAAAACCAACTTTCACTAGTGGCTCATGCCGACCAATGTTAGTATCACCCTAAGGAAAGGATACCCTCATGAGTTTAGCATTCATCTCAAATTTTCAATCCGAGTTTCCGTTCGTGAGTTATAAGCATTTGAAATATAAAATAATTTTATTTAATTATTTTATTTATGGTTATGCCATTTTTGGGTTTTCTCACAGGAGGCTTGTGCCGACTAAAATTAAGTTGTTCCTAGGGTAAAACCGCTATCTTGAACACAACGGTGTCCTCATATTTCTGATCTGGGCAACCGTTTAAGAGTTATTTTAGTATTTTAGGAAAACTGCTTACGTGCGCTAATTAAAGCTTAACAAAACTTCGACAGATCATTCCAGGCACACCGGGTCTCGGAATCACGCGCCGTCAGATTTTGAGGTCTCAAAATAATACCAAATAATTTAAAAAAATTATATGGAATTTATGGGTCTTTAAATTATTCCCACCTTAGGGATTTACACCCCTGAAATCCAAAATAAAGGCAAATCAAACAAAAGAGGGCATTGAGCACGAATCTGTGCCTCCCGCTCCCATGTGCTCTCTTGGAGGTTCCCATGCTTCCACCAAAATCACACTAGAGAGATCGAATATCCACGAAGGAATCACTCATGTCGATCCTTTATCCCCACTGGAACCTCCGTAAAGGTCACCCCATTGTCAAAGTCCAACTCGCCATAGTCGATAACGTGTGATGGATCATACATGCATCTTTTCAATTACGACACATAGAAAAAAATTATGCACCTGGTGCATCTATGAGGGAAGAGATATACGGTACATGTCATGACCCGTCCCCCGGGGCCCATGCCGTGACTAACTCAAGCCCGCCTTCCATAGGCTAGGGGCTGATGACTAGCACCAAAGGCGTAATTCCCTAGAATTGGGAAGGCATTGCCTTTATAACCTATAAACACACAACTAAGAACACAACAAGATACGAACTCAAGTAAAATGAATAGTAAACAGAGTGAGTACAGTAAGAAAAAGGGGCCAGAATACAAGCCCAACTGGAAAGTACAAGGAAAACTAGAAAGTACAAGACGACTGATAGGTGAAAAGCAGCTCCTGGATCGTCCACCTAGATTCCTACCTGAAGGGTAGGTACAGATCGCCTCCTCAGCACTCCACATCCACACGTCTCCTCTGTGAATCGATACACCGTATGGTCCACCTCTAAGAATCGTCCAGTCCTGGTACCCTCGTCCTCAATCAGCGTTGTCTGTCATCTGCATCCAACACAACAAGGTGCGGGCATAACCCGTGCATGGGTGAGTATAACGATACTTAGCAGGGAACCCAGGACCCTCAAGGTCTCACAAAATCCACCAAGGATAAACCACAAGATAAGATATCAACAGATAACCCTACTTAGGTATATGCCCATACATATATCTGATTTTTCAAGTAATCCATCTCAATCATGAGGAAAAAACAGAGGTAATGACTCATCTCACACCAGTTATATCTTTAGGTACGGTAGTAGAGATGATTAGTTATAAATACTGAATCATCTTATTCCGTTAAGAGGCTCTACTGCTGACCTGCACAGAATCGTTAGGAGCTGACCCACACAGGATCACTGGAGCTGACCCACACAGGATCGCTAGGAGCTGACCCACACAGGATCGCTAGGAGATGACCCACACAGGATCGCTGGAGCTAAACCACAAAGGATCACTGGAGCTGACCCACACAGGATCGCTGGATCTCACCCACACAGGATCACTAGAAGCCGACCCACATAGGATCGCTATGAGCTGACCCACACAGGATTGCTGGAGCTGATCCACACAAGTTCAATGGTGGTATCAGATTCTCAATCCGAGCTACCGTTTGTGAGTTATAAGCATTTGAAAAATAAAATAATTTATTTAATTATTTTATTTATGATTATGCCATTTTTGGGTTTTCTCACAAGAGACCCGTGCTGACCAAACTTAAGTCACGCCTAACGTAAACCTGCCATTCTGAACACAACGATGCCCTCAAATTTCTGATCCGAGTTACCGTTTAAGAGTTATTCAACTTTTTCAGGAAAACTGCTTACACGCGCTAATTAAAGCATAACAAAACTTCAACGGATAATTCCAGGCGCTCTGGTCTACGGAATCACGCGCTGTTAGATTTCACGGTCTCGTAATATTTCCATATAATTAAAAAAAATTATACGGAATTTCTGGGACATTAAATTCTCCCCACCTTAGGGATTTACGTCCTCAAAAGCCAAAACAGGGGAAAAACAATCCAAAAGAGGGTACTGAACATGAATATGAGCCTCCTGCTCCCATGTGCTCTCCTGGAGGTTCCTGTGCTACCAACGTACATGCACCAAAGGTATCAATCTCCCACAAAATACTCTCTTATTTCAATCCTCAATCTCCACTGGAACCTCCGTAAATGACGCCCCATCGTCTAAGTCCAGGTCAACGTGGTCGATGATGTGAGATGGGTCATGCACGTATCCCCTCAGCTGAGATATGTGGAAGACATCGCACACCCTCTCTAATTGCGATGGAAGATCCAATTGGTATGCCACTTTACATACCCTCTAAAGGATCAAAAAAGGACTGATATACCTCGATGATAACTTCCCCCCTCAGCCAAATCTCCACAAACCTCGTCAAGGTGAGACCCGTAGGAAGACATGATCTCCCTCCTCCTGTTGGCATAAGACTTATTCCGGCTCTGAGCAGTTTTCACTTGCTAACAAGTGAGGCATCGTGATACAAAATATGCCACTGCTTTATTCATCCATGTCCACTAGTACTGATGCTGAAGGTCCTAGTACATATTCACCACACCAGGATGTACCGCCAGATGGGATGTATAAAACTCCCTCAACACCTCCTTATATAGCGCTACTGGTACCATGGTATGCCCTCTAAAGAGGAAGACGTGCTCCCCACCTTCAGAAAATCTATCAGGTGCCTTTCCTGAGGATATCTGAGCACGTTGAGCCTTGTAGTCAGCGTCCCCACATTGAGCCTCCCTGACTCGCTGAAGAATTTGGGGAGTGACTCTAAGAGGCTGAAGAAAAGATGCTCCATCTCGATCCACAAAGGATATTTGCAAAGCAGCTAGCTATTCTGTCACCTCACTCAGCAGTTGCAGGCCAGACCTCCTACTGAGTGCGTCTGCTACCATGTTCCCCTTCCCAGGAGTATAGACTATCTCAAAGTCATAGTCCTAGAGAAACTATAGCCACTCCTGTTGGGAACTAAAAACTCAAAACTTCTACTGCCACAAGGGCGAGGTTGGCCGACTCACGAGTGATCAGCTGCACCCTCCTATGTAGGAGTTTATCCTGTGCTGCCTGAGTTTCCTTTTTCACGAACTAAGGAAAACCTCATCCCAACATTGTAGATAAACCACAACCTTTTTTCCTAATACAGTTAATCTGAGTATGAATTGTGGATGTCCAATCATACCCAAAATAACGTCGTAAGGCCTCAACGCTGCCACCAAGAGGTTCCAACCGAAACTCTCACCTCAAGGTTCAGATCACACCGTCGGTGTAAGTGTGATTATTGAGTCTCCTCCCAAAGGTATTACTAGACATGAGTGTCAAGTCAACGGTTTAACCAGAAACTCTAGGTCTTGGACACGATTCTTGGAAGTAAGGAATGATTGGTGCCTATTTATATTGATACGACAGCTGGTAGTAGACACATACCATACCTCAAATCATTCCTAGAGCCCTTGGGTCGCACTCCTTGACCATATACAACTACTCCCTTCCTCTGTCCTCTAACTCTCTGTGCCTGGTGGGGAACCACATAGGGGGTGGTTGTAACATGTCCAAATATACACCACCTCATGCTGCTCTCCAACCTCTACTTCTACGTCTTCATCCCTGAAGACTCATCTGTCCTTAACACTTCTTCTTCCTGAAACATTTTACACACCCAAGTCTCTGAGACTGGCGCCAGTTTCCTGCTTTCCCACTACTAACATTCAATAGCTGCATCCACTCAGCCAAAGAATATTCAACCACAAAGGTTCTCTCTAGAACCCTAACATAAGTAGGAATGCATAGAGGAATAATGGTATCTCAGATGTCCCTAAAGACACCTCGCTCAGAGGTCCAATATCTGAATCACTGATTGTATCGTATTCATCGAGTACCGGGAATGATCAGTACGTCTCAATGAATACTCAACTACTGACATGTCATCCTGACAAAGCTATAGAAGCTATAGAGAACTCTCAGCCACCTCCTCAAGCCATTCCTTAGCTGCCTATGAGTCGGGCTCACCTCGGAACCTGAGGGGTATCTGATGCTGAATCACGCGTAAGGCACTAAGACTATATGTTTCCTCTACCGGTACCGCTAGTTGTAATTGCTGACCAACGGGTAGTGATATAACTGACACACTACCCAAAGGTATTATCTCTGGTAATGGTCCACATTCTGAAAACTCATCACTATATGGACCATCCTCATGGCCACTCACTGAAAAATACTAGTAGCTAAGATCACCATCTGCTCTAATGGTGTCTTAACTAGGTGGAAAACTCTAGCAACCGCCTCCAGCCAGCCCTCAGCTGTGTGGGAATCTGTCTCGCCTCGAAACCTCAGAGGCCTCTACCGCTGGAACTCATGAAATGTGCTCAATCAGCATGCACCATCTGCCAGTGTGGCTTGTGGTAACTGTTGACCCAGGGGTGTTGGTGCTACTAGTACACCACCCGAAGGTTCCAACATAGTAAGAGGGCCATGAACCAGAGCCTCGTCGCTCGGTGGGCCATCATCATGTACTCTCTTTGGAATCATAGCTGACTGTCTACGCAGCGACATCCTGATAAGGAATAGGTGCGGCATGGTCATTAAGTTATACCTAGTGAGATGACTAAAAAAACACAAGAAAACTTTTCAAAACACACACACAATCAGTGTTTTCGTGCACTGAGTCAGAAATCAAAAGTCAGGGTCCTGGTGTATAGATACGTCGGTCGCCGCACCAACACTAGATTCCCTAAAATGATAACCACACTCACTACAATTAACACTATTTACATTAAAAAGATCAGATTCCTATGTTCTACGGTAGAACTGACTCATATGATACCAATTTTTCACGACTCGTCCCCCGGGGCCCGTGTCGTGACTACCCCAAGCCCGCCTTCCATAGGCCAGGGGATGGCAACTAGCACCAAAGGTGTAATTACCTAGAAATGGGAAGGCATTGCCTTTATAACCTATAAACACACAACCAAGCACACAACAAGGTACGAACTAAAGTAAACTGAATAGTAAACAGAGTGATTACAGTAAGAAAAAGGGGCCAGAATACAAGCCCAACTGGAAAGTATAAGGAAAATTGGAAAGTACAAGATGAATGATAGGTGAAAAGTAACTTCTAGATCATCCACCTAGATTCTTACCTGAAGGGTAGGTACAGATCACCTCCTCAGCACTCCACATCCACCTGTCTCCTCTGTGAACCGACACACCATATGGTCCACCTCTGACCACCATCTAGTCCTGGTACCCTCGTCCTCAATCAACATTGTTCGTTGTCTAAATCCAACACAACAAGGTGCAGGCATAACCCGTGCAGGGGTGAGTATAACGATACTCAGCAGGGACCCCAGGACCCTCAAGGTCTCACAAAATCCACCAAGGATAAACCACAAGGTAAGATATCAACAGATGACCCTACTTAGGCATACACCCATACATATACCCGAGTTTTCAAGTAATCTATCTCAATCATGAGAAAAACACAGAGGTACTGACTCAACTCACACGAGGTATATCTTTAGGTACGGTAGTAGAGAAGATTAGTTATAAATACTGAATAATCTTATTCCGTTAAGAGGCTTTGCTGCTGACCTGCACAGAATTTCTAGGAGATGACCCCCACATGATCACTGGAGATGACCCACACAGGATCTCTAGGAGCTAACCGACAGAGGATTTCTAGGAGCTGACCCACACAGGATCACTGGAGCTGACCCACACAGAATCGATAGGAGCTGAACCACACAATATCGCTAGGAGATGAACCACACAGGATCGCTAGGAGCTTACCCACACAGGATCACTGGAGCCGACCCACACGAGTTCAGTGGTGGTATCAGATTTTCAATCTGAGCTACCATTTGTGAGTTATAAGCATTTGAAAAATAAAATAATTTATTTAATTATTTTATTTATGATTATTCCATTTTTGGGTTTTCTCACAGGAGGCCTGTGCCAACCAAAATTAAGTCGTGCCTAGGGTAAACCCACCATTCTGAACGCAATGGTGCCCTCAGGTTTTTTATCTGAGTTACCGTTTAAGAGTTATTACACTTTTTCCAGGAAAACTGCTTACATGTGCTAATTAAAGCATAACAAAACTTCGATGGATCATTCCAGGAACTCTGGGCCTTGGAATCACACGACGTCAGACTTTGTGGTCTCATAATAATTCCATATAATTAAAAAAAATATACGGAATTTCTGGGACATTACAGTACGCCACCTCGCCACTCTACTGAGAATCAAGAAAGGTCCGATAAACCTCGGTGATAACTTGCCACCTCGACCAATTCTTCGTTGTCCCCATCGAGGGGAGACTCACAAGAATACATGGTCCCCCTCCTGGAACTATAAAGGTCTTCATCTTCTGTTTGCATAAGAATTATTCCAGCTCTAGATAGTCTTAATTTGATAACAAGTGAGGCATCGTGATACAAATTCTTCCACTGCTTCTTTCATCCCTGACCACTAGTATTGACGCCGTAGGTCCTAGTACATCTTCACCACTCCAGGATGTACCATTAAATGGAATGTATGGATATCCCTCAAAAACTTCTCCCGAAGAATCACTGGTACCATGGTGCGTCCTTTGAAGAGGATGACATGCTCCCCACCGTTAGAAAATCCTTTAGGAGACTGTCCTGAGGATATCTGATCACATTGGGCCTCGCAGTCAACATCCAAAGCTGTGCCTCTCGAATTCACTGAAGAATTGAGGGAATGAAAGTTATAGACTAGAGGTAAGCTATTCCATATTTATCCACAAGGGATATCCACAGCATGACTACCTACTCTAACATCTCACTCAGCAGCTGTAGACCAGACCTCCTGCTGAGTGTGTCTGCTACCACGTTCCCCTTCCTAGAAGTATAAACTATCTTAAAGTCATATAATGGATAAACTCTATCCATCGTTGCTATATCAGGTTTAAAGTCCTTCTGTGAGAAGATATACCCGAGACTCTTATGATCAGAGTAGGCTATAAAATGTTCACCCATCAATTAGTGCCGCCACATCTTCAGCGCAAATACCACTACTACTAACTCCATGTCATGGGTAGCGTAGTTATACTCTTAAGTCTCTATCTCAGCTCTTGAAAGATCTGCTGACACTTCTCCATCCACAGGAAAGGCTCCCCCTTCTTCATCAAAGCTGAAAAGGGTGCCACTACCCTAGATAAGTTTGGTCCAAAACTCCGATAGTACCCAGCCAAAGAAGAAGTCCCTCTCCCTCCATGGAGGTAATCCTGGAAACATCTTTTTAAAAGATGTCCCCACACTCTACCATTTCTGCTGAAATATCAAAACTTCTGCTGCCATGATGGTAAGGCTGGATGACTCAAGAGTGATCGACCGCACCCTCCTATGAATGAGTTTATCCTGTGCTGCATGAGTTTCCTTTTTCACCGACAAAGGAAAATCCCATTCCAATGTTGTAAATAAACCAAAACCTATTTTCCTAATACAATCAATCTGAGTATGAACTATGGATGTCCAGTCCATACCCAAACTAACGTCGTAAGGACTCAATGCTACCACCAAGAGGTTCCAACCAAAACTCTCACCTCAAGGGTCAGATCACATCATCGACATAAGTGTGATTTTCGAGTCTCCTCTCAAAGGTATCTCCAGACGTAAGGGTCAAGTCAACATTTTAACCGGAAACTCTAGGTCTTGAACAAGATTCGTGGAAAGAAGGAATGATTAGTTCCTATGTATATTTATACGGTAGCTAGTAGTAGACATAGACCATACCTCTAATCATTCTTGGAGACCTTAGGTCACACTCCTTGACCTCATGCAACTATTCCCTTCCCCTGTCATCTAGCTCCTTGAGTCTAGTGGGAACCATATTGGGGTGGTGGTTGTAACATGTTGAAATGTATACCACCTCATGCTGCTCTCCTAGCTCCACTTCCACATCTGCTACCCTATAGATTCATCTGTCCCTATCACTTCCTCTTCCTGAAACGTTTTACACGCCCAAGTCTCTGAGACTGGCATCGGTTCCCTAATTTCTAAATGCTAACATTCACTGGTTGTATCCACTCATCCAAAGAACATTCAATAATAAAGGTTCTCTCTAGAACCCTAACATAAGTAGGAATTCATAGAGGAATAGTGTTGGCTCGGATGTCCCTAAACACACCTCACTCAGAGGTCCAAGCCCTGAAGCATTGACCGTACTGTATTCATCGAGTACCTAGGATGGTCGGTACACCTCAATGAATACTCAACTACTAACATGTTGTCCTTTCGAAGCGACATAAGCTCTAGGGAACACTCACACATTAGATTTGTATAGCAAGAGACCCCCTTCTCCGAGGAAGGTTCTCAAGCTCGTCCACAGAAAAGTCAACTAATCGTAAGATCAGGGTAATCTAAACCCTGTAATTGTCCTGCTGAGCCACGTAGAAGGCTCTCTAATACGACCGCCATCTGATTGAATGGTGCCTTGGCTAGATGGAAACTCGACCACCAACTCAAGCCAGCCCTTAGTAGCCTGTGATTTGGGTTCGTCTCAGAACCTGAGGGGTATCTGATGCTGAAACACATATAAGGCACTAAGACTACATGTGTCCTCTACCGGTACTGCCAGTTGTAACTGTTGACCAACGGACAATGATATAGCTGGTACACTACCCAAAGGCACCTTCTCGGGCAATGATCCATGTACCAAAGCCTCATCACCATGTGGACCATACTCATGGTAACAGACTAACAAAACTAGCAGCTAGGATCACCATCTCATTTGCTGGTGTCTCAATTAGGTGGAAAACTCTAGCCACATCCTCTAGCCAGTCCTCATATACCTGGGAATCCATTTCACCTTGAAACCTTGTAGGCCTTTACCACTGGAACTCATGCCACATGCTTAGTCGGCGTGCACCGTCCACTGGTAGCATCTGCTACCCAATGGGTGGTGGTGCTACTAGTGCACCACCCGAAGGTGCTAACACAGTAAGAGGGCCCTACACTGAAGCCTCATCGCTCATTAGGCCATTATCATGTACTCTCTTGGGAATCCTAGCTGGCTGTCTACGCAGCGACATCCTTATAAGGAATAGGTGCGCCACAGTCAAAATTTATACTTGGTGAGCAGACTCAAAGAGATAACAAGAAAGAATTTTCAAAACACATGCAATCAGTGTTTCTGTGCACTTAGTCGGAAATTAGAATTCAGGGTCCTGATGTATGGATACATCGGCCGCTGCACCAACACTGGACTCCCTGAACTAAAAACCACACTCATAACACTTAAAACCATTACTACATAGAAAAGATCAGAGTCCTAGTTCTTCAGTAGAACCGACTCCTCTAATACCACTTTGTCACAACCTGACCCTCCCGGGGCCCGTGCCGTGACTACCCCAAGCCCGCCTTCCATAGGACAGGGGCTGGCAACTAGCACTGAAAAGGTGTATCCATTTAATGAGAAGGAATTTACTTTAAACCTATACAAACACACAACCCAAGAACACAAGAGAAGCAACCACGAAGTAAACTGCTATAGAAAAAAGAGTGCTGAAAGTAAAGGGCCCAGAAATACAAGCCCAATTGTAAAGTACAAGTACATCCGGAAGGCACAAATACAAAAAAAAGTACAAAGTAACTCCTGGATCATCCACCTAGGATCCTACCTGAAGGGTAGGTATAGATCATCTCTACAACACTCCACGTCAGCCCGTCTCTTCAGTGTACTGCTTGGTCCTGACTCCCTCTAGACTCAGTCCTGCTGCTCGTCGTCTGCACAAGACACAACAAGGTGTGGGCGAAGCCCGTGTAGGGGTGAGTATAACAATACTCAGTAGGGAACCTGATAACCCTGAAGGTCTCTAAAAATTCCACAAATGAAAAACCAAAAATCATGATCTCAATCACAAAGCACAAGCAATAAACACAGCTCAAACCAGAGTCTCTGCTCAAACTTGGTATTAGTAAAGTATAGAAGTGCAGATGATTAGTCACGAAGCTAGATCATCTTATTATGTCAAGAGGCACTATTGCTGACCATACAGAGTCTGACCCACACAAAATAGATAGGTACTAACCCCCGCAATAACCCACATAGGATCTGACCCAACCGGAGTTGATAGGTTCTATCCTTTGCTGACCCACACAGGATCATTATGCACTGACCCACACAGGATCGTTGAGCGTTGACCCACATAGGATCTGACCCACAGAGGATCGGTATGTGATGACCCACACAGGATCACTAAGCACTGACCCACACATGATCAATAGGTGCTAACCCCTGCAATGACCCATACAGGATCTGACCTGCCCAAATTCGATAGGTAACTAACCTTCGTATGATCCATCTCTAACCTCCACCACATTACCAGCCACTGGATTCCTCACACCCGGTGCACACAAGTTCCGTAGAATCTGTTCCTTGAGATATCAGCCATACCTCAACTGCCACTAAGCTTCAAAAAGGAGTAACCCAAAGGACCGTCACGTCGTAAGGGTTTCAACACGATAGACAACACGTCAATCGGACGCCCGATCTGTGAGTTATTAGCATTTTAATTCCAGGGACCCGGTTGGATTCAGGTTTGATCCAACCCGGCCATACTCCAATTGTATTAAAAACTCAAGAGTATTATACCAAAAAGGACCATATCTATCCCAGGGATCCCAACGCTAAAGACAGTTCGTTAAACGGATGCCTGGATTTCAAGATATGGCCCTTTAAGCATTTCAGGGTCCGGTTGGGCCCGGGTCCGGACCGACCCGGTCTGGGCAGGGCCATCGTGGGTTTAGCCTGCTGGACCGAGGCCTGAAAAAAGAGGATCACAAAGGGGAGGCCCAAACGCATGAGGTGCGACCCACAAAGGGCGGCCCGGCCGTGCAAGGCGTGGCCCGCGAGACAGCGGCCCGACCGCTGTCTGCCCAAGATGGCAAGGGGGGAGGTTTCCCGCCGACATCCCAAACGGCCCGGAGGCCGTTCGGTTTGAAAAGTGGCAGCGCCATGTGGCCGCAGAACTCGCCAGAGGTGTGGGTTCATCCTCCTCCATGGCTTCTGTTCACCGACGACGCACTGGTCACGCCGCCTCCCGCTCGCCGGTGGCACGGTGGTCGTGCCACCTCCTTTTCCACGGCTGGTCGTCATGCCAGCCGCCTCCTCTATTCACCGCGACTGACGAGCTGTGGCCCTTTGCTCACCGGCGGTGCGTGATGACGCGCCACACCACCTCCACGCTTGGTCGGTGCCGGCTGCTCTGATGACTGCCGCGACTCTGTGTTGCGGCCTCCTTTTGCGGCATGCGTCGACGTACAACCTCCTTTATAGCCGGTCAGTGCCGTCGCACCGATGGTCTTCCATGAAGGGCGTAAGATTAGAAAAGTGGTGGAGGGTTCATGCCATGTTCGTTGGACCCACTCCCTCCGCATTAGCTTTTAAACAAGGGGGAGGATAAAGGGGGTTCAACAATTTCTTGTATTAAATAAAAATCAAAACCCCACAAAGATACCTCGTAACAACCTTCCGTAAAAACGAATGAATCACGGATCAACCCGTTGGTCAGTTGATCCACGTTCTTCGTATAATTCAAGAACAGAGAAGAGGGAATCATTTAAAGTGCGTAAATGAAAAACCCCTACCTCAAGAATGATGGTGAGTGTGCGTTTGTGGAAGCGTGTCGGTGTCGCCATCCTCTGCAACTAGCTTCCAACGGCGCCACTTGTACGTCGATATTCGGTTCGTGTTTCGGTGTCTCCCGTCACCGCTCGATGGAACTGTCTTTGTCCTTCAAGGGCTTGGCTTCTTGGAACTCCTCCAACACTTCGTTGCTTGGAAAAGGTGTGCCGACACCCCTCCCTAAACTCCATATATATAGGAGAGTGGGAGGGTAAGTAGTGACGTGGGGAATTAATGGGGGCCCATAAATTAGGAACCTTCCTAATTCCCCAATGACGTTGTCACTTAGGATTAACAAGTCAAGCCATTTATTGTCTTGATGCATCACAGGTCTCACACTCTGCTTGACCGTTTGAGGATAAGTTAGAAACAAAATAAAACAATAAAGTTATTTTATTTTATTTCTTTTAAAAAGTCCAAAACTTAACTTTTTATCCAGACTTACTACAGTTGAAGTAAAGCCTCCCTTAAGTGAATCCCGGTGATACGAATTCAATGGTGCCCTCAGACTTTTAATCCGAGCACCGGTTCAAAAGTTATAAAATGCCGCCCACGCATTTACTAAACGTAAAGTTCAATAAATTAATAATGTTCACCCTCGACCCGCGCCGATTGGGGTTAGGCTCCACCTAAGTAGAACACGCCCCAACAAACTCAACGGTACTCTCGAGTTTTCAATCCAAGTTATCGTTTAAAAGTTATGTATTTTACAATAAAATAATTGTTACTTAATTATTTTATTTACGGCCAAAAACTAACTTTCACTGGTGGCTCGCGCCGGCCAATGTTTGTATCAGCCTAAGGAAAGAATACCCTCATGAGTTCAGCGGTGGTATCCGATTTTCAATCTGAGTTACCATTCATGAGTTATAAGAATTTGAAAAATAAAATAATTTTATTTAATAATTTTATTTACATTTATGCCATTTTCGAGTTTTCTCACAAAAGGCTTGCACCGACTAAACTTAAGTCGCACCTAGGGTAAACCCGTCATCCTAAATGCAACAGTGCCCTATAATTTTTGATCTGGGCAACCGTTTAAGATTTATTCCACTATTTCAGGAAAACTGCTTACTCACACTAATTAAAGCTTAACAAAACTTCGACGGATCATTCTGGGCACTCCGGGCCTCAGAATCACGCGCTGTCAGATTTCACAGTCTCGAAATAATCCCAAATAATTTTTAAAAAAATTATATGGAATTTCTAGGTCTTTAAAAAATTCATATTATTTTTTAAATTATCATATAAAAAATATCTCATTGTAATTTTTTTAATAATTTGAAAATTTTGACTTTTCAATGAATAATGGAAAATACCGATTTTAATTGAAAATTATATTTTCATTTAATGTTTTATAAATTAAAATTCTAATTTTGGATTATTTTTAAAATATAATCATTTTCTTTTTATTTAAAGTAGTCCATTTATGTGTTTTTAATGATTTTATGCTTGAATTTATTATAAACACGTTTTATAGTTGGAAAAAGTATTTTTTTTGAAAAGACTATATTAAATTTTGTTTTTCTGGTTTAATTTTAAATAATTTTTTTCCAATTTTATGTCTTGAATTTTTAAAAATTTATTCCTTATATTGAATTCGGAGGTCCATATTTGATAAATATTCCCCTTTTATTTTTGGTCAACAATAATAGTAACCTTATTAATTTTTCTTCACATGATAAAGGGTAAATCATATAATTAATGTTAAAAATAAAATTAGATGGACATAAAAATGACTATAAAACATGAATAAATTTTATTTAATGAGTATATATCATACATAATCATTTAAAATTTTAATATATGTTCTTTTGTTTCTGTTTGGATATGATTATAAACTTATTAATATTTTACGTTAAGAAAAGTAAAAAACATCACACTCTTATTCTTAAAAAATATAATATTATTAATATACAGATAAAAAAAGGATTTATTAATTTATAAATATTAATTTTAAATATAAATTATTTATCATCACTATATATTTTTTTATAGTTAAGATATAATTACCTTAAATGCTTATGTAACGCTAACACAATAATTATTTAATTAATTGAAAATAAAATAAATGATATTAAAGATATTTAAAGTATTATAATATGAAATAATCAATATGATCCAATAATTTTATATATTTCTATAACATTTTAGGGATTTATAAAAAAATTATTCTATTTTCATTTTATTTCTTAATGTTATTAAATTCAATGTAAATATATAGTTCCAAAATTGACATTACTGATATTTTATGAAAATAATATTTTATTAAATGATATAAAATTTATAAAAAGGATATAATTTGAAAAGTAATTATAATTTATTTTAAAATATTAATCATGGTCAATTTATAGATATTTTAAATTTTTTTAGTAACAATCATAACAATCAATGAGTAAAAAACCTTATTGTCACGATTAGTGTGAAAATGAATAATGAGTGATTAAAACAAAAAGATAGGTGTGAAAATATGATACATACATTACCAAATATTATTGGATGATATTATTGAGATTCATCCCCATATTATATTCTAATATTAACAAATTTTATTTATTTTATCATTAAAATAATATTTTAATATTTTCATAAATTCTAAGAGTACCCCCTCTCTTACAAAAGGGTATCAGTTCTTCTCATTTGATCACACCCCAAGTAGAATTTTAGTCATCCAATAACTAACAAAATACTCTCTTAAAATAACTTCCCAACTTCTATAGGTCATATATTTGGATTAATAACATTAGTATAGGTCTTAATGTGTAATGAAAGGAGGTTTTCCGGGGAAAAGTTATAGTTCATAACCATGTGTTTTTTTATTTCTTCATCTACATCCATAAAATCTTTTACAACCACGATGAGATAAAAAATAATTACATTACATATACCATTATTTTATTGTTTTATATTAATAACCTATATATATATATCCAAAATTCATTAAATTGGAATGTAATCCATTGTTCGTTTGTACAACATACCACACCCTTACGAGCCGATGGAATTGATTTTCCGTCAAAACCTCCCATAGATAGCTATAATAATGGAATTAATGTTTAAATATGATATTTAGGGAATATTTTATTATTATTTAAATACAACCTATCATTTAATTTCATACAATTCCATTCACTAAAAAATTATAATGTCATTCACGTGTACTTGTAAACTACCACCTCCATAAAGTGATGTGATTCGTATATCATCACCACATCACAAAGATGATATATATAAGTATATTTAAAGAAATAACATCATAATAATGATATTATTATAATTTTTTTATTTATAAAATAAATCTTAACTTCTTTCCATAATGATCCTAGGAAAATAGAAATGTTACTCATGCGTACGTACGACCTACCGTCTATATGATTGTAACATAGTTCATTCTTCATAACCATATTCATTTATTGTATTTAAAATTATAATTTATTCATAAAAATAATAATTATATCATTATTATTATTTTAGAGATGATGGAATAATGACCACTTTGACCATTATAAACCTATGAAATTCATTTGGGACTTATGATCTAAATATTATAAAAAATATGACGTGAACATAAATTGTTATGTAATTTTTTATAACATCATATTAAGTGAAATAAAAGGAATAATAAACTTTAAAAAGGTTCTAAATCGAGTAAATTATTACCATAAGTTTATTATTCCGTAATATAATGAATTTACATGATGAGTTAGACAAAAGATTAGGGACATTTAAAAAAAAATACAATATTGATATTTCACTTCAAAAAATTTTAATTCCATGTCTAAATTTATAAAATTATTGTTTTCATATATTTATATAGGCATAAATGATTAGTAATGGTCATTATATCTATTATTTTACTTTATTTGAATGTTTTTCGAATTGAATCTTTTATATAATGTTTTTACTTTCTTTACAAAAGTCAAATAGAATGTTCTAGTTTATCGTATGCAATGACAAAATATTTTACTACCAACATCACCGTTAAATGATTTTTGTATTCTATTACATTATTCTAGGTTTTTTTTCAAATAATATCCATACTTCCATATGTTTTGGTTATTTTAAAAAATATTCCTAACATTAAATAGATAATTATATATAAATAAATGTTTTATTATGGGATAAAATAATATATTATAAATTTAAAGATTTTATTTGTTATGATTTTTTCATATTTCATGGGGATTTATTTTTATTACAGTGGTTTCAATATAAACTGATGGTGGGTGATCCCATTATAGATCTCTAATTAATTGGGTAAAGGGATATAGTTAACTTTATTTTTTTTCTCTTAATATATTATGGGAATTTCCCTTGATGGTTATTCTTAGTATAACCCGATGGTTATTACAAGTATAATTGTGATAGCTAATCAAAGTATAAATGTGATGGTTAATCCATGTGTAACCATAAGATTTACTCAATATGTAAGAGTTATATGAAATTGAATCTTCAAGTTATCTATATGATTTATTCATGCTTACTATAGTTTTTATGGAAATATTATGATTTATCAAGATAAGGTTGGATTTTATGTTAATTGAAAATTATTTTCTTCTTCTTATGGGTTAAAAGTATATCTCTATGAAAAAAATATTAGTTTTTTCATGATTTCAATGTAACCTTTATGAGATTTATTGTTCAATATTCATTTTTTATGAAATAATTTAGGAAAATATTTGGGTAGAGAAAAAGATTTATTAGTTTAGAAAATATTAATTTAAAACTCTAAAGTATAATTTTAAAAAATACAAAATTTGTATATGTATTCATGGAATAAAATTTTCATTCTTATTTTTATATACCATACCATTTTTTGTTCTGATCCCAAATTAAAAAAACACAGGGTTTTATTGATGTGTAGGGATAAAGTTGAAGTAAAAATAAAAATTGAGGAGATATTTTAGGAAAAAAAATGTGTTACATTTTAAAAGTATTTTTATGGTATCAATGGATATGGAGTAGAAGTTTTCACATGTAATTCATGTGATTGTTATTTAAGAGTTATAACAAAAATCTCTAAAACAATAATCCTAAAACATATTTCATAATATAAGAAAGTGAATTCTAGAATAAAGTCACTAGATTATGTAATGTTTAGGGTCGGGTCCATACAGTTAGTATTAGAGTAAGGCTCAAATAAGTTTATAGGTTAAGATGTTATTTGAACATAAATTAAATATCATATATAACTATAATGGTTAGTTTGTTTGGGGAATTGAAATTCATTTTAGATATATCGAAAGAGATGAAGATAACATGGTTACAAATATCTTAGTGTTTATCCTCCTCATATGATGGTTAATTATGATTATAATGATATGATCACACTATACTATTTGGTTTTAGTAAATAATGGATCCATAAGGAACCAAATTAATGAAGGATGCGATGGAAAATGTGGTGGTTTTCTAAAAAAGAAACCAAACAGAATGGGATATTTAGAGAAAACTATTATAGTGTTTCATAATAATATATCATGATTTAGGGTTGAAAATATGAACCCAGGTGAGTTTATTAATGAATAGAACTAGAGTGAAATAATGCATTGTGGAAGCTCGTGTAACAAAAATAATTAAAGTAAAAATATTCAACAACCCTTGTGTCATGAACGTGGGATGAAGTACCAAGGAAAATTTATTAAGAGAATAAGATGAGGTATTATATGTGGAAAATGAGGGAATAATGAAATAATTTTCCAAGGGAAAATGGGGATTTTAGTTAACTCCATAGATTGAATAATGTTATTCCCAATGAATCAATTGATTTTTTTATGTACGTGGAGAGTGTTCAATATGAAAATCGATGTCCTATAGGGAAATCTCAAGAATGGGATCAGAAGGACCAAATAGCTAAAAATTCAGTAAAGCCTAATATATTTATTGATTAATATAAGTAAAGTTCAAATAATATATGAATAGTATGGATTATATCCTAGTATATGTTTTCATATTATTAACTATTATAACATGATTCCTATTTTTGTTTTTAGAAAGAAAGTATTGTGTATTATGATGTAAAATCATGGTGAATGGATTAAAAATAATGTATAATGATTAAGATATCTATATACAGTGATTAAAGAGTAATGTTGTAGCAAAATATTTGTGTTTGATCATATATTCAAAGTATTAGACACCCTATTTAAGTTTTTATAGAATGTGAATACATTGGGAGATATTATTGAGTCATGGTAGATGTTTTAGTTATATATAACCCTTATGTTTAATAAGAAGTATCATTTTATGAAGAATTACTTTCCATTTCGTGGTCATAAGCTCAAAGGTATTGATAACATTTCATGTTTATATATTTTCTATTTTTGAGGTAATTATGGGTTATTCGAATTTGGGAATATATTTTTTATGTATATATATCACTGAGATTGAATAATGATTTCGTGATTAAATGATTAATATTATTTCATAATAAGTTTACAATATTGGGAACCCTATTTAATTAATGTAAAAAATATCTTATGGGATTTTATTTTAAGACTAAATATTGGAGTGTTTTTTGAAAAGAATATATAATGAATTTATGGTGATTCATGTTATTTATGGAATTGATTAGAATATATTTTTGATTATGTAATTTACTCCTATACATTTATGGTATTGGAATTTTTGAGTGATTGATCTTATTTGGAGGTAAATTTTATAGATAACTTGGAATAATTTGTGATTACATCCTCTTGATTTTTTTTATTTCAAACATGGTCACTATTATTTTGAAGAATTTTATGGAATGACATTTATTAAATGATATAAGTTGATATTTTGGTATTAGAGATTAAGGTTGTTTTTTATCACTTAAAGGTTTATTCATTTTCTTAATTATCATACCTTGTACTAAAAAAATTGTTTTTTCTTAATGTATAAATATTACAGGAATATATTATCCTTTGGTGGATTATATGATCTATTAAAAGTTTATTCTATTTCTTTAGGCATGAAAAATTCATCATGAATAATCATCATTTAGAGAAAATGATAAGATTGTAGTGGAAATTGATTAAATTATGAAATTCAATATGTAATGTAAGGTAATTTACTTATGTTAATAGTCTATATGTTAATGTAATTTCTCAACACTAGGGAAACAGGTCATGAAACTAAATTTTTATCCTATTTACTTTATCTCTAATTAATCCATGGTCTCTTCACCCATCCAAGAGTTATGATTTTTTGACCATTAACATTCACTGGACCATTATCTCTATCAACTTATTATCAGTCCTTAGGAGATATTTTTCTCTTACATGTATATATTTTAAATTATAACCAATTTTTTCCTACTTAGAAACCTATTTATGTGTTATTATATAGGAACCATGTACCTCTCTTTCTATCTTATTAATATATAATTTTATTAACACTTTTTACGCTGTGGGTTTACACAAAAGAATTTTCAAATATCAAAACATTAATTACAAAGAACAAGTTCAATCTTTGAGGATAAATTTTATGAAAATTGAGAGGTATAATAAGATATATTGATATTTTAAAAGATGATAATGTTATTTTATTGTGTATATAATATGCAACATTGATAAAAAACAAACCATAAAATGTTATTATTTAATTATGTCTATTATAAACTAGCTTCTTAATTAAAAGGTATGAATGAGATTAAAGAAATTTAAAAATAAATTCATATAAGGTTTATAATCTATATAAATTTATTGATTATTTATTAACAAATAAATACTCAATTTTTATGATGTCCATTTTATTCTTCAATAATAATTTTTCTTCAAAAATGTTTTTATTCATTTTTTATGAGAAACTTATTTCAACTAATTTCATGAAATTTTAGAAATTTATTTCATAAAAATGATATCATTTTTTAAGTTATCATATCAAAATTAAATAATAGTTAAATTATTACAATTTTCAGAAAAGTTTTATTTTTTACTGAATAGTGAAAATTACTGATTTTTATTGAAAACGATATTTTCAGTTAAATAATTCAAAATTAAAATTAAAATTTATCATTAGTTATAAAATTTTATCAGTTCCTTATGATTTAAAATAATACAATTATGTGTTTTAATGAATTTTATACTTGAATATAGTATAATAACATTTTATACTTCAAAATGAATTTTTCTTAAAAAAACTTTTTTTAAATCCTATTTTTTCAGATTAGTGATAGATTAAATTCTTCCACTTATATTTTATGAATTTTGATAAATGGATTCCTTATTTTTAATCATGAATTCTAAATTCATTACATATTTCCCTTTAATTTTTTATCAATATGAATTGTATCCTTAGTAATTTGATCACCATAGAATTTTGTAAAATAATTAATTAAAGATAACAATGAAATTATATGTACTATATCCTGAACCTTACACTTTCAAATATTTTATTTTATAATTATATCACATTCATAATCATCCAAAGGTTGAATATATAAACTTTTTTCTATTTGAATGTGATACTGACCTTTATAATATTTTATATAAAAAATTAATAAATGTCACACTCTTGTTTTGAATAACTACAATATTTTTAAAATGGGGATAAAAAGTAGATATGATATGTTATAAAAAATCATTTTAAATATAATGATTTTTTGTCAATATGATAATTTTTTTAATTTTAAGTTATGATATAATAGCAATACATGCTTACACAACGCCGGCCAGGTACTTATTAAATTAATGAAGAAATAAAATATATAATATTAAAAATAATAAAATTCATATATGTTGAAAAAATTAATGTGATGCATGAATTTTATATAAAAATATAATAAGGGATGTATTAATTTTTTTTAATATAATATGTTTTAATATGTTATCTAATTGAATGTTAATGAATAGTTTTAAAATTTTCGTTGTTGATATTTTATGAAAATATTTTTTTAATTAATGATATAAATATAATTATAATCCATTAATTCTCCAAGATATTATTATATTGTATAAAATATCAACCAAGGTTTATTTATAGGCCGTTTATCCTTTTATAGTATCTATCATGACCTCAATGAGTAAAAAACATTGTTGTTGTGGTAATTGTGAAAAAGGATTAACATGGTGTGAAAATAAATTCCTAACATCTATACCCACATTATAGAGGTCTTATTTTTGGAGAAAAAAAATTTAGTGGAATTAAGGAGTAAAATAAATGAGGTTGTCTAAAAAGGTGGTATAATTCTTAACTGAGTGTCAATGTATTATTTTTCTTCCACCAACTTAAAATATTCTCCAACCATGCTGATATAATAAAATAAGTATATTAAATTAAAAATGATGTTATTATATTAGTGTAAAAACATATATATATCTCCAACATCCATCAAATGGGAATGGAATCATTTGTTCTTGTGTATGGAGGACTACCGCTTCACAGATCGATGTAATTCGTTTTCTATATCCACCTCTCACAGATGGTTATAATGATGTAAATTATTCTTATATATATTATATTCATGAAATATTAAAAAAATTTAAAAGATAATATATCTTTTACTTTATTTTCATTCAATTTTCTAAAAAATTATAATGTTGATCATTTGTACGTATGTACTACCACCTCCATGTAGAGATGTGATTCTTTTATCATCACCACATAACATGGATGACCTATATAAGTATATTTAAATAAGTAATATGAATAATATTATATTTTGACCATTCTATAATGGTATAATACAACCTAACTTTTTTTCATAATGATCATTGAAAAATAGAAATGTTAATTATACATACATATGGCATACTATCTACATGATTTCAATGTAGTTTATTTTTCATATCCATAATAAATTTTTATATTTAAAAGTATATTATATATATATGTAATTTATAATTATTCCATGATTCTAATTATATATATGAGGGAATAATGGATTATTTGACCACATTCAACCTATTGAAGTCATTTTGTCTATATGAATTGAATATTGTTAAGATATTTGCCGTGAACATAAATGATTATGTAATTATCTATAATATGGTAATAAGTGAAATAAAAGGAATTATAAACATGAAAAATGTTCTCATGAAATTATATCTTTAACATAAGTTAATTATTTAAGAATATATAGAACGTATGAGATGAGTCAGACTCATGGTAATTGAATTTCAGTTAAAATTCTGCTTTTACTATTTCACTTTGAAATATTTTTATTACATTACTATATTTTTAAAATTAATTTATTATGGAATATGTGTGTATATTAAAAATTTATAAATAAAAATTTATTTCTCTTTTAAAATTCATTATATGATTTTCAAAACGAATCATTTTACTAAATTTTTTGACTTTCATTACCAAAGAAAAAATTAATGATCTATTTTAACATATAAGGTGATAACAACATTTCCCACCGCTATATACATCATAAAATTTCTAGATTGCTTTAAAATATTCCATGTTTTCATGATATAAAAAACTCCATTATATTATAGTTATTCTAAAAAGAGATTTTAAAATTTAATCTACATTATAATATCTAAAAATGTTTTCTTATGGGTAAAAGGGATATTTTGAAAAAATGTAAGCTTTTATGTTTTATTATTTTTATGGATCTTGGGAATTGTTTATGATGATGTATGGTTAAATTACAAACATAGGGAGGGTGATACCATTATAGCTCTCCAATTCATTGGTTAAAGGAATTGGGTTAAATTATTATGTTAATCCTAAGAGATTTTGGGAATTTACCATGATGGTTATTCAAAGTTTAATAGTGGTGGTTATTAAGAGTATAACTATGCTAGTTAATCCTTATTTAACCACGATTATTACTCGATATATAATTATTATGGGTACTCTATATATAAAAGTTATATTAAAATCACACCTCATGTTACCTATATGATGTATTTATGCTTTCTATTGTTTTTATATAAATATTATGAATTCAAAAGGTATTTTATTGTGATTATTTTTAATGAAAAGTATTTTTTACTTGTTATGGGTGAAAATTATAACTTTTTCATGATTTTGAAAAAATCATAATGAGTTTTATTTTTATTAAATATTTGTTAAGAAATGTTTTATAAAAATAATTTTTGTATGGAATCTGATTTCATTAGTTTGATAATGATTATTTTAAACCCTAATGTTTATTTTTGAAAAATTAAAAAAAATTATAATTATTCTTGGACTAACAGTTTCTTTCTTATTTTTATGTCCCTTAATAAAGATTTTGTGAACATAATACATTTTAAGATGATTTTCATAGGTTTTTATGGAATATTTTGGAAAAAGGATATGGTTAAGACGAAAATTGTGAAGATATTCCATGACAAGAAAACATGTTTCATTTCATAAGTTTTATTTTATGGGAAAAATTGATACTATTTATATGTGTCCACATGTAATGTATGGGTTTGTTATGTAATATTTATTACCTATCTAAAAATATAAATCTTAAATATATTTTGGAATATAATATTTTAAATTCTATTTTAAAGTCACTTTAATTTGTAATGATTATGGCCAGGTCCTTACTCATCAATCCAAAACATGGGAAAAAACCACGAGAATGAAATATATTAATAATATTATAAGATATGTTCAAATAGTAAATAAAATAAATACCCAAAATATAGAGGGTAATCAACATATTAGATTTTAATAGGTTAGTATTAATAGTTCGTAAGTTACTATTATACATGAAAAAGAAGGATAACGTTAAAGTAAACAATGTAGGAAAATTTCAATAGTTGAAGAATAAATAAAGAAGTTTCCATATCATACATCATCAGGTATGACAATAAGAAATAATTCAATGGAATACATTAAGGAATGTATATCATAAAAATAAATAATATAAATATATAGACAAATGATATATTTATAGTATATTAAAAGGTGGAATATAAAGGTAGAGATATGGAGATATATATTTTCTCATTGAATATATAAGGTAAAACTACAATAGGGGTGATTTTCTTTCAAAATGTGACCTAAAATATTCTCATACACCTTGGTATTAAGTTTATTAGAATATAAAAATTACCAATAAACTAATAAATTAATGTAAATTAAATATATATATATATAAATTCTAATTAACAATATTAGAAAAAAATATGGTTTTGGATTACAATACTTATACCCCTATAGATGATATAGTGAATAAACCTACTCAATTAATGAAAGTCCTCACTTTTTCCTATAGTATAAAGAGAGTTTAAAACTCGAAACTTAATATCCCCTTTATATAATGGAAAATTTAAAACATAAATAGGTTATAAAATATTTTTTCTTCAAAATGATGAATCCCATTGAGTGAAAATGTTTTGGAATGCAATATCTCTTCTAAAAAATTGAAAACCACACTTTTAAACCTATAATTAGGTGTCTTGTCGACTATATCATGAAATCCATTAACTATGAACCAATTATAAAGTTATTTATATTCCAAACTATGTAATCTCAAGACTATAAACCTATCAGAAGGTATTCAATCTTTTAATCCCTAGAATCTCGTGATCATTAATATTCTATAATGAATAAATAAAATAGAAAAAAATTCCTTATTCTCAGATCAAAGAGAACAACTACTTTCCATTTTGAAAGAATACTACACTTGTGAAACATGAAAGGATTTGAGAATATTTTGTAGTTTTAATCATAATATTTTTATTACATGAAAATTTCACATAATTTTATTCATATACTAGAAGAATCAAGTACAACATATAGAGGATTTTATAAATAATTACAATAATCAGATTTATTGTTCTTTGATTTTTGTTACAAAAAAATCAGATGTTAATATTCAATATTTTTATAAACTCAAATACTCACTTAATATTTTAATAATTTCAATCTATCACTAATATTGTTCTCTAAAATTTGATAAAAAGAATCTATCATAGTGCTTCATTTCACTAAAATTTCACTTCTTTTAGTAAATAATAAATTCTCTAGAAATAAAGTTACTAAAATTTAATTCTAAATACCAATTACTCAAACAAAAAATTTCACATCAATTAAATTCTAAAATAATTATATTGTTATTTACAAAACAAATCATGTATATATAATAACCTGAACCCGATTATCCCAGAGCCAGAATCATTTTTATTGAATTGGAATAGATAAAAATGGTAAAATCTTGACAAACCAATCATTTTAGAATATTTTGAGAACTATAAACACACAAGATACCAATTTTACTTTAGGAATTGAAAATATATCATAAAACATATAGAAATAAAATTAACTTCATCCTTGAAAACTCATTCCAATAATTGTTCAACATATCCTATAAAAAGGAAAGAAAATTTGAGTGAGCTCAAAAACTTAGTAAGGGTTAATTACAGTAGAAGCTATCATAAATCGATAATAATAATCATAATTTTAAGGTAAAAACTGAACAAACATTTCATTTGAATAACTTGACATCCATTATAAGATAACACACAATAAATATGCCAAGGAAAATAACAAAAAAATAGATGAAATTAAATCAATAACTAGGAATACAATGCATCCATATATAATATCATAGAGAAAATATATTGGATAATAATAATAAATATATTATAAATGAATTATATTATTAATTATTGGACATAATAATATCATACATCATTATACCTCTACCATCATGATCTTTTCTCAAGAAATCTTAAAACTACTATGTAGAAACATATCTGATTTGGCCAACTCATCTGTCTCGTGAGAACATTCGATGCATCAAGTGGATATCTATAACTAGGACCAACCCATATATTCATACCCACTAAATTACTAAAATATTTATAATCAATTAAATTAATGAACAATATGTTGTATCAATAAATATCCATATAGAGTAAAGGATATGGATTTATATATATTTCCCTAGTTATTCAAATAACATTAAAAGTAAATACAATACATAAAATTGAAATGTAGTTTGGAAATAATAATATTGATCATTAAATAATATGTATATTTATGATATATTTATTTACCAATGAAATTTTTTCACAGGAATGTGATTATTTCAATGGAAATTCAATAATGACAAAAGAAAGTGACATTGTACAATAACCTTTACCTATTTTAATTTTTCAAGAAAAAATCCCTTGGATGAAATAATTAAAAAATAATCATAAAATACCATGAATTATGAATTAATAATAATTTTACATCTAAAATGGGAATTATACACATGAAATGAAAGAAATTAGTTGCAAAATATTAATATATTCCTCAATAAAGGGAAATTGATATTAAGTCCCTTACCCCATTCATCCTTTTGGTTAAACATGAATTAAACTCATTTATAGTGGATTTAAAAAGTTTATTAACTTATATAAACTATATTAATATTTTTTATATCATATATGTTCCTTTTATAACATATTATCACTCGTTCATGAATAATCTTTCATTATTTTTACTATTTCATGTGTTAATTTCCTTATTTTCTCATTCATTCTTTATCACGAATGTTGTGGTTCTTGTGCATATTTTTTAGTCCCCTCATCTCCATAATAATAATAATGACATAATTATAACATTTATAAATCAATTATACTTTTAATTCCCATCATTAATGATGTTTTTGTGAAATGAAGTATGTTACGATCATGGAGACGTAGGCCATATGTATACACGAGTGAGGTTTATATTTTTAAATGTTCGTTATGAGAAGGAGGTAAGTAATATTTTTTCTTTCAATAATTATAATAATACTCTAAATACCATATTTATTCATCAAATATACTTTTATATATAATACATTTGGTGTGGTGATGAAAATAGTGTCACATCAATTCGTAAAGGCAATAGTCCACATGCACACAAACACTATTATCATCTTTCAGTGACTAAAAAAGAAAATGACATATTAAAATTTTAAAATGATAGATATTACATTGATATAATAATTATTTCATTTATATAACATAATTTCATTAACATTTTCTTTATCCCTTCCATGTAAATCATTAGTGATTGATGAACCACGTCGCTTCGTAAGGCGGTAGTCTTCTGTACACATGAGTGATGTTATCGTATCTCAAATGAAATATAAAGTAAAAAGGTTATATATAATTAAAGAAATTAAAATGTATAATTATTTTATAAATATAATTTATATAATATATTTCCATCAACATACCAAACCATTATAGGTGGTAATTGAAAAACCAATGTCATCAGTTCAAGAGGTTGTAGTCCTCCGTACACATGAACAAAGATTTCGTACCCTATTTGTGTGAAGTGGGGATGGTTGTAGGTCAGGAACATAAAATAGAAAAATATTATTATGTATATGATAATTATATTATTATATAATCATTTTTATGATGATTCTAATGTGGTGGTGGAATAAATAAAAAAAATTTCCCGTTGATGAGTGTTTCCCATTCTTTGGGTATCTTCCTTAGGTTTTTACCAAAAGAATTTGTATGATAGATTTATACAAAAAATAAGGCATATAGGATGAGTGTGTGGATTTTGGTAATTATTGGTGATGTTATTTATTGATCCAAAAGGGTTTTATGGTGTGAATAAGAGACGAGATGAGGTGTCATTTTATAAGTGTGGGTAGTGGTATATTTGTAATTTTTGAAAATACAAAGGTGTACCTATGTTTTTAAAATTCCAAAAAGGTAAAAAATGTTTTATTATAAAGAATAAAACATTATAATGTCAAAATATTTCTGGTAAATATATTTTAGGCACGTTTTGTGGTCATTGTAACTATTATCTTTGTAGTTTAACCTCTGATAAACCCATTTTTACCATAATCACGGTAAATAATTTGTACTCTTTATTTTATTTATCATGGTAAAAAAATTAGTTTACCAAATAATATAATATAAATTATGGTAATTAAAAAATATTAAATACATTTTTTCAAAATAACATTTAACAAATTATAGAAATTTAATTTAAAATTAACCCCATAGACGTGATGAGAAAATGGGTTTTTGAAGAAAAAATTGTCAAAAGTTTACAATGTTTTTAATTAATATTAAATATGAAAATGATTCAAATGAATTAAATTATATTAATATAAATTATAATTTAAATAATATTACTTTAAAAACAATTTGAAAATATAATTTGAATTTATAAATAATTTAAATGAAAAGGTAGTTATCAATTAAAATTCAGAATTTTTCACTATTCATCAAAAGATGAAAAATTGGGTAAAAATTCTAAAAATTCAACAAAAAATTATTTTTATATGAATATTTTTAAAAAATAAGATAATTTAACATATAAATTTTTTAATAGTATTAAAAATTAATATTAAAATATATATGTGAAACGTGACTAAATAATCTTTTAAAAAAATGCAGTTTTCTTAGAAAACATTTATTTATCTTTTAATTGATTCATATTTTTTATTTATAATAAATAAATTAAAAATTAATGTTTGTAAAATATTTATATATAATTATATGTTTAGTTATATTAAGACCAACTAATTTATTACCAATTTTATGATTGTCATGATTAAATAATAAAGTATCCTATTTCCTTTAACCCCAGTGTTTCATACATTGCACACTATTGATGAGATTTACTTAAAAGGAAATAAGTCATAAATAGACTTGGTGTTATAGAATTCCATCCTACAACATTTCTTAATTGAAATTACATGATTATTACTTTATAAACATGTGATGGTATATCTTCTTCATTACATCCTCTAGTTCCCACATACCATCCTTCATTTTATTATTTCTCTGAAGTACCATTACCAGACAAGTCATCTGATTCCTAAATAATTTCTCTCTAGTATCAAGAATCTAGATTTTTATTCATAGTAAGATAGATCTTTTAATAATCCTATTTCATTATATCTGGTCACATGCATTGTTTCTTTCATGTATTTCCTTAATAATTATATATGAAACAAATCATGTACATTTGAGATATTTAGAGACATTTCAAAATGATAAGAAACAATGCCATTTATTTCAAGAATTTTAAAGGGTAATACGTATCTAGGTAATAGTTTCCATTTCTTAACAAACCTTATAACACCCTTCCATGGAGATACTTGTATGAAAACATAATCTCCCCCTTTTAATTCTAAATTATTCCTCTTATTATCAACATAACTATTTTTCTTAATTTGAGTTTCTATAATGTGAGCCTTAATATACTTTATCTTTGTTGTTATATATTCAACATGTACTATACCTATGAGTTTCCTCTAACCAAAATCACCCCAATAAGATGGATTCTGACACCTATTTATTTATAAAGGTTTATAAATTATGTTTTGAATACTTGAATGGAAGTTATTGTTATAGGGATTCTCTAGCAAAGGTAAATATTGATCCCAAATAACATGAAAGTCATGTTATAATGTCCTAAAAATGTGTTACATTATTTGAATTTTCATTTTGTACTATCCATCAGTTTGAGGATGGTAGGCGGTGCTCAAATGAAGCTCAGTATCAAGTGCCTTCTGAAGACTAATCTAGAATTTTATTGTAAAATGGGGATCATGATAAAAAACAATTTCAAGTGTTTTTTCATAAAATATTATAACATCATTAATATAGATTAATATTAGGAACTAAAGAGGTAAAACTTCTCAAATAGTGAGGAAATGTGCATATTTGTTTAGGTTATCAATAATATCCCATATTTCGTCATTAATTCTAGGAGTCTTTGTTATTCCTATAACAATTTCCATAATAATGTTTTCTCATTTCCATATAAGAATAATAATAGGTGTCATGAATCCTCTAGGATTATCCCTTAATATTTTAACTTGTTAACAAACCAAACATATGGGAATAGAAATAACAATACCCTACTTCATGTTATCCCACAAAATTTTTTTCCCTCAAATCCATATATATATCTATTCTACTTAGGTGTATAGAGAATTTTTTCCTATGAGTGTCATGAAAAAATTATCTTTTTAATTCATGTATATTTAGAGCACATAATATCTTTATAAATTTCAAAAAACCATCTTCACAAACGAAGTCTTCTAATTTACCATCATTGATAGATTTAGTTTTCTTTTGAAAGTTATCTATAATAGAATGTAAACTTTTATATTTTTTAATAAATATAGTTTAACAATAATTTTAATAATGATTGATATATCTTCATTCTAATTAATTACCATAACTATATTTACTATATTAATGAACATATGATCCCTCTCAATCATCACATGGTTCATAAGTCCACAAACATTCCTACTTAATTTAGTTATTACCTTATTTACTTTCCCTAGGTGGTAGTATAGTGAGAAATTATAATACTTGAGTAGATCAAACCATCAAATTTGTCTCATATTGAGCTATTTGAGTGAAAATATGTATTATAGTATTTTATTATCTATGTATATCACACATCATTCACCATAGATATAATTCCTATATATCATCAATGAAAATATTATATCTACTAACTCAAGATCTTGTAGTAGATATTATCACAAGTATTCAATTTTCCTGATTCATATACAATAAATATATCATTTTTAATTTGAAACAACAAATTCCATTTGTTTATGCATGACTATGTATAACAAACCCATAATTTCTAGATTGTAGAGTCAAAATAAGAGAATTGACTGATCTTCTCTTTAGTTTATCAAAACATTTTATGTAGAGACCCCAAATCCAGTAGCCTAGAGACAATGTTTTCTTTATTACATTGTAATGATATACAAGGAATTGTATCATGAATGATTTAATAGTTTAGTTTTATTGGTAAACTATATACATACATGATTCCCATATTAAATTTGAATAAAAAAATTACAACATTATTGTTTTTTGAGAATTATCATTATCCCTTCTAGAATATTCATTCATATAATTTGTAGTACACTTCATAGATTTATGGAAAATAAAAACAATTAATAGTGAGAAAAAATTCTCAAAAAGTGTTACATACAATGAAAGTTATCATGAATAAATGAATCATAATCAATAAGGAATAAACAATATAGAAAAGTAAATATTTAAGAACACATTCAATTTAAATAATTCACTAGAATAAAAAATAGAATGGTAAGTAACTGAAAACACATTCCATTTAGTCAATAAACTAGCATTCATGACTTGATAAAGAATAATCAATATGAAAATGAAAATAATAGAAAAAAGATGCCATTTAATCAATAAAATGATAATCAAATGCATCAAAATATCATATCATTGAAAAAAAACTCATAGATAATAACCACTAAATTTTGAATTAAGGGTATTATTAATTATTGGACATCATGTCTCAGGAACATGATTCCTCTACCATATAGACTTTTGACAAGGTAATTTTGTACTATGGGGTACAAAATCAAATGGTATGGCTAACTGATTTCATGTTGGATTATCTTTTTGCCTCATAAAAATACTGATGCATTGAGAATATATCTATAACTGGGCCCCAATCATTTTTTAATTACCAAATCATTCCACATATATTGAAAAATATATTTAATTCATGAGCAATGTTTATTATCATCAAATATCATTATTGAGTAAAAATTATAAATTTATCAATATTTCTATAGATAAACAAATTAATTTAAATATAGAACACCACATGTAGAAATGATATATAGTTTAAGAAATAAACACATAAATGACAAATTATTTGGATATTTAATGGTATTTAATGTTTAATTATTTCAGGAATGTGAAAATTTTAAGGGAAATGTATTGACTATAAAAATGAATCAATAAAGTTAATGTCAATACTTTACTAGGTCAAAAGAATAATAAACCATATAGAGGAATATTACAGATGGTATCAATAAAAAATATCCTTAGTAGAGTATATTAAAAATAAGGTAATATTTTCCAAATAAATATTGTTAAAAAATTATTGGGGAAAATATTCAATTCATTTTGAAAATATCATTTTAAAATATAAAATATTTTTAAAATCCTTTTATTTGATAATCACTTTCAAAAAATAATAGTTTCCATAATATTAAGGATAAATTTTATTTATAAATAACCATGTAAAATTGAAATTTAATCTTTAATGAAATTAATGTAATGTTGGTGGGTAATTTCTTACATAATATAAAAGTTAAAAAGAACATTCCTTTGGTATTGAAAAAAGGTTAGAAAAGTTCCTTATTTTGAAAATAACAAGAAAATTTAATTGAAAACATAAAAAAAATCAAAATGGGTATAATTTAATTTAATAAATCAGTTTGAAATGTTTATTAAAATTTTTTAAAACAATTTTAGAAAACATAGTTTGGTATGAAAACATATTTCCGACCGAAGAGAGAAAAAAAGTAGAATTTTCATAAAAATATTTTCTAAAATATTTGATGTACCAAATAGTGGATAAATGGTACTGTTAATTAAAAATATCATGAAATAACCGAGTAAAATAATTTTATATGGTATTATTATAAAATGATCAAATAATTTACTTCAACATAAATACAAGAATAAACGATCTCAGTTAGAATGATATTGTGAAATAAATCCTTAAAATTATCCTAACGTTGACATGAGAATTAACGAATTAATAGATTATGTGTATCTATTGTAAATCCACATAAAAACTATAAATAAAACATAAAATAATTAAATTTCATTATAAATAGAATCATATAATATCAATGACAACAAATAAGTAATATACTCCAATGAAAAGAAATCCAGTTATGAAATTCTTTACTAGTTGATAATTTTCATGTCAAGTCCCAATGGATGAAATAATTAGACTATGATCATAAAATAAAATAAATTATTAATTATTCATGATATGACATTTCATGTGGTAGTATATACACCATATAAAATATATTAGGGGCATAACATTACAATATTCCCTAATAAAATGAAATAGAGATGAACTCCCTTACCTCGTGCTTCCTTTTGTTTGAACATGATTTAACCTTCTATATAATAGAATTAAATATTTCATTAACTTATAAAATACCCATATTAATGTTTATAATATCATATATGATACATTTATAACATCTTATCACCCTTTCTTAATAATTTATCATTATTATCATTTTTTGGGGGTGTTAATTGCCTTGTTTTCTTATACATGTTTTGCCATGAAATATAAAATTCATGCACATAATATATAGTTTAATAATTTATAGAACAATAATAATGAAAATATTATCAAATTTATAAATCATTTATAATTATAAAACCCATTATGAAATATGGTTATGGAAAATGGATTATGTTACAACCACTGAGATGGTAGGCCGTATGTACAATGAGTAACATTTCCATTTTTTCAATGATAATTATGGAATGTAGGAAAATAATATTTTATTTTTAAATAAATATAATAATATCATATAAAACATATTAGTTATTTAAATACACTATTATTTATCATCCATGTGGTTTGATGATGATAATAGTATCACATCACCTCATGAAGGCGGAAGTCCCAAAGTACACAAACAATGTTATCATCTTTAAGTGAGTGAAAATGTAAAATGAAATATTATATTTATAGAAATATAAATATTTAATTAATACCATAAATATTTTATTCATTTTACTTATAATAATAAACTTTATTCTTATCACCTTCCATGAAACTGTTAGTGAAAGGAAAATTACATATATTCATGAGGCGATAGTCCACTGTAAACAAGAGTGACGTTATCATATCTTCTACATCATAGAATGTAAAATGTTCTAATTAATATAATGAATAAATAGGTTTAATTTTTTTTATTAATATCATATGTATACTTTATATCCATCAACATACAAGATCAAGAGTGTTGGTTGTGAAAAAATGAATGACATCAGTTCGCGAGATGGTAGTCCCCTTATACATGAATGATGATTTTATAAAACATTTAATGATAGTGGTGATGTTTTTAATTCATTACCATATTATAGAAGCATATAATTAAATTTAATATACTTTGGGTACTATATAAACTAGTTTTTTAAGACTTTAATGAGGTGGAGGAAGAAATAAAATAAAAATGATCAATGATGAACGTTATTTCTTTTTTGGGTATCCTTATTATAATAGAACCAAATCCTTACATGGATGGATTTATGCCATAAATAAGGATTATAGGATGATACTAGAGAATTATGGAGGTTATTTTCATAGGTATGTTCTGATAGAAATGGTATTTAATGTGTTAAGTGTAGATGAGAATGTGTTTTCTTTTATAAGTGAGTTGAGTGGCACTCTTTTAGATTTCAAAAATGATTCAATAATTTCTATGTTTTTATCTTTCCACAAGACTAAAAAACATGTAATTATTGTACCTATAAGACATAAGGTCGATATATGTCTATCCAATTGATTTTGGAAAAGTTTTTAAGTAATTTTTAACCCTTATCTTATTAGTTAAACCCCCAGTAAACCCATTTTTACCTTACGCACAATAATTAATATTTACTACTTTCAGTTTACATTTTGGTAAAAAAATAAGTTGAAATTATTATAAATTATAAGTTATTCTGATTACAAATATTTAATACATTTTTCTAAATTTGATTCATATAATTGAAAAAAATTAATTTAAAATTAACCCCACAAACACGATAGGAAAGTGGGTTTTCAAAGAGAAAATGTTCAAAAGATAACAATATTTTTATATGAAAATTAAATATGAAAATTATTACAATTACATAAAATGGATGAATTGGTATATTATTTAACAAATTTTACTTTGAAACTAATGTAAAATTTAATTTAAATTTATAAATATATTAAACAAAAAGCGAGTTTTCAATTTAAATTCAGCATTTTCACTATTCATTGAAAAATAAAATATTTTAGAAAAATAGAAAAAATTCACCATAAGATAATGTTGATTTTCTGATATCAAAAATTAATTTTATTTTTCATTTAAATATTCTATATGTTGTAAAAATTAATTTCAAATTATGTGCAGAAGGCTTAACTAAACCCTCTTTTTAGAAAAAATATTGTTTTTTGGAAAACATTTCCTTTTAATTTAATTGATTCTTATTTTGAATCTAATCAATTGATATACATAATTTTAATAATTTAGTTATCAATATTTCATCCAAAAAATTTAATGAATATTTATTAACGGTAAACTATATTATGATTCATTTATGATCGGGGTTGTGTATTCATAAAGCTATCAAATAACTTAAATTTAAATAAATATATTTTGGGGTTGTTATGCTCGGTGTTGAGTGTTTAATACACTATCAAATAAAATGTTATTATTTATGAATTTCATGGTGTCAGATTATCCCCAAATTAAATAAATTATGTTATCTCAATTTTAAATTGATCGCAGTAATCAAGAGATTGATATTTGTATATAATTTTTTTGAAAGGATACATCATAAAAAGAGTTACTAAAACTTACTCTTAAAAAGAGAGAAAGGTAATTACTAAAGTAATATAGAGTAACACATAACTACATTATAAAGTAGAAGAACATCAGTGGAAAGTGATGATATGAACATGGAATATGATAACAAAAAAAATATTGAGAGCGATTGAGTTCATTGATCACAAGAATGTGAATGATCAATCAAATGTTAAGGGCCACAAACACATAAATCTATGATGATTTAAAATACCCTCTGATTTATAGGATATGAATTTAAATGGATAATTTTTTTTCACGATACTTTTCCTATTTTTTTTGGAATTTATTTACAATCTCTAAATTTAAGGAAATATAATTTCATGATACATTTCTATTTCATAATCATAATTTTATCATTTTTTTGTGCCTCGATCAATTTCAAATTCAGCCCTTAATCCATGAAATGAATATCCCAATTTTCTTTGATGAACTAATATTAACTTTTAACTGATCTTATGATCCATAAAATAGTTACAAGTCTTTATATCTATCTTTAACTATTTTCTAAATACAATATGGGAAGCACCAGTTATCCAGTATAATACATTAATCTCTAAACCTCAACAAAAACACCAATATTTATTCATTAATATTTTCTCATCAAATAATTTCACTATAAAAAGCTACATATTAACTAAGAAATCATGTAGGTTATTGGTATGCATTAAACCCTTATCATACACCAGTCATATTTTCAAGCCCCATGACCTTGTCGAATGTGACAAGTTATCACCTAGAGCATGGGATATCCTTTTTAAACTATATTAATTAAACTCATATAACATTCCCATAAAATATAATTGAAATCCTTGAAATAAAATTAATCATTAAATACCATTTTTATTAATATTTTTAATTGAAACATTTTTTCACAATGTCTAATAATTTAATTTGATTTATATTAAAATATCATTACTGATCATATTGACTGAAAATTTTATAAGTATCATTAATCATATTTTTATATAGTCATTTTATATAAATAACATTTCATATAATTTATATTTGTACTATAAAATTCTCCCAAAATATCCTTAATCATGGTAGAGTCCCATAACGTAAAACCGAAAAATATGTGTTTACGAATTTGAACTTATGATCAATCATAAAATCATTAACCAATGATGGTATCCATAACTCTTAATTTTATGAATACATAAATTATTTTAAAATTTTACACAATATTAAATGTTTCATGATCTTTATAACAAAAACCACCATTTTGAAAAATACATCAACATTTAAATATTTAATCCCAATACATAATTACTTCATCCATTTTATTTCTTCATAGGTCCTTACCTAGTCTAGGGTTTAACATTTAGAATAGGGAATTTACTCAGATAATTCCCAGGTTCTCCAAATTGAAGACAATAAACTATAGATGTGTAATGCCCTGAACCTAGTTACCTAGAGTTAGTGAATTATTACAAAACATTGGCATGATAAAAAAAGATCAAATCTCGAAAGACCGATTAGTTTAGTAGCCTTGTAAGTACTAGATACATTCATAAGTTTTACATTACATAATAAAATGAAAAACCACAAAAAAATTGTCTCCATTGACCACACTTAGATCCCTTAGACTATCCCTGCAGGTCAGTCATAATATACTTCTGTGCATCCTGGGAAAAATAAAACATAGAAAGGGGTGAGATCAGATACTCAGTAAGGATAACAATATAGAGGAAACTTTCATAAATAAGCATAGAAATTTAAGGCAATGTATAAGACTAAAAAAAAATCCTTTTAAACTTAAACTTAATCATAATATAGAAAATATAAATCAAAATAATGACATTTACTTACTCACATGGATATTCTACTAGTCGAATAATCATATGCAATATCAATAGACACTTTTATAATGATGGAATGCATAATGCCAGACTTTATAACCACATATTCAAGGCCTTGTGCCAAGACTAAAAATAAGATTTTGTCAAGGCCTTGTGCCAAGACACTAGCTTGTCTCATGAGACCTATCGATGAATTGATGAGCTATAGCGGGCTCAACCCATCACTTACTAAGTCCAATGCATTCCTCATATAAAAAGTTTTAAACATAACATAAAAATTGGTATTAAAACTAGCACAAGAAATGTCAATACTTTATCCATAAACCATGAATGGTATAAAAATAACACATCTATAGTCAAAAATATCACAAAACCTTTAATACAAAATGGAAGATTTTTATCATAATAAATCAACTTCAAACAAGTTTAAAATCCATAAAAGGATGTTGACATAGATGAAAAGAAATCTATTTGAAAGAAATACCTCTTTCTATTTTGAAACCATTTAAAAGTAACATAATTATAAAAGAAAACATTTATTTTGGAAATATTCTTATAAGATTGTAAGGGAAGCTTCGATGATGTTATAATGGTAGAATATAGCCACACCTTCCGTATAAGTTAAAAAAACATTCTTACCTTAATTTTGTTAAAAAGGTCATAAAGTAACTTGTTTGAAAAATGATGGAAAGATTCTTTTTAAAACGTATAAGGTAAAATAACAGTATAAATGACTTTAACCCATAGTATAGTAAATAGTAAAAATGTTTTGAAATACATTTTTAAGAAAACACGGATGTGGATGATAAAGAGGTCCCAGTAGATACTTACGTAAAAACAACATCGGATAATAAAGAGATTGTGAAATTAACCCTTACCTTATACTTTTACTTGGTCAAGGGTATGTTAAACTTCTATATAATAGTTAAATCATTGTTATTAAATTATAAAAGAACCATATACATAAATATGATATCATATATGATCTTCTAATATTGATTTGTCAATAATATTTTAGTATTATCGTCGTTTCGGGTGTTAACTGATTCGTTTTACTTTATATAATTAGTTACGTAATCCATGTTTTATATGGATAGGATGTATTTAATTCATATCCATAATGATATTAAGTTTTTTCAATATTATTTTTAATCATAAAATGAAAATTATTCTTGAATGATTATGATGGGGAAATGAATCTCATCTCGTTTGTGGAGACGATAATCCGTACGTACGCACGAGTGACAATATCAGTATTTTGATATTAAAATCATAAGTAAATGGATGGTATATTATATATAAAGAATAATTAACACATTATATCTATTATTTACATTAATTATACATCATTATTATACCCATCCAAATAATATTGTATTGAATAACAACTACACCACGGCGTGGAGATGGTAAGCCGTACGTACGCACGTATGGTGACATGTTATTCATAGGATGGATAACATAATGAATATGGTTGTAAAATTTTATAATAACATCACAGTATATAGAATATATTGTAGTTATTATTTTATAATGGAAACAACAAAGAAAGAGTAAGTGGAAGAAGAAAATAACTTGAAAGAGGTGGTGAGATATTTACCTCTTCTTCGGGTTCTTCCTTTTGATTTGATCAAAAGGGCTTCTTAGGTTGGATTTCTGATCAAACTAATGCCTCTAGTATGAATGGAGGATAGTTGGGAGGATATTTGGGTAGGGTTTTTCCGATCCAAATGGCTTTGGAGGAGTGAATTTGAGAGAAGGGGAAGTGTCCTTTTATAAGAGAGGTGAGGGGCACCTTAGGGAAAGATTGAAATATTATTTTATAATAAAATCATTTTCAGTTTATAATGGTTCCAAAATGATTTATTTCGAGGATAACATGGGTATGGGTTGAAATACACTCAACCAATAGGTTTTAGACAGGTTTATGTCATTATATTAACCTTATCTTTTAGATTTAACTCTTTGTTAAATAGTTTGACATTTACCATGTATCTTTGTATTTTTATATTATATAGTTAATAAACTTACTATAAAAAGACAAGAGAACCCCAAGTAGTTCATTATTAATATATATAACCTTATATAAGTCATTTGGCCGAACCTTAGATTTTTAGGAATATTATATCAATTAATAATATACTATTTATTTTAAAAACTCTTTTATGTCAATTTTGAAACTATTTGGTATTTTGTTTTTGTTAAATTTATAACATCATTATTAATTCAAAAAAAAAAAAAAAATTTAATCAACTATAACATGTCATATTAAATTATAAAATTAGTTTAATTCATCAGAAGTTTAAAAATACATTTATTGGGATATTTATAATATTAATTATTTTAATTTTTCATTAATAAGGCAATTACTGCATCATCATTACGTCATAAATAAATTTAATTATTTATGGTATAAAAATTATAAATAAAATACCATTATGTAGGAAATATTTTTATATTTCTAATGAATATTTATAGTCGAAAATATAACTTATATAACCCCATGTAAAAATTGTTTTACTAAAAGATATGTGTTTATGTCATTTTTGTCTTTACTTTAAAGTAATTAATATAAAGTGTCATTATCACTCTCAGGTGGCTTCATGGGGTCCAAAAATAGACCCAAGGATTCCCATGGTCGGCCATGACTCATCCAATAAGGTTAGGACAAGTGTTAAGGTATTTTTATATTATTATAATATTATTATTACCTTGAATTACCCTATTTACCTTTAACCATGGTAAATAAAAGTCAAAAGTTACCATTCACCAAAAATTATTTTCATCATATTGAACCAAATTTTACTTAATGATATCAACCATGTCTCTCGGATTTTTGAAATTCAATTCATAGAAGTAGTAAAATTAAGTTTTATGCAAATTTGCAAATTCTCCTAGGAGTTGGGTAAAAGACGGTAAAGAGTTCAATAAAATTTTATATATCTAATCTTATTATAAAATGACACCAATAAATTACATTGAACTTATATATTTATTATATATCTATTTTTACCTACAATAAATTTAAATAAAAAAAATAATTATTTAAATAAAAAGTCAATTTTTAACAATAACGCAGTTTTTTCACTATTCATCAAAAATTGAAAGTTTTCAGAAAAATACCAAAAATTCACCTGAAGCTAATTTTGATATTATGAATTCAAAAATGAATTCCATTTTGAAAAATAAAATTTATAAAATTTCAAAAAGTAGGTATTACTATTCATAACGGGTAGTTTGATTGGTTGTAGTGTGTTAGAACTCGAAGTTGCGTACAACACACACTATTGTATTATTCAAAGAGAAGTGTACCGTGGAAGGTTGGAGTGTTACATTATTCCCTCCTTCAAATAATTTCTTCCTCGAAATTTCTAGAATATCACTGTATAAAAAGACTCAGGTGGTTCTTCATCATAAGTTCCTCGGGTTCCCACATTGCCTCTTCCATATTATGGTTTCTCTATAGAACTTTTACCAGGCGAGTCATCCGGTTTCTCAAGACTTGTTCTCTGGTATCCAGAATCTTGACAGGTTCTTCACAATAAGACAAATCGGGTTCTAGTTCTATTTCTTCATAGGTGAGTACATGCATTGGGTCAGACATGTATTTTCTCAACAGTGATACGTGTAAAACATCATGAACTTTGGAGAGACTTGGTGGAATTTCTAAATGGTAAGAAACAACCCCAATTCATTCTAAAATTTCAAAAGGTCTGATGTACCTGGGACTTATTTTACCCTTCTTACCAAAACGTATAACTCCCTTCCATGGAAATACCTTCAAGAAAACTCGATCTCCTACCTGAAATTCCAAATCCTTCCTTCGGTTATCGACATAGCTCTTTTTCCTACTTTGAGCTGCTTTGATGTGGATTTGAATAACCTTCACCTTTTCTATTGTTTCCTTGAAAAGTTCTGGGCTTATAAGTTTTGTTTCACCAAAATCATCCCAACAAGTTGGAGTTCGACATCTCTTTCCATATAACGCCTCATATGGTGCCATCTGAATACTTGAATGAAAGCTATTGTTATAGGAAAATTATACCAGAGGTAAAAATTGATCCCACATACCTTTAAAGTCAAGTGAGAAAGATCTTAACATGTCTTAAAAGGTTTAAATAGTCTGTTCTGATTGTCCATCAGTTTGAGGGTGGTAGGCAGTGCTCAAACGAAGTTCAGTATCCAAAGCCTTTTGAAGACTTTTCCAGAATCTTGATGTAAAATGGGGATCATGATCAGAAACAATTGATAGGGGTAATCCATGAAGTCTTACAAATTTACTAATATATATTCTTGCTAAATGTTCAAGCGGTTAATCTTCTCTTATAACAATAAAATGTGCTGACTTGGTAAGATGATCAATAATGAACCATATTGCATCGTTCCTTCTAGGAGTCTTTGGTAGTCCCATGACAAAATCCATCATAATATCATCCTATTTCCACTTAGGTATGAGAAGAGGTTGCATGAATCCTCTAGGGTATTGTCTTCCAGCTTTCACTTGTTAACAAACCATACATCTTGACACAAAATCAGAAATCTCTCTATTCATGTTGTCCCACCAAAAATGTTCTTTCAAATCTCTATACATCTTAGTGCTACCAGGGTGTATAGAGAAATTGGAGCTATGAGCATCATCCAACAATTACCTTTTTTATATCAGGTATGTCAGGAACACAAAGTATCTTCCCAAATTTCAAAATTCCATCTTCATATATGAAGTCACTCAATATCCCATCATTAATAGCTTTAATATTATTTTGAAACTCTTCATTATCGGTTTGAGAACTCTTTATCCTTTCTAGTAAATATGGTCTGACAACCATTTGGAAAAGTTTTGATGTTTCACCTTCCATGGTTATCCCAATGTACAACTTTACTAGATCCTTGTATATAGGATCCTTTTCAACTCTCATCTTGTTAAGAACTCCATGATCCTTTCTGCTCAAAGAATCTACCACCTTATTTTCCTTCCCCGAGTGGTAGTTTATGGTGTAATCATAATCTTTGAGTAGTTCAAGCCATCACCTTTTCCTCATGTTTAGTTCTTTTTTTGAGAAAATATACTTCAAACTCTTGTGATCAGTATAAATATCACATTTTCACCATAGAGATAATTCCTCCATATCATCAGAGCAAAGATTATAGCTACTAACTCAAGATAATGAGTGGGATAGTTTTGTTCAAGAATTTTTAGCTGCCGTGATGCATAGGCAATAACTATATCATTCTGCATAAGGACACAACCAAGTCCTTTCTTTGAAGCATTGCTATAAATAACAAACCCATCATTCCCTGATGGTAGAGTCAAGATAAGGTCATTGAATAATCTTATCTACAGTTATTCAAAACATTATTCACATTATTTTATCCAAAAAAATTTAACCCCTTTATGTGTGAACTTGGTTAATGGGTTATCCAATCGGGAAAAATTCTGGATGAAGTGCCGATAATAACCTGATGAACCAATAAAATTGTGTACCTCAGTTATACTTGTCGATGCTGGACATTCTTGGATTGCCTTTGTATTAGAAGGATCAATAGAGATTCCATCCTTAGAGACAATATGGCCAAGAAAAGAAATCTTCTGAATCTAGAATTCACACTTGCTAAACTTCCCATATAATTCATTTCTTCTAAGAGTCTTTAGAATAATGCGCAAGTGATTTTCATGATCTTCTTAGCTTTTGGAGTATACCAAAATATCACCAATAAATACCACTACAAAGTCATCAAGATATTCCTTGAAAACTCTATTCATTAGATACATGAAGACAAAGGGTGAATTAGTCAGCCCAAAATGCATTACTGTAAACTCGTAATGCCTGTAACTAGTACGAAATGCCATCTTTAGAATGTATTCCTTCTTCACACACAACTGATGATATCCAGATTGAAGGTTAATATTTGAAAAATATTGATCTCCATGAAGTTGGTCAAATAAATCATCAATGCGAGGTAGGGGATACTTGTTATTTATTGTTATAGCATTGATCTCCCTGTAGTCAATGCACAAGCTCATAGATCCATTTTTCTTCTTAACAAAAAGAACAGGGTCTCCCCATGGAGAAACACTAGGGAAAATAAATCCTTTATTACTCAACTCCTTTAGTTATTTCTTTAGATCCACTAATTCCACAGTGGCCATTCTATAAGGGGTCTTCGATATGGGCCTTGAACCAGGAATTAAGTCAATTGAAAACTCAATTTCTCATTCTGGAGGGTGTCCAGGTAAATCCTCTAGAAACACATCAATATATTCTTGCACAATAGGTACATCCTCTATTTGAACATTTATTTCCTCACCCATAGTTATTTCATTCTCTTCCTCCTAATAATTGAATTTAGTAGAGCTACTGGGGGTGGATCTAGATAAGAATCACATGGGGACATTTCTGCTCTAAAGATAAGGTATTCTCTATCATCATCATCAAAAATTGTAACCTTCTTCTTCTTACAATAAATTTTCTCATCATGGTCTGAAATCCAATCCATACTGAGGATTATATCAAATTAAATAATGGGTATAATGATGAGATCAGTAGATAAATAACATTTATATTCCATAATGGGAACTGATTGAAATTTTTTTATTGCAATGATACTTCTCTTAGGATTTTTTACTGACAATTCTCTTATTAAATCAAATTGGAAATATCTAATTTTCTTAGAAAACAAGGAGGATATGAAACAATGCAATGATCCAGAATCAAATAAAGCATTGGATAAACTTGAGGAAACCATTAAATTACCTACCACTATATCTTTTGGAGCTTCAACCTCAATAGTAGTGATAGCATAAGATTGGCCTTGATCCCTTGGAATTTTCTGAGGTAAGTTTCCTTGGCCCTTAGGACATTTATTTTAATAATTCCCCCTTTCTCTACAATTGTAGCATTCAACATTAACAGACTCTTTCTTACCCTTTCAATCATGAGCTTGATGGCCTTTTTCACCAAACTTGTAACAAACTCCCATTAACTTCAGACAAGTACTAGGGTGTTTCTTCCCACATTTACTACAGGATGAATATTCAACTTTTCCCTTCTTCCCCTTATTATCATTTCTAGAGTGTTCAACAGATATCTTATTCTCTTTCTTTGCTTTAAAGTCGTAAGACTTAGAGAATTCCTTTTCTATCTTGATATCACATGAGACTATATCTTCATATAGTGAGAAGGATTGTGAGACTAATTCTAGACAGAGAAATGGTTTTAACTCATAAAATAATCGATCAATCATACTCCTTGGGTTACATATATAATCTGCCGCATGCCTTGATAACCTTGTAAAGTTAGCCTCATATTTTGCGACATTATTATCCTACTTTTGCCTCAGACTCAAAAACTATCTTTCCATATCCGATCAATGGTCACAAGGAAAGTATTTTTCTAATAAGATCACTTTAAACTCTCTCCATTCCATAATTGATACTTCTTCATCTTCCTTTGTGTTTTGAATTAGTGACCACCATTGATCTGCATCTCCTGTGAGGCGATAAACTGCCATGAAAACTTTTTCCCTTTCGCTACTCCCTAGATCATGAAATATTTTCTCTAAGAAACTTATCGATTGCTCATATACAAATGGATTTGTATTCCCATTGAACGTTGGTGGTTTTTTCCTTATGAAGCGGTCTAACATTGATCCTCCACGTTGCAGATCAGGGTGCTCCATACGGGTAAGGTTATTATTCATAACCTGATTGAGTTGTCCCAATATGGTGATAAGTTGATCAACACCGGTTGTATCACCAGTTCAATTATAATTATCTTGAGTAGGAGGGAAATCCCTACATGAAGTACGGGCGTTGATACGGTTTCCATTACTTCCACTAGGCTCCATTTCTAAACAATGGCATACACTAGATTAGTTTATAAATCGTAATACATAATTCCAAGCTTATAACATACTTAAAATAAATTTAATAGTTTATGGATATAATCCATAATAATAAAAAATGTTTTATTTTAGGGGGTATATACTCATAAATCCTTTATAATAGTTTGTAAATAAAATGTAAATTATCCTAAACATATCCCCTGGGAGTGCCGTAACCAAGAGTGTAGTAAGGCCCATTGTCGTGTACCAGGATACCCCGAGTCAAGCCCAAAACTCATTGTCGGAGTTTTCACTCATAGGTACATCTGTGCCAGAGCCTCCTCTACCTGCTCATATCCAGACAGGGATGTATTGCTCTAAAAATACACAAAATACCTAGATTACAAAAATTCTAGGAAGTTCTTCTATACTAATCCTCAAAGTCTATCTCAGGGTAATGTGCTCTAATTAGAGTTTATCTAAATATAGCTTCCAAGGTTAGTACTAAACTTCCTCTGATACCAAATGTAATTCCCCGACCCTAGTTACCTAGAGTCGGTGCATTATTACATAACATTGGCATAATCACAAAAGATCAAATCTTGAAAGACTGATTAGTTTAGTAGCCTTGGAAGTACCAGATACATTCATAAGTTTTACATTACATAATAAAATGAAAAACCACAACAACATTGTCTCCATAAACCACACTCAGATCCCTTAGACTATCCCTGCAGGTCAGTCATAATATACTTCTTCGCATCCTGGAAAAAATAAAACATAGAAACGGGTGAGCTTAGATGCTCAGTAAGGATAACAATATAGAGGAAACTTTCATAAATAAGAATAAACATTTAAGGTAATGTATAAGACTAAAACAAAATCCTTTTAAACTTAAACTTAATCATAATATGGAAAATATAAATCAAAATAATAAAATTTACTTACATGGATATTCTACTAGTCGAATAATCACATGCAATATCAATATCCAATTTCATAATTATGGAATGCATAATTCCACACTTCATAACCACATAGTCAAGGCCTTGTGCCAATACTACAAATAAGATTTTGTTAAGGCCTTATGCTAAGACACTATTTTTTTTCATGAGACCTACCGATGCATTGAGAAGCTATAGTGGGCTTTACCTGTAACTTACTAAGTCCAATGCATTCCTCATATGAAAATTTTTAAACATAACATAAACATTTGTATTAAAACTAGCATATGAAATGTCAATACTTTATCCATAAACCATGAATGGTATAAAAATAACACATCCACAATCAAACATATCACAAAACCTTCAATACAAAATGGAAGATTTGTATCATAATAAATCAACTTTAAACAAGTTTAAAATCCATCAAAGGATGTTGACATAAATGAAAAGAAATATATTTGAAAGAAATACCTATTTATATTTTGAAACCATTTAAAAGTAACATAATTATAAAAGAAAACATTTATTTTGGAAATATTCTTATAAGCTTTTAAGGGAAGATTTGACGATGTTATAACGATAGAATATAGCCTCACCCGCCGTATAAGTTAAAAAAACATTCTTACCTTAATTTTGTCGAAAAGGTCATAAAGTAACTTGTTTAGAAAATGACAGAAAGATTAATTTTAAAAAGTATAAGGTCAAATAAGGGTATAAATGACTTTAATCCATAGTCTAGTAAATAGTAAAAATGTTTTGAAATATATTTTTAAGAAAACACGGATGTGGATGATAAAGAGGTCCCAGTAGATACTTACGTAAAAACAACCTCAAATAATAAGAAGATTGTGAAATTAACCCTTACCTTATACTTTTCCTAGGTCGAGGGTATGTTAACATCCTATATAATAGTAAAATAATTGTTATTAAATTTTAAAATAACCATATACATAAATCTGTTATCATATATGAGCTTCTAATATTGCTTTCTTAATAATATTTTAGTATTATCATCATTTCGGGTGTTAACTGATTCATTTTCCTTTATATAATTGGTTACGTAAGCCATGCTTGTTATGGATAGGATTTATTTGATTAATATCCAGAATTATATTAAGTTATTTAAATATTATTTTTAATCATAAAATGAAAATTATTGTTGAATGATTACGTTGGGGAAATGAATCTCATCGTGTTCATGAAGATGGTAATCTGTACGTACGCACGAGTGACAATATCATTCTTTTGATATTAAAATAATAAATAAATGGATGACATATCATATATACAGAATCATTAACATGTTATATCTATTATTTAAATCAATTATACATCATTATTATACCCATCCAAATAATAATGTATTGAATAACAACTACACCGCGACGTGGAGATGGTAAGCCGTACGTACGCACATATGGTGACATGTTATTCATAGGATGGATAACATAATGAATATGGTTGGACCATTTTTATAATAACATCACAATATATAGAATATACTGGAGTTATTATTTCATAATGGAAACAACAAATAAAGAAGAAGTGGAAGAAGAAAATAACTTGAAAGAGGTGGTGAGATATTTACCTCTTCTTTGGGTTCTTCCTTTTGATTTGATCAAAATAGCTCCTTAGGTAGGCTTTATGATAAAACTAAGGCCTCTATGATCAAGGGAGGATAGTTGGGAGGATATTTGGTCAGGGTTTGGCCGATCCAAATGGCTTTTTAGGAGTGAATTTGAAGAAGGGGAAGTGCCCTTTTATAAGAGAGGTGAGGGGCACCTTGGGGAAAGTTTGAAATATTATTTTATAATAAAATTATTTTCAGTTTATAATGGATCCAAAATGATTTATTTAGAGGATAACGTGGGTATGAGTCAAAATACAATAAAAAAATAGGTTTTATATAGGTTTAGGTCATCATATTAACCTTATCTTTTAGATTTAACTCTTAGTTAAATAGTTTTACATTTACCATGTCTCTTTGTATTTTTATATTATATGGTTAATAAACAAACTATAACAAGACAAGAGAACCCCAAGTGGTTCATTATTAATATACATAACCTTATCTAAGTCATTTGGACGAACCTTATATTTTTAATAATATTATATCAATTAATAATATAATGTTTGTTTTAAAAACTCTTTTATGTCAATTTTGACACTATTTGGTATTTTGTTTTTGTTAAATTCATAATAACAGTATTACTTCAAAAAAATTCATTTAATCAACCCTAACATGTAATATTAAACTAAAAAATTAGTGTAATTCATAAAAAGTCTCAAAACACATTTATTGGGATATCTATAATATCAATTATTTTAATTTTTCATTAATAAGGTAATTACTGCATCATCATTATGTTATAAATAAATTTAATTATTTATTGTCTAAAAATTATAAATAAAATACCATTATGTATAAAATATTTTTATATTTCTAATTAATATTTATATTTAAAAATATAACTTATATAACCCCATGTAAAAATTGTTTTACTAAAAGATATGTGTTTATGTCATTTTTGTCATTACTTTAAACTAATTAATATAAAGTGTCATTATCACTCTCAAGTGGCTTCATGGGGTACCAAAATAGACCCAAGGATGCCCATGGTCGGCCATGAATCATACAATAAGGTTAAGACAAGTTTTAAGGTAATTTTATATTATTATAATAATAATAATAATATTATAATAATAATAATATTATTATCTTGAATTACCCTATTTACCTTTAACCACGGTAAATAAAAGTCAAAAGTTACTATTTAGCAAAAAATATTTTCATCTTATTGAACAAAATTTACTTAATGATATCAACCATGTATCTAGTATTTTTTAAATTCAATTCACATAAGCGGTAAAATTAAGTTTTATGCAAATTTCCAAATGCTCCTAGGAGGTGGGTAAAAGACGGTAAAAAGTTCAATAAAATTTTATATATCTAAACTTATTATAAAATGGCTCCAATGAATTAAATTGAACTTATATAGGTATTATGTATCTATTTGACCTAAAATAAATCTAAATAAAATAAATAATTATTTAAATAAAAAGGCGATTTTTAACAATAACGCAATGTTTTTCACTATTCATCAAAAATTGAAAGTTTTTAGAAAAATACCAAAAATTCACCCTAAGCTAATTTCGATATTCCGAATTCAAAAATGAAGTCCATTTTGAAAAATAAAATTTATAAAATTTCAAAAAGTGGGTATTACTATTCATAACGGCTAGTTTGATTGGTTGTGGTGTGTTAGAACTGGAAGTTGCGTACAACACACGCTATTATATTATTCAAAGAGAAACGTACCATTAAAGGTTGGAGTGTTACAAGATGGATCCATAGGTTGTTTTTTGTTTCTATTCATTGTAATATTCATTTTTCCTTGAAAATGAATTACTTTATTCCCTTCTTATCCACACAAAATACATTTTACAATACTTTGGAGACACATTAGGTTTAACCTATTCCCTTCATTGTTATTATCTTTTCAAATATTTCATAATAGTTTGTAAATAATATGTGAATTATCCTTAGAATAACCCCAATTTTTTCCAACCATATGTAGAGAAAGGACTATTTTCATGCTCATGCTGACAATATGGTAAATCCCCATGCCCCCATTTCTATGTTGTTACCCATGGTATATATGTGCCAGAAGAAAATCTTTATTTAGTATCCAAACATGGATTTATTTCCTGAAAAAAACACATAATCTTTACCATATCAAAACATAAGAGTTTTCTTCCATACTTATCCTCAAAGTCTATCATAGTGTTATGACCCCTAATTAATGTTTTCCTAAATCAAGTTCCCATGGATTATACTAAACATATTATGATTCTAAATATAGAGACTCAGACCTCAGTAACACAGATCTGGTGTATTCTTTATTACATTAGCATAAGATTCAAGGAATCGAATCCTAAATAACAAAATAGTTTAGTATTATTGTTAAAATAAAAACATAAATGATTCCCATATTTCATTGGAAAGAAAATTACATCATTTTTTTTAAGAATTATAACTATTCAATATAGAATAATCTTTCATATATTTATTAGTACACTTCATGGATTCCTGGGAAAGGAAACAAAATAACGGTGAGATTAAATGATTAGTAAGGGTTACACACTATAAAATATATCATGAATAAATGAAGCACAATAAATATGGAATAAATAATATGGAAATATAAATATCTGAAGAAACATTCAATTTAAATAATTTACTTTCATAATCAATAGAAATGTAAATGACTAAAAACAAAATCCATTTAATCAATAAACTATATATCAAAATTGGATAATTCATAATCATTTTGAAAAGGTATATAACTGAAAACACATTATATTTAATCAATAAAATGAGAATGAAATTCATTGAGATATAATATCATTGTGAAAATATTATGGATGATAATAACTAAATTCTGAATGATGGAAACAATTAATTATTGTATGTCATGTCTTAGGAACATGATAACTATATCATTAGGACCTTTCACAAGGCTATTTAATATTTCTGGGTACAAACTCAAATGTTTTGGGAAACTAATTTAATGTTAAAATACTTTTTCACCTCATGAGACTACCAATGCATCTAGTATCTATATATAATCATGCCCCACATATGAGTTTTATTTCCAAACCATTCATTATATATCAAATAATCGATTCCGTTCATGTTTAATGTGCCTTATCATCAAATACTAGTATTGAGTAGATAATATAGATCTATCAAAATTTTAATATATAAAAAAATTAAATTCTATTTAGAATAACATATGTTGAAATGAGATATGATTTAATTAATAAACATACCATTTATAATGAATATGGATATTTAGGGTGAATTTAATGTCCAATGATCACTTGAAAGTAAGAATTTTATGGGAAAATTATTAACATAAAAAATGAATCAAGGAAGTGAATGTCAATACAATCCTTGGTAAAAATTATCAAAAACCATACATAGGAAGAATAATGATGGTATTAATAAAAAATACACCCAACAAAGTATATTTAAAATTAAGTGTTTTTGGTTTTTATTATTTTTTTGGTAAAAATATATTTAAAAACATTCATGAGGAAAATATCCTTTTCATTTTAAAAACAACTTTTAAAACATAATAAATTTTGAAAATCCTTTTCATTGAAAATAAATTTTTAAAAATAATAGTTTTAAGAATATTAGGATAAAAAATTTATCTTAAAAAGACCTTATAAAATTTCAATTTAAGTTTTAATGAAATGAAAATCATGGAAGTGGGTAATTCTATATAGGTTATTCAAGTTAAAAATAAAATTTACTTTTACAATGTAAAAGGGATATAAAAGTTACTTGATCATAAAATGAAAAGTTTATTCCTTTGAATTTTTGTTTTAAAAACCCAAAATAGTTAAAAAATCATTGAACAAATCATTTAAAAAAGGTTAAAAAAATGTGAAAACATTTTTAAAAACATGGATTTGCAAGAAAACAGAGTTTTGACCAAAGATAGAAATGAAGTCAGAATTTTTTAAAACCATTTTATAAAACATTTTATGTACCAATGATTGTAAAAACTATACTATTATATGAATATATCATGAGTAAATATAGTAAAAGAAAATTAAATGATTTTATTAGAAAATTATCAAATAATTTCCTTAAACTGAAATTTAAAAATAAAGAGGCTCGATTAGAATGAGATTGTAGGATAAACCCTTAAAATGATCATAACATTTAGGTGATAATTTATCAATGAAGTTATAATGTTTATAATATTTAAATCCACATAAAAATTTGAAATATAAAAAAATATAATCAAATTTAATTATAATTAAAATCTTATAATATCAAATATAATAACAATGTAATATAACCCAATGAAAAGAAAATTAGTTATGAAATTCTCTATGAGTTGGTAATTTTGAATTCAAATACCATTTTATGATATAATTGAAATAAAAACATAAAACACAACTAATTATTATGGAACCATGACATAACATGTAACAAGGTATTATAAACACCATATAAAATAAATTTGGTACATAACATTACAATATGCCTAAATAAAATGAAATTGAGATGAAATCCATTACCCAATGATTCTTTTTGGACTAATACAATATAACCTCATGTATAGTTGTTTTAAAATTGTTATTAACTTATATTATAAATATATTAATATTACTAATATAATATATCATCAATTTATAACATCTTTTCACTCGTTCGTTAATAATATTTCATTATTTTCATTGTTTCAGGTGTAAATTGCCTTGTCTTCTTATGCGTGTTTTGTTATGAAAGGTCTAGTTCAGTCACATGTTATATAACTTCATAATATAAAGAATAATAATCATGTAATATGTATCTTATTTTTATAGAAATTATAATTTTAAAAATAATCATGAAACATGGTTATGAAAAATGTACTATATTATAATCATGAAGACGGTAGGTCATACATATTCATGAGTAACGTTTCAATTTTTCAATGATCATTATGAAATGAAGGTAAGTAATATTATATATTTAAAAAATGATAAAAATTAAATATAAACATTATTATTTCTTTAAATATAATTATTTTATCAACCATGTGTTGTGGTAATGATAAGAGGGTCACATCGCTTCGTGAAGGTGGTAGTCCACACATACACAGAAAAAGTTATCATCTTTAAGTAATTGGAAAGGTAAAATTATATATTATAATTATAGAAAAATAAATATTTCAGTAATATACTAATTATGTAAGTTATATAACATATAATCATTAATAATATCTTTATCAACTTCAATGTAAAGCGTTAGTGAAAAACGAATCACATCGCTTTGTGAGGTGGTAGTCCATTATACACCTGAGTGAAGTTATAATATCTCCTATGTCACAAAATATAAAAAATTTAAATATTTTATAATTAATAAAGTGTAATATTTATATTATAGTTATCTTATATATAATTTATATCCATATTCATGTCCAAATATGAGAGAAAGTAATGAAAAAATGAATGACATCGGTTCACGAGGCGTTAGTCTTCCATACACACGAATGATGATTTTGTAACCCATTTGATATAATTGGATGTAGTCATAGGTCTTAAACTTATGATAACAACATAATAGTATAGGTAATATACTAAGGTTATTATATTACCCAATTTTAATTATAATTTAATGATGTGGATGAAGGAATAAAATATAAATACTCGTTGAATAACGTTACCTCTTCTTTAGGTATCCTCCTAATAGTTTCATAAAATCCATACTTGGATTTATATTTTTTACCAAAATAAGTCCTCTAATATGATAGGATGGATTTTGGGAAGTTATTTTGTGTATCCTTGTCCAATCCAAATGGGTTTGATGGTTTTAAGTGGATATGATAGGGGTGGCATTTTACATGTGGGGTTAGGGGCATACTTGTAATTTTTTGAAATGATACAATCATACCCGTGTTTTTATTGTGAAAAAATAAGTTGGTAGGTCATTTATAACCCTTATCTTCTTATTTTAATCCATGGGTAGATCAATTTTTACCTTATTCATGGTAAATAATTTTATTCTATTTTCAATATTCATTTTTTTCAAAAAATAAGTTTAACTTATTATAAAATTTAAATTTTTATAATTAATAATATATAACAATTTTTTATAAATTTCATTCACAAAATTGCAAAATTTTAATTTAAAATTAACCCCATAAGCATGATGAGAAATGGGGTTTTCGTAGAAAAAAGTGTTCAATAGTTTATAATTTTTTTATATAAAAATACAATTAGAAAATTATTCCAATGACATAAATTGGATTAATTTAAATATTATTGAACTAATTTTTCATTTAAACCAATTTAATATATAGTTTAACTTCATAAATAATTAACATGAAAAGAATATTTTTAATTTATATTCAGTGATTTTCAATATTCATTGAAAGATGAATTATATTAAAAAATCCCAAAAAAAATTCTATGATAATTTTTATATGAATAAATCATAAATGAATTTTATTTTTTACTTTTTAATATTATATAATGGTTTAAAATGTATTTTAAATTATATGTGCATACTGAAATAAACCCATATTTTAGAAAAAAATTACAGTTTTCAGAAAAAAACTCTTGTTATTTAAAATTTACTTTTATTTTATTTATAATTAATAGATTATAATATTATTCATAATTTAGTAATTAATACTAATATGTATCAATTTAATAACTATTTTATAATGGTATAAAATATTGAATTTCATTTCAACTTGGGGTTTCATACTATACAAGCCATCAAAGAGATTAAATTCAAAGATAAATATTTCATGGCTGTTTATGATTAGTATTTCATGTCTCATATACTATCAAATAAAATGTTATTATTTTAGAATTTTGGGGTTTTAAATTCATAAAATTTATTTTTCAAAACAAAATTAACACCTTTACATTTAATTAGTTATCCAATCGGTTAAAATTTGGAACAAATCGCTGAGAGTAAACTGGCAAACCAATGAAACTACATTTGAAAATTATGTTCATTGGTATAAAAAATTCTCTAACTACATTTTTCTTTATAGGATCAAATTATATTCCATCCATGGGGAAAATATGGTCATGAAAATAAAATTCTTTAATCCATAAATCACACTTTATAAATTTTTCCATATAAATCATTCCTTCTGAGAGCCTTAAGAATGATTTACAAATGATCTCATGGTTCCCAGAACACTTAGAATACACCAATATATAACCAATGAATTCCAAAAAAGAATCATCATGATATTATTACAATAATATATTTATTATATCTATAACTTCATGATAATTTCTAAAATAAAATGTCGAATTAAATTAATCTTTTTGATATTTTTCAACACCAAATACCCCTTTTTTATACAAAAACACTATGTTTCTTACATTATATGATATAACAAGAAAATATTTCACTAAAAACAAAAATTATTAGCTTTTAGTACACAAAATACTATGTTTTTTTATGTTACATACAATACTGATTCCCTTCAATAGCTTGTGTTATAGACAAGACAAAGTCTTACCAAACTACAATATACTATTAATAATAATATTTAAAATAATTATCACCTAGCTATTAGAATGGATGATATGAATGAGATTGAATAAAATATGAAACTATGTTTTACACATGTATATAAATTGAATAATTTTGTTATAAATTTTTTAGAAATTAATGTAAGAAATATTTTAGAATAATGACATTCCTTTTATAAGAAAACTATTCTTCTATGTAAAAATACCATTTTATGTCAATAATTTAAACAAACAAACTTTGATGAATGATTTTAATAAAATTTATACATTTTATATTAAATAAATATTTTTAAATATCATCCATTATATTTTATAGAAAAAAGATAAGAATAAATCAAATTTTGTAAATAAAAAGTGGTAATTTTTTAAAAAGGTAATTTTACCTCTTTTTAATGGTGCAACTCTTTTAAATATAATTTTGACACATTTATCATTTTTATTTGAAAAAATTAAATTCATTTTTGAAATATTAATATGAAAACTTACATTCCATGAATCTTTGTACTTTTTTGGGATGTTTTATTTTTTGATTATTATTGAAAAACACTGAATTTTAATTCAAAACTACTTTTTCATCTAACATATTTATATAGTTAAATTATATATTAATTTTGTGTTAATGTATAATTAGATAAATTATAAATAAATTAATCCAATTTTGGTTATTGGAACCAATTACATATTGAAATTAGATATAAAAACCTTTCAATCTTTTTGACCTTTTCAAATTAAAAACTTCTTGTCTTGTCCCATCTAGGGGATTAATTTTAAATTAACTTGAACTTTGGTTTTTCAACAAAATTATTATTGAAATTAGTTAAAATTAATTATAGTGATTAAGGTAAAAATGAGTTTACTTTTTGGTCGATCTTTAACTAAATGGGCCAAATAACCAAGATACAAGTCCAAAATATATTGGTTGGCCATATTTTGACCATACAGAACATTGTATAGAAAATGGAAAATTATTGTATTCACATTATGTAAGTGATAACTCTCAATAGTTTATACCTTTTTATATTTACAAGAATGTCACTCCTTCTCCACTATAAAAGGGAACTAACCCCCCTTACTTACACACACCTCTCAAACATATTTGGTCATGTAAACCCCTCTCAAATATCCTCCCAGATACCATAACTTCATACTATATTCCTCTCTTTATTCAAAAATACAACCTAGGAATCCCTTCTGTGGAAACTAAGAAGATTTATCCAAAGAAGAAGTAACATCCTTCCACAAGCCATTTTTATGTTAATTCTCCACCCCTTAATTATTCTTATTCCCGAAATATATAAAAACCTAATTATATTAAATATAATATTATGTTTTTATTCTAATTTTTCAACTCACACCTAAACACACTTCCATCTAATGGATAAAAAACTTACCATTCGTGTGTAGGGAATATTACCGCCTCGCGAAACGATGTCGTTCGTTTTTTCCTTTACCACCTCTCATTGTTAGAAAGTATGATGTAAATACCGTTTTTATATTATATTTATGATGTATTTATGATTTCTTAATTATTATATAACTCATACCTTCATGATCTACATTTTTCTAAAATATGACAACTTCATTTGTGGACATGTGGACTACTGCCTGCTCAAAGCGATGTGATTCAGTCACAGTTTACATGGAATGTATTAAGGATGCGTTTAGTGAAGATAAATAATATATATATGAAATAAAAATTATACTTGAAATATTGAATACACACACACACACACATATTTCATTTACATTATTTCTTTCAATATGAAAATAAAAGTTCATAAACGTTCATGCGTATGTACAACCTACCGTTTCTATGAATGGTGTATTCCATTTAATATTAATATATTTTATAGATTATTATAAATATTTATATATTTATTATATAGTATATTTATATAATTTTTTAAATTTTTTAAATAAGTAAATCATAATCTACTTAATAGTATCAAGAATAAAAAGTCAACACAAAAATGAAAAAACAAAGAGGATATTACCCAAAATGTTACATTAATAAAGAGTTGTTAATAAACGGGTAATATAAATTCATAGAAAAATAATATATGGTATTAGATATAATAATATGGTTAATTGGATGATTTATAATAAACTTATATTTATTATACATGATTTTTTAACATGTATTAAGAAACTCAAGACTTAAAGTAAGGGTTTTTTCCATATCACTTTTATTTTTGGTAGACTTATGCCTTATTAACCTCTCATTTCATTTGTGTGGTGTATACACTGACCATGAATTTATTCTATGATTAGTTTAATTAAATTTATGGTTATTTAAATATCCATTTTATGATAATTCTTTAATGGGGTTTATGGTTTAAATGTTACCAAATAGGTAACATAATTTTGTCTAAATTAGACTTCTTTGAGAAACATGCTATATTATACACCTATATTTTCATATGAGGTGTATATAAATCCATTTTAAATATTATATATTGAATAAAATTATTTTCATGATATTTTTTTATTCATTTAATTTTATTCTTTCCAGAGAATTTTGATTCAATGTTACCAATGTGGTAACGGTTTATTGCTACAACATCATCATTTATCGAGTTTTTTTATGATTATGATTACATTGATGAAATATTATGATCAAAATATCAATAAAACTCCAAAAGTTTCTTATCCTAGAGTTATCCATGATATATCTATGTATTGGTACCATTTTACCACTATTTGATACATAAAATAATTAATAAAATTTATTTAAGAAAATATAGCTTTATTTCTCTCTTTGGTTAGAAAACTATTATATTCATAAAAAAATATTTTGTAAAATGGTTTCAAAAAATGTTTTAATATGAAATATAAAGGACATTTTTACCTATGTTTTACATTTTTAATAAACGTTTATTACAAGAAATCTTCATATCATTTTCTAATCAATGATATTTTCTAAACATTTTATGGTGCTAAAGGAATGTTTGGTATATACGGATTTACCCACCGTCCTTTACTTGATGTTTCCATTGAATATTTATAAGTATATTTTTAGAATAAATTTTTTTTCCTAATATTTTTTAAATTTATTTTTTTAATGTTTTTTTCAATGAAAATGTTTTTCAAAGATGTTTAATAATTTAAAAAGTGATTACAATTGTTATCATTTCTTTCTTTATATGTTTTCAATATTATTTTCAAAGGAAAAATGTTTTTAAAATGTTTATGTTTAAAAAAAATATTTTTTCAAGTGGAATGGATATTTTCCTCAATAAATATTTTAACTATATTTTTCATGATTTCTATATATGTTCTCAATATGGTTTCAAATAAAAGGATTTTTGAAAATGTTATATATTTTAAAAATTGATTTTAAAATAAAATATATCTTCTAATTGACCATTCAAAATCCTCCTCCATATAATATGATATATTTTGATATAGTTTATGATTTACTAGGTTTGTGATCGAAGTAAACCATTATTCTTCTTTTATTTAATGGTTTATGATAAAGATGATAGGTTTTTTATGAAACCCATTTCTCTTCCATAGGTTATACCATAATAAAATGCTTATGAAACCCACTTCCTTTCACTAGTTATTTTATAATTAAATTATTTTGAAACCCATCTCACTAAATAGGTTATGATATGATGATATATTTGTGATAAAAATCTCATTTCATGAGTTATGATATGATGTTTATGAAACCCATCTATTTTTTATGGGTAATTATATGATGAATGTGTTATTATCTTGTGGAACACATATGTATGATGTCATTAGGTGATTATTGGTAACTTTATATCCCTCTAATGAATTGGATAATGATTATATATATCATGATATAGACATGGAGGGAGCTAGGAGTTAACTCGGTATTACATAACAGGGATGAAACCGAGAGTGGAATCAGTTTAGTAATACAAGGCTAGAATGAGGAGTGAACACAATTCAGTAATATAGGCATATAATGGGAGGTAAACTTGGTTCAGTAATACAAGGCTAGAATGAGGAGTTAATTTGATTTAGTAATATAGAGTTGGAAGAATTGGTTATCTCTGTTCAGTGATATGGGTCTGGATAGGGAGGTGAACCTAGTTCAGTAATATAGGGTTGGAACGTGGAGTGTACATGATTCAGTCAAGAAATTTTTCCACTAAGATAGACTTGGGAGTGAACCTGTAATACAAAGATGGTTGGGGAAGTAAAATCATTTCACTATTATATCATTGTCATTAAAACTTTACTACTATTGAAATAATTATATATGTTTATGACTATGAAATAATCACATGCCCTATGCATATGTTATGATCTCTTGGATTATGCTCTTTATTTCCTTTTGAATCATGTCTTATGAATGAGAAATATTTATTTCATGAGCCCAGATTATGATCTTTTATATGTAGGATATGATATTATAATTTAAATATCATTTTCTCATACCCGTATGATCATGTTATGCTTATATATCTTCTATGATTCCCTATATAAGAATTTTATCTCACCCCTTTCTTATGTTTCCTTTCCCAAGGTTATGAAGAAATGATTTAAGGAGTAATAAAGGGGTGATATTTAAGGGATATGTTGAGTACATTTCACCATGTTTTTATTATAAAGACCCGGCCTTATTACATACATAATCTTGAGTTTAGTCAATAAAACACTTCCTTTTAAATTGAGGATCTTTTCAAGTTTATAGATTTAGATAATTAGGACAAAAAATTCATAACATTACACATTGTTATAGAGTGGATACCATAAAAACAGTTTCCATTTTTCTCAAAATATAAAACATTAAAACTTAAAACATGACTCCTTGACAATTCTTAAACATTTAACGCATCTTCCTTCCTTTTATTACACATCTATTAACCTGTGAAAAATCATTTAAAAACTTTGGATGAGCACAAAGCTCAGTAAGGGATGAAAAATGAAGGAAAGATCACATTAGTCCATAAATACTCGTAACGTATGAAAACATTTTCAGAAGACATGCTTGTCACTCATATATACTTACTTTGTGTAACATGATATTCAAACAAGATCCAAAAAAACATGAGAACATAAATATAATCATAGAGGTATCTTGGGGCATTACTTACATAATATTGTAACCATTCTTGGCTACCTTATAATTTGTAACCATCACGGCTACCTTACTTTGTGTAACCATCGCAGTTACACTTGGAGTAACTATACGACCGACCTCCAACATACTCATACCCAATGAATTGGAGGGAAATATAGGTCCCAACCTTCATCATAAATAATTCCCAAGAACTAAAACATAATCATACAACATGAATAATTCCATAAAAACATTACTTTGGAATTTCGTAAAACCGAATTTAAAAAGAGGATTTTTAAAGAAAATCCCCCTATAAATATCATAGAATTGAAGAGATACTTAATAGAGTGGATAGAGTATGTATATATACTGTATATAAACATAATTAAACATAATATAAATAGAACCCATCACAAAAACAATTTAAATAGCACATAAATAATGAATTAGAAGGTTCACCCAAAGAATGGAAACCGGGTTAAGAATTCCCTTACCTCGGGTTTGTCTTACTTCCAACTTGTTTAAACCTCCTGTATAATGGTTAAAAAAGTGTTATTAATATTTTAAAAAAACATTTTCATATTTATAACATCTTATATGATCATTTAATAACATATTTTTACCCTTAATTGTTAGTATTTTTCCCCTTGCACTGTTTTTGGTTGAATTCTTTACATGATTTCTATGATTGGTTCATGGTGAACATTCTTGTCGATTGGAAGTGAAACTACAGAATTTGAATGTAGTAGTATTTACATATATCCAGTAACATAAATTATTCCATTCATCATTTTTAATTCTTACATGAGGATGATTTATAAGTTAGAACATTAATGATGTTCGTTTAGATCATTTTAGTGGTTATTTGATAATAACAACCTCATTTTGTCTTATAAATTAGAAAAATGAGTACAAAAGAATTCCAGAACCATGGGTGAGTCATAAAACATATATTATAACCTTTTTAAACTATATAAATGGTTTCATGACCAGACTTTAAATAATTAATGAAATTGAAATTACATCATCCACGATGTCGATAATTTGATAGAAACAGACAACATTTTTATTCTTTAAATAAGTGGGATATGAGAAGAATAATGATGAGTAATTTTCCATAAACATGATAAAATATAGAATATACGTGTTTTTTGGAGATTTTATGCCTCTTGGGTAAGGAGATATGAAGAAATAAAAAGGAAATAACTCAAAATAAAAGAATAATTGTGAAATCGCTTACAAATATTTGGCAGCCTAACGGCTACACAACATGGTTTTAGAAAATATTAAAAAGAGAGGGGACAAGGGTAACCCATCCAGAAATGAATCATAATATATATTAGATCTATAATAATAAGAAAATAAGAACATGATATGGAAACTTGAAAGATATACCACATAAAATAGAACTTGAATGGAAAAAGAAAGAAATTGCGAATTTTCTTACCTTGTAGAGTAACCCTTAGAACTTGAAGGTTGGGACCTTGGGGGATTTAGGAAACCTTGTGAGGACTTCTATGAAGTTAAGGAGGCCATAGATTCGTTTAGTGAGAATTGGGAATGAATTAAATGAAGGGAAGATTTGGTATTTATAGGAAAAGTGAGGGATTATTTTAATAATTTTCAAGGGACACCTCATGAGTGGTATTTACAAAACCATGGGCTTGCCCATGGTATTTGACACTTGGGACACATCACATATTATTTCACTATTCAAAATTTTAAAATATTTATGAAATCATTATTATATCATTAATGATGTCATTAATACATCGAAACTAAAAACTGTATTTTTTACTATTCACCGAAAAATCTACTGTTTCAAAAAAAATTCCTAAATTCACCCTAACCATTTATCGACATGTAGATTTAAAAAATGATGTCCATTTTTTGAAAATAATTTTCTAAATATTATTAATTTAATATTTAAATAAAATCATACTTAATTCAAAAATTAACAATTCTAATTATGTAACTACTTCTATATCACAATGAAAAACTAACCTAGATGCTATTATCTTAAAGCCTTAATAAAATAAAATAATAATAAAATTTACTATTCATTAGGGTCATATCACTATTCATATTACTATTCATAAGGGTATGTTACTATTCACCAAAAAAACAATTTGGTTCTAATAGACTCCAAATAACGTACTGAACACAAATGTAGATGATAGTTTCTTGAAATTCAGAACATAGAAGTAAAAAAGTTATGTTTTAAAGGCTAATTAAAAAATATCTATTTAAAACAAAGTTCCATGCATTTTTATTTATTTTTAGAAAAACTTGGGGTGTTACATTATCCCCACCTTCTTGAAATTGCATCCTCGCAATTTTATTTACTTATTAAACAACTGAGGGTATTTTTATCTCATAGCATTTTCAGACTCCCATGTTACTTCTTCAACTATGTGGTTTATCCAAAAAACCTTTACCTGGTGGATTACCTTATTCCACAATACCTGTTCCCTTCGATCAAGAATCTGAACTGGTTTCTCTTCATACAAAAGGTTATCTTCTAGCTAAACTGCTTCTGCGCTCAATACATGTGATGAATCTGGCACATACTTTCTCAACATCGAAACATGGAAAACATTGTGTACATGAAACAAACTTGGAGGCAAAGCTACGTGGTATGCAACTATTCTAACTTTCTCGAAGATTTCAAAAGGACCGATGAACTATGAACTTAGCTTTCCTTTCTTATCGAAACACATCCCACTTTTCCAAGGAGAGACTTTAAGGAAAACATGGTCACCTACCTTGAAAGAGAAGTCTTTCCTTCTGTTATATGCATAACTTTTCTGCCTACTCTGAGCTGTCCTCATGTGCTGCTGGATCATCCTCACTTTCTCAGCCACTTCTTCAACTAATTCTGGCCCCATCAACTTTTTTTCACCGACTTCATCCCAAAATGCTAGAGTTCGACATCGCTTCCCATACAAGGCCTCAAAAGGTGCCATTTGAATACTGTAATGAAAACTATTATTATAAGAAAACTCAACTAAAGAAAGTTGTTGATCCCAACTTCCCTAGTAGTCCATTAAAAAAGCTCGAAGCATATCCTCCAAAGTCTGAATTGTTTGTTTTGACTGCTCATCTAATTGGGGATGAAAAGCTGTACTGAAATTCAACTCTGTGCCCAATGAATTCTGAAGTCCCTTCCAAAAGTTAGAAGTGAACCTAGGATCTCGGTCAGAGACAATGGAAAGATGAAATCCATGTAACCTAAAAATCTTCTTGAGGTACAATCGAGAAAGTTGATCCAAAGTCATTGTATCTCGAATATAAAGAAAATGTGCCGACGTTGTTATCCGATCAATAATAACCCAAATCGCATTGTTACCTTGATATGTTTTTGGTAGTCCCACCATAAAGTCCATGGATACATTCTCCCATTTCCACTTTATCACTGGAAAAGGCCGAAGCATTCCCTTCGGTAACTACCACTCTGCTTTAACCTGTTGACACGTCAAACATTTCATGGTAAAATCAGAAATATCTCTTTTCATTCCATCCCACCAATAATACTCTCAAAGGTATCTATACATCTTAGTACCACCAGGATGAACAGAAAATTGAGAACTATGAGCTTCGCACAACAAATCTTTCTTCAACTGAGAATCACTAGGCACACACAACCTTTTTTAAAATCTTAAAACAAAATCTTTTTCAAGGTTAAATTCTGGAAGCTTACCCATTTTAACTAATTCTATCTTTTTCTGTAGCTCACCATCTTCCTTCTGTGCTTGCTTAATTCTGTCTGACAATGAAGACTGCACTAAAACCTGAAACAAAATAGAGGTATTCTCTTCACCAACAACTTCTAATCCAAAATTCATCAAATTATTAATCAAGGGATCATGTTCCAAACATAACATGGTTAATGATGCATGATGTTTCTGACTTAAGGCATCCGTTACTTTGTTTGCTTTTCCAGGATGGTAATTGATCGTGCTGTTATAATCCTTTATCAGTTCTAGTCATCTTCTCTACCTCATGTTTAATTCTTTTTGAGTGAATATATACTTTATACTTTTATGGTCAGTATATATTTGGCATTTGGTTCCGTATAGATGATGCCTCCATATTTTCAAAGAAAAAACCACAAATGCCAATTCCAAATCATGTGTGGGATAATTTATCTCATGAGGTTTAAGTTGTCTCAAATCATAGGCAATTACCTGATCATTCTGCATCAAAACACAACCAAGTCCCTTGAAATAAGCATCACTATAGATGACAAACTCACTATTTTGGGAAGGTAATGCCAAAACTGGAGCATTCACCAATCGCTTATTTAGTTCCTAAAAACAAACATCACATTCCTCTGTCCAAACAAATTTAACCCCTTTCCATGTCAACTTAGTTATCGGGCTAGATAACCGTGCAAAGTTCCTAACAAACCGTCGGTAATAACTTGCTAAGCCTAGAAAACTACGAATCTCTGTAACATTTATGGGTCTTGGCCATTCATCAACTACTTTTGTTTTGGCTGGATCAACTGTTATTCCATCCTTATTTACAATGTTCCCAAGAAAAGAAATATATTGCAACCAAAAACGACACTTGATGAATTTTCCATATAGTTTCTTTTCTTTTAATGTTTGTAAAAATATCCTTAGATGTTTTTCATGCTCCTATTTATTTTTAGAAAATACCAGAATGTCATCAATAAATACAACCAAAAACTTATCCAAGAACTCATGAAATAATCTATTCATAAGATTCATGAATACAATAGGTTCATTAGTTAATCCAAATGGCATAAAAACAAATTCATAATGCCCATATCTAGTACAAAAGGCTGTTTTCGGGATGTCACCTTCCTTCACCTTCAGCTGATGGTATCCGGATCTCAAGTCAACCTTGGAAAAGTACTGAGCTCCTTAGAGCTGATCAAACAAGTCATTAATATGAGGCAGAGGATACTTGTTTTTAATAGTGATGTTATTCAAATCTCTATAATCAATGCAAAGTCTCATGGAACCATTTTTCTTTTTAACAAACAAAACAGGGACTACCCATGGTGAAGTGCTAGGATAAATGAAGCCTTTGTCAAGAAAATCCTGTAACTGATTTTTCAATTCAAGAAGTTCTATTAGAGCCATATGATATGGGGGTTTTGAAATTGTCTTAGCAACAAGAACTAATTCAATTGTGAATTCGAATTCTCGATCAGGTATGAAACCAGGTAACTAATCAGGAAAAACATCAAGGTATTCATTTACCACTGGCACATCATTAATTTTAGTAGTTTCATTGTTTTCAATAATATGAGTAATATAACTTTCATTTCTATATTTAAATAGTTTCTCAGCTTCTTGATATGTTATCAATTGTATGGGTTCATTATTGTATACAAACTGAAACTCTTTCTAAAAACAACTTCTTTAGCTCTAGAATCAATCTTAGCATGATAATCAGAAAGCCAGTCCATCCCCAAAATAACATCAAACTCGACTAAGGGTAAAACAATGAGGTTTGCAGGTAAAGTCTTTCCATAGAACACAATAGAAAGATTCTTATAATTCTTATTTTCTATAACATTTCCCCCTGGTGTTTTAACAATAAGTTAGGATCTCATTTGTTGAGGTGATATTTCCAATTTACAAGAAAATTTCTCAGATATGAAGGAATGTGTAGACCCCGTATCAAACAAAACTTTAGAAAAATTTGAGTGAACAAACAAAGTACCTGATATAACTTCATTGGATGGCCCAACATCTGCTGACATAGTCTCAAAGGATCTCACTAAACCTTTCTTCTTATAGTCTGGCTTCTTTGCATCATTTGGATCTCTCTTTGGGTAGATGTTTGCATAGTGACCCATCTCACCACATTTAAAACACTTTAAAGTTTGCTTAACATGATTATTCTTAGGATCATTTTCATTTCAATCTTGGGCCATATGTCCAAAATTACCGCATTTAAAACACTTCCAAGTTTTTCTAAGACATTTACCAGGGTGTTTATTTCCACACTTTTCACAAACTAGAAATTGGATTTTCTTACAATCAGATTTCTTTGTTTGATTCTTACCCATTTCTTACCATCTGGACCTCTTCTTATCTTTGTTTCCAAAATGCACGTGATCATCAGTAAACTCCTTCTCTACCCTCTCAACACATCAGACAAGTTTCTCATAACTTTTGAATTCACAAGAGGCCAACGCCCTTCGATACCTTGGCTTCAATCCTGAGTAAAAGCAGTTGATTTTACTATCAAGATCCAGAATAAGATTTAGAGAATACCTCACCAATCAGGTAAAGTTAGCTTCATACACAGCCATTTAATCTTCCTCCTTCTATTTCAATTCAAGTAATTTCTTCTCCATTCTTAGTCACACCACCTTAGGAAAATATTTTTCAAGGAAAAGACTTTTAAATTCATCCCACTCTAAGGAATCAAAATCCTCTCTACCCCTAAAATTACTTACCATTGACCACCACTGACCAGCTTCCCCTTTGAAATGATAAATGAAAAGACTTACCTTTTGATTGTCTGAACATCCCATGACATCGAATATATTTTCAAGGGCTTTGATCCATCCTTCAGCTGCTACTGGGTCAGAAGATCCATTGAATGCAGAAGGATGTTGTCTCATAAAATTTTCCACTACTATCATGTTCTGTTGTGGTACCTCTATTGGTTCTATTGAATGGATGCCACCGCCATTTATTACCTGCGTTAGCTGATCCATTACAATCACAAACTGCTCAGTTCCAATCCCTACCATTCCTAGCTATAGTTCCGGAAGGATTTCATTCTGTCGGTTCATCTCCTCTTCAGCATCCCTGTTCCTTCTATGGACAACCATTCTGAACAAACATTTCTTAGATAAAGCAACATGGTAATCTTTAAATGCTATAACATTTCAAATTAAACATAGAGTGAAAATCATTTATAGTATTCCATTAACATCAGCCTAACCCCTAAAGTTATCTAAACCATCCTCTGATACCAACTATAAAGACTCGACATTATTACATACATAATCTTGAGTTAAGTCAAGAAAACACTTCATTTTACATTGAGGATATTTTCAAGTTTAGAGCTTTAGATAATTAGGACAAAAGATTCATAACATTACACATTGTTATAGAGTGGATACCATAAAATCTGTTTCTATTTTTCTCAAAATATAAAACATTAAAACTTAAAACAAGATTCCTCGACAATTCTTCAACATTTAACGCATCTTAATTCCTTATATTACACATACATTAACCCATGAAAAATCATTTAAAAACTTTGTATGAGAACAAAGCTCAGTAAGGGATGAAAAAGGAAGGAAAAAGCACATTAGTCCATGAATACTTGTAACATATGAAAACATTTTCAGAAGACATGCTTGTCACTCATATATACTTACTTTGTGTAACATGAGATTAAAACAAGAACCAAAAAAACATGAGAACATAAATAAAATCATATAGGTATCTTGGGTAATTACTCACATAATCTTATAACCATTCTTGGCTACTTTATAATTTGTAAGCCTCACGGCTACCTTACTTTGTGTAACCATCGTAGTTACACTTGGAGTAACCATACGGCCAACCTCCAACTTACTCATACCCAATGCATGGGAGGTAAATATAGGTCCCAAAATTCATCATAAATAATTCCTAATAACCAAAAAATAATCATACAACATGAATAATTCCATAAAAACATTACTTTGTAATTTTGTAAAACGGAATTTAAAAAGAGGATTTTTAAAGAAAATACCCTTATAAATATCATACAATTGAAGATAGACTTAATAGAGTGGATGGAGTATGTATATATACTATAAATACAAATAATGAAACATAATATAAACATAACCCATCACACAAAAAATTTAAATAGCACATAAATAATGAATTAGAAGGTTAACCCAAAGAATGGAAATCGGGTAAAGAATTCCCTTACCTCGGGTTTGTCTTACTTTCAAATTGTTTAAACCTCATGTATAATGGTTAAAAGAGTGTTATTAATATTTTAAAGAAACATTTTCATGTTTATAAAATCCTATATGATCATTTAATAACATCTTTTCACCCTTAATTGTTAGTATTTTCCCCCTTGCACCGTTTTTGGTTGAATTCTTTACATGATTTCTATGATTGGTTCATGGTGGACATTCTTGTCGATTGGAAGTGAAACTTCAGAATTGGAATGGAGTAGTATTTACATATATCCATTAACATAAATTATTACATTCATAATTTTTAATTCTTACATGAGGATGATTCATAAGTTATAACATTAATGATGTTCGTTTAGATCATTTTAGTGGTTATTTGATAATAACAACCTCATTTTGTCTTATAAATTAGAAACATGAGTAAAAAAGAATTCCAGAACCATGTATGATTAATAAAACATATATTATAACCTGGTTCAACCATATAAATGGTTTCATGACCAGACTTGAAAGAATTAATTGAAATTGAAATCACATTGTCCATGATGTCGATAATTCGACACAAACAGACACCATTTTTATTATTTAAATAAGTGGGAGAGGAGAAGAAAAATGATGAGTAATTTTACATAAACATGATAAAATATAAAATATACATGATTTCTGGAGATTTCATGCCTCTTGGGTAAGGAGATATGAAGAAATAAAAAGGAAAGAACTCAAAATAAAAGAATAATTGTGAAATCGCTTAAAAAAATTTGGCAGCCTAACAGCTATGCAACATTGTTTTAGAAAATATTAAAAGAAGAGGGGACAAGGGTCACACATCCAGAAATAAATCATAATATATATTATATCAATAATAAGAATAAAATAATAACATGTCATGAAAACATAAAAGATATACCACATAAAAGAGAACTTGAATGGAAAAAAGAAAGAAATTGAGAATTTTATTACCTTGTAGAGTAACCCTTAGAACCTGAAGGTTGGGACCTTGGGGGTTTGAGGAAACATTGGCAGGACTACTATGAAGGTAAGGAGGCAAAAGCTTCATCTAGGGAGAATTGGGAATGAATTCAATGAAGGGAAGAATTGGTATTTATAGGAAAAGTGAGGGATTATTTTAATAATTTTCAAGGGACACCTCATGAGTGGTATTTACAAAACCATGGGCTTGCCCATGGTATTTGCACATGATATAAGCCACTTGGGACACCTCACATATTATTTCACTATTCAAAATTTGACCAGATTTATGACATCATTATTATATCATTAATGATGTCATTAATACACCGAAACTAAAAACTGTATTTTTTACTATTCACCGAAAAATCAACTGTTTCAAAAAAATTCCCAAAATTTACCCTAACCATTTATCGACGTGTATATTTCAAAAATGAAGTCCATTTTTTGAAAATAATTTTCTAAATATTATTAATTTAATATTTAAATAAAATCATACTTAATTCAAAAATTAACAATTTTAATTATGTAACTACTTCTATATCACAATGAAAAACTAACCTATATGCTATTATATTAAATAATTAATAAAATAAAATAATAATAAAATCTACTATTCATTAGGGTCATATCACTATTCATATGACTATTCATAAGGGTATATTACTATTCACCAAAAAAACAAGTTGGTTCCAATAGACTCCAAATAACATACTGAACACAAATGTAGATGACAGTTTTTTGAAATTTAGAACATAGAAGTAAAAAAAGTTATGTTTTAAAGGCTAATTAAAAAATATATATTTAAAACAAAGTTACATGAATTTCTATTTATTTTTAGAAAAACTTGGGGTGTTACATTATCCCCACCTTCTTGAAATTGCGCCCTCACAATTTTATTTACTTATTAATCAATTGAGGGTATTTTTATCTCATAGCATTTTCAGACTCCCATGTTGCTTTTTTAACCATGTGGTTTCTCCACAAAAACTTTACCTGGTGGATTACCTTATTCCGAAATACCTGTTCCCTTTGATCAAGAATCTGAACTAGTTTCTCTTCATAAGAAAGGTTCTCTTCTAGCTAAACTGCTTCTGGGCTCAAGAAATGTGATGAATCTGGCACATACTTTCTCAACATCGAAACATGGAAAACATTGTGTACCTGAAACAAACTCGGAGGCAAAGCTACGTGGTATGCAACTGTTCCAACTTTCTCGAAGATTTCAAAAGGACCGATGAACCATGGACTTAGCTTTTCTTTCTTACCGAAACACATCACACTTTTCCAAGGAGATACTTTAAGGAAAACATGGTCACCTACCTTGAAAGATAAGTCTTTCCTTCTGTTATTTGCATAACTTTTCTGCCTACTCTGAGATTTCCTAATGTGCTACTAGATCATCCTCACTTTCTTATCCACTTCTTCAACTAATTTTCACCCCATCAACTTTATTTCACCGACTTCATCCCAAAACGCTGGAGTTCGACACCGCTTCCCATACAAGGCCTCAAAAGGTGCCATTTGAATACTGTAATGAAAACTATTATTATAAGAAAACTCAACTAAAGAAAGATATTGATCCCAACTTCCCTGGTAGTCCATTGAAGAAGCTCGAAGCATATCCTCCAAAGTCCGAATCATTCGTTCTGACTGCCCATCTAATTGAGGATGAAAAGATGTACTGAAATTCTACTCTGTGCCCAATGACTTCTGAAGTCCATTCCAAAAGTTAGAAGTGAACCTAGGATCTCGGTCAGATACAATGGAAAGAGGAACTCCATGTAACCTGAAAATCTCCTTGAGCTACAATCGAGAAAGTTGATCTAAAGTTATTGTATCTCGAATAGAAAGAAAATGTGCCGAATTTGTTAGCCGATCAACAATAACCCAAATCGCATTGTTACCTTGAGAATTTTTTAGTAGTCTAACCACAAAGTCCATGGATACATTCTCCCATTTCCACTCCAGCACTGGAAAAGGCTGAAGAATCCCCTTCGATAACTGCCGCTCTACTTTAACCTGTTGACACGTCAAACATTTCATGGGAAAATCAGCAATATCTCTTTTCATTCCATCCCACCAATAATACTCCCGAAGGTCTCTGAACATCTTAGTACTGCTAGGATGAACAGAAAATGGAGAACTATGAGCTTCGCACAACAAATATTTCTTCAACTGAGAATCACTAGGCACACACAACCTTTTTAAAAATATTAAAACACAATCTTTTTCAAGTTTAAATTCTGGTAACTTACCCATTTTAACTAATTTTACCTTTTTATGTAGCTCACAGTCTTCCTTCTGTGCTTGCTTAATTCTGTCTGACAATGAAGACTGCACTGAAACCTGAAACAAAATAGAGTTATTCTCTGCACCAACAACTTATAAGCCAAAATTCACCAAATCATTAATCAAGGGATCATGTTACAAATATAACATGTTTAATGATTCATGATGTTTCTGACTTAAGGCATCCGATTATTTGTTTGATTTTCCAGGATGGTAATTGATCATACAGTCATAATCCTTTATCAGTTTTATCCATCTTCTCTGCCTCATGTTTAATTCTTTCTGAGTGAATATATACTTTAGACTTTTATGGTCAGTATATATTTGGAATTTGGTTCCGTATAGATGATGCCTCCATATTTTCAAAGAAAAAACCACAGCTACCAATTCTAAATCATGTGTGGGATAATTTAGCTCATGAGGTTTAAGTTGTCTCGAAGCATAGGCAATTACCTGATCATTATGCATCAAAACAAAACCAAGTCCATTCAAAGAAGCATCACTGTAGATGAAAAACTCACCATTTCGGGAAGGTAAGGCCAAAACTAGAGCATTCACCAATATCTTCTTCAGTTCCTAAAAACAAACATCACATTCCTTTGTCCAAACAAATTTAACCTCTTTCAATGTTAAATTAGTTATTGGGATAGATAACCATGCAAAGTTCTTAACAAACCGTCTGTAATAACTTGCTAAGACCAGAAAACTACAAATCTCTGTAACATTTGTGGGCCTTGTCCATTCATCAACTACTTTTGTTTTGGCTGGATCAACTGTTATTCCATCCTTATTTTCAATGTTCCCAATAAAAGAAATTTGTTGCAACCAAAAATCACACTTGCTGAATTTTCAATATAGTTTATTTTGTTTTAATTTTTTTAAAACAATCCTTAGATGTTTTTCATGCTCATCTTTATTTGTAGAAAATACCAGAATTTCATCAATAAATACAACCACAAACTTATCCAAGAACTCATGAAATACTCTATTCATAAGATTAATGAATACAACAGGTCCATTAGTTAATCCAAACGACATAAAAACAAATTCATAATGCCCATATCTAGTACGAAAGGCTGTTTTTAGGATGTAATCTTCCTTTACCTTCAGCTGATGGTATCTGGATCTCAAGTCAATCTTGGAAAAGTACTGATCTCACTAGATCTGATCAAACTAGTCATTAATATGAGGCAAAGGATACTTGTTTTTAACAATGATGTTATTCAAAGATCTATAATCAATGCAAAGTCTCATGGAACCATATTTCTTTTTAACAAACAAAATAGGGGCTCCCCATGGTGAAGTGGTAGGACGAATGATGCCTTTGTCAAGCAAATCCTGCAACTGATTTTTCAATTCAAGAAGTTCTATTGGAGCCATACGATATATGGGTTTTGAAATTGGCTTAGCATCAGGAACTAAGTCAATTGTGAATTTGACTTCTCGATCAGGTATGACACCAGGTAACTCATCAGGAAAAACATCAAGATATTCATTTATCACTGGCGCATCATTAATTTGAGTAGTTTCATTGTTTTTAACAATATAAGAAAGATAACTTTCATTTCCATCTTTCAATAGTTTCTGAGATTCCTGATATGTTATCAATTGTATGGGTTCATTCTTGTATACAAACTGAAACTCTTTTTGAAAAATAACTTCTTTAGCTATACATTCAATCTTAGCATGATAATCAGAAAGCCAGTCCATCCCTAAAATAACATCAAACTCAACTAAGGGTAAAACAATGATGTTTTCAGGTAAAGACTTTCCACAAACCACAATATAAATATTCTTATAATTCTTCTTTGCTATAACATTTTCCTCTGGTGTTTTAATAAAAAGTTCGGGTCTCATTTGTTGAGGTGATATTTCCAATTTACCAGAAAATTTCTTAGAGATGAAGGAATGTGTAGACCCCATATCAAACAAAAATTTATCAAAATATGAGTGAACAAACAAAGTACCTGATACAACTTCATTGGATGACCCAAAATCTTCTTATGTAGTCACAAAGGATCTCACTAAACCTTTCTTCTTGTAGTCTAGCTTCTTTTCATCATTTATATCTCTCTTTGGGCAGACGTTTCCATAGTGACCCATATCACCACATTTAAAACACTTTACAGTTTTCTTATCAGGATTATTCTTAGGATCATTTTCATTGAAATCTCAGGCCATATGTCCAAACTTACCGTATTTAAAACACTTCCGAGTTTTTCTAAGACATTCCCCAGGGTTTTTCTTGCCACACTTTTCACAAACTAGAAATTGGATTTTCTTACCATCAAATTTCTTTGGTCGATTCTTACCCATTGCTTGCCAACAAAACCTCTTCTTCTCTTTGTTTTGAAAATTCACGTGATCATCAGCAAAATCCATCTCTACCCTCTCAGCACATCGGACAAGTTTCTCATAACTTTTGAATTCACAAGAGGCAAATGACCTTCGATACCTTGGATTCAATCCTAAGTAAAAGCAGTTGATTTTGCTATCAAGATCCAGAATAAGATTTGGAGCATACCTCGCCAGTCAGGTGAATTTAGCTTCATACACAGACACTGAATCTTCCTCCTTCTATTTCAATTCAAGGAATTGCTTCTCCATTCTTAGTCGCACCACCTTAGGAAAATATTTTTCAAGGAAAAGACTTTTAAATTCATCCCACTTTAAGGCATCAAAATCCTATCTACCCTTGATATTACTTACAATTGACCACCATTGACCATCTTCCCTTTTTAAAATGATAAATGGAAAGACTTACCTTTTGATTGTCTGAACATCCCATAACATCGAATATATTTTCAAGGGATTTGATCCATCCGTCAGCTGCTACTGGGTCAGAAGATCCATTGAATGCTGGAGGATGTTGTCTCATAAAATGTTCCACTACTTTCATGTTCCGTTGTGGTACCTCTATTGGTTCTCTTACATGGATTCCACCACTATTTATTGCCTGCTTTAGCTGAGCCATTACTATCACAAATTGCTCAGTTCCAATCCCTACCATTCCGGGCTGTAGTTCCAGAAGGATGTCATTCTATCGGTGCCTCTCCTCTTCATCATCGCTGTTCCTTCTGTGGAAAACAATTCTGAACAAACATGTCTTAGATAAAGTAACATGGTAATATTTAAATTCTATAACATTTCAAATTAAACATAGAGTAAAAATCATTTATGGTATTCTATTAACATCACTGTAACCCTTAAAGTTATCTAAAACATCCTCTGATACCAACTATAAAGATCCGAAATTATTACATACATAATCTTGAGTTTAGTCAAGAAAACACTTACTTTTACATTGAGGATATTTTCAAGTTTAGAGCTTTAGAGAATTAGGACAAAACATTCATATCATTACACATTGTTACAAAGTGGATACCATAAAAACTGTTTCCATTTTTCTCAAAAATATAAAACATTAAAACTTAAAACAAGACTCTTTGACAATTCTTCAACATTTAACGCATCTTCCATCCTTGTATTAGACATCCATTAACCTGTGAAAAATCATTTAAAAACTTTGGATGAGCACAATGCTCAGTAAGGGATGAAAAAGGAAGGAAAGATCACATTAGTCCATGAATACTCGTAACGTATGAAAACATTTTCAAAAGACATGATTGTCACTCATATATTCTTACTTTGTGTAACATGAGATTAACACAAGATCCACACAAAAATGAGAACATAAATATAACCATAGAGGTATCTTGGGGCATTACTTACATAATATTGTAACCATTCTTGGCTACCTTATAATTTGTAACCCTCACGACTACCTTACTTTGTGTAAGCATCGTAGTTACACTTGGAGTAACCATACGACCAACCTCCAACTTACTCATAACCAATGCATTGGAGGGAAATATAGGTCCCAACCTTCATCATAAATAATTCCCAAGAACCAAAACATAATCATACAACATGAATAATTCCATAAAAACATTACTTTGGAATTTTGTGAAACCAAATTTAAAAAGAGGATTTTTAAAGAAAATCCCCTTATAAATATCATACAATTGAAGAGAGACTTAATAGAGTGGATGGAGTATGTATATATACTGTAAATACACATAATGAAACATAATATAAACATAAAACATCACACAAAAAATTTAAATAGCACATAAATAATGAATTAGAAGGTTAACCCAAAGAATGAAAATCAGGTTAAGAATTCCCTTACCTCGGGTTTGTCTTAGTTAAAAATTGTTTAAAACTCCTATATAATGGTTAAAATAGTGTTATTAATATTTTATAGAAACATGTTTATGTTTATAACATCTTATATGATCATTTAATAATATCTTTTCACCCTTAATTGTTAGTATTTTCCCCTTGCACTGTTTTTGGTTGAATTCTTTACATGATTTCTATGATTGGTTCATGGTGGAAATTCTTGTCGATTGGAAGTGAAACTCCAGAATTTTAATGGATTAGTATTTAAATATATACAGTAAAATAAATTATTCCATTCATCATTTTTAATTCTTACATGAGGATGATTCATAAGTTAGAACATTAATGATGTTCATTAAGATCATTTTAGTGGTTATTTGATAATAACAACCTCATTTTGTCTTATAAATTAGAAACATGAGTAAAAAATAATTACAGAAACATGGGTGAGTCATAAAACATATATTATAACCTGGTTCAACCATATAAATGGTTTCATGACCATACATGAAATAATTAATGGGAATTGAAATCACATCGTCCATGATGTCGATAATTCGACACAAACAGACAACATTTTTATTCTTTAAATAAGTGGGAGAGGAGAAAAATAATGATGAGTAATTTTACATAAACATGATAAAATATATAATATACATGATTTATGGAGATTTCATGCCTCTTGGGTAAGGAGATATGAAGAAAGAAAAAGGAAAGAACTCAAAATAAAAGAATAATTGTGAAACTGCTTACAAAAATTCAGCAGCCTAACGTCTACGCAACATGGTTTTAGAAAATATTAAAAAGAGATGGGACAAGGGTCACACATACAGAAATGAATCATAATATAGATTAGATCAATAATAAGAAGAAAATAAGAACATGGTATGGAAACTTGGAAGATATACCACATAAAAGATAACTTGAATGGAAAGAGAAAGAAATTGAGAATTTTCTTATCTTGTAGAGTAACCCTTAGAACTTGATGGTTGGGAACTTGGGGGATTGAGGAAACCTTGAGAGGACTAATATGAAGTTAAGGAGTCCAGATATTTGTTGAGGGAGAATTGAGAATGAATTAAATGAAGGTAATAGTTGGTATTTATTGGAAAAGTGAGGGATTATTTTAATAATTTTCAAGGGACACCTCATGAGTGGTATTTACAAAACCATGGGCTTGCCCATGGTATTTACCCATGGTATAAGCCACTCAAAATAAATCACATATTATTTCACTATTACCAAGTCTAACTGATTTATTGCATCATTATTATATCATTAATGATGTCATTAATACACCGAAACTAAAAATGTATTTTTTACTATTCACCGAAAAATCAACTGTTTCAAAAAAATTCCCAAAATTCACCCCAACCATTTATCGATGTGTAGATTTAAAAAATGAAGTCCATTTTTTTAAAATAATTTTCTAAATATTATTAATTTAATATTTAAATAAAATCATACTTAATTAAAAATTTAACAATTCAAATTATGTAACTACTTCTATATCACAATGGAAAACGAACCTAGATGCTATTATCTTAAAGCCTTAATAAAATAAAATAATAATAAAATTTACTATTCATTAGGGTCATATCACTATTCATATTAATATTCATAAGGGTATGTTACTATTCACCAAAAATACAAGTTGGTTCCAATGGACTCCAAATAACATACTGAACACAAATATAGATGGCCGTTTCTTGAAATTCAGAACATAAAAGTAAAAAAAGTTATGTTTTAAAGGATAATTAAAAAATATCTATTTAAAAAAAAGTTCCATGAATTTATATTTATTTTTAGAAAAACTTGGGGTGTTACATTTATATTATGTTTCCATGTTTCCAATGACACTAAACTATTATGGTCCACAAGCTAGTATTTTTGTAATGTGCTAAATATTCATCTAAAATTATGTAATATGAATATATGTTAATCCTGGGTCACTATAGTTGTTATGAGAGGATTGTTTTAGTAATAATTTGGAATCTTGGATGATAAAAAATTAGTGAGTTCCATAGGGGTATTTATAAGGATATGTCTTAGGATGTCTTTAAGGATAAGCCAGTGGTGTCATAGATTAAAGAAGGTGTCATAGTTTTGTCATCCTACAAGTAATTTTTAATGATTATGTGATTTTATGCTATTATATATGTTTCTCACCCAATGTTTTTTTGGTTTTAGTCAATGGTAGGATCTAAAAGAAACTTTATTAATAAGGAATTTTTTAAATGAGGAAAGTATAGGAATTATGCATATCGATTTCTTATATGGAAATCTCATGAAGAGATTCTAGAATGTGTAAAGAGTATTAGTTATACGACTAAATATTAAGAGATTTAAAAATAAATGTGAAATTTATGGTATGTTATAAAATTATTTTTTAAATTAAACATAGGAAGTATTATTACATTGAGGATGAGGAACCTTAATACATTATTTGTATGTCAAATTATAGGAATTTTTTTATTAAGGAATAAGATGATGAATCCTGGGTAATGGTTTAATAATAAAGTTATATGATTGAAGTGTATATGTTTTGGAATTTACTAATTATGTTATAAAAATCATGAAATATATAATTATTTTAAGAATAAGTTTTTAATTAAGGATTTAATTGAACATTTTGAATGGTGATGATGACTTAGAAAACCGATATAATAGAAATTTGATATTTTGATTAATGGAATGTGTCTCTAAATGTGTTTCTAATGTTGAGAAAACTATGTTTGGATAAATGTATATTAGATATGAATAAGTAAATTGAATGGTACTGATTTCAATTGATATGATTAAGTATTTTTTGAAAAAATGTTTTATGCTATCAAGAATGGAGTTTACAATGTTTTTTGGATTTAAGGAATATTTCCAATAAACATTGGAATAAGAAAACATGCATGTTTTCCATAAGGATTTATGGTAATTTATATTATTACCTTGTTTCATGAGAATACATGATGAAGGTATTCGCATGTTTGGTATGTGACAATAAAGAGATACTTTTTGATATATTAGGGGATCAATGATAAACTATTTTTGATAAATTTAGTGACCAAATTTCTAATGGTTTGGAAATTTATATTTAGGAGGGGTGATATGGTTAACCATTTATGGGATGGTTTATGAAAAACATTATACAAGGTTTTAGAGATAAATATATTGTCTCTCCATATGAGGATTTATGCATATTGGATAATTTATGCTAACCTCTTGTTGTGATGCTAACTAAAGAGAGGTAGAATGACTTATCATTCTATCTATTGATATGTTATTACTTAATGAATGAAAAAATCACTTATATTTCTTGGAGTAAGATATTAAGTGGAAATTGATGTAGGAATAAAAATGTTGAGGTTTTCCAGAAATCATGTAAGTATATATTTTCATGAAAATTCATCAAATTTATGAAAAACGGTATTGAAATTAAAGTTTTTCCTATTTTCATCATTTCTGATGATATCAATGACTTCTTTCATGATTACCAATTTTATGGTTTTGTGATTGTTAACATTATTTGGACCACCAAATTTCTTGTGATCAATGATGTCTTTTAAACTCTATGATTATTTACATTTTTATTCCATGCTTGTGTTTTGACATTCTATATATGTTCTCATATATAGAAACCTATTTATGAGTTACTTTGGGTAACCATTATGTTTCTAAAATTCCCCTTTTAAAAAAATATTTAGTATTAATTATTACTCTGTGGGTTTCTATAAAATAAAATTTAAAGTATATAACCATTGATATCCAAGAAGAATTTCAAGGGAGAAATTAATTTTAGGAGGGTTAGAATGTGACACCCATAGATTTTGTAATTGTCTTTACGAATTAATTTAATCTTTTTGATATTCTACACCACTGAATATATATTTTGTTATATGAAAACAATATGTTTTTATTGCATTATACATAATAACAATTAAATATTTCACTATACACATCGCATAGAGTAACTTGTGGTATACACAACACTATGTTTGGAATGTATAACTCATAATACTGAGTCCCTTCAATAACTTATGTTACACTCCAGGAAATGTTTTACTAAACTACAATTTAATATTAATATTATTATTAAAACAATTATCTCCTAGCCATTAGAATGGAATATATGAATGATATTGACTAAATTATGAGACTATGGTTTACACATGTATATAAAATAAATCCATTGGTTATCTATTAGTTATAAATGAATGTAATAACTATTTGAGAATAAAAGAATTCATTTTCTAAGAAATCTATTTTTAAGTAAAAACACCATTTTATCTCAATAAATTAAACAAATCAATTTTGATGAATTTTTTAATAAAATAAATATATTATATATTAAATAATTTTTTTACACAAATTCAATAGATTTTATATGAATAATATAAGATTAAATATAATTTTATGAATAAAAAGATGTATTTTTTTTCAAAAATGTAATTTTAGTGCCTTTTAATGGTGCACCTATTTCAAATATAATTTATTAATATTTTATATATTTTTTTCCAAAATAAACTTCATTTTTTAAATAAAAATATCAAAATTTAATTTTAAGAATTTATTTTATTTTTTCAGAGAAGATTTATTTTTTGAATAATAGTGAAAAACACTAAATTTTAATTCAAAATTTCTTTTTTGTTTAATTTAAATATATATATAAATTTTATTTTAAATTAGTTTTAGTGTTTTATTAGATAAAAAATACATAATTTTAATTAATTTAGATCATTGTAAAAAAATTTAAATTTAAATTGGCTATAAAAAACTTTCAATCTTTTATACCTTTTTTCTTTAAAAAACATTGTGTTGTCCCATATGCGGGATTAATTTTATATTAATTTCTCCCAATTATGTTATTATAATTTTGAAAAATGGGTTCTAAATTATGATTAAGAATAATTTATAATGTCTAAAATGTTCAAATTAGTATATGACCAAAAATATTAGTGAATGTAATTAAAATTATTATAGCGACTAAGGTAAAAACTAGTTTATTTAGCTGTTAAAAATTTACTTATGTGGCTAAATATATTATATTCATGTCAAAAATTCATTGTATGAACATATTTTGACCATATAACCCCTTTAACCGAAGTTTTAAATTTATTTAAGGCATATTATGTAAGGGATACATCTCAATAATATTCACCTTTTCATATTTTCAAGAATGCCACTCCTTCTCCACTATAAAAGGGAACTCACACCCCTCACTTCCTCACACCTCTATAGACACTTTGGATAATAAACCCTCTTTCCAAATCTCCTCCAAAATTCCCTAATTTAATCACATAATCCTAAATTTGGGCATAAATCCAACCAAATAATCACTTTGGTGCAAACCAAGAGAAGTTACCCGAAGAAGAGGTAACATCATTCCACAAGATTTTTTGTTTAATTTTCATTCTCTGCCCCACAAACCATCTTATTTTATGATTATATAAAAACCATAGTATCATAAATGTTCTGAGATATTTTTATTCTAAGAGTTATACCTACATGTACACACATTTCCACCAAATGGGTAACAAACTTATCATTCGCGTGTACGATGGATTACCACCTCGTGAAATGATGTCATTCATTTTTCTTTTACTACCACTCATTATTGGGAATTATGGTTAACATACTATTTATAAATGATATATATAATATTTATTATATCATTATTATTATTTAATTATTATATAACTCGTAACTTCATGCTTTCCATTTTTTGTAAATATAATAACTTATTTTGTGGACGTGTGGACTATCACCTCCTCAAAGCGATGTGATTCGGTCACACTTTAAATAGAATTTATTAAGGATGATATTAGATAATTTGTATGATATATATGAAATATTAATAATACTAGAATTTCATTATTTATATACATACATATATTTCATTTACTCTCTTTGTTTCAATATTATAATAAAATAGAAACATCTTTCATGTGTACGTACGACCTACCATCTCCGTGAACGGTGTATTTCATTTCATATTAATATATTTTATATATTTTTAAAAAAATTTATATAATGAATATATATTATATTTATATAATTTTATACATTATGGAAGTATGTAGATAATGATAAATGTAAGAGGATCAAGAATAATACGTCAAAACATATATGAAAAACAAAGCAGATATTACCCAAAACGTAACATTAACATGGAGTTGTTAATAAAATGGTAATATAAATTCATAAAAAAATAATAATGGTATTATATATAATAATATGGTTATTTGGTAGATTTATAATTAACATATATTTATTATATAGGTGGTTTGAACATGTACTAAAAGTAAAGACATAAGCTATGGGTTTTTCTCATTTTACTTTTATTTTTGTGAGACTTATACCTTAATCACCACTAATTTCTATTGTGTGGTGTATATAATAAAAATTAATTTATTCTATGAATCTTATAATTATTTTTATGGTTATTCACATAACCCTTTTATTATATTTCCTTTATGGTGTTTATGGTTCAAATGTTACCAAATCAGTGAAATAATTTTGTTTCAATTTTAGTTCTATGAGACACATGCCATGTTCTACACCTATATTTTTATATGAGGTATATATAATTACCTTTTATATGTTATATCATAAATATATTTCCTTTAATGTAATTTTATGATTCATATAATGTTATTATTTCTATAATATTATGATTCAATATTTCTAAAGTGGTAACAGTTTATTGATACAATGTCATCATTGATTGGGATTATTTATGACTATACTTCCATTGAATAAATATTATGATCCATATATCAAAAAGTGTCATAAATTTTTTATCCTCCTTTTATCCATGATATATCCAAGTATTGGTACCATTTTCCACTCTTTGGTACTTATTATAATTAAGAAAGTTTTTTTATAAAACATGATATTATTTCTCTCTTCGGTCAGACATTTTTCTTATTCACAAAACCATGTTTTCTAAAATTGTTTTATTTTTCTTATTTGATTTGTAAAATTAATTTTTACCTATGTATAATATTTTTAATAAAAAGGGGTTTAAAAGGTATCTCCTTTTCATTTTCCGATCAAGGCACTTTTCTAATCATTTTACACTGAAAAAGTAATGTTCGGTATGTATGGATTTACCCACAATAATTTCCGTGAAGATTCATTTGAAATATTAAAAGGTTATTTTTAAAAGAAAAAGTTTCTCTTAATAGTATTAAGATTCAATTTTTTAATGTATTTTTCAAATAATGTTTTAAATATTTTTTATAATTTAAAAAATATTTTAAATGGTTTTCAAGGCTTCCTTTATATGTTTCCAATGTTATTTTCAAAGGAAACATGTTTTCAAAATGTTTGTATTAAATTTTTTTTCCAAAGAGGAAAATATATATTCCTAAAGAAAAATTTTAAATTATTTTATCATGATTACTATATATGTTTTCAAAGTGGTTTTAGGGAAAATGTTTTTGAAAATGATATATGTTATAAAACATAATTTTCAAATAAACTTTATGGTCCATGTGACCTTTCAATATCCTTCTCATTATAAGATTATATCCTTTGATATATTTTATTCTTTACTAGGGTTATTATCTATGTTACCCATTATAATTTTTTCTTTGAATGGTTTTTGATTAAGATGACATGTTTTTTATGAAACCCATTTCCCTTCTATGGGAAATACCACGATAAAATGATTGTGAAACCTACTTCTATTCATGGTTTATTCTATGATGAAATGATTATGAAACCTATTTCTTTTCCCTAATTTATGATATGATGAAATGTTTATGATACCCATTTCACTTATTTGGTTTTGATATTATGTTTATGAAACCCATCTCTTTTTTATTGGTCATGATATGATGAATTTTTAATTATATTGTGGTACATATATGTATGATTTCATTATATGATAGGTGGGAAATATATCTCCCTCAAATTAATTGGGTAAAGATTTATATATATCATGTTATAGATAAGGATAGAATGAGCTGTTAACTCGGTTTAGAATGAGAGGGATAGAATGAGGAGTGAACTCAGTTAATTAATACATGGATGGAATAAGGAGTGAACATGGTTCCGTAATATAGGGAGGAAATGAGTGGTGAACCTAGTTCTATAATAGAGGGATGGAATGAGGAGTGAACTCAATTTTGTAATATAGGGGAGGAATGGGAGGTGAACCTGGTTTAGCAATACAAGGCTATAATGAGAGTTGAAAACTATTTAGTAATATAGGGCTGGAACGTGGAGTGAAATCGACTTAGATATAGAAATTATCCAAAAATATGGTATTGGGAGTGAACTTTGAATACTAATACGGTTTTGGTAGTGAACCCAATCCACTAATATGGCCTTGGAATTAATCCTTTACAATTATGAAAATAATTTTTATGTCTATGTTTCTACCAAAATTACATATAGTACACTTCTATTATGATCTCATGGATTTTACTCTCGCTTTCTATATGATTCATGTATTATTAACTAAAAATATTTATTCCATGACTTTCAATTATAGTATTTGATATTAATGGTATGATATTTTATTGTTAAGATCATGTTCTCATATCCTTATGCTCATGTTTTTCTTAAATATCTCCCTTGTTTACCCCTACAAAGAATATGAGATCACCCTTTACTATGTTTCATTTCCACAAGATTTGAAGAAGGGTTTTAAGTAGGAGTAAAAATGGGGAATATTTTCAAGGGATATGTTGAAGATATTTCACCATTTTATAATATTATGTTTCTATATTTCCAAAGACAAAAAAGTATTACAGTCTTTAGAAATGAATTCTTTCAATGTGTTGAATATTTAAATAAAATGATGTAACATCCATATATATTAATCCTAGGTCATTAAAATATCCATAAAAATAGAGGTTTCATTATTCAATCCAAATGGTTTTAATGTGAACTCATAATGTCTATTACTCATTTGAAAATTTACCATCAAAATGTTTTATTTCTTTATAAACAATTAATGATATCTAGAAACGAAGGTCAATCTTCTAAAAATACCGGGATCCATAAAGTTGAATGAATAATTTCTCAATAATATGAATATGATACTTTTTTATTTATGATATTAACATTTATTTCCCAATAATCAATTCACAACATCATAGATCCATATTTTATCATAATAAAGAAAACATGGGATCCCCATGGTGAAAAACTAGAGAGATTAAATCCCTTATAACCCAAATCATCTAGTTTTTATTTAAACTATACTAATTCCATAGTGTCCATTCGCTAGGTATTATTTTACATTGGTCTTCCATTAGGGTTTAAATAAATGGAAAATCATCTTCATGCTCTAGGGGATTTCTTGTTAATTCCTCAGAAAATACATCAATGTGTTCATGTAAAATAGTTATATCCTCAAATTGATGATTACCTTATCCATATCTAAAATTTGTTTTACTATATTACCCATGAATGTCATTCATTTGATCTAGAGGTCATGGATATAGATATGACTCAAATTATTATGTATGTACTCTAATGACAGGGAGTTTTACATCTTCATTACAAATCATATTTTCATTCTTCTTATAATAAATTTTTACATTATAATTTGAAAGAAGGTCCATAAAAGGATTATATATAGTTAAACCATAGTTATGTTAATATTGTAAAAAGATATTTCATGTTTATGTTCTATAATAAGGAGTTACTAACACATCCTTATTGTAGTGAGACTTCCCATAAGAGTTTTAATTAAAAAAATACATTCTTAAATTAAATTGGAAATGTATAATTTAAATGGAAAACTTGGTAGATAAAAAAGAGTATGAGGATCCAGAATAAAATAAATCATTATATCAATTTAAATATATGATTAAATTACCTACCAAAAAATCATTTGTAACTTCCATCTCAGCTGTAATGATAGTGTAATATTGGACTTCTCCCCTTGGCCTCTTATGTGGTAGATTCCCTTTATTCTTTGGGAATTAATTTTAATAGTTACCCATATCGACAATGTCAAAACACTCAATCTATTTGTTTTATCACATTCTTTTTCATTCTTTACCATGGTTCCCCTTATATCAGCACTTATAAAAAACTACCAATACCTTAAATAATTTCCTGTGGTGAATATTTCCATAGTTTTGAAAAATTGGAAATCATAGAATTATCATATTCTTTCTTGATGCATTCACCTTTTAATGGTGTTTAGATGAAATATTCTTCTATTAATTTTCCTATACTATATAATTTATAGATAATTAAATCCTTATTTTTATGAAACATAAAACTATTTCATTATATTTTTTTTGAGAAACCATTACCCTTCATAGGAATTCAATGATCCCTTAAATGAAATAGTCAATCTTTGAATCCATGTTACATATGTAATCTGTAGCATACTAAGATATCCTTTTAAATTTATATTCATAATCCAAAACACATTTATATTTTTAATTTAAGGAACTTTCTAATTTTTTTTTTCTCATGAGTGAAATATTTTTTGAATAATTTATTTGTAAAAGATTTCCATTCCATGAGTTCAATTTACTCTTCCTACCTAGTATTTTGGATCAAAAACCACCATTGATCTGAATTTCCTTTGATAAAATGCACTATAACAATTTCATTTTTCATTATACCACATCCCAATTCTATAATTATCTTCTCCAGAGCCTTAATACATTTCCTTGACACTATTATATTAGTAGTCCCCCTAAATGATGGGGGTTTATATCACATAAAGTGATGAAATATATGAAAATTATGTTTTGAAATAAGATACTCCATTTGGACATGGTTATTTTTCATAAACTGATTAAAATTTCATAATAGAGCCATAATTTTATCAGTTCCAATAATATTTGTATTGGAATCCTTAAAAGGTGAATATCTACATTGTCAATGAGTATTGATACACTTCATCATTCCAAGCACCATTTCTAAACAATAGAATATACTATATTAGATAAAAAAATTTGAATATTAAATCATAAATTATAATTAAAAATATATTTTAATAGATAGAATAATTTATAATTTATTCATTTTTAATCTCATAATCCTAAACATGGTTTCTTGAGGGATATAATTAATTTTTAATCCCTCAAAATGGTTTGTATGGAAAATGTGAATTATGATAAGTATGTCACCTAGGAGTATCAAACCAGGTGCACAATAAAGCCTATTTTTATGAACCAATTGATGATATGGTCAATACCAATGTTCCCTTTTCAGATTAATTCTCCATAGGTACCACTATTCTAGAACCACACCCACTTATAGTATCTATACATGGATTTTTTTCAATGAAAAACATCATAATATATTCCAATCCAAAATGTTAAGAAGTTATTATATAGTTTTCTTCAAATTACATCATAGGGTTATGTTCCCTAATATATATTCTTGATATTCTAGTTTCCAAGGTTTCTATTATACTTTCTCTCCTACAAATAATAACGACCACAAACCGAATTTATAGGAGTCGATGTCTGCTTTATAACATTATTATATACAAAAAAGGTAAAATATCAAAGGATTGATTGGTATAAATTTTTTTAGGTTTAGATACATACGTGATATAGATTTTTAATTGGTAATATAAAATAAAACATAATACATAACAAAATAAAATGAACTACATCATTGAATACTCATTCCAAGAAATCTTCATCATATTCTAGAAAAATAAAAAAATAAGGGTGAGAAAATTATTAGTAAGGGTTACATATAGTGGAAGATATAATGAATCAAAAAGAATAATAAAAATGGTAAGTTAAATAACTAAAAAAACATTCCATTTAAATAACATGACTATCATGATAAGATTATGAACAATCAATATGGCATGGAAAATAACTTAAAACACATGACATTTGATCAATAAATGAGAATGAAATGCATCCAAGGAAAATATAATATTGAAAATACAATGGATAATAATAATAATAATAATATTAATATAGGATATTATTAATTATTGGACATAATTATCTATGGAATCATGATACCTCTACCATCAAGATCTTTCTTTAAGATAGTTTAAAACTACTACTTAAAATCTAATCTGATTTAGCCAACTGATTTACCTCATTAGACCAGTCGATATATCAAGGGGATATCTAAAATATCACCCTATAATATCATCATATCAAAATAATAACTCATATATCAAATTATAGATTTAAATCATGAACAATATTCCTTATCAACAGATATCCATATTTAGTAAAGGAATAGATTTGTTTTTCTCTAGTTAATCAAATAACATTCCAAGTAAACACCATATATAGAAATGGTATATGGTTTAGTAAATAATCATATCCATCATTAAATAATATTTAAATTTTATATAAATTTAATTAAAAATGAAAAATGTTAAAAAAAGTGATTGTTTCATGATTTAGTTAACAATCACAAAAGAAAGTGAGATTATACAATAACATTTACACCTTGGAAATTTTCATATAAAATCCCCTTGGATGAAATAATTAAAATTAAGACATAAAATAACATGATGTATGAATGAATCATGATATCACATTTCAAAGGGGTAGTATTTACACCATAAAAATAATTTATGTAGATAACATTACAATATTCCTCAATTAAGAGAAATTGAGATGATGCCCCTTACCTCACGCTTCCTTTTGGTTGAGTGTAAATTAACCCATGTATAGTGGTTTAGAACATTCTATTAACCTATTAAAAACCATATTAATATTTATAATATCATATATGATCCTTTTATAACATATTATATCTCATTCATTAAGGATAATTAATTATTTTCATTATTTTAAGTGTTAATTGGTTTGTTTTCTCAATCATTCATTGTCATGAAAGTTATGGTTATAATGCATATTATAGAGTTACATAATCTAAATAATAATAATTATAAAATATGTATCATATTTACATATAATTTATTACTTTAATTACAATCATTAAGGATGGTTTGGTGAAATGAATTATGTTATGTTCATGGAGATGGTAGGTCGTACGCACGAATGATTAGTGTTTCTATTTTTCAACGATCATTATAGAAAAGTGGTAAGTAATATTTTTTATATAAATAATGATAATAATATCATAAATATCATATTAATTCTTTAAATATACTTATATATATATATATATCATCCACATGGTGTGGTGATGAATATGGAGTCATATCACTTCGTGAATGCAATAGTCCACATATAGACGAATGACGTTATAACCTTTTAGTGAGTATAAATAAAATGTTGTATTATGTTTTCAGAATGATAAATATATCATTAATATAATATTTTATTCATTAATATCATATATACTAATTAAATATATAATTATAGCCTTCCATTTGAAGTGTTATTGAATGACGAATCACATCGCTTAACGAGGTGGTAGTCCATCGTACATACGAGTGACATTATCACATCCCTTACGTAATGGAAATTAAAAGTTTATATATGGTATAATTTATAAATAGGTATAATTATGATATATATATATATTATATAAATAATAATACCAAACCTTGATAGGTTTAATTGAAAAAGAAATGACATCAGTTCACGAGGTGATAGTCCTCCATACACATGAATGATGATTCCGTAACCCATTTGATGTAATTGCAGATAGTTTTAGGTCATAACCATAACATAATATCATATTAGTAAATGTAAGATTATTATTCTATTATATAATCATGGTTTAATAATAAATAAAATATATGGAAGAAAAAATAAAATAAAAACGCTAATTGGAGAATGTTTTCTATTTTTCAGGTATCCTTCTTAGAATTGCACTAAAGGCCATACTAGGGAGGAATTATGCCCAATACAATTCTTCAAGTATTAGAGGATTGATTTTTGGATTTTATTTTGGTATTTTTGGCCAATAAAAAGGGTTTTATGGTGTAAATTAGAGGGAATAGTGTGTGGCCTTTTATAAGTAAGGTGAGTGGGACACTTGTAAATTCTAAAAAAAAATGGTGTGCCCTCATTTTTCAAATGAAAAAGGGACCAAAAAAGATTATAATAGAGAATTAGATATGAAAATGTTTAAAAATTTCAATAAAATAAATTTTAGGAAAGTTATTTCTTCATTTTAACAAATATATTTTTAGTTTAACCCTTAGTAAACTCATTTTTACCTTTACCACACAGAAAATAAGTTTTACTATGTTTATTATCCACTATGGTAAAAAATAAAGTTGAACTTATTATATAATATAAATTATTATTATAAAAAAGATTGAATCATTGTTTCTAAAATTCCATCAACATAAGTGGAAATTTTTTAATTTCAAATTAAATCTATAGATGTGATGAGTAGCCAGGTTTTTAAAGAGAAAATATTCAAAATTTTACAAAGTTATTATTTAAAAATTCAATAAGAAAATTATTACAATGGAATAAATTAAATTAATGGATATATATTCAAACTAATTATATTTTTAAAACAATTTAAAATATAATTTAACTTTATAACTAATTTAATTTAATTGTCTGTTTATAATTGAAATAAATTAGTTTCCTTTAGTCATAAAAAAATTAATGATTTTAGAAAAATACCATAAATTAACCCTAATATTATATTTATGTGTTGATTTATAAAATGAATTTACTTTTAAATTTCTTTTTAAAATTGGTAAAAATTATATTTGATTTATTTTTTCAATGGGAGACTAAACTGTCTTTTAAAAAATTATAGATTTTTCAAAATTTTTTTTTTGTATTTAATGATTATAATTTTTATTTAAATTCAATAGATTAAAAATTAATAATTTTAAAATATTTTTTTCCAAATATTTTTTAGTTCTATTCATACCTTATAATTTAAAATATATGTTGTAATAGTGATGTATTAAGAATAGAGAATCCTATTTTTTTGAACCTAGTGTTATGGAAACACAAGATATCGAATAGATTTATTTAAATATAAATAATTCATAATGTCTTGGGGTGTTACAATAGATGATTCATAAAATAAATAATCCTCCCGTTTTATGAAATAAAAAACACAAATAAAATAATTTTTGATCAATAGAATATTTAAATGGAAAAATCCTTATATCATCTACTAAGTTTGTCATCCAAAAGATTTATGATTTTAATATTATCAACCATTATATTATTAGGGACATTAACTTAATTCATCACATTCATAGAATTCATATTTATAATATATTTGAGAGTGGATTCTAATGGTTCTTTATAATTTTTATTAAACAACTCAATCAATTTTGGTAGTGTTGGCATACATGTTTTCACAGTGTGTCTAGTAAGATCAGACCTGCGATACACAATTACTATCATATTTGAGTCTCCACCCTTAGAAAACTACTTTTCTATGTTCTCTTTCAAAATATGAGTTTGATTCCTAGAAACATTCATCAAAGAATTATTTTTCAAGGTGGAAATAATTTCTTGTTTATCCTAATTATTAATCAATTGTGGAAAATTATTCTCTTTAGTTAATGAAAATTACTAAGTATGATTGTACTAACATTCATAAAAATTTACCACTAATTTTTCACATAACATATAAATTATATTGATAGTAAAATATGTTTTTATAAAAGATATTTCTTTTTTAATAGATTCTATTTTATTAAAATAATTATACTTTTAGATTTTATCCCCCTTTATTTAGGTATTTTATAATATTAATAAACTAACCTATCATTCCATAACTCAGTATCCTTATGTCTATACATCTAGAAACATAAAAAATCATATAAACCTATTTATTTTATCTTTTATAGTAGTATATCTAGTTTTTTACATTATTTATATTCTTTATGAATATCTTAACATAAATCATTATTATAGAATTCTTCCATGGGATATTTCTTATAAATATTCTTATACCCATTCAAGAGGTTGTGGTGAGAGTCTCATGATTTATAATGACTATTTTTTACTTGTCAATTTGTATCATGTACATAAATTATGAAAAATTAACATTATCCAAATGATACAGGTTTTGAGTTTCATCCCCCTATTGGTAAAAGTAATATAAATATATAGAGAAATTAAAGCTTTCATTTCCATTAATATTGATATTATTAGAGACTAATATTATCAAACTTGTTTTTTTGGAAATATGTTTATTCTCAGTTACTTTAATGATTCTACATGAGTTGACCCAATATTTCATAACACCACTTGCACTTCAAGTAAAATCAATCCTAGTATATTTTTATAACCCACTAATGTTTCTAATTAGTCTTACCAATATTTATTCATCTTTTTTTTTTATCACATTTCACTTATATTTCTACTTATGTGAAATATATTTTCATTATCAGTCACCATTTTAACTCTATATATAAATGACCATTAATGACATCAATAACACATTGATGTGACTTTCACTATTCATGGATATTATATTTGTAATCTTTTTTAACTTTTACCTTATCAAAATGATAGTATTGTAGTTCTATTTTAGGCATTGATAATATTTACTTATTAATATGTAATGAATTATCCTTGGATTTCAGTTCTTTAATTATAAAGTTTAGTTTTTTAAACTTTCAAGGAAATTATTTTTTTCATTTTTTACCATATTCTATCAGATGTTACTTTTCATCATCTTGATCCTAAATAAAAATTAATTTATGATCAAAAAAATCAATAGGAATATTCATTAAATTATCTCCAAACACACAATTGATTTCTTCCACATCTTTAATTCCATCAGTTTCACCATATCTGAAACTATTATCGCCACAATGAATACCTTCATCTTTTAGTGATTCTTCATCCTTTCAAGATTTTATTCTTTAATTTTTGGTCTATTTGTTTCTATTGTTTTATATAGTCATTGGAGAGAATTATACATGTGTAAAAACCTAAATAGAATCATATTAGTCTATATAATTCACCTAAAACAATTATTTAAATTATACATTCATAAAATTTAGAAAATAATATATATAAATTGTAAAATATAGATCTAATTTAGAGGGAACTAGTTATTTAATACCAATTATGATAACCCGTAGGATTTTTGAAGACACATGATAGAGGAGGGGAATTAGGTGTTTTCTATATTCACCAAATTCAAAAAAATTCATTTCATTTTTACCCCCTCTAGAATTTATAAATTGTTTCATATTAGTGAAAATTGATCAGTTATTTTTTAACCAAGAACCTATTAATTTTATGCATTCATATAATGTAGATAAAAGTGTATACCATATTTTTACATGATTTCGTACTAACACCTACTCATTTATCACTTTTTTTGTTCAGGTCATAGAGTCTACACTATAATCATGTCATCAATACAATTCCAATTGGGCAAAGTATCATCTTGAATCCCTTAATGAATTCCCACCTAAAAATGTTAGTATCCCACTAGAAATATTTTCATAGCTTCCAATTGTTCCTTTTCAATATCTTCACACACTAGTCACATCATCCCATAAGATATTGATGCACCCCACATGTACACTCCCAGATCTAGTGATAAAAAATAATTTCATTAAATTCTATATTTTATAATAAGTGATATGAACATATTATTATTTTACATGAATTATATAGGTTAACCATTTTATCTCATAAATAATCCAAAAATTATAATAATTAAAGGTTTAATATATTTTAGGATCATCTACATAAGAAAATAATTTTACAAAAGTTATGATTAGTTCCCTATAATTGAGAAAAACTAGAATCAATTTTAGTATTAATGTAAGTTATAATCATATTCACAAACTGATGAATGAAAACATTAGAAATTAGTGATCTAAAACACTATGTAAGGGAATAAATCTAAAAATTTCATCAAGGGTTTTATTATAATAATATGAAAAATATTATCATAGGAGAAATATCATATTAAATTGAATATAGAACAATATGAGTTGTATGTATATCATGATAGAAGTACATAAAATCTTATATGATCCAACATAAACCATGGAAAAGGATTGTAGAAACATGAGATAGTAAAAATTATTGATAGAGTATATTTATAGGCTTATGGAATGAAAATGTAATATGTCATTGAAACATAGCATAGAAAAGAACATTAGAATAAACATAAGAACATGACACATCACATTTATGAGTCACTACGCACACCCATGAATTCGTGAGTCAGGACTCGCACTCAAACATTATAGTAAAATTTAATTTCACCCACTTATACATGTATCATTATATATAAAATTATAACAAATGAATTGGAGGGAGATAAAAGACACCACCTATCAATAATAAATACATATTTTTCACATGAAATCAATCTTTCATCATAACATAAAGAACACATGGAAATAAAATGGGTTTCATATACTTTTTCAAATTGAATCACATAAATAAATAATTCATAATTACTTCAATAATAATAACATGATAAACCTAAGGAAAATAAATAGGAATCCAAATATATTTAATAACTATCTATGTGAAAACACTTCAATTAAGATAATGGGGTTTATGTTATTTACACTATATAGATAAAATTAATATTGTGTAGTTAATAATTTACCCAATCAATAAATGCATGGGTATCTAAATGAAAATCCTTTAAACAATAAAATTTAATATAGGGTATTAAAAAATGAAATGCATTCTAATAAATACATATTTATATACATTGGATGATTTGGTGAGAAAAATATTATTGATGGATCATTATTTTGATAGAAAATAAAATTTCATAAGAATATAGATAAATAAGGTGTATTATTTTATTTGAAAAATATCCTAAATTAAGAATAATATATATATATATAGATGATGAAATTGATGAAAACCCTTTTTAGGTGAATTATGAAAATTATGGACAATTTAAATAATCTATTAAAATATAACTATTATCCAATCTTATAAGATTTTATTTTAAAAACCATGAAAATGTAGAGAGGAGGTTTTATATAAAACTAGTAAATTATGCGATTATATATTCACATTAAAACATTAAAGGATTTTTTTATACATTATTGAAAATAATTCATATAAAAACCCTTAAAAATTAAATTAAAAACTTATTAAATAAATAAAAAAGTTTATAAAAATACATCAATAAATTATTAAAAAAAAAGTATATCTTGAAAATCATCCAATCAATATAAGGATAGAAAATAATAGTACCCCAAATAAGAGAAGAGGTGGGGTATATTTGACATATACTGAGAAAACCATATGCCCCGGGAAAAAGAAATAGTAATAAGACATGTAAAAACCTAGTAATTACTATATTTTTATTATGTTATATGGGTTTTATATATTATTGCGAACAAATACCCAAAATGAATTATTTTTCAAAATAATTATCTAATTGAAAATGAAATTAGAGAAGAAACTCATATGGATTTGGTTGAAATTTTAATCAAACCCCCATTAAAGGGTGATCATGAAATTAAACATAAATGACCATGAAATAAATATAATTAATGATTTAAAATATCAAATGGGAGGATCATAAATCATAAAATTATGTTAATAAAAAAATGTCTAAAAGAAGGAAATTTGAGACAAACCAACGTTCTGGTGTTAGTTACGTAAGAGTATATATAAAAATAGAGGGTTATACTAAAATGGAAATTAAAATATTATTAAATAAAATATATTTATCAAAAATGAAATGTATATGATACTAGATAAAATATATAAAATAAACCATGGTTCTAATTGTTAATCATGTTTCATGGATTTGAAAATAGAGACATAGAAACCCTTTCCTTAATTTACGAATTCCACAAAGTTATTGAAATTTATATATAAAAAATAAATATATTAATAAAATATTTAATATCATTATCCATAACTATAAAATTTTATAAAAATAATTTAAAATAATTTATTAATAATTGATTATTTGCTATATTTTATTTTCATAATCTTATGTTGATGGCTTCAGTTATTTTTTTAGTACTATATTTGTAAATGTTTTGATTATTATTTCATAATAATAAAAGTTCATGCCTCAAAAATAATTTATGATAAATTAATAGATGTTTTATGTTGATATATATGGTTTTAATGTAAATTCATAATCATTTCACTTATGATTCATGATGATGAGTTAGTGATGATCTTGTTTTGGAAAATTTTAACAATCAAAATGTTAGAATAATAAAGATAAGATAAATATTAATATATCATTTATAAAAACATAAAAAATTTATTTTCACATGAATTTATAGTGACATAATTATTTATTTTTTCATATTTATACATGATACGTATTTATATCATTGTTCATGTAGGTGGTTAAACTGTCCTAAACAAGAACAAGCTATAATCTGTTGGTGAATATTATTACAGAAGTGATTGTTTTTTCATAATATCATTATTATTGATGGATAATGATATTTTTTAAGGTGTTGAATAATATTTTAAGATATTTTAAAAATTAGAAAACAATAGAGTGAAAAATAACATAGTCACTTTTATGGAGGTGGTAGTCATAACGTACGGATGGGTGAAACATTCATTTTTCAAAGATTGTAAGAAATATAGGTAATGTTTTATAATGTAATGGTATTAATGATGTCAAAAATATCATATTAATTCATTAAATATCATTTTAAAACCATCTATTTATGTTTCTGAAAAAAATCAAGCACACCATTAAAGTTTGTTGTAGCCTACATGTATGCAAGACAATGTTTTTGTGTTTTGAATATTTTTTTAGGAATGTAAAAAATTTACATTCCATTACCATACTAAAATATTAGAATATAAATAAAAATAATTTCACCATAATTTCATGGATATAAAAATGTTTAAGGGTTATGGGAATAATTAATTTAATAGTGGTCAGTTTTTAATATTTCTTATCTCTTCTGATGTTCACCTTTGGGTAACAACTTAAGGATCCTTAGATTTAACTTTGGGAAAATACCAAGGAATCTTAGACATGAGGAGAGAGTAGAGGAGAAACTAGGTCAATTTTTTTCTTGATATAATGATTTATAATGAGTTTATAAATGTGTTTGAGGTGATATCCTTTGATAGGAAAAGGGAGTAATTTTTTTAATATAAAATCTTAACATAAATAGAGCAGTTGTTTTAATTAGAATGTAAAACCACTGTGGAAAATAATTGAGTGGGTGATGAGGTAATGAAAAACCCAAAAAAAATTAAATAATAATATTTTTTAGATAGTTCATGTTACAAAAAATAAAATTTTAACTTAAGTTACATTCAAAAATGTGTTTAGATTGCATTACATGAAAAACACAATTTACCCACCATGAACACAAGACTGAGTTATATAGAATAAAAATATGAAATTAATATTATTATTTAATATAAAATTTATCTAATAGAAATTGTAATAGATAGTATGAACATGTTTATATAAATTATGAAAATTTATATTTTACATGTATTTATTTTTTATCTATTAGTCTTAAATAATAATAATAACTATTTAAAATAAAAATAATTGTTTTTAGAGAAAATGTATTTCCCAATAAGATGGTTAAGTCGATCATGATATAAAATAATTTAAAATAAAATTATAAAACTTTTAGAAAATTTCCAGGAAAAAATAACCATCATTTTTGAAATCATAATATCAAAATTATCATATGGTGAATTTATAGGATTTTTCTGGGAAGTTTTACTTTCTGATGAATAGAGAAAAATATTGATTTTTTATTGAAAACTACATTTTAATATAAAAAATTATAATGTAATATTTTATTTTTAATTTTATTTAATGTAAAAATAAATCAATAATAAATTTATTAATTCAATTTAGGTCATTATAATCATGTTCATATTGAATTTTTATATTAAAACATTGTAAACTTTTAAACATTTTCACATTAAAAACATTCTTTATCACCATGTCTATGGAATTAATTAGAAATTAAATATAGAAAATTATGTAAATTTAATATTAAAAAATATATTAAATATTTATAATCATAACAATTCATAATTTTTAATATAATAAAATTAATTTTTTACCATATTTATTGGTGAAAACAGTTAAAATTAATTACTGTTCTTAAGGTAAAAACAAGATTACTTAGTGGTTCAACATAGAATATAAGATATAAAAGGACCAAAAACATGTTCAAAACCAATTTGCATGCTCTATTTCAGAATTATACTATCTAGGTACGACAATGGACCATTCTTGGGGTATGGTGACATGAAAAAATCATTGGTGTAACTCACTCTTCCAAAAAAATTACAAGTTCACCACTCACCCCACTTCTAAAAGGCCACCCCATCTCCTCTATACATCACACCTTCCAACCAATTATGTTCAGAAAATACCCACCCAAACCACTTAAATACTTAGATAATAAGATCATAGAATTATTATTTTGGGAATATGTCAAACATTTGATGGATTTAGTGCAAACTTAATGAGGATACTTGAAGTAGAGGTAATGTTCTTCAGCGAGCATCTTCATTTTTCTTATTTCTCCACCTCCTTCAATTTTTATTATTAAATAATGATATAATAACAACAATACCATTATTATAATGGTATTGTTTCACAATAATTTATGACATAAAATAATCATCACTTCCATCAAATGGGTTTTAAAATCACCATCCATGTGTATGGCGGACTACCACCTCACAAACCAATTTAATTTGTTTTCTCATTTACATCTCTCAAGGTTGGTTATGATGATGGATACAAAGTACATATATAAAATTTATAAAATATTTATACATTTTTAGTTAGTATATCCTATATATATTTTCATCTTCCCTTCTATATGCGATATAATATCGTCACTTGAGTGTATGGTGGATTGTCTTCATGTGAATTGACTTGATTCGTCTTTCACTAGCACTTCACAGGGAAGGTGATAAATATAATGTTAATGATTATATGTTATATAAATGAAATAATTATTATATTTTTAAAATATTTACAATTCCTTATAAATAATAAATATCATTTTATTTCATTCCATTTCACTCAAGTAAAGATGATAACATCATTCGTGTACGTGTGGAATATAGCCTTCATGAAGTGTTGTGACTCTCTTTCCATCACCAAACCACATCGATGAAATATATAAGTATATAACATAGTATTTATGATTTCATGGTAATTAATTAATTTTAATATATTAATTACCTTTTTTCTATAATGATCATTGAAAAATGGAAACATTACTTATGTGTACGTATGACATACCGTCTCCATGATCACAATGCACTTCATTTTTCATAACCATCATCCATGATTTATTTTAAAAGTAAAATTAATTTAATTTTTTTAATTATATTGTGATTATTATTATAAATCTAATATATATATATATATATAATATTCATAGGAATTATATCATTTGTGAGGAAACATGTATGAGAAAACAAGGCAATTAACACCCAAAATAATGAAAATAATGAATAATCATTAATGAATGGGTGATAAGGTATTATAAAAAGATAATATATAATATTATAAATGTTAATAATTTTTATTTGTATGTTTATAACATGTATAAAACTATCATATATTTTTTTAAAGCATATTCAACCCAAAGGAAACATATGGAAAGGGTTTTCATCTTGATTTCATTTCGTTGGAAAATATTGTATTTTTATACATGTAATTTCATTTATATGGTGAATATATTGTCCCATAGACATTTTATATCATGAATACATAATTATTTATGGTATTTTAAGAATAAATTTTAATTAAATCATATAAGTATATGTGAAATAAAAGTTACCAAGTGGTAATGGATTTCTTAACTCAATTTCCACCCATTGGGTTAAACTTCCATATTGATTGTTATGTCATGATAATATTATGTGTGTAATAAATATAGATTATATTCTACTATATTTCTAATTTTTCATGTGTATTTAAATTTTATACACATAATATATTAATTTATTAATTATTAATTCATGTTTATGATCATTTTAAGGGTTTATTTCACAATCTCATTCTAATCGAGGTTGTTTATTATTGAATATCAGTTGAGGGAAATTAATTGAAAATTTACCAATAAACTCATTTAATTTTACACTAATATGGTTATTAATTCTATTTTCACATAATATCACCTTTTCCAACTATTTGGTACTTAAAATAGTTTTGAAAATGTTTTCTTGAAAATCTTACCTCATTTCTCTCTTCGGTCAAAAATATGATTTTCTCCAAAAGGATGTTTTCAAAAAAATATTTCAAAAAGGTTTTTAACTCATTAAAAAATATTTTTCAATTTAATTTTCAACCATTTTCAACTATTAATTTTTTTTTCAAAGGAATGTTATGTAATTTAAAAAACAATTCTCATTTTGATTATACAGAAAATGTAAAAATAAGATTTTTATCATATTCTACTTAAGGTATATTACAAACCTTATTATAGAATAAAAATAATATTAATTTATTTTTACTTTTATACTATGTAATTAATTACAAACCTTCACAAATTTCATTTCCTTGAATATTTACTTGGATTTTTTATGAGGATCTTTTTAAAGAAAAGGTTTTTAAAATTGATTTTCAAGGAAAATGGTTTTCCTACTATTTTTAAAAATGAAAAGGATATATTCCTAAAGATTTTTTAAAGACATTTTTATGGTATTTTTATTCATTATTGAAAACAACCCTCTATTTTTAGTCTAATAGGTATATGTTGATATGTCCTTATTATTGTTCTAGATGGTTTACGATTATTTTTACTAAGAAAAGTATTGGAATTCACATACGTGATTCATTTTTTGTAGTCATTCACTTTGAATTGAATTATTCACATTCCTATTTAAATTAAATTTCCCAAAAATGAATATATTTATTATCATGGATATGATTATATCCTAAAATATATACCATTTTTACATACTATTATTATACATATAGTTATTTGACTAACTAGGGAAATATTGATAAAACCATATTCTTTAATAAATATAGATTTTTAATGATATGTTAAATTTTTTAGGAATTAAATATATTATTATATATATAATAAATAATTTCGAAATGAAATATTTGGGTTAGGGGTTGGTTAATATAATCCCATTGATGCATCAACAATCTTATAAGAAAAAATTAGTTGGCCACAAACCCTTCGCATTTGTAACCAATCATTTTTAAACTATCAGGAAGGTAGATCTTGACATTTAGTGTCTTGTGAATGGTCCATAAACAAATCATATTGACCTTTACCCACCATGTTTTATACCATATTGAGGATATATATTTTGGGTAAAGGTATCCTGTTCTTGGGAAGCTTGATGTCAATTAATTAATCATTTCATTCATTTAAAATTTATTTATTATTATACATGATATTTTCACTATGGTATAATTTGTGGATTCATTTAATTCTCATCATATTGATTAAATGACATGTTTTCTCAGTTATTTTCTTTTCCATATTCATTATTACTTATCATACCTTGATATTCATATTACATAAATGAATTTTTTTAATAACTTATTTTTCTATATTGATCATTCTTATAGATTCATTATAGCTTCCATTATACTGAAGCCTTACTAAGAATTTGAGATCACCCTTATTTTTTCCTTTCCCCAATATTCTGTAATATTTTCTATAACTAAAATATAAGGATATTCTTGATAGAATATTGTAACTCTTGAAATAAGAAAGTTATGTTGAAATTTATGTAATCAAATTTAATTCACGATTTAGGTATGTATTCTAGATTATCAATACTAAAAAACTATTCTATAATTAGAGATTCGATTAAATGTATATTATGATAATGTAATAGTAATAGGGACTGGCTCTAGGATACTGGGGTCATGCTCTCTCTAGTTGGAATCATAGATAGTTTTTTAGAACCTATTTAAACTAGATTTTGGAAAACATGTATTAGGTAACATAACCCTATCATAGAATTTGAGGATAATTATAAAATAAAATTATAATGAATTTAATGGATATATTATATTTTTTTTCTTAGAAATACATCTTTTTTAGATACTATAAGTAGACATGGTTCATGCACATATTTACCTAGTGGAAATAACTCCAAAAAGGGTGTGTTGGGATTGAATTAAGAATTACATGGTATATAATAATGGGCCTAACTAAGCATCCAGTTTGAAACTCCAGGGTGATATAATTTAGAAATTGAAAAGGATCTGGATAGATTATGACAATGAATGAACTAGGTTAAAACTAAGGTGTGTGAAATTTAAGATAAGGTTTCCTGATTTTGACATCATATAAAATATTATACGGTTAAAAATTAGATTAAGACATGTACTATGTTTAATTATAAATGCTGATTTATTTATATATTGGGATTAAAAAATTTAATTTTAGATGCATTTTTACCAATAGTTCTTTTGTGTAAGAATCATGAATCATTTGAGGAATGTGATAAATTTTAGAATGATATATGTATTCCTTAAAATATGTGTTGAGGTGTAATTTATTGGACCTTCCTAGTCTATTACTTTACCAAAAACATGGTCCCACCGAAACGGTGGCACTGGTCACGACAAAAACATGACAGTGGCACCAGTCACGGTAGCACCGTGATAGTGACACTGTGACAGTAGCACCATGACGATGACACTGTGACGATCACACGCTGAGACAGTTGCACCGCTTACAGTGTCTCACCGAACCAGTGGTACTGTAAAGGTGGAACCATGATGGAGACATCGTTATGGTGTCTCACCCAAACCGTGTCTCACCCAAACCGTGTCTCACCCCTTTTCTTTTTCCCAGTTTCCTGAGTTTTTCCTGTTCTGCCCCCACATCATATATTTTGACAAAAAAGTGTTTTAATACCACTTTAAAAGATATTTAAAGCCCATAAATGATATCTAAAATTCCCCAAGGGCCAGGTGACCCTTGAATTACCAAAATGCATGGCTTTTCTTCGGTGTAACACCCCTTTCCCATACCTTCTAGTTCTGCCCCTGTTACACATTTTCCTCTAATTAAAGGAAATCCTTTAATGAAAATCAGTTATGGCCACATCTCCATTGATAATTATTAAATAAAAATAAATTCCATCGCGTGTAACCATATAACCTAGTGGTGAAACCATGATCCAAATTTTAAACCGCTCAAAATTCATATCCCGTAACCCCTTGATCCCAAATTTTATCACAAAAAAATTTCTTATTCTTAATATTCTTTTTATTGGTTGATATATTTCCTTATTCACCTTGTTGTTCTTGGAGTCCCCCCCTTCCCAAGGCTTGTGGTGCGCCTACGCCAGAGCCTTTCTACTCACCCTTAGAGTCCCTGAAGTTCCTCCCCTGCAAGTCGTGCATCCCCAGTTCTTGGCGTGTGGAGAAAAAATTCAATTGTTGATCATCCAGGTAGGGTTCTTTTATCTTTCCTTACTGTGTATCATACATGGTGGGTATGATAATGTTTCCTTTGGTAATGGATGAAACCAAACCTTAACAAAGATAATGAACATAATTTTAAAGAATGAAGGGGTGTGTTTGATGATTCTGCTGTACTCTTTTATCCTTGATTATATGTTTTGGATTTTATGGGATTATGTCCACTAAAAATTATGGCCATTGGTGTTCTTTACTTGCACACTAATGATCCTTTGTTTTTATGGTTAATTCTATGATTGAATGGATGTAACATGGAAACATGGAAACTGGTTAATCACGTAAACTCAATTGATTAAATGGATACCCAATGAATAACAATCCTTGTGTGGTCACCCAGGTTAACTAAACAGAAGAAGGAAAATTAATCAAAGATGTGTTGAAATTTAAAAACTCCCTTGCTCTGTCTTGCTAACATGTGTGGTTGATCTTCTTGATGCTTGTGGGGCGACAAGGGTGGGGATGGGATCCCCTGTTGTGATGCAATTGTTGGTTTATGGATCCGAGGTCATGTGGTGCCGTATGGTGGGGCTTGGTTTGGTTTTAATACTTTGAGGGATCTCACAGATCCCTTTTTTTATTGTGACTTTAAAAGAGAACCGGGTGAGAATGCTTAATTTTCTGCTTGGTTGTTTTTCATTCCTTGAATTATGGTTATTCATGTTAGTTTCCCGATAGTGAATAATTAATTAAATGGAACCACGTGAATATGAAAACAAGAATGGGTTCAATGGGGAATTGTTTTCCTAGAATGAGCAGTGACTTGGTTGTAGCTGTTGTGCTTTTTATGAATGAATAGTAACAATGGTGTTTGTGTATGGGATGGTTTTGGAACCCCTAGGTTGGGATGAGTTCTTGGTTACCTATATGTATAATTTATCTCTTATGTTTCTTATTCACGCCCCACCCAAGTTGAGAAATTAATTCCCAACACCCCTATATCATGAGGGGAGGGTTTTTTTCCCAACACTCCTGTGAGTGACTGGTTATTAGCTCCTTTTCTTCTCCCTTTCCCGAGTATCCCAAGACTCTTTGGGAAAGCTGTGATAGAATGAGGTCCATTATAGCCCAATATTTTTTGGTCAGGGTACGTTGTTGTGGTTTGCCCAAGTGTGTTCAGGCAGGTTGTTTCCCAAGTGTCTTCGAGATGAGGCCCAGGTGTCTTCGAGAGTGGAAATAGTTGTTCAGGCCTAGGTGTCTTCGGGCATGGGGGTAGTAGTTCTGGCCCATGTATCTGTGGGATTGGTTACGTGTGGTTGTAGCCCAGGTGTTTGCGGGTGGAATGTGTGGTTGTGGTAGCCCAGGTGTGTGTGGGCGGGGGATGACAGTGGGACTGTGGTGAGAATGGCGGGGAAGGTATGATGCGTAGGATGTCTTCAATAACCAGTGGGGAAAGTGGTTCGGGGGTACGCAAGCATCGATGTGTTGTTACTATTACTTTAATTGACTTGTGTTATTTGGGGAGTGTGCCTTGGTGAGGTTTGGGTGGGTAGTTTCCATATTAGGTGCTTGGTTATCTCCTTTTTTCATGGGGAATTATAATGCTTCCCCACTTGTGCACGAGAGATTTTGGTTTTTTCTACTGAGCATACCTATATAATCACCCTATGTATATTAAACTACTTTCACATTTCCAGGAGGACATCGAGGACCATACAGAACCATACTAGTTCGAACATTGCGAAAATTGTTGTTTATGTTTTTATTTTCTTTGGTATTTACCTTTGGAGTTTTCTTATATTTTAGCACTTGTTATTGAAACATGCATATGGGAAAGGATTGTTTGAGATTTACTTTTACTTCTAGTTTTGGTGTTGTTTGGGAATTTCTATCTATATCCCAATCCAACTAAATAAAAAGGGTAATGCATTCAATTTTGTGTGTGATTCTATACTCTTGGTGCTAGTCGCTACTCTGGGACCTATTGAAGGGTGGTATTGAGGGTCATTATCTCTCCTTTAAATTAAATAAGGAAGGTTCTAAAAATCTACTATCCCTTCCCTCATCTTGGTGAAGGCGGGTCATGACATAATGGTATTAGAGGGTGCGAGGGTTGAGAGATAGGATGAAGTTCAAAGTTAGGAATAGTGAGGATTTCATGGGATGGTAGGGAATTTTTTTTAAGCAAACTTGGTGCATGAAATAGGCCAGGGAAGACCAGCTAGGATATAGGATTTTAGGCTCCCCCATGATCCGATGCTAGGGCTCTGGGACTACCGAACAACCAAGTGAGTCTATACTAATTGCAGGGTAGAGACCCTAGGAAAGTTACATGCATCATAATGACTTGTGTTCTTGTGTGTCTTGGGTATTTTGAGGATTTAAAATGAATAAAAAGTCTAAGAAAAATTAAAAGAAATCTTCTACACTACTCGGGATTAGGAATTCCTTGTTTAGCTTTTAGCTATGGCACATGGATGAAGACCACAAGTAGTGCGGGAGATCGAGGCCCATGAGGTTGATTTGGTTGATCGGTAGAGGGATGAACGAGAGGAGGAGGATGATCAGTGGAAGAGGACGCTTCATGAATTTCAGCAGAAGACCCTTGGGAAGTACGAGGGAAACATCTTGGATATGGAGACAGAGAGCCGGTTCGAGGAGCTGGTGATATATTTCAGCTTGATCCGGGCTCCGAAGGAGTACTGGGTTCCTCTGGCTGTAAGGAAGATGCGGGGAGTAGTGTGTCAGTGGTAGAAGTTCTATCTTAGGGATAAGAGGGAGGATGAGGTTTCGTGGGATGACTTCAATAAAGAGTTTCATGTGGAATTCCTCTCTTCCATGATGAAGGCTAAGAAGAGGTAGGAGCTACTCTCCCTTCATAAAAGGATTATGTCAGTGAGGGAGTTGAATATAAAGTTCAAGGATATCCTTAACTTTGATCTGGACCTCTTTCCAGATGAGGAGTCTCGGGTGAGATGTTTAGAGGAGGCACTCCGACCTTCTCTTCAGTATGCTATTACGCCCTTTACTCTACTGACATACTTGGAAGTCCAGAAGAAAGCTTAAGTGGTGAAGAGGATGCATACGCTAGGAGGTGTTCCATGAGAGGGGAGATAGTTAGTCTCATCAAAGGGAAAGGCCATCAGCAGTAAGCCTCCAGCATCAGAAACTTCTAGGTTTCGGCTAGTGGGAAGTAGGCCCCAGCAGTTCTAGTTTCGATATCCCGGTCCCCAACCCTTCTTTGCGGTCCCAGGACAAGTATTCTTCACATGTGGCAGCCATGGGCACCTTTGAAATCAGTGCCCAGACCGAGTGCAGTACAGTGGGGGTGGGAAGGTTCATCACCCACCTCAGCAGCAACAATTTCTAGCCAGGCCCTTCGAGCAGCAGCAGCAGGGACAGTGAACTCCCACTCCTCTGAGGCCAGACATTGCAGGGGGAGGCTGACCTTTGGGTGATCCTCTAGGACCTTGACCATCATGGTCGGGGTAGCGGCCGAAAATTGAGGGGCATAAGAGCTGGGCATGGTCAGTTGCATTCCGCGGAGGCATCAGTTCTAGTAGGGCCAGAAGTTGTTTGATGTACGATTAGCTTGTTTATCACTCTTTCTTGATCCTTGTTTGATTTAGGAGCTTCACACTCCTTTGTTGCACCTAGTCTAGACCATTCTATGGTTCTAGATGCAGAGAGACTTCCAATTTCCCTAGTTTTGAGTATGCCATTCGGATGTTAGACCACCTTGTCCCACGTTTTTCGGGGATGTAATATGATGTTGGGACCACATCAGTTCAGTGAGGACCTTCTGTTGTTGCAGATGCAACCATATACTATCATTTTAGGAATTGAATGGATGTTCTTTGTGTGTGCTGTTATCGAATGCTTCTGGAGAAGAGTTGTGTTTTTAGTTATGGGCGGCCGGTGTGTGACTTTCGTTGTTGAGTGAGGTTGCCAGGAGGGTAGCCGGCGAGTAGAGCCTTTTTCTTTCCTTTTTAGCCAAGCTACCAGTGGAGTCGTGGATACAGAGATGGTGGAAGTCCCGGGGATCGTTAGTGAGTTCATAAACGTCTTCCTGGAAGAGGTGGTGGCTCTACACCCTCAATGTGATGTTGAGTTCGAGATAGACTTGCAACCATGAGCCCACCCGATTTCGATGGAATCCTATCAGATGGTGCCTTCTGAGTTTCAGGAGTTATAGATTCAGATTGATGATCTGATGAAAAATATTTTTTTTCGACTGAGTGCATCACTGTGGGGTGCTCCGGTCTTGTTTGTGAAGGAGGAAGATGGTGGTCTCAAGCTTTGCATAGACTACCAGAGACTAAACCAGGTGACGGTCAAGAACCATTACCCCCTCCCAAGGATCTAAGACCTTTTTTATCAGTTGAAGGGGGTAGGATGGTTCTCCAAGATTTATATGCAGTCAGGATATCACCAGTTGAGGGTGAAGGAGGGTGACATCTCGAAGACTTCCTTTAGGTGCAGATATGAGCACTTTGAGTTCATGGTTATGCCGTTCTGCATTACGAATGCACCAGACGTGTTCATGGGGATCATGAACTCTGTCTTCCTCGAATATGTAGACCGGTTCATAGTCATGTTTATTGACGACATCCTTCTCTACTTAAGATCATAGGAGGATCACACTGATCATATAAGAACTGTTTTATAGGTCCTCCGACAACACCAACTATACGGAAAGTTGTCTAAGTGCAAGTTCTGGACACAAGAGGTGCACTTACTTGGACACGTAGTGTCCGAGCAGGGAATAGCGGTTGATACTTCAAAGGTTGAAGCAGTTGTTTCTTGGGAAGAACCCAAGAATATGGCATAGGTTCGTAGTTTCCTAGGACTAGCAGGTTACTACCAGAGATTTGTACCCAACTTCTCCCAAGTTGCATCACCTTTGATAGCCTTGAGCAAGAAATACTAGGCTTTTATATGGAGTGAATAGTGCTAAGCAGCCTTCAGTTATCTAAAGGGGAAGCTGGTTAGTTCCCTAGTAATGAGGTTTCCAAAAGAATGGGTGAAATTTGAGGTGTTCTATGATGATTCAGGCCAAGGCTTGGGGTGTGTGATGATGCCACATCAGGGGGTGATCTCTTATGGGTCTAGGCAGTTATGTCCCCATGAGCGTAACTATTCCACCCATGATCTGGAACTTGCAGTGGTAGTGTTCTCGCTAAAGTTGTGGTGATACTACCTCATCGGGGAGTGCTTTGTGGTCTTCACAGATCACAAGATCTTGAGGTATATCTTCTCCCAGTGGAACCTGAACTTGCGGTAGCGGAGGTGGATGGATTTTCTTCAGGAATATGATTTCAAAATTTCTTACACCTCATGAAATGGTAACTTGGTGGATGATGCCTTGAGCAGGAATTCATAGAAGGATGTAGTTCGAGAGTTGGAAGATGCTTGGAAGGCGATGAAGTAGTTGGATGACCTACACCTGGATGCAAGGGTGGATGGTGGTAGAGGTTGTCTGTTTCAGATGACAATGCAATCCTCTATGTTGCGGTAGGTGGAGAAGTCTCAGTGGGGAGACTCAGAGAGTTAAGTGATGTGTGATCGGGTTAACCTAGGCAATACTCTGGAAGGGTGGTTGGAGGATGGTCAGAATAAGATTCTTTTCCAAGGAAAGAAGTTTTTCCCTGAGACAATGCATAAGAGAGTTCTTGGTGAGTTCCACAACTCACCCCTAACAGTACATATATAAGTTTCCAAGATGTACCAAGGCTTGAGGAGTTAGTTCTGGTGGCCTGGGGTAAAGCAGGCAGTGGAAGAGTTTGTGGAAAGATTCCTCGTGTGTCAGCAAGTGAAGGCTAAACACTATGTCTCAGGAGGTTTGTTACAACATTTAGATGTCCCCGAGTGGAAGTGGGATGACATATCGATTAATTTTTTCATGGGACTACCCATAGTTCAAGGGGGTTGTGATGCTATCTGAGTTTTGGTGGACCGGATGATGAAATCAGATCACTTCCTGGAAATCAAGGAGTCGAGTGTAGTGGATACCCTAGCACAATGGTACGTGAACGAGGTGGTGCAGTTGCATGGAGTTCCAAGGTCCATAGTCTCCGATCGGGATACCCGGTTTACCTTACGGGTCTGGAAAGGTCTTCAACATGATTTTGGCACCCAACTATGCCTCAACACTACTTTCCACCCCCAGATAGATGGGAAGATTGAGCGCACCATCCATAACTTGGAGGATATGCTACGAGCATATGTTTTGGAATTTAGAGGATCGTGGGTGTGACACTTGTCTCTAGTAGAGTTTGCCTAAAACAATAGCTATCACTCTACTATTGGAATAGATTCATTAAAATCCTTGTATGGGAGACTGTGTCGCTCAACCGTGTGCTGAATAGAGGTCAGGGAAATAGGTGTTCTTGGCCCAGAGTTAGTGAAGAACACAACATAGAAGTTTCAGCTTATCCGAGAGAGGATGAAGGCAGCTCAGGACTAGCAGAAGTTGTATGTTGATCATAGGAGGAGACCCTTATAGTTCGAGGTCAAGGACCACATGTTCTCAAGGGTCTCCCTCAGCGCGGACAATGAAGGTTTGGCAGAGGTAGTAAGATTTCTCCTAGGTTCGTCGGGCCCTTCGAGGTATTGTGGCGGGTTGATGAAGTGGCTTATCAGCTAGCATTGCCACTGCCGCTACAGAGGGTACATGATGTCTTCCATGTGTTTCATCTCTTTCTGTATCTACATGATGAGTCACACATCCTCGATTGGGGGAGATCGATTTTGAGGGTGATGCTACATTCCTATAGAAACCAATGAGGATCAAATATCGTGAGGAGAAGGTGCTTTGTGGATGAACCATTCCCTTGGTTCGTATGTTATGAAGGCATGGTGGCCTTGAGGAGAGTACCTAGGAATGGGAGGCACAAATACGCACCCAGTACCCAGAGCTGTTTTGAGATTTGTTTTGTTTTGTTTTGTTCTTGTTATAATGTAGCGCTTGACCTTGTTAACTATAAAATATGTTGTTTTCCCTTGTTATCTAGATGTGTGATAAGATATTCTTAACTGCGGGGAGGGGAGGACCTAATCCCTACTCAAGAATCATTAAAGTGTATGCGTTTAAACCCATGCAGGTGAGTCAGTGCAGCCAAAAGTAGATAATATCTTGACATGGAGGAAGATAATCCATAACCTATATGACTAGATAGTTTGACCTTTACTTGTTTGTGTGGTTTCTTGGGGGAGAGGAGCAGTAGGATATCCATGATTGTTCAGGATATAGTTGAGGAAGAGGTGTTCCTAGGTGTCAAAGAGGTTTACTCCTGAGTGGTATCTTTCGAGGTGGATGTTCGGACCCCTCTCTTTTCTTCTGGTCTAGTTTTGATTCTTGAAGGTGAGAATAGTTTGAGAGGTATATGATGTAATGGATTGGACCGTCCTGGTCCATTACTTTACCAAAAACTCAATCCCACCAAAATGGTGGCACTGGTCTTGGCAGCAGCATGACAGTGGCACCATTCATGGTAGCACCGTAACGGTGGAACCTATCACAGTAGCACCGGTTACGGTGTCTCAACATGATGGTGGCACCATGAAGGTTGCACACTGAAACGGTGGAACCATGATGGAGGCACCATTATGGTGTCTCACCCAAACCGTGTCTCACCCCTTTTCTTTTTCCCAGTTTCCCTAGTTTTTCTGATTCCTCCCCCACAACGTATCTTCTAACGTAAAAGTGTTTTAATACCCCTTTCAAATCCATTTAAAGATCATAAATGATATATAAAATTCCCCAAGGTCCGAGTGACCCTTGAATTAACAAAACGTTTGGATTTTCCTCAGTTTCACACCCCTTTCCCATACCTTCAAGTTCTTCCCCTGTTACACATTTTCCTCTAATTAAAGGAAATTCTTTAACGCACATCAGTTATGGACACCTCTCCCATGAGAATTATTAAATAAAAAAAATTCCATCACATGTAACCGTATAACTGTGTGGTGAAACCACAATCCACCTTTTAAACCACTCAAAATTCATATCCCTTAACCCCTTGATCTCACCTTTTTATCGCACGAGAATCTATTCTTTATACTCTTCTTCTTATTGGTTAGTCTCTTTCTTTCTTCAACTTGTTGCTCTTGGAGTCACCCCTTCCCAAGGCCTGTGGTGTGCCTGTGATGGAGCCTTTTTACTCACACTTGGAGTCCCCGAAGTTCCTCCCCTACAGGTCGTACATCCCTAGTTCTTGGTGTGTGGAGAAAAACATAGATCGTTGATCATCGAGGTAGGGTTCTTCCTTCGTCTCTCCTTACTGTGTATCATGAGAGGTGGGTATGATAATGTTTCATTCGGGAATGGATGAAACTAAACCTTAACAAATATAATGAACATAATTTTAAAGAATGAAGGAGTTTGTTTGATGATTCTTCTGTACTCTTTTATCCTTGATTATATGTTGTGGATTTTATGGGCTTATGTCTACTAAAAATCATGGTCGTTGGTGGTCCTTCCTTGTGCACCAATGATCCTCTATTTTTCTGGTTAAATCTATGATTGAATGGATATAACATGGAAACATGGAAACCAGTTAATCACATAAACTCTGTTGATTAAATGGATGCTTAATGAATAAGAATCCTTGTGTGGTCAACACGGTTAACCAAACGAAAGAAGAAAAATAATGAAAGATGTGTTGAAATCTAAAAACTTCCTTACTCTATCTTGGTAACATGTGTAGTTGATCTGCTTGATGCTTGTGGGGTGACATGGGTGGGGATCAGATCCCCTGTTGTCATACAGTTGTTGGTTTGTGGATATAAGGCCATATGGGGCCGTATGGTGGGGCTTGGTTTGGTTCCAGTACTTTGAGGGTCTCACAGATCCTTTTTTTTGTTTTGACTTTATAAGAGAACTGGGTGAGAATGCTTAATCTGTTTCTTGGTTGTTTTTCCTTCCTTTGATTGTGGCTATTCCTGTTAGTTGCCCGATAGTGAAGAATTACTTAAATGGAAGCATGTGAATATGAAAACAAGAATGGGTTCAATGGGGAATTGTTTTTAGGGAATGAGGTGTGACTTGGTTGTAGCTGTTGTACTTTTTATGAATAAATAGTAACAATGGTGTTTGTGTATAATCTGGTTTTGGAACCCCTAGGTTGGGATGAGTTCTTGGTTACCTATATGTATAATTTAGATCTTATGTTTCTTGTTCACGCCGCACCCAAGTTGAGCACTTCATGCTGAACACCCCCCATATCATGGGGGGAGGGTATTTTTCCCAACACTCCAGTGAGTGACTGGTTATTATCTAATTTTTTGTTTCCTTTCCTGAGTATCCAAAGACTCTTCGGGCAGGCTGTGGTGGCCTGAGGTCCATTATATTCCAAGATTATTTAGGCAGGGTACGTTGTGGTGGTTGTCCCAGGTGTGTACGGGCAGGTTGTTTTTTAAGTTTCTTCGAGATGAGGCCCAAGTGTCTTCGAGTGTGGTAATAGTTGTTCAGGCCCAGGTGTCTGTGGGCGTGGTTACATGTGGTTGTAGCCTAGGTGTTTACGGGCGAGATGTGTGGTTGTGGTAGCCTAGGTGTTGCGGGTGGGAGATGGTAGTGGGACTGTAGTGAGAATGGCAGGGAAGGTCTGACGCGTAGGATGTCTTCAATAACTAGTGGGGAAAGTGGTGCAGGGTACTCAAACATCGATGTGTTATTACTATTACTTTACTTTACATGAGTTATTTGGGGATTGTTTCTTGGTGACGTTTGGGTGGGTTATTTTCTTATTAGGTGGTTGGTTATTTCCTTTTCTCATGGGACATTATAATTCCTCCCCAATTGTGCACGAGAGCTTTTGGTTTTCCCTACCGAGTATACCTGTATACTCACCCTATGTATATAAAAACGCTTTCAGGTTTCCAAGAGGACTTCAAGGACTGTATGAGACCATACTAGTTAGAATGTTGGGACAATTTCTATTATTGTTTTTCTTTTATTTGGTATTTAACTTTGGAGTTTTCTTGTATTTTAGCACTTATTTTTGAAACATACATATGGGAAAATATTGTTCGGTCTTTACTTTTACTTCTAGTTTTGGTGTTGTTTGGGAATTTATATATATCTCCCGATCCTACTAAATAAAAAGGGTAATTCCTTCCATTTTTCATGTGATTCTATACTCTTGGTGCTAGTCACCACTTCGGGACCCATTGAAGGTGAGTCTCGAGGGTCATTATCTCTCCTTTAACTTGAAGAAGGAAGGTTAAGGAAATCTGCTGTCCCTTCCCTCATCTTGGTAAAGGCGGGTCGTGACATGGGGATACCATCATGGGATAGTGAGTTTAAAATTGATTATATGTTCAATATCTTAAACAACTATATTAATGTTTTATGTGAAGAGAGACTACCAAGATTAAGAACATTTTAGAGAAATTTAGTGCAACTATATGATTTTATGGAAACATATTTAATGAAAAACGCCTCAAAAGTTTATAGACATTAGTTTAATAGAATATATAACCTTTACAGTTAATACGATCATTAATGACATTTAAATAATAGTAAAATAATAATATTATATTTTAAAAAAGTATAATTGAAAACCATATTATAAAGATTGTTCAAAAATTTTATTTATTTTCAAGGATTTTCATTATATTTTTCATGGGAACATTGTAGATATTATATTAATATTGTTTATAAAAAGAAAAAACTATATGTTGGGTGAAAACTACTCATGTTTGGCAAGGCTATGAGAATTGAACGCAATACCAAAGGATGATAATAATTTAGTTCCTTCTATAGGACTACGCAATTTTCTGTTAAATATTTCATTAGTTAAATTATTTAAAAAATAAATATTAATGAAAATCAGTAGTGATACATTTTTAGGTTCAGAGATTAATTTATTGGATAACTTTTTCTAACCAAATTAGTTTTGGAAAAATAGTTAAACAAATATGGAATACATTACACTATTTTATGGATATTACATTGTATTAAAAATAAATTTTACTGCATTGGGCATAAAAACTCATTATTTGTAAATTTATTTCTTTGAATAAGGGATGAATTTGAAAATGATCAATGAAAAACAAAATGATGATATTTTTCTTATAAAATATAAATATATCAAGTAATTATATTTCATTATATAATTAGATAGAAAAATAATTCCTCAACTTTAGAAAAAATATATAAATAAAATATTTTTATATTACAATCATTTATGATGAAATCAATGACCTTTTACACCTATTAGATTTACAGATTTGGGTCCCTAAACATTCCATTTAAATCTATCTTTATTGTTATCAATGACCTCAATCACTCTCTATAAATATTTATTATTTCCCTCTATGTACATACATTCACTTGCCACCAATGTTCTACTATTTAGAAACCTAGATATGTGTTATTCTATATGATTTTTTACTTCTATTTCTATATTTTTAATTGGATATTTTTTGAACTCTTTTATGATGTGGGTTTTCCAACAATGGTATTTTAAAATGAAAAACCCTTGATTACTGAGATCAAGTTTAAATTTCTAGGACGTAATTAATTTAAGGTGGGGAGAATGTAACAAAAAGAAAATTCTAAAAGAATAAAATTTTATTATATAACATATATTATAGGAAATAATGAGATAGAATACATTAAATGAAACACTGAGATTATATTTCCTTATACACAACATGAATATTAGCTTGTGTGACATGCAATACCATGTTTTAGCAAACAACAATATAATATTAATATTATTATTTAATATTTAATTTATATCGTAGTCATTGGAATAGTGGGTATGAATATTATTGAGTAAATTATTAAAATATACAATTTAAACACTATTATTGGTAATCTATTAATTATAAATATTAATAAGAATCAATTAGAATAAAAATAAATATTTTCGAAGAAACTGTATTTTCTTAAAATATGGTTAAGTTGAACTTGACACACAAAATATAAAATTATTTTTTATCACCTTTAGTAAATTTATTTATCAATAAAATTTCATTTTAGAAATCATAAAATTGAAATTATCTTCAGGTTATTTTTTGGGATTTTCTGAGAAGTTTTATTTTCTGATGAATAGGGAAAAATACTTGATTTTAATTGAAAACTCCCTTTTTGACTAAATATTTTACAATGATAAATTTTATTTTGATTTTTTAAATTCAAATTAGTTCAAATGTAAATATATTAATCCAATTTAGGTTATTTTAATCATTTTAATATTACATATTTTTAATATTTTCACATTAAGAACACACCTTCTCCCCATGTCTGTTAGATTAATTTGAAATTAAATTTTATAAATTTTGTGAATTGTATTTAAAAAATGAATTAAATATTTTGAATAATAATAATTTATATTTTTTAATATGGTCAAATTACCTTTTTATCATAATTATTAGTGAAAAAATTTAAAATTATTTTACAGTGATTAAGGTAAAAATAAGATTACTTAATGGTTAAAATTAGAATTTAAGGTGTAAAAATGACCCAAAACTTGTCGAAAACCCATTGGCTAGTCATATTTAGACCTTATATATTATATAATCTATAATGAAACATTATTGGTGTGCATTAAACTAAAAAAAATGGGAGTAATTCACTCTTTTAAAAAATTACATTTTTGCCGCTCACCCCACATATAAAAGGCCACCCACACTCCTATCCACTTCACATGATCAAAATAATTTGGTTTAGAAAATAATTGAAAAAATAAATTCTCAAATTTCCTAAAATAATCATTTAATCCTTATTTTTTAATATATCAAAAATTTTAAGGCTTTAGTTCCAACCTTAGGAGGATACCTAAATAAGATGTAATTTTCTTCAACGAGCGTCTTTATTTTACTTCTTTCTCCACCTACTTAAATTTTTATTATACCATGATGATATAATATTACCGGTATATTAATTTTTCATGTATTTTTTATAATAATTTTATTTCCAAAAATCAGCTACACTTTAATCAAATGGGTAACTAAATTATCATTTGTGTGTACGATGGCCTACCGCCTCACGAACCGATGTTATTCATTTTTCTATTTTCACCTCTCATAGTTGGTTATGATGATATATCTAAAGTAAATTTATGATATTTATAACATATATATACCAATTTAGTAACTATATAATATAATTTTTTTCCATACATTCTTTAATATATACGATAACGTCGCTCGTTTGTATGACAAACTACCACCTCATTAGGAGAAGTAATTCTTCTTTTAGTAACAATTCAAATGGAAGTTGATAAAGATAATTTTAATGATTATATGTGATATATATTAAATAATTATGATATTATTGATATATTTATAATTCCAATACAATCATATATATATAAATATCTTTACTTACTTTGAAGTCATGTAAAGATGATAACATCATTCGTGTACATGTGGACTATCACCTTCACAAAGTGATGTGACACTCTTTTCATCACGAAAACCCATAGATGAAATATATAAGTATATAATATGGTATTTATAATATCATGATCATTATATAAAGGTAATATATTACTTATCACCTTTCCATAATTATCGGTGAAAAAATAGAAATGTTACACATGCATATGTAGGGCCTACCATCTCTATGATCGTAACATATTTCATTTTTATTACCGCCATTATTGATTGGTTTTAACAGTAATTATAATGTAAAAATATGATAATTATTTCATGAGTATTATTCTATTGATAATAGAACATTGTAATATTCATAATACTTGGATATTTCATGATGATACATGCATGATAAGAAAGGTAATTAACACTCGAAATAATGAAAATAATGAATGATTATTAAAGAATGGGTGATAAGATATTTTAAACCCTCATATATAATATTATAAATATTAATTTGGTTCTAGTTTAAGTCAATAACTTTTTTAAACCCATTATATAGGAGTTTAAATCACTTTCAACCAAAAAGAACCATATATTATGGGTTTTCATATCAATTTCATTTCATTGAGGAATATTGTATTGTTATGCACATAATTTCATTAATATAGTTTACATACTTTCCCATTCACATTTAATATAATGAATAATTAATTATTTGTGGTCTTTTATGTTTAAATTTCAATTTTTTCATCAACGGGGATTTAAATTAAAAGTTACCAAGTGGTAAGAGATTTCATAACTCAATTTCCACTTATTGGGTCAAACTTCACATTCACTGATAATTTAATGCTAACATTATGTGTGTAATGATATTTTATTATGTTATTTTGTATTTCCACTTTTTATGTTTTTTTTATAGTGGATAAACATAATTTATTCATTGATTATTTTTCACATCAATGTTATCATCATTTTAAGAGATAATTTCACAATCTCATTCTAATCGAGGTTGTTTTTTATTGAATATCAATTGAAGGGAAATTTTATGACCATTTAATTATAAAACCATTTAATTTTCCTCTCCTATAGTTATCAATTATATTTTTAAGTAATAGTATCATTTTTATACTCTTTGGTTATTAAAATATTTTAAATAAAGTACGACATAATTTCACTATTCGGTACGAAATATGTTTTCTTCAAAAACCATGATTACTAAAAAAGTTATAAAAAATGTTTTTAACCCATTAAAATTATTTATCAAAGGAAATTTAATAAATGTATATAGTTTTAATTTTTTTAAATAGATATTATTTTGTTTTCAAAACAATCATCATTTTTATTTTACCAAAAATGGGAATGGAATATTATTGTCATTATCTACAAAAGGTACTTTCCTAATCATTTTACAATGAAAAAGTAATGTTATTATTTTACTTTTATGGAATTTAAGGAATTACCCAAAATAATGAAATTTTTTATGTGTATCTTACTTTTCATCTTTATGATTTTTTTAAGGAAAATATTTTAAGAAGTGATTTTAAAAAAGTTTTTTCCAAAAGTTTTTTTAAATTAAAAGAATATTTTCCTCAAGAATGTTTTTAACTATTTTTTATTATACTTTAATTCATAAATTACAATAAAATTATTCTTATTTAAATGGGTATATGTTTATACCATACATATTCTTCCTCAAAATGTTTCATGATTATTTTGACCAAGGAAAGCATTGACATTCACTTCCTTGATTCATTTTTGCAGTCATTAACTTTACCTTGAATTATTCACTTTAATATAGATATTAAATTTTCAATAAATGTCAATATTAATTATTAATGATTTTTTTTATTTTCTAAACCATATGAAAAATTTATATATTCTTTTTAATTTCACATAATTTTAATTAACTGAGGAATTATTGAAACATCTGTATCCTTTATTCAATAATGATATTTAATGATATGGAACATTTTTCAAGAGTTAAATCGATTATTTAATATATAAGAAATTATTTAGAGATGAAATACATAGGTTTATGACTAGTTAATGTAATCAAATTTATGCATCAGTAGTCTCATGAGAAAAAATTAGTTTTCCACAAACCCTTCATGTTTATAAAAAAGTTGTTTTAAACTTTTGGGGGATAGATCATGGAAGTAAGTGTCTTATAAAAGGTCTTGAGATAAATAATATGGTTTTTAGCCAAAACATTTTAAACCATATTGAGGATAAATATTTACAATAAAGGTATAATGTTCTTGTAAAAAATGAGATCTAATAATTAAGGATTACCATCATTCAAAATACATTTATTATTATCCCATATATTTTAACCATGTTATAATCTATGGATGAATTTCATTATCAAGTTATTTACTAAATGTCATTTGTTCTCAATTATTTACCTTTACATATTGATTTTTTCTTATATTACTCTAATATTCATGTTATTTAAATGGAATGTGTGTTTAGTTATTTACCTTTCCATATTGATTATTCTTATTGATCCATGACAGCTTCTGGTGTACTTAACACTTGCTATTCATTTGATCTAGACCTTATTTTATTTCCATTCCACAGGATTCCATGATGTTTATTATGAATTATATCCATTTATATGCTAAATTGATTATAGTTATTATTGAATGAATAAAAATATGATTTTATTTTTTATTCAAATGTAATGGAAGTATTAGGTATATATTTAGTTTACCATGACTACAAAACTATTCGGTCCTTTAGGATACCCTTTTATATATCTTATGACAATATAATGGTAGAATGAACAGTATAAGGACTTATTGGTACATCTCTATAAATAAGGTTGATAATACACCACCCATTAATTTTCACACATGTTTTGTCATTTTTTATCTCTTTTACTTAATGATTTTTCATTTTTACCATTTTTAGTTTTTACCATGGTAATATGTTTTTACCAATGCATTTCACTTTTACTTCATAAAACTAATAGGGACCTTATTAAGTAATTTGATCCTAATGATTATAAAAATTAAATATATTTTATTAAATAATATATATATTTATGAAAAATTATTTTTTATATTATTAAATATAATTTGTAATAACATGTTTTAAAAAAAGTGATTTTTTTTATAATAAATGTTATGTGTAGTACAAAATTGTCCATATTGTTGACTTTAATGAAATGATTTTTTATTAATAAAAAATTATATTAATGTGGCATTAAAATAAATTGAGTACCTAATATTAGTATGGATAAATTTTATTAAAAGTTAAATCCTAAAAAATATTGTTCATGAAAACTAATATTTCTTAAATTACAAAATTTTTCGATATGGGTTTTATAAATAATTTTTTTAAATGAATATTTTCTCTCCAAAAATAAATAAATTATCATGAAAAAATTATTATATTCTTATTAGTTATTATTTTTTCTTGATATAGTCATAAATTCCACTGTTTTATTTTAAATTTTATTTTTCACTATCCATATAAAAATCAATTATTTCAAAAAAATCTCAAAAATTAATCCTAATATATTTTTGATGTGATGAATTAAAAAGTTAATTCCATATCTCCAATATATATTATTAAATTTATATATTTATCTTTTCAATGAAAATATAAAATATAAACAAAAAATATTTTTGTTGAAAATGTAGGGTTATTTATATTATTTCATATAAATTTATTATTTAATGAATATTAATATATTAGTTCATATATAATAATAGTATAAAATTTTTCTATTTAATTCATTATGATAAAATATATAACACTTTAAAAAAAAATTATTTGAGAAAGAATAAAACTTTTTAATTTTACAACAAATTAATTATTTATCATCTAAATATAAGAAATTTTTATTGAGTAATGTCTTTTTTTAATAGAGGTTATAATATTTTTTTTAATTTTCTTAATAGTATTCCTAAAATATGATGCATCTCATATTAGATTAATTTTTCATTTAGGGATAGATACTAAAAAAATTATATTTATTTAATTGAAATATATATTTTAAAATCCTATTCCATTACAATCTCCACACTTATATGTGACACTCAGGACCATCACTCCTGGATTTTGTTCCATAAATACAAAATATACATACTTACTTTGATACCAATTATATTTTCATGGACATAAATATTAAATTATGACTTAACATAAAGAAGGTATTACATTACAGACATTCCCATGACCTTTAAATTTAAGAACTTTATTGAATTAGGAAAAATTATAAACTAATAAAATAATTTATTCATCAAGAAATATTTATTTTTTTAAAAAATAAAATATTAAATCAATAATAATTCCTAAAAATCTTCTAAAAATCCCCCACATATTATATTCTTATATTTTTATAATGTGTAATTATTTTCATCATAACATAGGGAAATGGAAAAAAAGAAGGGGTGATCTCAAATAGTCTATAAGGGAAGACATATAACCTAAGAAATCATGGAATAAACATGACATAAATATTATGGAAAGAATAAGTAACCATTATAATGTCATTATAAATTTATACTGAGAGTAAAATATATCCATTTATAGAAATGGAAATAAATATATTACATGGATAATAATAACTGAATTCATAGTAATGGACATCATAATGATGAACAACTTGATTTTTTCATCAAGGACTTGGTCAAGATGACATTATTGATAAAAATTTTGTAGCCAATACATTGTTATTTCCATCAATACCATAGTCAAGATATCTTTCTAAATGTGGATTGAATACACCAAATACCAAAGTATTATTGTCTTATTAGACCAATATATTCATCGAAGGGAAATATAATATAACCCCCACCAATAATTTTCCTTATGTTTATAAAAGGAATAACATGTCATAAACCATTCAGATGAATGAGGTTTATGGTTAAACAATAATTAGTCATCTTTCATGAGTAATAAAAAAAATACATATTATAATAACACATACAAAGAATTTCACTAGTTCCCCAATCAATAAAAGGAATAGAATTCAATGTATGAATCCCTATTTATAAAAATGTATGGATCAATGGTATATAGTTAAGTAAATATTTTCACAAAAAAAAAGATAATTACATCATATAAGTGATCACCCTTCAATAAAAGGAATATAAAACATGGTGATCAAAAATATTATACATTAAAAGAAATGTTATGATTATTAATAATTGATGGAATTTAAAAGGAAGTGATGGATCATATCATTTATACGAATTAAAATTACATAATAAATCTAGAATTAGATTGTGGATTAAATTAATGGAACATATACCTAATGTATTAAATGAAGTTGAGAATTATATTGACATAGATGCAGAAGAATCCTTATAAAATAATGATTCAAATAATATCATAGAAGAAGGGACCAAGAAACAATTTTTTTGATACTATGAGATCATTCCAAAAAATTATAAATATATATTTATTAGATTATAAATAAATTAACATAAATCTCATTAGTGTCAATAATATGGAATATGGAATGGAATATATATGTGAAAATTTAAAATACATTTTTCAAAATAAAATCATTATTGTAAATTAAAAAATTAAATTTCACATTCAGAGTGAGTTCTTAAAATGTGATGTGGAATATTTATGACACATTTACTATTAAAAATAACCTCAAATAATGGATCCTTTAAAATATGACAATTTTTTCAATATAAAATTTAGTCTAATGATAAAAAGTTTTATTAGGAAAGTAACATATTTAATAAATTAAAATATCTTTTTTTGAAAGCTCACATAATAAAATATTTGTTTTCATAAAGAAATAATTTTACAAAAGGGGAATATAAAATACTATATAATAAAATATCAGGATGATAAAACCAAACCATAGAAAAAATATGTTCATGATTAAACAATATAACTCAAGGAAATGAGACTTTAGTTATCAAAATCAAATTTGAGAAACAAAATCCTTGAATTAGAAAATATTAAAAAAATTGTTTTTTATATGGTAGAAATCAAACAAATAAAACAACAAATAAAATAATTAATGGGTACAATGTACCCAATATATATTAAATATTAATAAAATAATCAATAAAAACTTAATGAATATTTAGTTAAATAAAGGTCTTTTAACTGAGGTAACAACCAAGAAAAAATCCATTTGGTAAAAAGGATTTCAGTTAGATTAGTATTTTACACAAATAAAAAATATACATGATAAATATAAATTCATGGGTAGTGAATAAACCATTAAAATAAAAACATGTTACATAACAGAAAAAATTCTCAAAGAATTTATGGTTGATACAAAGAACCCTGGTGTCTTGAGATTTTTTTTAAGAAAAACCCCTTAAAAAATAAGGAATATAATTGAACTGAAAATTAAATGATTGAAAGATAATTCATGATATGATATCTCAAATAGGTATCACATACACCAAATTAATTAAATTAAGTTCATAATACCAAAATAGTATTAAATTGAGGAATTAGATATACAAATCATATCCTCAATCATAATTTATTATACACTTTCACCATATGTCCAGAAAAATTAAATCAATATAAACTATTATATACCCCCAAAAAAGATTCATAACTATTAAAATTTATATTGATAATTTATAATCATTATATAAATATTTATATTAGTTAGTTTTTACCAATTTTGAATATTATGTGTGTGTAATATTTATATATAAGGCCCCAGCCTTAAACCTTACTTAATCTTGAGTTATTACAAGATTACACATTGAGGATCTTTTTGGGTTTAGAGTTTTAAAGAATTAGATCATAAAACTTTCATTACATTCCACATATAAAAAAAGTGGTTAAATAAAGATAGTATTATTCTTTCCCATCAATGGAAACATATTTAAAATAAAACATGGATTCTTTCTTGACACTTCCTTGACACTATCATCATATCATGTACCTTTCCCTTGACCTGTGAAAAACATTTCAAAAAAACTTGGGATGAGCATAAAAAGCTCAGTAAGGGATATAAAAATATGGAAAGGAAACATGGGTACATATATACATAAGAATGAAATCATACTTTACCCATAAAACATAAGCACTTTAACATACCTCATCAAATAATGAATAAATCATAGAAATCATAAGACATAAAGGTAACTTGAGGCATTCATAACATTCTTACGTAGTGAGTAACCCTCTTGGTTACGTTTGGAATACCCATCACAGTATATTCCCTAAATCTCTTTGGAGAAACCTTAATGTTTCACTCCTTCGCGTTACCCAATGCATTGGAGAGCTATATCGGGCTCACCCGCCCTTAGTTTATCACGAAACCACCCGTCTTCATAATAATGCCCAAGAACCTCAACATAATCGTATCACATAAAACATGCATAAAGGAAACATAACATTTCCACCTTTCAATCACAAGATATCAATACAACAAATTTATATGAAAACATTATGAAAACCATTTTCAATACCAAAACAAAAGAAAAGTAAAACATGGTATTTATTTTTCTTTTAAAAAAATGTATGGCTTGTAGAGGAAGCCGAAACTCAAATAATGGTCACAACACCAGAGAAGTCATTGTCGCCGCATACGTACGACAAAAACATTCCCTTTTGTCATTTAGTAAAACGATTCGTATAAAAAATATTCCTTTTGGATAAACGTAAAAGTCAAAGGGGTTTATACACCGTATAAAAAAAGGTTGTGTATAAAACAAAATATGCCTCAATGAAAGGAGATTAAGATGAAGTCCCATACCTCGGGTCCGACTTGACTCGGTCGTTCTTTAATCTCCTGAATAATAAACTTGAGTTAATTTCTACTTGTTTAAGAACCTTTTTCAATTTCATTATTCCTTTTATATCACTTATTTCCCTGTCATGAACACTATGTAATTATTTAAGTTAATAACGGTCATTTTAACGATCATTGGTACTTGAGTCAAAAATAAACCCTTTATAATTACAAGTTGTTCATGTATCCATTATATCCAGAATTATAATCATTATGTATATATCATATATATACAATATATACATGCATTTATAATATTACATAATCATTTAGAGGTAATAAATGAAATGCACCGTTCGTGGAGACAGTAAGCCGTATGTACGCATGAACACTACTTTCATTTCTATTTCGTATTTTATAGAATGGAATCATAATGATATAAAGGTATATTATAATTACAGTATAATATCATATATAATATCATAGTTCCATCCTTTATACGTCCCACATATGGTATTTAACGAATCAAATCACTTTGAGGGGGCGATAGTCCGCACTTCCTTAAATTAAGATATCGCGTTTACCCATAATGGAAACCATAAAGGTATGCAAAAAATGAAAAATACAGAAGCTTAAGGAAAACATAAACATATTATATATCATATATAAATATAGTAACATCTTAATGGCCACCTTTGAAGGTGTTAAAAGAATGTTGAACAATCATCGTTTCGGGAGGCATAAATTCACCATCCACGGAAACAGTATGTACTTTAACCATTAGATGTAGGTGTGTGTAAGTGTAGCTCTAATACTTCTTATAAAAACATCCTAGTATATTTAGTATACTGTATTTGTTACAAAAGAAAAGAATAAAAAGAGTTTAGGGGGTTGGAGAAGCAAAATCAAACAAAAGGACTCAAAAGAAGACATTACCTTAAAATCGGGTAACTCTCTTAGATTTGAGCTCAAAGGCTTCCTTGGGAAGACTTCTGCCCAAAGTGAGGATTCAAGGAGTAATAGAGGGATGTGGAGAGCCAAAATAGGAAGGGTTTGGCCGATCCAAAGGCTTTGGGAGTGTGGGTAAGGAGGTAGCGGTGGGGGCCTTTTATAAGGGGAGAGGAGGGGCACTCTTGGAAGGTAAAGAAAAGTCACTTTATTTTAAAATGGTATTCGGATTTAAGAGGTCCCACATTGATGTGTTTTGAGGATAAGGTGATAAGGGTTCTAAATCCACCCATCCAATAGGTTTTGCCCATGTGTAGGCCTTATATTTTACATTATCATTCCATTTTATTTAAATCGTTAAATAATGAGGTCATCGCTGCATCATCATGATGTCATAAATAATTTAATTTATTTAAAGTCTAAAACTTATAAAAAAATACTATGATGTAGGAAATCTTTTTATCTTTCCAATGAGTATTTATAATCAAAAATCGGATCTTTATAACCCCATGTAAAAATTGTTTTAGTAAAACATCTCATGTTTGTGTCATTTTTACTTTTACATTAAATAAAAAGTTATTTATGTCATTTCCCAACCAAAATGGCTCCATGGGGTCCCCAAGTTGACCCATGGATTTTCTTGGTCGGCCATGACACATACAATGAGGGTAGGACATGTTTCAAGCTCATCTCATTTTATTAAATCATTATTTTTACCTTAAACTACACTAATTACCTCTAATCGCGATTAAGAACTTAAGAGTTACTATTCAAAAAAAAATTATTTTAATCTCATTGAACCACATTTTACTTCTTAATGACATCCATGTATGTAGGATTTTTGAAATTCAAAACACAGAAGTGGTAAAATTTCATTTAAACGAAAAATCAGTTTTTATAAGTACCACTTAGTGGTTTCACTATTCATCAAAAATTGAAGTTTTTCAGAAAAATACCCAAAATTCACCCTAAGCTATATTTGATATTCCAAATTCAAAAATGAAGTCTATTTTACAAAATTCAAAACATATAAGTCACATTAATTAATTTAATAATTAATTCCCGCTGTCATGACAAATAGCGTGTTTTTATGAAACAATAAGTATCAAAAGATTGACACCAGTTTAAGTCCAATTTCAAAGTGAAATTGATTCCAATGACCACCATTGGATTAAATGGTAAAAATATATTCTGATTTAACTTCAAAACAAATTCAAAAGATAATCTAATCATATAAATAAATTAGATTAAAAAGCATTTTTGATGTAAAATGCAGTATTTTTCACTATTCATTAAAAAATGAACATTGTCTGAAAAATACCAAAAATTCACACAAAGTAAATTTTGATGTCCCAATAATAAAGAATAAGTTTATTTTGACAAACATAGATTATAAAATTGTCAAAAGATATATTTAAAAATGGTTTGCCATCAAAAGGCAGTAAAACAATCTTTTAAAAATATTAGTGTATTCCATGCTTAAGATTGGATTTATTTTCATTTTAAGCCTCTAAAACACTATCTAATTCATTAATAGAGATAGATAAAAATATCTATTACTCATTACTTACTTGGGATGTTACATCCTTCCCCCTTTTGAAAATTGCATCCTCGCAATTTATTTACTTATCGAATAAATGGGGGTACTTATCCCTCATTGCATTTTCAAATTCCCATGTTGCCTCTTCCATCATGTGGTTTTTCCACAAAACCTTTACCTGATTAATCACCTTATTCCGTAACACTTGCTCCCTATGGTCAAGAATCTGGACTGGTTGTTCCTCATAAGATAGGTTCTCTTCCAGCTGAACTACCTCTGGACTCAAAACATGAGATGGATCTGGCATATACTTTCTCAACATCGAAATGTGAAAAACATTGTGTACCTAAGATAAAATTGGAGGTAAAGCCACCTGGTATGCAACTGATCCAACTCTCTCCAGAATTTCATATGGTCCAATAAACCATGGACTCATCTTTCCTTTCTTACCAAATCTCATCACACTTTTCCAAGGAGAAACCTTGAGAAAAACATGATCACCTACCTCGAAAGATAGATCCTTCCTCCGGTTATCCGAATAACTCTTCTGCCTGCTCTGAGCTGTTCTCATGTGTTTTTGAATCATCTAAACACGTTCTTCCATCTCTACTACCAATTCTGGTCCCATCAACTTCCTTTCACCCACTTCATCCCAGAAAGCTGGAGTTCGACACCGCTTCCCATATAACGCCTCAAATGGTTCCATCTGTATACTGGAATGAAAACTGTTATTATATAAAAATTCAACCAAAGAAAGATGTTGGTCCCAACTTCCCTGATAATCCATCGAACAAGCTCATAGCATATCTTCCAATGTCTGAATTGTTCATTCTGACTGCCCATCTGATTGAGGATGAAAAGCTGTACTAAAATTTAATTCAGTACCCAACGACTTCTGAAGGCCTTTCCAAAAGTTAAAAGTGTACCTGGGATCATGATCAGATACAATGGAGAGGGGAACTCCATGTAACCTTACTATCTCTTTAAGATACAAACGAGAAAGTTGATCTAGGGAAAAAGTATCTCGTATAGAAAGGAAATGAGCAGATTTAGTCAAGCGATCAACAATAATCCAGATTGCATTATTACCTCGAGATTTCTTTGATAATCCCACAAAAAAGTCCATGAATATATTCTCCCATTTCCACTCTGGCACTGGTAAAGGCTGAAGCATCCCTTTCGGTAACTATCGCTCTGCTTTAACCTGTTGACATGTCAAACACTTCACAGTAAAATCAGCAATATCTATTTTCATTCCATCCCACCAGTAATACTCCCATAGATCTCTGTACATCTTAGTACTGCCAGGATGAACTGAAAAAGAAGAACTATGAGCTTCACATAACAACTCTCTCTTCAACTGTGAATCAAAAGGCACACACAATCTCTTCCCAAATCTCAAAACACAATAATTATCAATGTTGAATTCGGGCAACTTACCTTTCTGAACCAGCTCTACCTTTTTCTGCAACTCACTATCTTGCTTCTGTGCTTTCTTGATTCTATCTGATAGAGATGATCTCACTGATACCTGAAACAAAACAGAAGAACTTCCTGCACTAACAACTTCTATGACAAAGTTCATCAAATCCTTAACCAAAGGATCACGTTCCAAACACAACATTGCTAATGAAGCATTACTTTTTCCACTCAAAGCATCAGCCACTTTATTTTCTTTTCCCAGATGGTAATGAATTGTACAATCATAATCCTTGATTAATTACAGCCATCTCCTTTATCTCATGTTTAACTCTTTCTGAGTGAATATATACTTTAAACTTTTGTGATCAGTATATATTTCACACTTTACTCCATACAAATGATGCCTCCAAATTTTTAAAGCGAAAATAACAGTAGCTAATTCCAAACCATGTGTAGGGTAATTTACCTCATGAGTTTTCAACTGTCGTGAAGCATAATCAATTACCTAATCATTATGCATTAGGATGCAACCAAGTCCTTTCAATGAAGCATCACTGTATATAAAAAACTCAGCATTCCTGGAAGGTAGTGCCAAAACTGGAGCATTCACCAATCTTCTTTTCAATTCCTGAAAACAATCATCACATTCTTTTGTCCAGATAAACTTAACACCCTTCTGAGTTAGCTTAGTCATTGGACTAGATAACCGTGAAAAATTTCTAACAAACCTTCGGTAATAACCCGCCAAACCAAGGAAGCTACGAATCTCAGTTACATTTGTGGGTCTTGGCCATTCTTCAACAACCTTTGTTTTTGCAGGATCAATAGTTATCCCATCTTTAGAAACAATATGACCAAGGAAAGAAATTTGTTGCAACCAAAACTCACACTTGCTGAATTTTCCATACAGTTTTTTTTCTTTTAAGGTTTGCAAGATAACCCTTAAATGTCTTTCATGCTCCTCTTTACTTTTAGAAAACACCAAAATATCATCAATGAAAACCACCAAAAACTTATCCAAGAACTTATGGAAAATTCTATTCATTATGTCCATGAATACAACAGGTGCATTGGTTAGCCCAAAAGGCATTACTACAAATTCATAATGGCCATATCTTGTACGGAACGCGGTCTTCGGAACATCTGCTTCCTTTACCTTCAGCTGATGGTACCCCGATCTCAAGTCAATATTTGAAAAATACTAAGCTCCCTGGAGCTGATCAAACAAATCATCGATATGAGGCAAAGGATATTTGTTCTTAACAGTGATGTTATTCAAGGCTCTATAATCAATGAAAAGTCTCATTGAACCATCTTTCTTTTTAACAAATAAAACAGGAGCACCCCAAGGTGATGTGCTAGGTCGAATGAAACCTTTCTCTAATAAATTTTGCAATTGCTCCTTCAACTCTAAAAGTTCAATTTGAGCCATTCGATAAGGGGGTTTTGAAATTGGATTAGCATCAGGAACTAAGTCAACAGTAAACTCAACTTCCCAATCTGGTATTATTCCAGGAAACTCATCAGGAAAAACATCAGGATACTCATTTACCACTGGCACATCATTAATCTGAACGGTTCCTTTATTTTCAACGATGTGTGCAAGGTAATATTCATTTCCATCTTTTACAAGTTTCTTGGCCTCTTGATAAGTTATCAACAGTAAGGGTTCATTCTTGTACACAAACTGAAAGTATTTCTGAAAAGAAACTTCTTTAGCTCTACAGTCAATCTTAGCATGGTAAATAGAGAGCCAATCCATACCCAGGATAACATCAAACTATACTAGAGGTAGAACAATAAGGTTTGCAAGTAGGTTCTTTCCACAGATAAGGATAGGAAGATTCTTAAAAATTCTTTTTGCCTCAACATTTCCCCTAGGTGTTTTTACCAAAAGTTCAGGAGTCATTTCTTGAGATGGTATTCCCATTTTACTAGAAAAGGTTTCAGAGATGAAAGAATGTGTAGACCCCGAATCAAACAACACACTGGCATAATCTGAAAAAACAAACAAAGTACCTGATATAACTTCATTTGATGGCCCGACATCTGCTGAAGTAGTTGCAAAGGATTTCACCACCCCTTTCTGCTTGTAGTCTAACTGCTTCCCATCACCCAAGCTCTTTGTCGGACACTCGTTTGCATAGTGACCCATCTCATTGCACTTATAACATTTCACTAACTGTAAATCAAATTTGGTCTTACCATCACCCTGATCTTTTCCAGTGCAATCACGAGCCTTATGTCCCATCTTACCACATCGGTAGCAATTTCCAGAATTCAGAAGACATTCCCCAACATGCCTTTTCCCACATTTATCACAAAATGGAAACTTAGATTTCTTACCGTCAGAATTTTTTGAAGAATTCTTACCTTTCTCCTGCTACCTCGGTCTCTTCTTCTGTTGGTTTTTATAGAACACTTGATCATCGACAAAATCCATTTCCACCTTCTCAGCACATCGAACAAGATTTTCATAACTTTTAAACTCACGAGAAGCTAATTCCTTTCGATATTTTGGATTTAATCCTGAGTAAAAAAAATTGATTTTACTATCAAGGTCTCGGATAAAATTTGGAGCATACCTTGCCAATCGAGTGAACCTTTCTTCATAGGCAGCCACTGAGTCTTCCTCTTGCCTCAATTCCAAGAATTGATTTTCCATCCTAAGTCAAACAACCTTAGGAAAATACTTCTCAAGAAACATACCTTTGAATTTATCCCAGTCGAGAGCATCAATATCATCAGCGTCCCTGATATTTTTATCCATCGACCACCACTGATCTGCTTTACCCTACAAACGATAAATAGAAAGACTAACCTTTTGATTGTCTGAACACCCCATGACATCAAAAATCTTCTCCAGTGCTTTAATCCACCCTACAGCTAGCACAGGGTCAGATGATCCTCTGAATGATGGGGGATGTTGCCTCATGAAATGTTCCACCACTGACATGTTCCTCTGCGGTTGATCTGGCTAATCTCGTGTATGGATACCACCGCCATTTATCGCTTGAGTCAACTGCACCATTACTGCAACAAACTATTCAGTTCCAATTCTGACCATCTCAGGATGCTGATTCGGAAGGTTATTTCCTTCTGCATTCCTTCCTAGCACTGCTTCCCTGTTTCCTCTGCGGAAAACCATTCTGAACAAACATGTCTTAGATGAAGCAACATGGTAATCTTAAAATACTATATCACTTCAATTTGACAAAAAAAAATATATTTGGATAATCATTTAATAGAATTATAACTCCTAAAGTTATCTAAACCGACCTCTGATACCAACTATAAGGCCCCAGCCTTAAACCTTACTTAATCTTGAGTTATTAAAAGATTACACATTGAGGATCTTTTCGGGTTTAGAGTTTTAGAGAATTAGATCATAAAACTTGCATTACATTCCACATATAAACAAAGTGGTTACATAAAGATAGTATTCTTCTTTCCCATCAATGGAAACATATTTAAAATAAAACAGGGATTCTTTCTTGACACTTCCTTGACACTATCATCATATCATGTACCTTTCCCTTGACCTGTGAAAAACATTTCAAAAAAACTTGGGATGAGCATAAAAAGATCAGTAAGGGATATAAAAATATAGAAAGGAAACATGGGTACATATATACATAAAAATGAAATCATACTTTACCCATAAAACATAAGAACTTTAACATACCTCATAAAATCATGAATAAATCATAGAAATCATAAGACATAAAGGTAAGTTGAGGCATTCATAACATTCTTACGTAGTGAGTAACCCTCTTGGTTACGTTTGGAATACCCATCACAGTATATTTCCTAAATCTCTTTGGAGAAACCTTAATGTTTCACTCCTTTGCATTACCCAATGCATTGGAGAGCTATATCAGGCTCACCCACCCTTAGTTTATCACGGAACCACCCGTCTTCATAATAATGCCCAAGAACCTCAACATAATCGTATCACATAAAACATGCATAAAGGAAACATAACATTTCCACCTTTCAATCAAAAGATATCAATACAACACATTTATATAAAAACATTATGAAAACCATTTTCAATACCAAAACAAAATAAAATTAAAACATGGTATTTATTTTTCTTTTAAAAAAAGGTATGGCTTGTAGAGGAAGCCGAAACTCAAATAATGGTCACGACGGCGGAGAAGTCGTTGTCGCCGCATACGTATGACAAAAACATTCCATTTTGTCCTTTAGTAAAACTCTTTGTGTAAAAAAGATTCCTTTTGGATAAACGTAAAAGTCAAAGGGGTTTATACACCATATAAAAGAAGGTTGTGTATAAAACAAAATATGCCTCAATGAAAGGAGATTGAGATGAAGTCCCATACCTCGGGTCCGACTTGACTCGGTCGTTCTTTAATCTCCTGAATAATAAACTTGAGTTAATTTCTACTTGTTTAAGAACCTTTTTCAATTTCATTATTCCTTTTATATCACTTATTTCCATGTCATGAACACTATGTAATTATTTAAGTTAATAACGGTCGTTTTAACGATCATTGGTACTTGAGTCAAAAATAAACCCTTTATAATTACAAGTTGTTCATGTATCCATTATATCCAGAATTATAATCATCATGTATATATCATATATATCCAGTATATACATGCATTTATAATATTACATAATCATTTGGAGGTAAGAAATGAAATGCACCGTTCGTGGAGACGGTAAGCCGTACGTACGCATGAATGCTACTTTCATTTCTATTTCATATTTTATAGAATGGAATCATAATGATATAAAGGTATATTATAATTACAGTATAATATCATATATAATATCATAGTTCCATCCTTTATATGTCCCACATATGGTATTTAACGAATCAAATCACTTTGAGGGGGCGATAGTCCGCACTTCCTTAAATGAAGATATCATGTTTACCCATAATGGAAACCATAAAGGTATGCCCAAAATGAAAAATACAGAAGCTTAAGGAAAACATAAAAATATTATATATCATATATAAATATAGTGACATCTTAATGTACACCTTTGAAGGTGTTAAAAGAATGTTGAACAATCATCGTTTCGGGAGGCATAAATTCACCATCCACAGAAACAATATGTCCTTTAACCATTAGATGTAGGTGTGTGTAAGTGTAGCTCGAATCCTTATTGTAAAAACATCCTAGTATATTTAGGATACTGGATTTGTTACAAAAGAAAAGAATAAAAAGAGTTTAGGGGGTTGGAGAAGCAAAATCAAACAAAAGGACTCAAAAGAAGACATTACCTTAAAATCGGGTAACTCTCTTAGATTTGAGCTCAAAGGCTTCCTTGGGAAGACTTATGCCCAAATTGAGGCTTGAAGGAGTAAGAGAGGGATTTGGAGAGACAAAATGGGTAGGGGTTGGCCGAGCCAAAGGCTTTGGGAGTGTGGGTAAGGAGATAGAGGTGGGGGCCTTTTATAAGAAGAGAGGAGGGACACTCCTGGAAGGTAAAGAAAAGTCACTTTATTTTAAAATGGTATTCGGATTTAAGAGGTCCCACATTGATGTGTTTCTAGGATAAGGTGATAAGGGTTCGAAATTCACCCATCCAATAGGTTTTGTCCATGTGTAGGTCTTAGATTTTACATTATCATTCCATTTTATTTAAATCGTTAAATAATGAGGTCATCGCTGCATCATCATGATGTCATAAATAATTTAATTTATTTAAAGTCTAAAAATTATAAAAAAAATACTATGATGTAGGAAATATTTTTATATTTCCAATTAGTATTTATAATCAAAAATCTGATCTTTATATCCCCATTTAAAAATTGTTTTAGTAAAACATCTCATGTTTGTGTCATTTTTAATTTTACATTAAATAAAAATTTATTTATGTCATTTCCCAACCAAAGTGGCTCCATGGGGTCCCCAAGTTGACCCATGGATTGTTTTGGTCGGCCATGACACATAAAATGAGGGTAGGACATGTGTCAAGCTCATCTCATTTTATTAAAGCATTATTTTTACCTTAAACTACACTAATTACCTCTAATCATGATTAAGAACTTAAGAGTTACTATTCACCAAAAAATTATTTTAATCTCATTGAACCACATTTTACTTCTTAATTACAACCATGTATGTAATATTTTTGAAATTCAAAACACATAAGTGGTAAAATTTCATTTAAACGAAAAATCAGTTTTTATAAGTTTTACTTAGTGGTTTCACTATTCATCAAAAATTGAAGTTTTTCAGAAAAATACCAAAAATTCACCCTAAGATATATTTGATATTACGAATTCAAAAATGAAGTATATTTTAAAAAATTCAAAACATATAAGTCACATTAATTAATTTAATAATTAATTCCCGCTGTCATGACAAATAGCATGTTTTTATGAAACAATAAGTATCAAAAGATTGACACCAGTTTAAGTCCAATTTCAAAGTGAAATTGATTCCAATGACCACCATTGAATTAAATGGTAAAAATATATTCTAATTTCACTTCAAAACCAATTCAAAAGATAATCTAATCATATAAATAAATTAGATTAAAAGACAGTTTTGATGTAAAATGCAGTATTTTTTACTATTCATTAAAAAATGAACATTGTCTGAAAAATACCAAAAATTAACACAAAGTAAATTTTGATGTCCCAATCATAAATAATAAGTTTATTTTGACAAAAATAGCTTATAAAATTGTCAAAATATAGATTTAAAATGGTTTTCCATCAAAAGGTAGTAAAACAATCTTTTAAAAATATTAGTGTATTCCATGCTTAAGATTGGATTTATTTTCATTTTAAGCCTCTAAAACACTATCTAAATCATTAATAGGCATAGATAAAAATATCTATTACTCATTACTTACTTGGGATGTTACATTATCACTTTGAACTATTTTCATAAAAGATGTGTTAGTATCTATTTTATATAAAAATTAAATCACAAATATATTATATAAGGTAATATTATAGATATTATTTTATAGTTTATAAATCTATAATTTCATTTCATAATAGTTTTGATTACGATTCATAAAGATGAAATCAACAATGATCACGTTCTAGTGATTCTGAACGAGTGAAAGGTGTTTGTTTATTTAATGAATTAAATAATCACATTTACATTATGGAATAAAAGACATTATTCAATTAAATAAATAAATAAATATATATATCTAAATATAAAATTAATTAATTTACTATAGTCATCCATGATTCATATTTATAGCATTGTTTAAGTAGCCTGTTAAACAGGCCCACACATGAACATACCATGATTACTACATAATTATATTGTAGATTTATTTTAATATATTTATAATTGAAGAATAATATTAATATTTAATGTTTATAGTGTTTTATATAATAATATGAAATAATTATATGAATAATAAAACCTATGAAATGTTATTTTATAGTATGATGGAATCATTTTTTCCACATAGAATGATCTTTTGGACTGTTGAATTTACCACTACTATTTATTTCTTATATTATATATAGGCTGGACAATTTATTATTATATAACCTCAATAATTTTATAAAACTAAACATTATCCATTGAAATAATTCTCATGAACATTCATATAAGGTGGTGATGAAAAAAATGACCATTCTATGGAGGTGGTAGTCCACATATACACATTGGCGATGATTTCCATTTCCATAGAAAATGGAAAATGATTCATATGGATAATCAATTTATAATATAATATATTTCATAAATATCATACTTATATATAATATTCCCCATTAGGACCATCCTTATAATGCGGAGATGTAAAATGAAACATGTTGCATCTTGGAGGAGGTAGTATGCACAACACATGAATGAGAGTTTCATTTATCTTAATACAAAATGGAAAGTTAGTTAATTATTTAACCATAAATAAAATGAAAAAATTATATAAATATAATAATTTTATCATTTTATTATTTTTCAAGGAAATTGGAGGATGAATAAGTCCATATAATGAAATTGAAATGAGAAAAAAGAAGTTAAAATCTGTACTTCACTTCGTGGATTATCTCCTCTGAAAAGGGGGATAATCCTTTTAGGTATTGTATTTTGAGAAGCCAAATACCTATTTAATTTTTATATTAATGTTTAGGACATGACTGGGTAAATTTTGGGGAGATCTAAGTGGTTTTTTTTTGTAATGGGATGTTAGGAGATGAGTACCCCTTTTATAAGTGAAAATGGATGTCATTTATATAAATTCCCAAATCATATTAATAATGAGAAGTTATTATCATGGAATTTAGATTATAAATTGGAGAAATAATTGATAGGGAAAAGGATAAGGTAAATAAATTTCTCTAATATCTATTTTCAAACATGTTTTAAAATTTATTTTGGTCTTTCCCTCTTGGTTATGTAATTTTTACACCTTTTGATTTTTATGCAGATAATTAGTTTCAACCAATGTGATTTATCCAATATTATTGAAACTAAATTCATCCTTGATACATAATTTAGATATAATTATTAAATTTTAAAACCCATTTAATATAATCCAATTTCTAAAAGAGATAAAAATTAATTTTTAAAGTCTAAATGATTAATTGATTAAAAACAAATTTAATAGAAAAATGTAACTCATGTTCTAAAGTTTTAATTATAGGCTTGAAATCAATTTTATATATTTTTAAATTTATAATAATAATTATTAAATATTTTTTTTCTAAATAATAAATATTTTTATATCTTATTTATAAACTAATAATTTCATAAAAGGTATAGTATTTGTGAAAATGGTTAATTTCACGATTCCCCATAAAATCGATCATTCTAGGAAAATATAAAATATTTTCATAAGAAAATATTTAAATTATAAATAAAAATGCATTTTTTATTAAATTTAATATTATAAAATATATAAATTTATATTTCACATAAAATTATAAATTTTAGAGAAAAACTATTTTTATTGGTAAATAACTTCTTAAAATACTAGTAATTCTTTTTTTAATTTATATAAAAAACAAATAAATATAGAATTAATCAATCAATATTTTATTTTATTAACATAATAATTTAACAATATTATAATTATATTTCATTAATGAAATATATACTATATAAAAATATATTTTATGAACCAACATAATGAATTAAGAAAATTTGTATAAAATAAACTTTATAAATATAAATATGTAAATAAATTTCATTATTAAGTTAGTCCAATTCATATCTATGAAGTCAATAGCTAGTATTCCCATCCATATTTAATATTTATAATATACATATATATATATATATAATGAGGATTCATTGTAGTTTGGTTCTATGTGTGGATCAAGATTTCGAGAGCATTGTTTATTTAAAGAAAATTTACATTGAAATAACAATATGTCACATTATACCCATATATAAATAAATTACATACTCCCAACTTTAATTAATAGTAATTAATGGAATTATGTGAGGTTATTCTTAACATATTCATCATTTGGGGTATAACCTCTAATATGATATATACCATAAACACTTAAGCAATATCAATGTACTTATCTTTCTTCAAAAAATATTATAAATTCATATAATCATATAACCAAATATGTTTATACCCTAATTATATATTCTTAATAAAATATTTTTTCAAAAACCATTGGAATCCTCATGAAATTGAACCATTGAAAAAACATATATCCTTTTAAAAATTAACACTATCCTTGACCTTGAATGTTTTTTAAATCACACACCAGCCATTATATAATAAAATTCAAAAAATGTGACAAAATTCCAATAAATTTCATGAATCAATTATAAAACCAAAGGTTACCAATATTTTATAACTTAATTTTTCAAAATAACTATAGCCATTATTATTTCAACATCATGCATATATTAAACATTAGAGTTATCTATCTATTAGTAATTTATTCTCCAATAGTTTTCCCAAAATATAATGTTTTCATAAAATAACATTTCAAGGTTACTGATACCATTTAATATATGTTTCCAATAACTTAAATTAGAAATTGGATAAAATTAATTATATTATTCACATAATTATCTTAACTTTTAGAACGTACAAGTATATCATCAATAAATATCACTTACAAGTGAAAATAACTAAAAGAATCATAAATTAATTTCTATTAAATTATCATCCTCAATACCATAGGTATGACTAGGATACTTTCATTTTCTATTATAATCGGAATATAATGTGATTTTAAACCATTTATATGTTCTTATGTATTTAGTTATAAGACATATTTGTTTCAAGATACATTCTTTTCTCGACATTGTCTTTTTGATCCCATTTCTACTGAACATTTAAATAAAAATTAATATCATAATATATAGAATATGAAGATGAAAACATTAATATGAATATTTCTTGATCAATGAAAAATTAATTTATTAACATATTATACCTTCAGTTCAACACATGGCTATCTTTTTTCATTCCTTGGTTCTCTATGGTAATTTATCTATTTTTTTCTATAACCAAATTTTTTAAAATAAAAATGAAATTTGTTATAATTTTTTGAAAGGAGAATGTGATTTAAAAAAGAATATCCATTGAGAGTGTCGTACTAATTATGTAGCTAGTAATTTTTTTCATGCACCAGGTGACTGTCGATCTAATACCCAAATCTGAAAATTTGTGTTTATTATCCCTAGGCAAAACTATTCCATAGGCTACATCTACTAATAATGTCTCTATATGTATGGAATTCAATAATAATAATACAATATCTACTTTAAAAAAATTATAGGACGTGATACTATATATATAATTCTCTTTAGGACTAATCCCTATAGTTTCCACTAAAATTTTCTTATCATAATACTCAAATAAAATATAATTTTTTTACATTAACATTACATCATATAATCTCATAAATGGTTATATATATCTTTGTAACTCTGAAAGACCATAACTTTTCAACCATTAAATTATCCTCAACTAACATCCTAAACTATAAATTTATCCAAATACTAATATGATACCAATTACCAGGATGTTTCAGGTACTGAGTGAACTCGGTCCCAAATATTTATTAATAAAAATAAAATTTAGACACAAATCAGAGAACAAGCAACACAAAAGCACCACCAAGTCATGAACATGATAGGAAACCACCCAAAATCACTGAACCAAAGACTCACATAAAACCAACAACAAAGCCCATAATGAAACCCACAACAAACCCATAACAAACATCCCATACTAACGGCCCAAGGCCCTACCGACATATAACCCACTCCATACACAACCCAACACCGTAAGTCAACACCTCCAAATAAAAAATCCCTGTATTCTAAGGCCAACTAATACTCAAATTCGATTCCATAAACACATACTTAACATAGTAGTTATAATACCCACTATTTTTTACTCTGACATAAATACCCCATAATTAAATTAATTAATTAAAATATTTTATTAAATATATTCCCAATGTTTGTTAGGTTTATATATTTATAACATTAGGAAAAATACTAAATAATAAATTCCCTTTCATTATAGATTAAGGGAGATTTTTTCCAAAAAGAAATAGGTAACCATTATTAAGTGTTGAATATCTCCCACAAATCTACCACACATCCTATTATTATATAAATATCATGGCTTATAATTTTCTTTAGAACCACAAGAAATGGAATCATATGAATAGGTTAGATGAAAAAATTGGCAGGGGAAAACATATAACTAAGGAAATCATGGAAAAATCATGGAAGAAATATTATGGCTAGAGTAATTAATCATCATAATTCCATAATCAACTAAAATTAATTGAATAATATATCTATGGATAGTAATGAAAATAAATAGATCACTTGGATAACATTAAATGAATTCATGGAGATGGAGTACATGATGTCATACATATTGATCTTATCATAAAATCCATAGAGAAGACATCATTATAATCATCATGTTCATAGAAAATAAATCCTTCATATAATCAATACCACAAAAAATATATCCTTCTGAATATGTTATGCATGAAACAAAAACTCAAAAATATTTCTCTCTTGAGACCATACAATGTACCGAGGGGATATATAATGTCAAGACCCACATTTCATGTGTTTAACTCCACTAAATTAATTATATGAGTTAATGAGTAATCATTACATAATTAACTTTTACAATGATCATTTTTATTTACATAAAAACATATGAAATGCCAATAAATTTTCCATTGTCAGTAAATGGATAAAATGGTTATTTCCCATCCAGAGAAAGAAGGTTGATATTTAAGAAATACATCTTCAAAATGCCTGAGTAATCTATAAAAATCAATAATAGAAAAATTAATATATGAATTTTGAATAGTTCCCTAATAAGAAAATAGAATATATTTATGGGCATGAATTCCTCAAGCTTAAACCTTATGGATTAATGATATATAATAAAGACTATAATTTTAATAATTAATTGATATATGGAATCAAGGTCAACACGCTTCAATCAATGGAATAGAAACCCAGTATTCAGAAAGAAAAGGCCTTGGAAGAAAATTTATTCTCATTATTTTTGGATGGTTAGGAAATATGATGTTAGTGATGGTCCATATTTAAAATAGAAAATAACATCACATAACTCATCCAGAAAAATAATTTGGAAGGTTATAACAGAACATATACCAACTATAACAATGGAAACTCAGAATGATGTTAAAAAATATGAAAAAATAATTTAAAAATAAATCATTAAACTATGTCACATAATAAGGGATGCATATTTTTTTAATATCAATATTTATATAGTATCCTAAGATTTTAAATGAGAAATATGATTAAAGTGTATATAACTTTCAATATTATGCTTAAAAGAACCATAAAATATTAATATCTAAATGTCATAGTTATGACCTAGCTGTTAAATTGGTGGGTGTGAATAGTATTGAACACATTATGAATTATATATAATTGTCTTAATAAATAAAAATTTATTTATTAGTTCTTAAGAAATGATCATTTAATTTTTTATTAAATACATTTTATTCTTAAAAAATAAGTTTTCTATAAAATGATTTATATTGATTTTTCCTAGAGAATATTAAAATTACATTTCCAAACTTTTAGAAAATTTATTTTATAAATAAAATATTAACTTTGAATTTATAATTTCATAAATATTTTATATTTAATTTTTAATAAATTTCTGAAAGTTAGTTTTTTAAGGAATAGTGAAAATACTAATTTTTAATGAAACATCACTTTTATTTTCAAGTACATAAAATGTCACATTAAATTTTGGATTATTTTAGAATTTTAATTTTCTATTTTTTATTAAATATATTCCAATATATTTTATTTGAATCAACCTTATACTTGAATTTAGTATAAGATTATTTTTATACATAATAAATGTAATTTTAGGAAAATCTATTTTCGTCGTGTTTTACCTATTCAATATTAAATTAAATTCACCACTTATATGAATTAAATTTTATTAAATGGATTATGTATTTTCAATATGAATAATTAATATTATGTTATATTTTTAATATAATTTTTACCAATATTTATAGTAACCATAGTAAATTGTTTTACTATGTTAAAGGTAATATTGGTTAATTGGGGTTGAAATATATGTGATAAGTCTTATAATTCATTTAAAAATTTTCTTTAATTTAATTGGATAAGACTATTCCATCCATAATCAACTGAACTTTAACAATATTACCTTTTGTTTCCTTTTACCATTGAATTTGACCATTAATATATTTTATGAAAAGTATAATGTTAAAGATGTCACTCTCTAGAGTTTTTTATTTTTCATATTTTTTGAAATGAATAAAAACAAATTATATTCATTTTATAAATAGTTATTTAAAAAATAATATTTTATTATATAAATTAATGTTTAATTTTATTTTATGAAACAATTACCTTAAATTCTTATGAAATATCGAACTAGTGCATGGGGAAAAAGAAGAAAAATCAAGTAAATGATTTAAAATTTTAAATATTAATATTTTTTGGGTGAGTTCTAGTGTCCCAAAAACTGTATAGGTCACAAAAAATAAATTAGTTATGTGTGAATGATTTATAATCTAATTCCAATATTATCTTGATGAATTAAAATTCTAATTGAATGAATATGGGTAAATTGACATTAATGATATTTCATGTTAAATAATACATTACAAAAATATTTAAAAATTATTAATATATTGATAGAGGATAACAAGGAAGAAAAATAATCAAAAATCCCATTCCTTTCCATTTATGATCCAATTGTTACCTTTTATATAAAATTATACCCCTTAAATATTGAAAAATTCATTACCACAGTTAATGATAAAATTGGTCGACCTAGAGGTCAAACCAAAAGATAAGGTCTATAATTATAAAAAACCAACCCAGCTCAAATAAACTTTCCACTTGAGCCAGATGTCACATGGGGAGGACCAATAAAGAAAATGGATATAAGTCTTGAATATAACAAAAACAAGATAGACTAAAAGATTACAAAAATGAATATCGAGATACAAACAGAACCTTATGACCCAAGAAAAATAGGAAAAAACATAATAATATGAAAATACAAGACCAATAAGTATCCATATGACCGATCGTCACATCCAAACCATCCCTAAATGAAGGCAAAAAATGATGATAGAACTTGTAATTCTACATGATTCCCTTATAATTCCTATAATACCATAAAATAAGGTCTAAAAGTACCCAAATCAAGAAGTAGGGTATGAGAAAAAATCCCTACAGGACACCATCAAGGAATAAATAGAAGTTATAATATCAAGAATTCAAAAAATCTATCTTTAAAACAAAATAATTTAAAAAAAATTATTAAATAAAACCAGTTTTAAACATTTCATTTATATCCAATAAACTCATACCATATCAACCAATTTTTGAAAAAATATTTCTATAAAATAGACCATCATGTGATGAACTAGTTATTCAAAGAAAATCACACCATTTAGACCCTATACTACAAGAATACATACTAGAACAATTGATATTGAGTCCTTATATAGTCTATCAATATCACAAATGTAACCCCTAGTGGTTATACACACACTAGGGTCACCTATTTTTATTTCTCGATACAACCAAGGTTCCCAATGTGCTAAGTTTGTTCAAAGCTATTTCCAAAACCATGTTTACATTTATTTAAAACACTTTTCACTAATAAAAATAAATTCCAATGAAAAATCCAAATTTATTAAAAATAAAGTATATAAAATCAATAATTATTAATAGTTTTATATATCCACCAACATTAAGAAAGATGGAATCATATGTTACATTAACAATGAAGATAAAAAAACCACAGATCATCCATCTAAAGATAATAACTAAAAGAAACTATAAATAATTAATAGATTTTTTTTATCATGATTAAGGAAAAAAACCATAGACAACACCACCACCATAGTAAATGTAATGGAAGAAATAGAAAGACCTCTTTCTAGGGATATATGGCAAACCTATCATAGGAATCAAACACCAACTAAGGTTATCCTAAAGGTGGAAAATCACCCAAAAATTTCCACATTAAATTTAGAGTTTGAGAGTAAATCATATATACTAAATTGAAATAATATTTAGCTATTAACCACATTTAAAACCACTGAACTCAAGGAAAATACATTATGAATCACTTTGGAAGTGTAAAATCCCACAAATTAATGATACGCCGAAAACTGAGTTTCCTCTAATTAAATTAAATCATGGTTGAAATTTTAATGTTGTTTAATGATTTCATAGCCTCTAAAAATTTTAGACCCTATGTTAGATTCAAATAATATTCCCCATAACATATTCACATTTAGTAACCCATTAACGATGTGATAGTTTTCATTAGGTAGTTATCTGAAAAATTTCTTACATAAAACCTCTAAACCAAAACATAAGGCTCTCTGGTCTGGAAGAGAATCTTATAAATCCCAATGTATATTTATAAAAAACTCTATTAATTTTAAAAAATAAATTCTTGAATAATAGATCATTTTCCACAGCAAAGTATCTCCGTTCCTGAGAATCACATAATGTACCCAAACAAAAAGGGAAAAAAGTCAAGTCATACCTGAAGGAAGGTAACTGGTTGTTACAATCTCCCCACTATAAATGATTTCTATCCACATAAATACCTTATGATCTTGGAATCATTAAAAGTTATGAACTCTCCTACCTCATCAATAATTCCCTATACCATGTATCATGAATATCATGTGGGCACTTTTACAATACATAAACCAAATGAATCATTTTACAATGTATCAAATTCTCTCAAAAATACATAATCTGAACTAGTTTCTCAACCATAATGATTTCATAATGAAGATCCAAATCCTCTAATTCAATAAAATGGGAAGGATTTGATTATTACATTCTCATTGATGAAACATAGAACACATCTTGGATATAAGTCAAACTATATGGTAAGTCCAACCAATATGCCACATTTTCTAGTCAAAAAATTATCTCAAAGGATCCCATATACCTCAGTGCTGAAATAAAATTATTACCTAACCAACGATGTGACACGAAAGGGGAAACACTAAGGAAGAATCAATTCAGAACCTCAATATTTAGTTTCCAATGATGATAGTCCACATATGTTTTGTAATGACACTCTAAAATGATCAATTTATTCTAGACAAAATAAACTATCTCCTTTATCTCATGAATAATATTCAAACAAACCAAGGACCTCTCTACCAACTCTTCCCATTATAAGGGAGATATAAATGTCCTCCCATACAAATCATCAAAGAGATACATTCTGATCAAGGCTAGATAACTATTTTTATATTAAAACTCAACAAATAGAAAATTATTTTTCCAAGATCCATTGAAATCAAGAACACCATCCCATAGAAAAACTTCAGAAACTGATATATATCTCTCTATGACTATGTATCCATCTTTAGATGATATGATATGATCAATTTTAAATGAGATATCTTAACCTTATAAAAACCATTCCAAAATTTTTATTTGAACCTTGAGTCCCTATTAGAAAAAACTATAGAGGTGACACCATGATGTTTCAAGATATATTAGACATGTAATTACACAAGCTGATCCACATTCTTTGTCTCCTTGAATGGTAGGAAATTAAAATATTTTTTTGAGTAGATAAATGATCAACCAAATCACATCCCTATCACTATAAGTTTATTGTAATATAATAATTAAATCAATGGAAATATAATCACATTTCTATATCAAAATTGGAAAATGTTTCAACAAACCAGAAGTTCTTCAGTGTTCAAAATTAATTATCTACCAAGTTAGACACTATGGTACAAAATATACAATCATCTATCTCATCCTTGACCACCAATACCAACATATCAAGTCATGCTACATCTTGGTATTACATGGGTGTATAGACTAGAAAGAATTGTTTGCACTCTCTATCAACTCCTTCCTCAGGGATTTAGTAAAAACAAACCTATTTTAAAAAAATGAATCTCTATTATGTGACCGAGAACACTCACCCGTGACCCCCCACCATAAAGGATTATACCAATGAGTTGGAACTTAGGGTCAGGCATATTTTCAAGCTAAAATGGCTCATAAAAAGATGAACCAACCTTTATCAAATAAAAAAAATACCTTCCCATAATCTTCTTCCATTACCTATCTCATCTTAATATATGAGTTAATCAAATAAGATTATTCCACAAACTCTTTCACTTCATGTGTCGTTAGTTTTATTCTCTCCAAATTAATGAATACATTCCATTTTCAAAAAGTATAATAAATATTAAATTCATATTTCTGAAGATACTCCATCAAGTGTCTATAACTCATGTTAATATCTCTATGATTGAAAATATATATTAGGCATTTAATATGAGTGTTAAATGTAAATCGTTCTCCAATGAGGTAGTGATGCCATGTGTGGAGTATATTCATAACCACTATTAACTCAATATCAAGGGATGTTCTTCTCATGTTTTAATGACTTTTGAGAGACATAGTCTATTAACTATCTCTCTTACATCATGACACTCACAAATCTTGTTCCCAAATCATTGTAAAAAACATTATAACCCTAAACAGGTTATGGAATAATCATAACTAGAGTGAAATTCAATCTCACCTTCAGTTCCACAAATGATCTATGACCCTTGTAATTCCATATAAACATTTCAACCTTATATATTAAAGCTTTCTTCGAAGATGAATCTTATAGATGACTTGAACAAACTACCTGTAATATCTAGCCAACACAAATAATATTTAGTTCTAAAACAAATTTCTTTACCTATCCCATGACACAACCCACTACACCTTTTTAAAATACATTGAGAAACTTATCTCAAATATAACATTCCCATGAAATGTTACTTATTGAATTAAAAACTCAAATTTTAAAATAATTGCATAGATAATATGTTTTCTTAATGTTATAAGAATGATATCAACATGGCCTATGTTCTCCTCCTCTGAATTAGAGTAAACCAAAATATCATTGATTAACACTATAAAAAATGATTCCAAAAATCTATGAATGATCTAATTCATCAATTCCATAAACAAAATAATAATGTTATTGAGGATGAATGGAATAACCAAAAACCCTAAATGCCCATATCAACTCTTAAACAATATCTTATGTATATAATTTTCTCAAACTACAAATTGTAGATACCTTGACCGCTGGATAATCATTTAAAAACAATGCCCCCCTACAATGTAATGAAATAGATCATCAATCATGGTCAGGAGATATTAATTTATAGTCCCCTAATCTATCTTATAATAGTCAATAAAAGATCTAATACACCCATATACCTTCTTTAAAAGAGGATTTGAGAAGACCATGGTGGGATTCTTGAATAAATAAATCCTATAGACTCGAGATATGCTTGATGGACCTTTTGTTCTAAAAATAATCAAGAACCATAACATAAGATGGAATAGATATGGGAATCATTCTAAAGAGTAGGTAAATAGTAAAATTGAACTCTATTTGTGGTAGAAAAAATAAGAAAAATAATCCAAAAATTCATCGGGGTACATAGAGAGTACAATAATAAGATTAATGCATAAAAATGGTCAAAAAAATTATCAAGAAACATAACTAAAAATTGGCATGATATTTCCCCAACATAAGGAATAACATGCTCCTCCCTTCCCAATCTAGTGTCCCACTCACATTGAAAAACATGAGTGACCCCATCAACAGATAAGAATTAAACCTATTAGAGATAATAGAATATATGGTCCCTAACATTGATCATCATATCCATGTTGGTAATCATTTTGAAGATTTCAGGATTGATCACTAATAAGTCCCACTCCACCTCATGATATGTTATCATCAGCTAACACAAGGGACACATGAAACATTTTTTTGGGACCTCTTTATTAATGGAACATAAGGATTCAACAAGTATGAAACATGATTCTAAATAAATAGAAACATTATTATTTGATTTGATGATATGGAGTAATGAGTTTCACATGAATCATAAAATAATAGCATGATAGATGAGGAAATAAACACCATATATATAACTATGGATGTAACTGCCTAATATTCCTCTGGTGTATACTATACTACCAAAATATGTCTAGTATCAACTCCTCAATGATCATTACTATCCACATGAACATTCCCCTCAACATGAGGATAATAACAACCACCCTTGGATGCATTGGTACTATCCTTCAATCCATTTGATAATAAGGAACCATCCTTTATTTCATCAGATATACTATTATAAAAACATTTTAGATTTAAAATTTATCCACAATGATGACGTGTATTGTGAGCCTCTTGAAAACTAGACTTACTATGACGAGGCTGCCCACACAGATAGAAATCAACCTACCATTTCCAAGAGAATCCCCTATAACTAGTCCTGAAGAAAACTAACTACCCTTGTGCTTCCTTTTATGGAAGAATATTCACCATGGATGATGAAGATACCATATAAAGATCCTCCAAAATATATTTTCCCAGCTATTTAATCCTCTTCCAAAGCTACCTTATTAATGAACTTTGAAAAGGTATGATGATTCATGGGAATCTACATTAATCGAATATCATCCCTATACACCAATTTAATCTTCTAATTCTTTATGTAATAATGTGAGATATTCTCTAGTGCCAAGTCTCCCAACTTAGTAAAATTGGTGGAATACTCATGAAAATTGTTCTCTCATTTATCTAAGGATAGAAACTAATAGTTATTTTCCCCCGTAACCTATTAAGATAAAAATACTATATGAATATATTATTGAATGAATCTTAGGTAATATATTTATGGAATATAGATTGAACAATAGAGTCCCACAATCGCCTTCCCAATCCATTAATAATATGCATGAAAAACCCACAATAGGAGTTCCCATGAGACTTTAGAATGTTAAAGATCCTCTAAATTTTCTTAGGACATTCATCCGATTCATGTGGTCCTTTTTCACCATTTAAGGATGGTATATACTACATTATAAAATCTATATAGTGATCCATTTCTCATTATTGGTTCCCAACACCTTCTTGACCCAAAGTCTAAATAGTTTCTATTATATATTCAACCAATGAAGGTACCACTAGATTATTCTTCTATAGATCATATCTCACAGTTTCCTCCTTTTGATTTAAAGGATCTATTATACTAGGCATAGTCTAACAATCACAATAAAAAACCAATCAGTCAAGAATAATTTCCAAAAACATATGAAAAAAATTCAGTATTCGATATTAAATCTATAAAAAAACAAGAATTTAATGAAATTATGAAATTTATAAATGAAATATGATGCATTAAAAATGAACATACACATTTAAATAGACATTTAATATAGTTTATTGAAATGATCAAAAACACCATGTCACTAACCCGGTAAAAATTTTCCGACCACCCAAAGTACCTTGAGTTCAGACACGAAAGTGAGATAGCCAGGAAACCTTCCACACTTACTACCCAAATTCTAGTGGGCCTAACTTCTATCAACCCAAGTCATAGAACCACACTTAGGAAGTGACAACACACTTCTTTCTGAGCATCCCTTTGATACCAATTTATAACGAACCAACCTGGTTCAACTAAACCATCCATTTGAGATATCCATAACATGGTGAGTAACAACAATGAAAATCGAAACAAGTATTGAATGTAACCAAAACATGAAATAAAATATAATAAAACATTGATGAATGATATAAAACATGATATATAAAATAGAATCTAAAAAGGATAAACCATAATAGTTTGAAAAGACAAGACCAACTAGTCTCAATGTGACCGATCATCACCTCCAAACCATCCGAATTTGAAAACAACAAATGACAAAAGAACCAATAATTATACATGATTCCCATGAATTTCATTGTTCCCTATAAAACAAGGACTAAAACCATATTATAGAAAAATTTAGGTGTGAGTAAAAATCATAGTAGGGTACAAACAAATATTTTATATAAGTTCTAATACAAATAATTCCCATATTCTAGATTTAAACAAAAATCTAATTTATAATTAATTTTCATAACTAAAACTATTTGTAAAAATTTAATTTTTTCCCTAAAATCATATCACATAAAAAAAATTTAAGAATATATATTTCATAAAATAAAAACATATAAATTAAACATGTGAATAAATATCAATGAAGTAATCCATTATGTGATAAAATATGTATAAATGAAAAAGAATAACATTTTGACACTAGACTATGAGAATAAGTACTAGACCAAAAAATATTGAGTTATGAAATTTTATGTTCATATAAAAAAGTAACCCCTAGTGGTGACAAATATAGTAGGGTCACCTATGTTCATTTCCCAAGGCACACAAGGTTCCCAATATCCTATATTTGTTCAAAACCATTTCCAAAACTATTCTTAAATTTAATTAAAATCCTTTTTTAGAAAAGAAAATATATTTTAATGAAAAAACCAAAGTAACTAAGAATAAAATATATAAATTTAATAATTATAAACATTTGCGTAGATCCACCGAACTTAATAATGATGGAATACTATTTTCCATTGAAAATAGATTCCATAAAACCATAGATCAACCTTCAAAAGACAAGGAACAATAAGAATATATTGAGAAATGATATAAATAAATAATATATAAATAATTTAGGACAAAAAAGAAACCAACCCCACCAAAATGGAAAAGAAAATGAAGATGTAGAAAGAGTCTTACCTTCGTTATGAGGTGTGACCAAAATAGAAATCATACATCAAATGAAGTGATCCTTAATGACAAAAATCACCCAAATTTTCCCAAAATAACTATAGTCTTTGAGAGGAAATAATGTTCAAAAAATAAAAATGAGATTCATATATGAAGTGTATTTAAAATTTTTAGACTCAGAGAATTCATTTACCAAATCCCTTTCACGATGTGAAATCCCACTAATTAGAGATATACTGAAAAATAAATCACATAAGATTAAATTAAATCCCAATTTATGTTTTCACTTCATATAATTATTTCATGTCTTGTAATCATTTCACACCCTACACAATATTCATGAAAATTTCCCCGAAACATATTGCCATCATATAAACCATCCATAGTTTGAAAGTGTCTAGAAAGAAGTTCTCCACTAAATTTCCTATAGAAAACCTCTAAATCAAAACTTATGGCTCTCAAGTCTTGAGGATAACCTTCCAAACCCATTTACACAAGTATACCCTGACTAAATTTCATTAAAGAAACATGAATCCAATTTCTTTTGGTCATTTTCTCTATAAAATTATTTCTTTTTCAGATAATCTCTTAATGAACCCAAAGAAAATGGGAATCCAAAAATAAAAGATAAGAAATACCTTGAATAAGGTTATGGGAGTTTATAAAAATGACATCTAAACATATCTAAATTTTATGAGGTGATTATATTAAGACTATGTGCTCTTTATCTTTTGATACGTGTAATTTTTTAACCTTTTCACATGATCTAGGAACCTATTATATTATAATATTTCATAAATTTATAGAAAAATAAATTAATGAAATTTTAAAATAAGTAATATTTTTTATATGATTTAAAATTAAAATAAATCATTTAATTATTTTTCAATTTAGTGGGATATGGATTTAAATATCAACCATAGTGCATTTATTGGTCACATTTCCTTTTATTGTGACTTTTTAACCCCTAATGTGTAAAAATTTAAAAACATTATAATTTTAAAATGGTTTATTGGAGGGTTAAAACAAATTGATAAAGGTGAAAAAATCCCCAAAACTAGTACAAATAATATTTTAAGAGGGTGTTTCAATTTATCATATTACTATATTAGAATTATATGATTTAGAAGATACTTTAAAATGAAAATTAATTTGTATTTATTAATTTTTTTAAATAATTTCATGAGTGAACCTATATTTTTTTCATCATCAATTGTAACTATTTTTATTAATAATGAAAAGGGACCAAAACAAGACAAGGCATCCCCTCCCTTCAATTATAAAATAGAGCCCCTATCCTCTCATACCCACACTTAGAGATCAATTTTATTTAATCAATACCTACCAAAATCCCTTCCAAACATCCTTTATAATGTTATAGAGGTTATATTTTGAAAAGAATACCTTCTCTAAAGGTGTTAAGTAGTAAATAAGTGGAGGTTTTTTTAAGTAGTGGTATATATTTTAACCAAAATTTTTTAATTTTTTTTATACCTCTATAAAATCTTATTTAAATATGATTAAATAAAAAAGTCATTATATTCTATGTAATTATGTTAATGTAATAACATATATATATAACATTATTCCATTAAATGAGAGATTAAACCATAGTTTGTGTGTACAAATGAATAACATTTCATGAATCGATGTGATTTATTTTCACCATCAACTATCATAGTAGGAAAAAATAATGAATTTAATATATATATATATATATATTATAATATTTTTGGCATAATTATAATTATGGAATGATAAGATATAGTTTTATTTCTTAAAATTACATAAATTTAAAAGATAAAACATAATTCCTTTGTATATGGGGATTTACCACTGTCATGAAGCGATGTGAATTTTTTCATGACATAATAACATGGATGATATATATAATGAATTTAAATAGATAATATGATATTTATTATATAATAATTAATCATGAAATATAAAATAGAAATAACCTAGTTACTTTTATGTTCATTGATAAATGAAACCATTACTCATGCGTGCATATAGCCTAATCTCTCCATGATCATAACATAATTCATTTTTATTACAATCTGTATAATGTTGACCCTTTTTTGAAGATGTCATAGGAATGTTCTTAGGTATTATTTTACTTTGGTTGATATTATTTTTTTGGGTTTTAAATTGGGGTGTGTTTGGGTGTAAATTAGAAATTTTGGAATGAAAGAGTATAATACACAGTTGGCGCATGGTTTTACCTAACCGTACACCCCATAAGAAAACCATTTGAACTGAAATAAAGGGTAATTGCACTGATAACACATGGTTTTCAAAACCATTCCAACTCTTAGGATAAACCGTGAACCCTTAAGAAGATGAACATTGTTAAAGGGAACTTCTAGGTGAAACTGTATACCCCAAGCAGAAAACCATGCGTATGGGATTTTAATTCTTGAAAATTAGATTTGAATTTCCCAAACCCCCATATTCAACCCCAACTCACCCAAAATTAAATTCTATCAATTTTAGAGGCTACCAGGTGGATTCTATGCCCTCCAAAACTTCCTTATTTGAGAATCATAGGGTAGATTTAATATCTACACCTCATGGGTATGTGTTCTCTTCCTGTTTAGATCGATCTATATATTTTTCTCCTCTCCTAAGAAAAAAGAGGGTTATTTATCAGCTATTGGTTCTAGATTTAGATCTAGGTTTGTAAGATCTTAATTCATTTAATAATGGGTCTAGGTTTTAAATTAGATCATGTTCTTCATCGTTCTCTTGATCTCTCTATTTAAAATTTGTGGGATTATCTATAGGCGAGCATTCATCACCGTTCCTAAGGTAGGTAGTTTATAATTCAAATCCCAAAGTTTTTATTTCAATTATATGTATGAAATTATAGTATTTTAGTTGGATGATTAGAAATTGAGTTCTTGAATCCAATTAATTAAATTGTAAGTTTAATTAAATATATGATTGTGAAATTGTGGATATATAGATTGTTGAACATGATTTAGTTAATTGTTGAATTAATTAAAGGATATTGTTGTGATTATGAAATCAAACAATTATGATTAATTAATTTTTGAATTAATTAACAGTGTTGAGTTGATTAATTAATTAATGACTTAATGGTGGATATTTAAATGATTCAGTTGGAACAATTAATTGAGGAATTAATTGGGAATATTGAATTGATTTAGTTGTAACAATTAATTGATGATTTAATTATGGATATTGAATTGATTGAGTGGGAATAATTAACTGAGTAATTAATTGTGGATATTGAATTAATTAGGTTGGATAATTAATTGATGAATTAATTGATGAATTAATTGTCAATATTGTATTTATTGAGTTAGAATAATTAATTAATGAATTAATTGGGAATAATAAATTGTTAAGTTGAAATAATTAGTTGAAGAATTAATTATGAGGATTTTGTGATTATGAATTTGATTAATTAATTATGGAATTAATTAATGAAATTTATGGATTAATTAATTGGTGAAATAATTAATGGAATTGAATATGATTAATTAATTATGGGATTAATTAATGAAATTAATATAAACAATTAATTGGTGAATTAATTGAAGGAATTGAATGTGGTTAATAAATTGTGAAATTAATTAATTAAATTGACATGAACAATTAACTAGTGAATTAATTGAAGTGATTGGATATGATTAATTACTTATTTAATTAATTAATATAATTGATTGGGATTAATTATTTGGTGAATTATTTAATAGATGTAATGTTATGCAATTATTGAAATGAATTAATTAATCGGTGGATTAATTAATGGAATGTTGTGGTTATAAAACTAATTGAATTAGATTAATTAACTAGTGAATTAATTAAAAGAACGTTGCGATTATGAAATTAGTGAAGTGGATTAATTAATTAATTAATTAATTAATTGAACATTGGGAATAATTAAATATTGAATTAATTATTGGTATATTGTAATTTTAAATAAGGATTATTAAATATTGAATTAATTATTATGATATTGTGATTGTGGATTTAGGAATAATTAATTGTTGAAATAATTATTGGGAATTTTTATGACTGTGGAATTGATTGAAATGAATTAATTAATTGTTGAATTAATTAATGTGATATTAAGATTAATAAATTGAAATAATTAATTATTGATTTAATTAATGTGATATTGAGATTACAGTGTGAGATTAATTAATTATCAAATTAATGAAATGTATATTGGGGTTTTGGATTAAAAATAATTAATTTATGAATTAATTATTGGGATTTTAAGATGATAGTATAGGATTAATCAATTTCCAAATTAATTAATGTGATTAATAGAATTAATTAATAGTTTAATAAATTAAAAACACTGAAGAAATTAAATTATTGTTAAATTAATTAACATATTTTTTATATTAATTAATATTTTAATTAATAATATTGACGTCATTAATTAATTATTGAATTAATTAATTGAATTATGGTGAATAAATAAGTTTTGTGTTAATTAATGAAATTCAAATGATTAATTCATTGGTAAATTAATTAATGGGATTGATGTGCTTAATTAATTGGGGAATTAGTCAAGGGGATTGATGTGATGAAATAATTGTTGAATTAGTAATGAGATTGAGATTATTAATCAATTACTGAGTTAATTAATGATATTAAGATGATTAATTAATTTTTGAGTTAATTAATGAGATTCAGATAAGCCATAAATATTTCAATGAAGAATTTTATATGTAGTTGAAGTATTTTAGTAATTAAATTGGCCACTGTACCCTGGATTACTTGTTATAAAACTTTGGAGGAGGGGGTCTTGGAATTAAAATCCTCACTTTATTTAGTCAATCTATAAAAGCTTTTATGGTGTAAAAGATTGTCAATATAAATTCATAATCTCTTGCTTTCTTACGTGCTAGATTTATTAATAAGCATAAAATTGTGAATTTTACACACTTTGATTCATTAGTTTAACAATCTATTAACTCTATATTCTCTCCTATAGATTCTAATTCCATGTGGTCTGTTTCCAAGGATTCATCTTTAATGTTCAAAACTTCAAAGTGGAATGATTTCCCGCTTATTTATTATCTCAATCATGATTATTTGAACTTTGATCATGATATCTTAATTAAATATAATCTCTGTGACATTGAATCCATTCTAGCTCATATTAAATATATTTCGATGATTTTTTATTCACTAATCTTGGTGATTTTTGGATATAGTAACTGAAGTTGAATGGTATTCTTATATAGAATTCCTTTTATAATCATCTCACTACTACTTCAATGGGTTATAAATGGCATGGAAAATTTAACTCAAACATTATTTCTCCTTCTCGGTGCACTCTAGTTTGTAGAGTCACCCATTGTAAACTTCCAACTGATAATTACTTGCATGTTTATAGTATTTCTTTGTGATCGATCTATGATCTATGTCACCAAAATATGGATGATATTGAGATTTTATTTTTTTTCATGTGTTACAATTAATTCTCTATGGAAGTATTTGTTTGATATTTTTGATGTCTGGTTTCCTACTTCAAACTTCATCTATTTCATCATGGAAAGATGGCTAAATATGTCTCTCTCTCCTCAATTTTTTTTTGTTTCAGGTTTCAGCAGTTGAACTGATTGCTATTCTTTGGCAGTAGAGGAATAAGTATGAAAGTGATGGTATTCCCTTTAATTCTCAGGATGCTATCGTGGGTACAGTGCTGGATATTAGTTATATTTAGGCACCAAACAAATAGTTATGTTACAATTTAGCACATGAATTGTCTGTTATTAGAAGTCTTGGAAGTAAAGGTAATTTTCATCCTCCCTCTATTACAATAGAATTTTTCTAGAAATACATTTTTGTTGGTTGTATTAAGATTAATAAAGATGGCTCTTCATGGGGTAATTCAGGTCCTTCAAGGCAAGGGGCTATTTTCTAAGATATTTTTGGTGATATTCTTGGTTGTATACTTGGATTTTTTTTGTGTTGTTTCTTCTCTTAGAGCCTAAATGATTGGTGTTATCATGGATTTTGAACTTAATAAGTAGAAAGGTTGGAATAAATTATGGTTATATTGTGACTCTACTATGGTTATTTAGGATATTAGAACTAGTTATATTCATGTTATTTGGAGACTTGATAATAGATGGGCTAACTTTTTTCTATTTTTATCAACCATTGATTATATCATTACTCATTTATACAAAGAAGGCAATGATTTAGATGATGGTCTTACCATCAAAGGACTGAATGGGAAGAACCTCACTTGGTCTAATCATATTACATTAGATTTAATCCCTATTTTTCAGAGGGAAAAATGTAATTTTCTTTCTTTAAGACATGTATGAATTATTTGTTTACTTTTTTTTATTATAATGGGGACCTATTTTCCAGTAGGTGATCATCTTATTTAAAAAAATAAGATTGAGATGATTAATTAATTGTTTAATTAATTAATGATATTGATGTGTTTAATTAACTATTAAATTAATTAATGGGTTATTTTCACATGTGGCTGAAATGATAGATGAAAAAATGGAATTCATGTGTGAATTGAGATCTAGAATGGAAATAATGGCATTTTGAGATATGACATGTGATCTAGAATGGTAAAATTGTAATTACATGATATGATATGAGTTATAGAATGGTAATAGTGAAATTATAAGACATGATATCCCTAGAGGATTTGCTTATAAATTGATGTGGGCTGAAGTAGGTATTTAAGTTTGGGTGTCCTTGGGAACCGTATGGTTTATGTGGTTAAATAAAGAATAATTTATAACTACATTGTGTTTATTTCTTTATATAACTTCATAAAAAATTATTGACTGAATATTGTTTTTGATGTTGTTGGTGGTGGCCTACTGAGTTGTACTCACACCATAATCAGGCTTCCTAATCGGTACCCAAATAGATTTCATGATTTCAGGATAGGCTAAGAAAAATGGCCCTATGTTAGATGGATTCTTTAGGCATAGAGGATGGATGAAGGGACTAGACATTGTTTAGGTACCGCTTGTGGGTTTTCGGTGTTATTAATTTTGATATTTTATTTTTGAAACTTGGAACATACTTTAGCATGGAATATCTACTATTCAGTTTTTATATTGTATTTCTTATTTTTGTGATATTGTGATCCTAGTACTATTCTGGTTAAGTTATATCATTTGGTTACTAAATTTATTACTGTTATTTATTCCCACTGGTGTATTACTATTATGAAAAATCAAGTGTAGTCTCCCCATGATTGATAATAGAACATAATTGATAGTTATAATCCTTTGGCATATGCGGAGGCATGATTGTGGTCATGCGATTGACCGACTTGGGGAATTGGTGTGTGCCACCTAGTTCGGGATGTTACAATGTGGTGTTAGAGACCAATTTTATTTTCTTTTTCTTTTGTGTTACTATTTGGTAAAGTTATTCATGAGACTCAGAAGGTTTGGGCCTTATTTATGAGGTTATACATAGGAGTATCATATCTATGTATGGGGGAGATCCCAAGTACCCAGGGTGGGATTTTTGTTATAATTGTTTTCTATTATAGTTGAATATTATTTCACCTTGGGTGACACACTTGTTTTGTGATGTGAATATTGTTTATGAGATTTACTGATATTTTACTTGTGGACAGGTAAGGCATGAGAGTTGAGTATGCATGAATCATTCTATCCACTTAGGCTTATTTTGTGTTATAAATCATTTGATATTTGACTTGTGGATAGGTAAGGCATGAGAGTTGAGTATGCATGAATTATTCTATCCACTTAGGGTTATTTTTTTATGAATCATTTTAGGGATGTAAGGAAAATAAGTTTTCATTATGTTGTTAAACTTGAACTATTTTTCCTTTCTTTTGAAATTGAAATGAAATTATGACTAATGTGAATTGAGATAAAATTGTAAAATAATGCTTGATTTGAATAAATTGTTGTCTAATGATAAACTTTAATTGAGAATGTGTTTAAACTTTTCTAAACATGCCCTATATATAGAATTGTTAAGGGTAGTGCTAATGCCTCAGTTTAAACTATGTGGTGGGAAAGTTGGACCGAATCGTTAAGGTTTTTTGTAAGTTCATGTTATTAATAGTGATAATGTTTTGAAATGAGAATCATTTTTGTTTTCTTTTTTTCTCTTCATGTGGGTGGTTTGGGTGGTGAGAATTACCTAGTTTGAGAAATCGGTTGTAGGTTGTGCGAGGGACCATCTGTTTGTGGACCGGTATGGTGTGATGTTGGTGGGTAGGGAATCCCATTACCTTTGATAGATTAAGTTTTTTCTATAGTGGGAGGTATCACCAGTGATGAATTCTTTATAATGGTGTTCACTAAAGACTTCTTAGTATACCTTTAATTAGGGATAATCAAGTCCACAACATTGACATCGACCAAGGTACGCTGAGAATGATCTTGATTTACACCAAGTTACTTGAATGAGTTTTTGTTTAACTACTACAAAATAGCGTTTTAATAGTGTTGGTCTTTATCAGTATTATAAAAAGGTGTTGATTGTTAGGATAATATGACTCTGAGTATTATATACTCTATGATACCAAATGTAGAATCGAAATAAGAATGATATTCTTAGATACAAGAGGGGGGGGGGGTTAATTGTACCTTTTAAAAATCCCCTTAGGAAATTATTAGGATGGTTATGTTTAACAAGGTTAAACAAGATAATTCACAAGACCTCTATGAGTACTAAAGACTTTCTAGACTCCGGAAAAGTGTTTCTGGAAATGAAACTTAAAAAAAGTTTACACCAGCTAAGATTCTACCTTAAAGTGTATAGAATCTAACTAAATCAGAGTACAAGTAAGGAAGTATAAGAAAGTTATACTTTCCTTAGCAATACAAAATGTAGCGGAAAAACAAGTAGTAAAACTACAAGTAACAAACAATAACTCTTTTAACCCAAAGATAAGGGTATCGAGAAACCTTGGATAAAGGTCCCTTGATTTATACTTTCAAGAAAGTCTATCTTACCCACACCAGGGTAATCCCTTGATACAAAGGTCAGAGTCTGTCTTGCTATCTCCGCAAGCCCTCAACTATCAGGTAGTCGACACCTCCGTCTTCCTCAACAAGGAAGCCCTCAACTTCAAGGTGCTGGAACCTCTGTCTTCCTATCCCCAGAAGCCCTCGATTGTAATCAGCAACAATCAGAGTCACATGAAGAAATTCTGCACAAGGCAAAGTTTGAACAAGTTGTTCAAACTTTCTACATGAAGCTTTGAGAGTTGATAAGAGCCTATCTCTCTAGAAATCACTTCAGGAAGTTCTGATCACCAAAATTCCAAAAGTTGTTGCTTCTTTTCAAATAATCTCCTATTTATTGGCGAAGCTCCAATGGTCGGCTCCCTCCTCCAACGGTCATATTTCTCCTTGAATTTCGGAGGGACCTGTACATGTGTCACTCAACCAATGGTTAGTCAATAACTAAAAGCATGACATAATTTTGCAATGAAACAAGTGTAAGCATAAGTAAAAAAGAAGTTCAGAATGTAAGAAAATAAAAGTTCAGAGTCTAACCAAAATAGAATTCAGAGTTTATAATAAATAGATATTCAGATTCTGTTTTTTAGGAATTCGGAACCTGAATTCTGTAGAAATTTGGAGTCTAAATTTCTAAGGAAATTCGGAGTTTGGTTTCACTAGAATTTGGAATCTGAACTTACAGAGTTCGGGGTCGAACTCATAAAAGTTTGGAGTCAAACTCATAGAAGTTCAGAGTCGAACTAGTAGGAGTTCGGAGTCGAACTCATTAAAGTTCATATCCATAATTCGGAGTTGAACTTTGTGAGAGTTTGTATCCATAATTCGGAGTAGAACTTTATGAGAGTTCGTATCCAGAATTCGGAGTGGAACTTCATGAGAGTTCGTACTCGGAATTCGGAATGGAACTTCATTAGAGTTCGTATCCAGAATTTGGAATGGAACTTCATTAGAGTTTGTATCCAGAATTCGAATCCTAAAATAGAATGCTTCATATCTAAGTATTATATGATTCTGAGGTCTTAGGTATGAATCTGATTTTTATACTTAAGAAAAATATTTATATGAGAAATGAAAATATGGTAGAGGTAAATTCCTTTGGAAAGGAAATTTACCTTATAGAAGTGAAATATAGATTTTCTTAAGTGTAAGGTGTTTGTGATTTTCAAAATTAGAAGGAATGAAAATTCATAAGGAAAACCTTATTGACTCGACAATCTCCCCCCTTTTGGAAAGCACAAACAACCTTTCGAAAAAGAAATACAAGGACTTAGAAAAATTTCTTTAGAATTTTAAATTAAAACTTATCTCCCTTTGTTCATAGATGATGGTGAATACAACTAACTCCCCTGTAGGCTTAAGAAATCTAAGGATTGTATTATGGATTTCCGGAATGGAGTTTTCATTATCATGGGAATGAAAAAATTTATAATGAGAAACTCCCCCTTTCTTAAGGCTTGTTCTTAACTTAGAAATTTTTCTTATTCCTTTTAGATTTTTCCTTCTCCCCCTTTGAGTAGTTCTTTTTCCTTCTCCTCCTTTGTGATTTTCAAAAAGAATTTAAGGGAATGGAAAAGAAATAAAGTACCTAAAACATTAGTTTATAATAACACAAGATACACACAACCAGAGATTTCATTAGAATTGATAGAATTTTTACAAGGAAATACATTACAACAAAAAATCAGATTCGTCTATTTGTCTTCCTTTTCCTTGGGGATTAACTTCTTCAACAGGGTTTTCAGCTTCTTCATGTCTTTCTGGTCCTCCTCAGCTTGTTTTTCTAAGGCTTTAATACTTTCATATTGAGACTTTAGAGCCTCAGACTATGCCTTAATAATTTCATCTTGCTTAACAAGCTTCTCTTCGATCTCAATCCGGAGATCTCTTTCCCCTTTCCAGTTTTGAGCAACCGAGTTAAGCTTCCCATTCAGATCCCTCACCTATTGATTCCGAGTATTTTTCTCAAGGGTCAGTTTATCCTGAAGATTCTTCATCTTGGAATCCTCAGTGTCAAAAGCTTCTTTAACATCATTCTGAAATTGATCAAGCTCTGCCATGTCATCATCAATTTTCTTTGACCATAGAGTGGTTTTGCTGCATGATTTTCTATGAACATCATAATTGATAAGAAAATTTCTATGCTCAGCCTCAATATTCACACACTTATCCATCACCATGGATATAGATTCTGATTTCTGATTTAGACTATGTTGAAGCATCTAGAATTTGGAGTCTATGGTGGGAAATATCGGAATTGTATCCACCAACTTATTCAAAGACTCAACAACAAAATTGTGACCCAGTGCTGATGATTCTGAATCAGACACATTGATTGGGGATTTTTCTTCTTCAATTTCCACCAACTTTATTCTTGAAGAGCCACCAACATCCTTCTTCCTTATGAAATCTTTTGTTGGGGTGTCCATAAGAACTTGCTTACCTTTATCAATTTTAGGAATGGGTTCTTCATTAGGATATTCTTCCTCACTTTCAGATAGTTGAACTATCTTGTCTTCATCAGGTTTATTCTTCTCTGCTCCTTCTTCAAGATAGTGCTTCTCATAGCTTTATTCCTCAGATAATTCATTCTCTTTCTCTTCTTCCTTGTCTTCATCTTCCTTACCTTCTTCCTCACCTCCTTTTCTCGGAGTGGCAAACTTTGAGGACTCGGACTCAGGAGTTCGGAGTGGTAGTTTTTCTGATAGGTTTGCCTTCTCTTGATAATATTCAACTTGTTTAATCAAGTCATCTTGATCACCACTTTCTTCTTCTTCTACTTATTCTTCTTCTACTTTCTCCTCTTCTTCTACTCTTTTAACAACTTATTTATCTCTAGGTTTTTCCAGAGTGAAGTAGTTCTTTCCAGGGGTCTTTGATAATGGTTGAACAACAACAGTTTCCGGTACATAAATCTTCTCAGAAGATGCCTCTTTCTCTCAAAAGGGATTGTATAACTTCAGCTTTAGAAATCTTCTTCTTAATCTTCTTTTGTTTTTCTACCTTCTCAAGGTATTCAGCAGTCTTCTCCCTTAAGGATTTAGCTTCAGCTGGGTCCAATCCGAATTGAGGTTCCCCTTCTTTACTTTTCTCCTTATCTTCCCTCCATTTAGCAGCCACCTCATCTGGATATGCTTTCTGTTTCTTTGGCTTGGGAGGTGCGGATTGGGTTTCCTTATCTTTAGGGGTCTTTCCTTCAGCTACCACTTGCTTCAGCATCCTCTTCTTACCAACCTTCTTTACTGGCTCAACTTTCTCCACATTTTTTGGAACAACTTCTGACTCCTCCTCTGGAATATCGTAAAACTCACCTGACTCTTTTGAAAACCGGATTTCATCCTCTTTAAGGTGTCATCACTTATTAGCATCATCTTACAAATTCTCATCTAGGAGGTGCAAGAAACCTTGAAAGAATCAAGACACCGAATAATAAGCTTGGAGATAAGAGAAGGATACATAATAATTTGAGCTTTTAAAGACCCATTCTTGATGTTCTGAACTATAATAAGGACGTGCCTCATCAGATTGATCTTTATTAGATTTACCAAGAAATCCAAGATGTAAATATCAATTTTCTTTAGGTTATCCTTATCACCTCTTCTTGGAATGAAAAATTCTTGAACCCACAACTGTAGAATCCGGTTGTTGGTGGAAAGATGAGAAATCTTTGCTGTTTTATCATCTTTAAGTCCAAGGAATTCCATTGCTTTCAGTTTGACGAAACTTCCTTTCACATCCGGTAACTTATGTGAACAAAATTCTGCTTCACCATCGTATGAGAGCCCCACCAAGATTTCAGCCTTGGTGTAAGAAATCTTGTAAGTCTTACCATAGCTCTTAAAAGAGAGTTTTTCTCTGCAATCTTCTTCATAGAAGGAAACTGAATCATAAAATTCTACAGGAAAATTTGTATAAACAACATTTTGATCCCCTGGTTTCAATATGCAAAAATATTCCCATCCATTGAGTTTGATATTATTAGAAATTAGAGAATCATACTCACTGAAAAAGTTCGGATGGACCAACCTTTCCCTATAGACTAACCATTTTGAGATTGGCTTCATAGAGGACATATCTTGGGAAGTGGCTTCTACAGACATTCGGAATAGAGGACCACTGAAGGATTCAGAAAAGGATTTAAGAACTGAGGAAAAGCTTCGACACGCGAGGGCTTTTAAATCGATGTGGGAAAACTATGGGGGTCCCCTTTATATAAGCGATGGAGGTGAAATTTCAACTTCCATAAAAAATCTAACAGTTGAAAAACTCTCTAATATGATCTGACGGTTGAAAACATACCCGCAAGGAAATCTGGAATCCGATCTTTTGAGGTTTTAAAAACATTCCTATTTAAGAATAAGAAGCAAATCTGAGAAATTTTATAAGAAAAAGAAACTACTAGCAACTAAAAATGATTACGAAAACTTAAGAAAGGAAGTCATACCTTTCAGATTGGCTAGTAAGTTTATTCGTAATAGGTAATATTCTTCTTGATAAATATTTGACTACGAAAAAACACTCACTACGAAAAACTTACTATGAAAAATATGAGTACATAAATTCCCATTACGAAAATTCTCATTATAAAGATTCTCATTAAAAAAAATTCTCATTACGAAAATTCTAATTACGAAAATTCTTATTATGAAAATTCTCATTATGAAAATTCTCATTACGAAAATTCTCATTACGAAAATTCTCATTACAAAAATTTGTATTACGAAAATTTACAGTATGAAAACTTCATTACTAAAATTTCCAGTACGAAAAATTCATTACTAAAATTTCCAGTACAAAAACTTCATTTCGAAATTTTTTGAAAGACTCATTATGAAATTTTTTTGAAAGGCTAACAAACAAATGTACTCCCCCGATGAAAAGAAGTTTATTACTGTAAGGAGAATGGTTCAAAAATAAGTTAATGAAGGAATATTACCTCCCGATTATCATTCCTAACTTCTGTTTAATGTATTCAAATCTATTAGAGGGTAAGGATTTTGTGAAAATGTCAGTAAGTTGATCTTGCATTATGATAAATTGAAGAATGATATCTCCTTTAAGTGTGTGATCCATAAGAAAGTGATGCCTAATGTCTATGTGCTTTGAACGATATTGATGTGTAGGGTTTTTAATTTGGGAAATGGAACTTGTGTCATCACACAAAATTTGAGTCTTAGTGAAACTCAAGCCATAGTCTGGGAGTGTGTGTTGCATCCACAACACTTGAGCACAACAACTTCCAGCTGCTACATATTCAGTTTCAACAGTGGTGAGTGATACAGAATGTTGCTTCTTGCAAGACCAAGAGACTAATGAATCTCATAAGAAATGAAAATTTCTGGATGTACTTTTTCTATCCATTCTACATCCACAAAAGCCAGCATTTGAAAATATCTTTAAAACAAAATCATTTCCAGAAGTATAAAATATTCCTAGATCCATGATTCCCTTTAAGTAGCGAATTTTTTTCACTGCCTTTAAATGAGATTCCTTAGGATTGGATTGATATCTTGCACAGAAGCATACTGAAAACATTAAGATTGGTCAACTAGTTGTCAAGTAAATTAAACTTCCTATCATACCTCTAAAAGATGTTTGATCTACTGGTTTCCCAGCTTCATCAAGATCAAGTGTGTTCAAGGTACCAATATGAGTACTTATACTCTTAGTGTTGTCATACCCATACTTTTTAAGAAGATATTTAATATACTTATGTTGGGATATATAGATTCCTTCTAGTTTTTAAGAAATTTGAAAACCAAGGAAAAATGTTAACTCACCCATCATACTCATTTCAAACTCAGATTTCATTAGATCTGCAAAGGAATTAGTTAAAGATTGCTAAGTTGAACCAAATATAATGTCGTCAACATAAATTTGAATAATCAAAACATTTTTCTTATCTTTCTTTATAAAAATGGTTGGATATACATTTCCCTTAACATAGTTATTTTGAAGCAAAAATCCTGTAAGTCTATCATACCAAGATCGTGGGGCTTGTTTAAGACCATAAAAAGCTTTGGTAAGTCTAAAAACATGATCAAGATGTTTCGTATCTTCAAATCCAGGAGGTTGTTCAAAAAAAAACTTCCTCTTGAACATAACCATTAAGGAAAGCACATTTCACATCCATTTGAAAAAGTTTAAAATTGAAGAATGTTGCAAAGGAAAGTAAAATATGAATAGATTTAGGTCTAGCTACTGGAGCATAGGTTTCTTTATAGTCTATTCCTTATTTTTGATTATATCCTTTAGCAACTAATCTAGCTTTATTTATTATGATGATTCCATTTTCATCACATTTATTTATGAAGACCCATTTTACTCCAATTACAGAAGTTTCCTTAGGTCTTTCAACCAAGTTCCAGACTTTATTCCTTTCGAATTCATTTAGTTCATATTGCATGACTTTAATCCAATCTTCATCACCTAAAGCTTCATCAATGCTTTTTGGTTCTAATTGGGAAAGGAATTCTAGATGTTCTACTTCATTTCTTAAGGAACTTCTAGTCCTTATAGGTTGATTCACATCACCAATGATACTATCAATGGGACGATTCTTTAGAAACGACTGGTTTGGGTTTTGTAAAGCCTGTTCATCAACATAGGGTAGGAAATATTCTGGGGTAAATGTTTCAGAAGTATCTTATTGAACATTTTCTTTATCAGAAGGATTTTATATCAAAGGTTGATAATCATTTTTTGAAAACACATACGGATATTTAGGTTGGGGTTGTTTGAAAACAAAAGGATCAGTTTCATCAAATTTGACATGTACTATCTCTTCAATAGTGCAAGTGTTTTTGTTGATAACTCTGTAAGACTTAGAGGTTGTGGAGTAGCCCAAGAAAATACCTTCATCAAATTTTGGTTAGAATTTGTGTAAGTTATCTTTAGTATTCATAATGAATACCTTGCATCAAAAAACCTTAAAGTTGGAAAGTCTAGGTTTTCTACCATTCCATAACTCATAAGGAATTTTATTAAGAAAAGGTCTAATTAAAACTCGATTTATAGTATAACAATAAGTACTTACAGATTCAGCCCAAAAATGTTTAGCTACAAAATACTCACTCAACATGGTTCTAATTATCTCTTGAAGAATTATATTTCTTATTTCAACAACACCATTTTGTTGAAGTGTTCTGGGTGTTGAAAATTTATGAGTAATACCTTTTCTACTACAAAAAGTTTCAAAATCAGAATTTTGAAATTCTCCTCCATGATCACTATGAATAGTTTTCAATGGAAGGTTTTTCTCATTTTTAACTTGGGATCTAAAACTTTTGAAATAAGAAAAAGCTTTAGACTTCTTTACTAGAAAATAGACCCATGTAAATATAGTTTAATCATCTACCAATAAAAATACATAATACATGACCCCAATGCTTCCAGTTTGTGTTGGACCAAAAAAGATCCATATACACTAGCTATAATGCATCAATTGTTGAGACTTCACCGATTTATTTAAAACTTGATTTATGTTTCTTTCCATATTGACAAGGGTCACAAACTTTTTAATAATCAAATCTAAGATCTGGTAGATCCTTAACTAAACCTTTCTTAGAAAGTTTGCATAAGTTCCTAAGGTTACAGTGTCCTAACCTTCTATGCCATAACCAAGAATGGTCTTCCATTGCACTAAGGCAAGGTAAGTCTTGGCTTCTAAGGTCTTATAAGTTTAGTGTGTAAACATTCTCTTGCCTATGGGCAAAAAGAATAAATTCTTCCTTGGAATTGTGTACTAAGCACTTATCATTCCTAAAATTCACAAGGTATCCTTCATCACATAATTGAATTATGCTGATGAGGTTGTTCTTAAGACCTTTAACAAACTGAAAATTTGAAATCAAAGTTTTTCTAAGAAGAATGATGTTACCTATACCAATAATTTCTCCCTGAGCATTATCTCCGAAAGTTACTTTTCCTCCTTTCGTCTTGTTAATTTTTTCAAAATAGTTTTTGTTACCAGTCATATGCCAGGAACATCCACTATCCATGTACCAAGTATTTTTGTTGGAAATTTTCCTATTTTCCTGAAAATAAGAAAAAGTTAGGTTTTTGGAATCTAGACTTGCTTGGATCTGGAAATTTCAAAAAGCAAAATTTTAGGTACCCACATCTTCTTAGAAAAATAAGCCTTATGAAATCCTAAAGATTGGGTTTTGTTTAATGAACAATTCTTTTCCCAGTGACCACCGTATTGGAACTTTGTGAAAATGGGGCACTTTGAGGAACAAAGTATTTGTTACTAAAAATCGTTTTAAAACTTGTGTAACCAAAACTAGAAGTATTCCTTAAAGGTCGAATTTGTGAATAAATTTTATAAAAAAATTTCCTTACCTAGGGTAAAGTTTGACAAACACTTCCTCAAGAAAAATATTTCGGATTTGAGTTTTATAACAAGGTTCTTGTCTTCAAAAAAATTTGAACTAGAGAAAGGCTCAAAAACATCTTTCTTAGAAATTACATTTTCAAGATATTTTGAAAGTTTATTCCACTCAGAACTTACTTCGACAAGAATTTTTGAAATACTTTCAAAATCAACATTTTTCTTATCAAGATCTTTAGAAAGATCTGATATTTCCTTAGTAAGAGTAATATTCCTAGAGTTTTCCTTATCAAGATTTTTCGTGAATTTTGAGTTCTCAATCTCAAGAAGTTCAGCAAACCTAGAAACTTCTTCATAGGTAGGTAAAGTATTTTCTTCATCAGAAGAAGATTCTTCATCAGAAGAGTTATAATATTTACTATCATTAGAATTTAAAGAAACATTGGTCAATGATTCAATATTGTTTACCTTAGCCATCAAGAAATGATTATCAATAGGTAGTCTATCTATAAGACCAAGATTCTTCTGTCCAGAAGATTTATAATCTGAAGATTCATCTAAAGAGTCACCACCACTGGCAGTCCAGGTTTCATTAGCTTTCAGAACTTTCTTAGCTTTGGACTTGTAATACTTCTTTCTGTTCCTTTCAGAATGCCTTTATTTTCTTTCTTTTCTCTTGAGCATAGGGCAATCATATCTTATGTGTCCATCTCTCTTGCATTCATAGCATGTGACCTCTGAATATTTCTTATCTTTCCTTCCCTTCTTCTTATACTTGGATTGAAAATTTCTCTGTCCAGCTATCTTGTTCATCCTTCGAACAAGATTAGCTAACTCATTTTGTGAGACTTCACTCTCACTAGATTCAGATTGAATAATAAGATTCTTAGATTTGGATCTAGTAACTCTTTTAGGAGTATTAGCTTTCATATGATTTGAAGTTGTAGTAAAAGCAACACTACCATTTCCATTCTTCTTCTTTATGTTGTCAGTATCACTCTTCATTAGAGTTTGTATCCAGAATTTGGATCCTAAAATAGAATGCTTCATATCTAAGTATTATATAATTCTGAGGTTTTAGGTATGAATCCAATTTTTATACTTAAGAAAAATATTTATATGAGCAATGAAAATTTGGTAGGGGTAAATTCCTTTGGAAAGGAAATTTTCCTTATAGAAGTGAAATATAGATTTGCTTAAGTATAAGGTGTTTGTGATTTTCAAAACAATAAGGAATGGAAAATTCATAAAGAAAACCATATTGAATCAATAATGATAATGGGAACCATTATCATTACTAAAAAAGAACTGATAAATTGTACATTTTATTAGCACTTTTATTTTAGTTATGTTAAATGATACCCTTTATCAATGCTTTAATTTTAGCGATTATAAAGGGGGTACTTTATTATCTCTTCACTAATGCTAATAAATGTCCTAATAAAATAAAATAATTAAATAAAAAACATAATAATTAGTTTATAAAAAATATATTAGAACTTTAATTAAATAAATAATTATTGATAAAAATGAATGAATTGATTATATAATATATAAATTATAAATACTAATAAATAGTATATATTAAATATATAGATATATGGAAAATTAAAATTAAAAAAAATAATTAAGAATAAGTAAATTGAAAAAAATATTAAACATTTTATTAATTATACAATTATTGAAAATGTTAAGAAATAGTATATATTAAATATATAGATATTTATGAATTTATATAATTATTATTTATATAATACAAAATATTTATGCTTTTCATTAAATAGTCATATTTTTAGTGAATAATTATTTATAATTAAATATTAATATGAATTAAGAATACTGACTAATTACATAGATTATTGGACATAATTGAATGTCGTTTGATTTTTTAATTTAACATAAATGAAACATGCGTTATAGTTATTTCACATATATGTAATTAATGTATTTTTATATACAACACACACAAAAAACTTATCCATTTTTTCAATATTTTTGAAGTTTATTTATTTTTAATTTATTTAATTTCACTCATTTTTAACGTGCATGCAATTAAGATTAAATATTCATTAAAAATATTGAAAATATATTTGTAAAAAAAAATTATAAATTAATATATTTATAAATTTAAATTTAAAATATTTATTCATTTATATATTTTAAATTTTTTTTATATAACTATAAATTAATAAATAAATATATTTAATTAATTCTTAAATTTATAATAAATTTATTTAAATAATGTATATATTTACTATATATATATTTATTATAAATATATATCTATAAACTTATATAATTATAGAAATATTATTTTTGAAAAAATATTTATAAAATTATAAAATTATAATAAATATATTTAAATAAAGAATATATTTACTATATTTATATTTAAATATATTTGTTAAATATATATATATAATTATATATATATTTACATTTTTTATTTAAAATTATAATTATGAATTCATCATGAGTGGTTAAGTAATAAGCACTGATAAAAGAAATATTTATCATCACTAAAAAGACATTGATAAAATTGATCTTTATCAATGCTAAAACATTATCACTCATAAAGATGGATTTATCAGTGTTTTTCTAGTTCTAAAATGCTTTATCTTTATCAATGTTTTTTTACAAGTGCTGATAAAAGTGTCCTGTTCTATTTAAAACCCCTTACCATTTGTGAACCCATCATGATATCTGAAGCTTTATGTGGAATCCACCCTCTACCAATACTCCTCGGTGAATCGAAGTGTGAATCAAGGGTTGAATCAAGCTCAAACATATTTAAGGATAAAATCCAAGGCTCAAATGATTCAATGGTCAAACAAATCCAAGGCTCGAATGTAATTATTTCTCTACATTATCATGAATGTAAGCCTTTCGCTTCATTCTCTTGGAGATCTTGGGGTGTAAGCCATTAATGGTTCTGGCCATGGTGGAGGATTTTCTACAACTATGTGTGTGGTGATTTATCTATTTTAGAGATTTGTCCAAGGATATCATCTATTTTGATGCTTTGAATTTTTAGTGTGTGCAACACCTATATTGTGAGACTTCTCAGCTTCAATCCCAACCCATACGAGTATCTCATTCCTTATCAATTGTAGCTATGAATTAATATATGGGATTTGTGATCTACTATTTTATTTATGATAACGTGTGGATGAATCATGCTTTATTTCCATTAGAAAAATAGTGGAATTCAACATATGGTATAATTACCATTCCATTTTACATTGTCAATATAATTTATTATGTATCATATTCCATGATGGTGGTTTGGTAGCATATGAGACTGATTCATGGAGTATTAAATGGACTTTTTATTTTTATATTTAATTAATAGAGACTTCAGATAGGGAGTGATGTTTTTTAGAACTGTTAATTTTCTTATTCCACTTAGATTTGTGAGTGAAGTAAGGGTAGTCCACTTAGAAAATGTGACGACACAAGAGTACTTCCATCTCGGTAGAGGATAGTGTGTATGGGATAGATATTGCAAAGGTTGGTGTGTTTTTATACCTTGTTTGTGATATATCTTGTTGATGTGTGTTATTTATTTATGACGAATTATTTATTACCCTCCCTTGAATCTCAAGGATGGGTCAAATGTGTATTATATGGAATCCTTAGAATCCTTTAGATGGGTAGATCTGATGTGATGACCTCCCTAGAATCATTGGGATGGTTCTGTGTAGAAATATGACATCCAAAGAGTCTTGATATGTTTTTAAATATTTTATATACCATTAATACTAAATGTAATAATTCTTTAAGTAGTTACACCACATGTTCCTAAAAATACAATGGATGTTATAAAATTGTATATATTATAAATATTTTTTATTAATTCACCATTTTAGGTCTATATGTATTGGTTCCACCCCTAATAATCTATGATTACCATCCATGTATATGAAAAAACACTTTATTTTAAAAAATATTTTATCAATTCATTTTTATATCTTCTAGATGATTGAATGAGATATTATTATTCTTGTTTATCATATTTGGGATTATTATTAATATTTAATTTCTTATATTATATTTTCATTTTTTTATGGGATTTAAGAAAGGGTTGATGTGTTTCAAACAATATTTATTATTGTAATATGTTTCTTGAGACTCATCCCCATCTATTTTATAGACAACATTCATTCTCATCAGTTGTATCTCCCAAATAGTCATTGAATTTTATTTATAGAGACGAATCCCCCATATCTTTTATGACTCTTTTAATACTCTAAAAATTAGTCATCCCATGGATGAATACTACTTAAATTATTTCAAAAAACATAGGTGATGTCCATAAGATATGGAATATGTGTGTCTAAAAACAAAATGAAATGATAAATTTTTGGAATATGAGGTGATGATCATGAAAATTGTCTATAAAATTATCCTTTTAATGAATTCATAGGGTAACACCTACCACAATGGATTAATTCTTTTCTTAAATTCAATTACCCATTTTCATCAAATAAAACTGAAATTATTTGAAAAAATCAAATGTTGGGTTTCAGTAATTAGTATATTATATAACTTTCACCTTTGATAATTAATATATTATGTGAATTTATATATTTATTATAAAAAATTTATATTTTATGAACCCAATAGACTGAATATGAATTGAAAAATGATGCACATTAATCATTTAACAAAAGTGTACGAAGATAGATTTAAAGATTCAATTAAGTTTTCAATATATCATGAATAAGACCCTTCTCAAATCCTTTTCCCATGTTTTCATTGTTGTTATTCAAGAAAAATTAGTTCCGAAGATATGGAAGAACATTTTTCTTGTTTCAAAATAGATAATAGCTATAAATTTGGAACTAAACATAGGAAAAACTGAATGTGCACACATATTGGGATAATACTGCGATTAATGGATAATTTTATAATCATACTATTGTAAATGATAATGGAGATCACATATACTAATTGAAAATGAAAATTGATGATGAAATTTGTGATTGTACAAAGTTATTTGAGATGTTAAATAGATGTTCCAGGTTAGCATTGTATACAGGTTTTACCACATACACAACATTGTCTTCTGTATTATATAATTTTAATGTTGGAAGCAGATGGAGTGACACCATCTTTACAGAACAACTTGGTCTCCTAGATGATATTCTATGAGAAGAAAATAAACTACCATGTTAAAAACATGACAATAAACAAAAGATAAATTAAATGGGTATGATCACTAAAAAATATATTCTTGTCCAAATGAATACATATTATTTTTTAAGGAACATGAATCACTCATAAAATTCCCTATGTGTGTCATAGATCGATACAAGAAAAATGAATCCAGTCCTTCAAAATAGGAATGGTACTTTCCTGCCATTCCCCAGTTTAGAAGACTATATTGATTTTAGGAAACTACAAGACAATTGACATTGAATTTAGATACATGAATTATAGATTAGAACCTATTTCATCCAGAAAATTTACCATAGTGGATGAAAATGTATTATGAGTATATAGAATTTCAAAATGATCTGAGAAACATTCCTGTAGTGTAATCTATAAATTGAATAATTCATTTTGGTGTATGAAGTAGTACTCATAGTACATGAACCATCATGTTGGAATATTATAACTTTCCCCCACGGTTATTCATGAAGGAAAAATACATTATGTTGTCTCTGATTATATCTGGACCAAAGCAACCTAATAATAATATTGATGTGTATTTGGTCCTATTGATCACAGATCAGAAATTGATTTGGGATACATTTGTTACAATATATGAAGCTCATAGAAGTGAATAATTCACATTGAGAGATATGTTTCATGGGATGATAAATGACTTCCATGCTTATAGAAATTTATCAGGCTATAGTATTAAAGGAATGTTGGGGTTTTCCATGTGTGAATACCACACATACTCAGTTCAGTTGAAACATTCTTCAAAGACTATGTTTTTAGGATATAAGAAATTTTTACCTCAAAGACATAAATACTAATCATATAATATAATATTTGTTAGGAATATTAAATAAGGTACAAAACCATCTCTAATAACAGGTGGTCAACTATACATTAATGTAATTAATATTGGAACTATTTTCGGTGTACCATTTTTGAAAAACCTTACAAAATCAGGTTGGAAGAAGTGATTAATTTTATTTGAATTACTGTATAGGAATATTTTGTTTTCCAAAAATTTTCTTCATTTTATGCATGTAAAATAAATTATATTTATTAGTGTTATTGTCACATTACTTAATGTTCCTAGAAAAAAATATGGCATCAGGGATAGGTTGGACTTGATTGAAATGTGAATAAGGGAAGATATGGCACCAGTGAAGTGTAAAAGGTTGATTTTTATTCATCTAACATCTTAAACTCTATCATGAAATGATATATTTCAATTTTTCCTTTTCCTTAATAGTGTACAAGTTCCACGTGGGTATTCAACAAATATCAAGAATTTCCTATCAATGAACAATTTGAAGTTACAAGGAATAAAATAACATCACCGTCATGTTTTGATTCAATATTTGATTCTTGATACATTCCATTGTATTCCACCTCAAAATTTATGACATACATTAATAAGAATCTACTTAATTTTCATTACTATATACAGTAAAGTAATAGACATGGTGAAGTTTCCAATCATGAATAAGGAGTTTTCATTTAGATTATATGAATTAAAGATGTTCTTCCCCTATCATTCTTTTATATAATGGTCACCTAAATGGTTCACCTAGTTATAGAGGTTTAACTATGTGGTTCTATCTATTAATGTCAGATGTTCCCCATTGAATGGTATATGATGATTTTGAATGGGTATGTCAATAATCAAAGTCAGACAAAAATTTGTATTGTAGAAAGATATATTTTTGATAAAGTTTTTGAATTATATACTGATTACCTATCTAATTTTGAAAACATGTGTCTCTGAAAGTATCATCACATTGAACACATTATGGGTGAATGGATTTCTAGAAGATATGTTGTTACAATTACCCTGACATGGAGGGGGAAAGTGAAACATTACATTTTACATAATAGTGAAGATGTTAAACCACATATTGAATCCAACAAAGGAATTATTAGATATTTTTATCCATCAATGGATAAAGGATGGATATAAAATACAAAAAATCAATAGTTTATAGGATGGTTCTGAGGTCAAATATATAAGGATTTATCTAAAAATATGGATTGAATTTCCAAACATCATGAACGACTAGCCAAGGGATTGAATGAAAATGTTATATGTTACATTAGTTTTGTAATAAATAGTTATATGTTATATATAAAAGAACATGAATAATTTAGTATGATGAAAAATAGTGATGTTATACTTTTGGCTTAAGTGATACACATAATTGGTTCGATGGATAGAAATCCAATTTATGAAAATCTGTCATTTTTTTCATTATCGAATAGATATATGACTTAGATTATACAACATTTCAAGTGTTTATTTTCCATTACAAATGATTTAGTAATATGAGTGTAGTGGAGGTTGATGAAATGGGCTTTGTGAAGGTGAATGTTAGTATGGAAGGGGAAAAATATGAGCCATTCATAATAATATCACAAGTTGTGAAAGTATTTTATGTCGAAGATCTAACAAACAAGAATTGGCCAACTATCCTGCTAGTGACTAAAACAAATGTAGGGTGAAATGATAATTCAATCAAGGACAACCCTTTCATTGGAAGATCACAATAAATACATACATATACCAATGTAGATACTGCTAGAGGGGACTACAAAGAGGGTATTTGGATTCTTGATAGAGGACCCAAATCTCAAAAACTTTAAAAAAAATAGTTCAATGAGAAGGTAAAAGTGTTTTTAAATATACTATGTTTTTACTCATAATATTATATATTATATACTATATTAAAATAATCCAAATTAAATGTTTGAATATAATGAATAAAATGTCTTGTGCATATGATGATGTTACTAATCTATAAAATAACAAACCATAATGAAGGGAACCCTTTGGAAAGATCAGAAGGTAATGCTATGATATAATTTCTCAATTTTACAGAAAAATTATATAATGTAACGTTGATATAATTTTCATTTTTCCATTAAGAGTTAATTTATTTTATAAAATTTATGTCTATCTATCATGAGTTTTCAAGAATAGAAATGATTATGTCTCTACTCAATCACATGGGTAATATTGACATTTTCATAGTAAAATTATTTTCCATTTAATTAATGTATTATTTCATATTTATGTTTAATTTATTTATTTTTATTATTAATCACATAATAATATTATTTATTATATAGGTGGATACTTTTGTTCTATTTGGGGTGGTCTGTATATCTTTCATGAATTTATACACCAAAACTTCCACAGACTTCTTCTCCCTCAAAACCATTTAAACATTGTAGTGTTGGAATTTATTAATTTCCTACAATTCCCTCCAATGCTCAATCACATAGGTAATATTGATGTTTTACCTATAAAATCATTTTATATAGAATTAATGTATTGTTTTATATTTATATACTATTTATTTCTTTTTTTTATTACTCATATAATAATTGTTTTCTTATATAAGTGCATTCTTTTTTTCAAGTTGGGGTGGTCTGTTCGAAGCTTCTCATGGTCATGAGAGATCAGACTTTAAGCTTTCAACTAAGACAATGATAGAAAGGAACATTATTAATAATTTATAAAACCATATTGAAAAATTGGATCCCTATTACTTATTTAATTAGTTTCTTCAAAATCATACCTACTATTTGTAAGTTAATTTCCTATAATTTTTATCTAGTACTTATTTAGTTTTTTCAAAGATATTTTGTGAAGTCATATTGATTCGATGTTCATAGTAGGAAAAACTTTATCATTGATATATAGAAGATTAGAGAGAGATCTTGTGGTCATTTTGGTGACTTCTTGTGATATAATTATTTCATGACAATTCTCTACTCTTGCAGTTTTCAACAACCAGAATGGGTTTTTAGATAATAAAACAGAGTCAATATATAATGTTGGTAGTTTAACAATTAAATTCAATGGAAATAATTATTAAATTGGTAGATATTATTGTTTTGAGAACAAAGGATGTGCAGGAATCCACCAAACTTGAATTCAACACACGGTGTGACTGATATGACTACAAGTCTTTATTTTTATTTAAAATTGATATTAATTTTATTAAAAAATACAATTAAAAAACTAAAAAATAATAAAACAAATTCAGAATATTTTGATACATTAAGAAAATTATCCATAAGTCATTTGTGATGTGTATTAATCATCCGCACCTCAATTAGATACACAATGTTCCTAGTATGACTCAAACAATCCTTTATCAGTTTTATAATCGATATTTTAGTTCAAAAAGTTTCAATCACTAAAAAATGATCATAAGAAATCAAATTTTCATGATAATTCTGGAAAAAAAATTTATATGACTTTTTTGATGTGTAAGAATCAGTTTCATGTCAAACTGATTCACAATGTGATCGTAATAATTCAAATTATGTGTTTCCAGTTTAATATGACATTTTAGTAAAAAAGACATGTGATGTACTCAAAACCAAGAAAAATAATTTGGATTGTTTTGATACTTTAATATAGTAATTCAAATATCATTTTACACATATTGGAAACATATGCATATGAATTCGACGCACGGTGTGACATATATGACTCCGAGTGCATATTTTTATTTAAAATTGGCAACAATTTTAGTAAAATGGAAAACTAACCTACTAAAAAACTATAAAACGTATTTAGATTGTTTTAATACTTTATGTAAATGATACACAAGTCATTGGTGACATGTAAGAATCATATGTGCCTCAATCTAGTACAAGATGTTACCGATATGTCTAAAAGTGTCCGTTATCAGTTTAAAATTGTCATTTTAGTTCTAAAATTGTCACTCACTAAAAAATCATCAAACTTGATCATATTTTCTTGATAATTTAAGAAAACAATTCATATGTTGTTTTTGATGTGTAGGAATTGGTTTCATGTTAGACTGATACAGTATGTTATTACAATGATTCAATGTTTATATTTCCAGATTAAAATGACAATACAGTTAAAAAGACAAGTGACATACGAAAAACTAAAAAAAAAATTCAGATTGTTTTGATACATGAGGAAAAAAATTCATAAGTAATTTTAGATGTGTATAAATCATTTGAACCTCCATCTGATTCACTGTGTGACTGGTATAACTCAATATGCATATTTTTATTTAAAATTGAAATAAATTTTAGTAAAATAGAAAAATGACTTACTCAAAACAAATAAAACAAATTCAAATTATTTTTATACTTTTAAAAAACAATTTGTATGTAATATTTGACTTTTAGTAATTATCCACACCCAATATGATATATGATATGCCCCATTTGACTCAATGTATCTTTAATCAGTTTAAAATCAATATTTTAGTTCAAAAAGTGTCACTCACTGAAAACTAATCATACACACACATATAATATTGATAATTTAAGAAAATGATTCATAAGTCATTTTTAACATTTATGAATTAGTTCTAGGTCAAAATAGCACACGATGTGATCAGAATAAGTCAAAGTGCATGTTTCTAGTATAAAATATTTTTTTTGTAAAAAAGAAAAGTAACATACTCAAAACTAATAAAACCCATTAAAATTGTTTTGATACCATAGTGAAATGATCCATATGTTACTTGAGACATGTATAAATCATCCACACCACTGTCTGATGCTATTTGTTACCAGTATGACTCCAATTTCATCATTTTACTTAAAATTAACATCAATTTAAGTATTAAAGACAATTAACCTACTCAAACCCAATAAAAGTCATTATTATTGTTTTGATATATTAATAAAATGATCCATATTTTATTTTTGACATGTAGGAATCAACTTCACCTCAATATGATACACGATGTGCCTAATATGACTCAATGGACCCATTATTAGTTTAAAATCGACATTTTACATCAAAAGTGTCACTAGCTGAAAACTAATCAAAATCACTTGGATGTTATTGATAATTTTTTAAAATAAACCATAATTAATTTGTCATATATAGTAATTAGTTTCACATAAAGTCGATACAACATGTGATTGAAATGAGTCAAATTTCATGATTCCAGTTTAAAATGAAATTTTAGTAAAAAATACCGGTGATATACTCAAAAATGATAAAATGCATTAGAATTGTTTTGAGACATTATTAAAATGATCCATAAGCCATTTAAGACATTTGAACCTCAATCCAGTGCATGGTGTGACCAGTAAGACTCCAAGTGCATCTTTTTTTTCAAATTGACATCAATTTTAATAAAATGGATAATTGACCTACTCAAAACTGAACACATTTGGAATGTTTTTATATTTTATGTAAATTAACCATATATCATTTTTGAAATGTATAAATCATCCACAAATTAATAGGATACATGATGTTACTGATATGACTCAAAGTGTCTGTGATCTGTTTAAATCGATATTTTAGTTCAAAAAGTGTCATTCCCTGAAAAAAAATAAAATGTGGTAATATTTTATTGATAATTTAGAAAAATTATTCATGAATAATTTTTGAAATATAATAATCAATTTCAAATCAAATTGATACATTATGTGACCAGAATTAGTCAAAGAGCGTGTTTCCATTTTAAAATGACATATTATTAAAAAAGAAAAGTGACTCAAAAATGAGAAAACCCATTTAGATTATATTGATACTTTAGGAAAATAATTCATAAGTCATTTGATAAATTTTGGAATAAGCCACAAATCAACCCAATTCACAGTGTGACTGGAATGGCTCCAAGTGTGTATTTTCATTTAAAATTGACATCACTTTTAGTAAAACAGACAACTTACCTACTAAAAACTGAGAAAACACATTCAATTTTTTTCATACTATACAAAAATGATTTAAAAGTCATTTATGATCTATATGAATTATCGTCACCTTAATTTGATACATGATGAGCCCGATATGGCTCCATATGTCTGTTAACATTTTAAAATCAACATTTTAGTTTAAAAAGCATCACTTACTGAAAACCGATCAAACACGTTTGTGATTTATCATATACTTATTTAATTAATTTTCATATAGATAGTTCTTCAATACAAATAATAAATTGTGTGTCATGGAAGAATCAACCACAACTCAATATTATACAAAATGTTCCTAGTATAAATCAAATATTAGTTTAAAATTAATACTTTCTGTTAATTTATTTCTTTATGTTATTACTAACATAATAATTGTTTTCTTATAAAGTAATTTTCTTTTTCTCTAGAATGGGTGGTTTTTTTGGAAATAGAGCGAGTTGGGTTAATGGTAAAAATAAAAATTAGTGTTTATGTTTTTTATTATATATAATAATTTATACTTATGTAATTGTATAAACCACTATTTTAAATTTCCATAAAATATTGTTTTTTGTATTTTTATGGTATATTTCATTTCATTAAATTTTTTTATTGGTACTTGATTTTATTGATATATGGTTGTGTGTTTTGTGCTTCAAAGTGTAGTTACAACCTAGTGCACTAGTGATGCAATTTTATATTACAACACACTGTTGTATGGACCATTATTAGTTCTTTTGAAAGTGTTGATAAATGGGTCCTTTATCATCACAATTAAAAACGTTGATAAAGGTACTCTTTTTTGAGCTAAATAAATGTTTTGATAAATGGGTCCTTTATCAGCACTAAAAAATTGCTGATAAATGACCCCTTTATTAGAACTTTTTTTTGTCACTGATAAAAGGCACGGTCTTTTAATCTTTCTATGGTATTTAGTTCTTCTATAGTGTTTATAAAGGAAACTTTTAGCATAGTTAAAGTCCTATTTTGTAGCAGTGTTGGATATGGTGCCTATTTAAAGTTGATCTTTTAATGAAGTATATATTTGGATATGGATGGTGGATGGTTCACCATTGATAGTTTACAAAAGAGGTTCTCAAGATGGATAAGATATTGATGAATACTGTGGGTTCCACACTCAAAAGTTTGGAACATTTAACTATCAATGTTGTTTGGTTTCCTTGAAAATGATTAGAAGGCTAGGTCCTTTTTTTATGGGTACAATTGTGACTGAAGTGGGAACCTTTGTGGTTATATTTCTTGACAATGAGGTGTTAAAAAATATTATAAGGTGGGGAGTGATGTGTCAATAGTCAGTGCATGGAGGAAGACCATGGGATGAAATAGGTGGAATCAGAATGCCAATGAGGATCCTGTAATGTTAAGTTTTAAATTCCTTTGGGAAAGGATAGTTGGTCCTTGGAGGTGGTTGATATATTACCTTTCTAAATTTTTTTGAGGGAAAGGCTATGTGGCAATGTTGGATAGTGTTCTTTTTGTTTTCAGGCACTGTCAGTAGGGAAGCACATTAGGAATGTTTTGAGTGTTGAGATTGAGACTGATGCCTCCTTTGAGGATCATTAGAGTCATTTAATAGATCAAAGTGAGAATGTGTTGTGGGAAAAGACTGTACTGATAGTTTGAGTTTTGTGGAAACATGGATGGGTTTAGGGGAAAACTTAGGAGAGAGAAGAATATAAAAGGGTATAGTGGCGTGATCTTTTTTGATTCCTAATCATAGATATTCTTGGGTGTTTATTTTGAGGATGATTTTTTTATATGGTGGGGAGATTATAAGATCCTAAATTTTTTCTAGATATGTCATGAGCTTGTTTTTAGGTATTTTATTACTTTGTCTGATCATTATTATTTTGGGTCATACCTTATGGTTCATCTGGGTGAAAATTGGAAAATTTTGAGGGAAAGGGGATAGTGCATGATTGGTGCAAAATTTTCCCTAAACGTGCACCCCTGTTTGGAAAACTGTGGGAACCAAAACAGAGGGGAATCACACAGCTGACACACATTTTGTTATACCATGCACCATATTAGTAGAAAACATGAACCCTTTAAAAGAGTCTCATAGTTAAATCATATAGTTAGGGGAAACTGTGCACTCTGAATTGCAAACTTATATTATAGTATTTTAATCCCCCATAAGTTATATTTTAGTTTCCAAAATTCCATATTTTAACCCATTATCTACCCCAATCCACCCCAAATAAAATGATCTAAATTTTAAAGGCTCTTGTATAGATTCCAAGACCTCCTAGCCTCTATTCTTGGAGAATCTAATGGCATATTGAGGATTTTAAACTGCCAAGTTTGTGTTTCCTTATCGTTTAGACCAATCTCGCTCTTATGCTCCTCTCCATGGATAAAATATGGATGTTTATCCTATGTTGGTTATTTATTAAGATATATTTTTTTATATCATGAATCATTTAATCTTATATTTATGTTTGGCGTCTAGATCATGTTCTTCGTTATGTTCTTGATCATTCCATTTGAAGTTTTGTGGATCATCTGTTACCGAACGTTTATCACTATTCTTGAGGTAGGTGGACTATAATTAAAATCCTAAATTATTTATTTAAATTACATGTATGTAATTGTAGAATTATTATTGGATGAAATAAAAAATTAGTTCTTTAATTTAATTAATTAAATTATTAGGTTAATTAATTTAGTAATTGGGTAATTGGGGATATTGAGATTATTGAACATGATTTAATTAATTTTTGAATAAATTAAATGATATTTTTGTGATTATGAGATTGAATTATTGTGATTAATTAATTAATTAATTAATATGATTGAGTTAATTAATTATTTGATGAATTAATTGGGGATACTGAATTGATTGATTTGGAAAAATTAATTGAGGAATTATTTGAGGATAATTAATTTATTAATTTGGAACAATTAATTGATGAAATAATTAGGGATATTTAATTGATTATGTAGGACAAATTTATTGAGGAATTAATTTTTGATATTGAATTTATTACATTGTAAAAATTAATTGACTAATTAATTAGGGATATTAAATTAAATGAGTCGGAATAGTTAACTGATGAATTAATTAGGAATATTGAAATAGTAAGTTGAAATAATTAATTGATGAATTAATTATGGGGATTTTGTGAATGTGAATTTGATAAATTTATTATGGAATTAATTTATGGAATCTATGGATTATTTAATTGGTGAATGAATTAATTTAATTGAATGTGATTAGTTACTTAAAGAATTAAATAATGAAATTGATGTGAACAATTAATTGGTGGATTAATTGAATGAATTGAATAATGAAATTGATGTGAAAAATTAATTAGTGAATTAATTAACTAGATTGAATGTGATTAATTAATTTTTTAATTAATTAATTGAATTGATTAAGATTAATTAATTAGTAAATTAATTAATATATTTAATTTTATGTAGCCATTAAAATGGAATAATTAATTGGTGAATTAATTAATGGAATGTTGTGGTTATGTAAATGATTTAATTGGATTAATTATTTGGTGAATTAATTATTGGAACATTGAGATTATGCAATTGCAGAATTGAAGTAATTAATTGGTGGATTAACTAATGTATATTTTGGAATAATTAGTTTTTGAATTAATTATCGAGATACTATGATTGTAACATTAGGACAATTAATTATTGAATTAATTATTAATGTATTTTGAATGTGTATTTATGATTAATTAATTGTTGAATTAATTAAATAATAAATAGTTGTTGGGTAAATTTTGGGTAGATCTAAGAGTTTTTTTTGTGATAGGAAGTGAGGAGAGGAGTACCTCTTTTATAAGTGAAAAGGGATGAAATTTTTGAAAATACCAAAAACATCTCAATAATGGGAAGTTATTTTCATGGAATTTAGATAAATTTTTTTATCAAATAATTTATATGGGAAAGGATAAGGTCAATAAATTCTTCCACCATCCAATTTAAAACATGTTTTAAAACTTGTTTTGGTCTTTCCCTGTTAGTTATTCAATTTTTACCCCTTATGATTTCTACCAAGATAATTAGTTTCTACCAATTTGATTTATCCAATATTATTGAATCCAAATTCTTCTATAATACATAATTTATATATAATTATTACATTTTAAACCCAATTTATTTAATTCAATGTCTAAAAGTGATAAAAATTAATTTTTAATATCAAAATGTATAATGTATTAAAAAAATTAATGAAAAAATGCCACTCATGTTCTAAAATGTTATTTATAAGTTTGAAATCAAGGTTATATATTTTTAACATTATAATTATTCTAATAAACTATAGTTTTTTTTCTTGAGAATGAATATTTTCATATCATAATTATAAACTAATAATTCCATAAAAGGCATGGTATTTTTGAAAATTGTTAATTTAACTATTCCCTTTAAAATCAATCATTCTAGAAAAATAAAAAAATTATGTACTAAAATAACATATTAATTGTAAATAAAAAATAAAATTTTATATTAAATTTTATATTATAAAATATATAAACTTATATTTTACATAAAATTATAAAGCATAAAAAATGTTTTTATAAGAAAATAACTTCATAAAATAGTAGTAATTATTTTTATAATTTCTATACAAAACAAATAAACATATAATTAATCAATAAATATTATATTTTATTAAAATAATCATTTAACAATATTATACATATTTTTATTAATGAAATATACACTATATAAATAGATATATTTTGAACAAAAATAATAAATTAAGTAAATTTGTATAAAATAATCTTTATAAATATATATTAATATATTTCATTATTAAGTAAGTCCAATTCATATATACTAATTAAATATATAGTTTTACTATCCATATTATATATATATATAATTAGGATTCATTATTGTTTGGTGCTACGTTTGGATCATGATTTGGAGAACATTGTTTATTAAGGAAAAGATACATTGAAATATCAATGTATTACATTCTCCCCCATATAAATAAATTTCATTCTCACAATATTAATTATTAGTAATTAACGAAATTAGTTTATTTAATTATTAACATAATCATCATTTGGGATATAACATATAATATGATATCTACCATACACTCTCAAGCCATATCAACTTACATATCTTTCTTCAAACAAAATTATCCACTCATACAGTCATATAACCACATATATTTGTACCCTAATTATATATTTTCTATAAAATATTTTTACAAAACCATTAGAATATTCATGACATTATACCATAGAAAAATCATATATCCTTTTTGAAATTAACACTATATTTAACTTTCAAATGCTTTAAAATCACACACCTAACATTATTTACCACAATCCCAAAAAATGTGATGAACTTAAAATTAATCTCTTGAATCAAGTATCAAACCCAAGGATACCAATATTGTTTAACATAATGTTTCAACCATTATTATATCAATGTCATGAATATATTAAACATTACCATTATCCATCAATCAATCATGTGTTCTCCGACAGTTATCCCCAAAATATAACATTTTCATAAAATCAAATTTCAAGGTTACTGGTACAATTTAATATATGTTTTTAGTCACTTAAATAAAAAAACTAGATAAAATTCCTTAGGCAATTTAAATAATTCTCATAACTCTTATAACATACAATAATATCATTAATAAACATCACTCACAAGTGAAAATTACTAAAATTGTCATGAATTAATTTATATTAAGTTACCATCTTCACTATCATAGGTAGAACTAGTATACTAAAATTTTATATCATAATAGGAATATACTATGATTTTAAACCATTTATGTATTCTTCCTTATTCAGTTATAAGACATAGTGGTTTCAATATACATTCACTTCTCGGCTTTGTCTTCAAGAACCTATTTGTACGAATATTAAAACAGAAATGAATATTATTATATCTATACTATTAATATGAAAAAATTAATATTAATATTTATTCATCAATTAAACATTAATTTATTAACATATGATACATTTGATTCAATATATGACCATCTTTGTTCATTCCTTGGTTCTCCATGGTCATTTATCTATTAGGTTCTATAAAATAATTTCTTACCAAACAATTAAATTATTTATAATGTTTTGAAAAGATAAGGTGATTCAAAAAAGAATATCCACTGAGAGTGTCACACAAAGTGTGCATTTAGGCCTATTTTTAATGCTCTAGGTAATGATCGATGTAATACACAGTCTACCAATTTCATAGTTATTATCCCTATGTAATAATATTCCATAGGCTACATCCACTTATAGTATCTCTATATGAACTAAATTTCTATAATAACTATACAATATCTACTTTACCAAAATCCCAGGATGTTATCCTATATATATAATTCTCTCCTAGAAATATCTCTATAGTTTCTAATAAATTTATCTTATCCTAATCCACTAGAAAAATAAACATTCTTACATTAAAATTACATAATATACTATCTTAAATGGTTATATATATCTTTTTAATTGTGAACAACCATAACTTATCAGCCATTAAATTATCCTTAACTAACATCCTAACCTCTATATTTATCTAAACACTACTCTCATACCAATTTTGATTCCCTAAAACTATACACCCTAATTCGAACCTATAAAAACAACATTTTTATACTAGTTTTTGATACCCACTATTTTTACTCTGACATAACTATCCCATAATTACATGAATTAAATAAAATATTTCATTAAATATATTACCAAAAATCTTTAGGTTTATATCTTTTGAAATTAAAAAAAAATCATAAAATAATAAATCCCATATGTCATGACCCCCTCCCTACAAAGTGTTCCCCTCCTAGGATGAAAATGTGATAAAAGAGATAGTGACACCCGATTCCCACCTCCAATAGGCCCTGGGTTAGCGACTAGCACCGAGGGTATAATAAAAACACATATGAGAGGAATTACCCTCTATGAGAACACATTAAAAGGAAAGAGATATGACAAAAACCAACCAAATCCATCTCAGACTACAAAGTAAAATAAAACCCAAGTACATATATGTAATGTCATGTAAGAACTACTACAACTGAACGGAGAAAACTACAAGTAACAAAATAAAGTAAAACGACAGTGACCATGAATCCCAATCAGCTCCTCCAACTCCAAGCTAGTAGTAACCATACTGGTCTCCAACCTCCTCCAAGTGACCTAAAAAATAGTTTATATACATAGGGTGGGTATAACATTATACTTAGTATGATCCTCCCTAGAGCCTCTCATGAAAAAGTAAAGAAATCATGCTAAAGCGCAGTGAACAACAAGTAAAACTAAATCATCACCTAAAAATGTATACTATGTTCCCAGAATCACCATGGATACTATCACCAAGTATTGAATACAAGAGTATATAATATAATAATAATATCAAGGGTACCACACTACCACTTCCCCCTAGTTTGATGATTTTCCCCAACATTGTTCATCCTAAGCATCTCTCTCCAAAAAGGCTTGTCCGCAGACACATGGGCATTGTACCACAACATGAACCTCATGAAACACAACCACTACAACCATGTAACCAAGTTATCTAGGTAGTTTTCAGGAACCACCACATCTCTTATAACATGTATCATATGCCAGGTATTATACATTAATCCATTATATCCCATACGTCGTGTAAGATTCCTCAAGCCATCACAACCTACACACGTTACACCTATAATAGTCGATAGGAAACTATATCCAGAATATATGTGTGTAAATAACCACAAGACATTACATCCCTCTACACACATATATGGGGAAAACTAACCGACGTTCCTATAAGCACAATAACTACCAAGATAAGAGAGTGGGGCCAAAGGGGGTGGTCATCCATCCATCCTCCCACCAGAATGTGGGAAAAAACACCCCTAGGGATCAGAATCCCTAGGGTGTTAGTTTCCATAATCGAAATGGTGGAGTAGCATATAGAAACAAAAAATGTATAGAATATACTATAGCTGACAACTATACTATAGGCATAACCTAGTAATTGAATCAACTAAAACTAACATCTCTTGGACTCCTGACTATCACTGCTAAGACTAGGTATCCTATAATCACACAACCATTTAAAGAGTTTCATTATTTTACTTTATCCATTTTTATTAGATTCACTTTAAATTAATTAATTATATTACTATTAATTAACCATTATTATTCCACATTACATCTCATTAGCATCCCAACCAAGATCCTAAGTTCTTTTAAATTATAACCTCATCATTGTATTCCACTAAGATCTAAACCCATGGGTTAACATAATTTATTCAATCATTTATTCAGTATAATTATCACTTTTCCATAATTCCATGTATTCTAAGAAAACATTATATTCTACCAAACATGAGGGGATCAACATGGAGACTATATGAACTACCCATCATTTCTTCTCCACTGATAGCAGGAGAATAGACACATCCATAATTGAGAAGATAAACACGGAAAGCACGTGGCATATCCCATACCTCTTCACCTACTTTGGAAGGAGGGTAAGAAATACAAAATAACTTAATAAGTGGGGAATGTAAATAAGATAAACAAACTACAAGATTCAACAAGCACCCAACATTCATAACTGACCCGTTTCATCATCTCTGGTGTCCTCCCCGACACCCAAATGGATAAACCAATGCATCTTGCCACTCTAAGTGTCAACTATTTACCCAAACCATGGTCCTACTTTCCCCACATACCACAATAGCCTCAATAGATCATGCATCCCAGTATCACAAATCAACACAAGAAACATGAAAACAAACAACAAGAAACTGGTCACTCAGCCCCATGCAAGGCATCTAACCTTCACACACAACGAGCACTCATATCTCCAAGCATAAGGCTATTGGAATTAACAAGAAAGAGGGTAACTCAGAACCCTAATAGACATTATCTATTAATAAGAAACCAGTTATTTAATCCATATTTAATTATCCAGTTCATTTAAACATTTAAAACTGCATCCATTTGATTATCAATAGTTTACCACAATAACATCCAGATTAAAAAACTTGCATCTTTTCCTTTATCCAATTAATTTAAAATTGATACCAACTTTAAGTTCTCCACCAATTTCCATAACTAATGGCATGTTAAACAAAGAAATCATAGATATCACACTATCTATAAAAAACAGAAGGCAACAACATACGATCGAAATAAATTTAATTATCCTATTCAAATATTTATTATGTTAATTACATTGTGATATAGTGGGATAAAACATGATAACTCTAAAGTTACACATAAAAGAACATAGAAGCCACACATACCCTACCTATAAAGGTTTCAACCATTCTTTTCATGAGAATAGACAACAAAATAGACCATAATCACTCTCCTGGAAGACTGCATCCACCCGAGGACGCAAAGACACCACCACACCAACCAACTCCCAAGAAAAATTCATTAGAAACATGGACATAAAATGCCATAAAATGGAAAGGATTAAAGGAAGGATAGGAACCCAGAATAACGATGGTGGTACATACCGTATATTGAAGACATATTGACACTTCCTGGTTGCACCAAAATAGGAGGTACACATGCAGTAGGAAGAAACTCTAGGGAAGACACAATCCAAGGCTACATCACTACGCATGAATCCTATAGGAAAGAAGGAATGGTTTAATCATCTCACACTAGGGAAAAATAAGGAAGAAGAAGGAAGGAAGATATCTCATCCCTTTAGAAGATTTAATGGAGCAACTATTTAAGATATGCTAGATTTTCCATTAAGATCAAATCTGTAAATGATCATGAATTTTGACAGAATAAAGGCTTCCTGACTATTAATAATAATTATGATCAGAGTTATGGTCTTTGAATCATCTTTAAATCCCCTAAAACAATTCCTTGAATGCATTTTACATAAAAGTAAATGTCAAACTGGTGAAACTGTAGGAAATCTAGAAAAATATGGAAATTTGAAAAAGGAAATCATAGAGTTATAGAAACACTGTTCATGACACCATTTTAGTGCCACCGTTTCAACTCCACTATTTCTGTTACATTGTTTTGGTGCCATCGTTTCTGTGCCACCTTTTCAGCGCCACTGTTTCTATGCCACCATTTAGGTGCCACAATTTCAGTGCCACTATTTATATGTCACCGTTTCTGTGAAACCATTTATGTGCCACCGTTTCAATGCCTCCATTTCAGTGCTACTATTTTTATACCACCGTTTTGGTGACACCATTTCTGTGCCACCATTACAGTGACATAGTTTTGATTCCACCATTTCTATGCCACCATTTTAGTGCCATCATTTCTATGCCACCATTTCGGTGCCACAGTTTTGATGCCCCCATTTTGATGGCACCATTTCTGTGCCACCATTTCAGAAATTTGGAAAAGTAAACGACACAGTTCTAGAAACACTATTCACAAAATTGAAAATTTGGAAAAGTGTTGGGGATAAGTCAACTTGACTTCCCACAAAACCTCTATCAACATATTTTAGGAAAGGAATAGATCAGAGAGGTATGATCCATTACATCTGATACCTCTCAAAACATTATTGTCTCCAAGAATCTAAAACCAACCCGGATAGAAAATAGAAATGGTGTCCAAGGAACCAAATTTCTAGATACCTCTCAAGGATCTCGCCACCATAGGAGCTCAAATACTACAAAAAGGAACATGATAAACTACACGACACACAAAACCATTTTCTAAACACTCTTCTAAGAGAGATACCTCTCAAAAGAGAGAAAGCCACACAAGCAGCAAGAGAAAGACATCTCATAACCAAGAATGTTCTACAACCACAAACCAAACATCATTACAGAGAAAGAGTTAAACATCAAACAAATTAGGGTAATGAGTGTGTATATACGACTCACATTCCCAAGTACTCTCCTACACACCGCCATGCCACCACAAGATACAAACCAAGGGAATAACATGAATATGAAAAACTTTCTACTTGTGGTCCTGGATATCTATAGGCTACTACTCGAAGGTCGCATAATCATCAACATCGATCTCACCCCAATCGATGATGTGAGAGTCTTCATGAAGATAACGATGAAGATGTGACACATGAAAAAAATTATGTATCTAGATTATATACGGGTTAAGTGATACATGATACACCACCGATCCAACATGATACAACACCTCGAAAGACCCAATAAACTGGGGAGAAAACTTAACCCCACAACTAATCCTTCGATTCCCATAACGGGGAGTCACCTTTAAAAAAAAGTGATCCCCAATGTCAAACTCCAGAGGCCTTATACTATAATCAGTTTAGGAATTCTAATGATCTTTCACTAACTTCATCCTCTTGTGAATTACCTAAACCATCTCCATCGTATTCTGTACTAGCTCCATCCCAAGAGTTACTGACTCTTCGACCCCAGTCCAACACAGAGGAGAACAGAAAGGTCGACCATAAAAGGCCTCAAATGGAACCATACCACTGGTAGAGTAGAAACTATTATTGTAAGAGAACTCTACCAAGGGTAGGTTCCTCATACATGAGCCTCCAAAATCCAGGACACAAGAGCACAACATGTCTTCAAGAGTTAGGTTGGTCCACTCTGTCTGACCATTAGTATGTGGATGAAAAGTTGTGCTAAGGAATAACTGAGAACCGAAAGCATGCTGGAGAACTCTCCACAACCTGGAGGTAAAATGGGGGTCTCGATCAGATATTATCATCCTTGGTACTCCATGGAGTCTCACCACCACCGCTAGATACAACCTAGAAAAAAACTCCACTGATCTCAACTCCTTGATCTCTATGAAGTGGGTTGATTTACTCAAGCAATCCACTACCCCCCATATAGAATCATAGCCTTCCTAAGATTGAGGTAAACTGGTAGAAAAGTCTGTTGAGATTTACTCCCAATTCCACTGAAGAACATCCAATGGTTGGAGAAAACCATCAGGAACACAATGCCCAGACTTCACCTTCTAGTAGACCAAACATCAAGACACAAAATCTACAACCACATGCTTCAACCCAGGCCACCACAACTAAATCGTTAAGGAATCATACATTTTCATAATTCCAGGATATAAGACTAAGGGAAAATAATGGAACTACCTAAGAACCATATTACACATAAAAAAAGGAATGAAAATACTTCTCTGAAATGACACTCAGTGTTGTTTATCCTCAGACCAACAATCAGGGGATTCACCACAAACAACTCGATCTCTTTAGACCTATACCTTAATATCCCTTAACTAGGACTCTTATACCTACTACACCAGATATGAAGACACCATAATTTATAAAAGACAACCTCTACCCCTAAATTCTAATATATTAATGTGCAATGTGGAAATATCTTCTATCACTCTTCAGGAATCAGCAGATTAAGGCCCTGCATCACTACGCGACTTTCTGGTCAATACATAGGCTACAATATTCCCATTACCAGGTGTATAAGAAATTTAGAAGTTGTATTACTATAATAAATACATACCTTGATGCTGCTAAAGGTTCAATTCATGCTGGGAGAAAATATACCTCATGCTCTTATGATTGGTAAAAAACACAAAGCACTCACCGATGAGGTAATGTCTCCACAAATTTAGAGCGAACACCACTACTACCAACTTGAGATCGTGGGTGGCATAGTTACGTTCATGGGGATGAACTTTCAAGACCCATAAGAAAAGGACGATCTCTGATGCATCAGAACACAACCTAACCCAAGATGAAAATAATCACAAAAAATGTCAAACTAAACTCCCTCTGTTAGAAGACAAAGAACTAGAGCACTGAACTACTTCTTCTTCAAATACTCGAAAGCTTCCTAACACTGATCATTACACACGAACACCCGAGCCTTCCTAGTCAAAACTATTATAGGAGTCCCAAAATAAGATAAATCATCAATGAACCTCCTATAATAGCCTTCCAGACCAAGGAAACTCCGCACCTCTGACACTGTCTTGGGGGCTACCCAAGATACAACTACTTTCATCTTCGACGGATCCAAAAATAATCCCAACTGGGATATAACATGCCCCATGAAATAGACTTCTTGAGCTCAAAACTCACACTTAGAAAACTTCCCAAATATCTAATTTCAACGAAGAACTACCAAAATGGCATGCAGATGCTTTGCATGCTTCTCCTCATACACAAAGTACATAAAGATTTCATCGATGAAAACCACCACCAACTTATATAGGAACTCATGGAACAAAAAATTCATCAAAAACATGAACATAGCTGGAGAATTTGTCACATAAAATGATATCACTAAGAACTTGTATTTCCCACGAAGACAACAAAAATCAGTCTTTAGAATATCCTCATCCTTCACTCGCATCTGATGATATCTGGAACACAAATCGATCTTCAAGAACCTAGTCACACCCATTAGTTGACCGAATAAATCATCAATCCATGGAAAATGATAGTGATTATTATTTTTTAAATTGTTCAATAGAAGATAATCGATACAAAACTATAAACTTCCATCAACAATCTTCATGAAAAAAACCAGTACACCCCATGATGACACACTTAGTTGAAAAACCACACTGCTACAGAACATTGAGTTGTATACACAACTCCTATAAATAATATGGATTCATCCTATACTGATACATAAAGATATGATATGCTCTTAGATATAGCTCGATCCTAAAATCGATCTCTCGTTGAGGGGGTAATGCTACAACCTCTTCTGGAAAGACATCAGGGTACTCTTCAATGACCTTGGAAAACACCGACTGCTAAACCAACAATGAACTCAAAATCAGTTCATCCATCAAGGATTATAAGGAAATAATATGCCTCTAACCCATCCGAGGGTATCTCTTGCCAACAAACACTACTGGCTCTCCATTAGCATCGAATAACACTACCTACCTCATGAAGCAATCCACAATAGCCTCCATTGAATAAAACCAATCTATACCAAGGATGACATCATATAGTTTTATTCATAAAAATAGAAAATATCCCCAAGAGTGGTGTTTCCCTAACACTAGCTCACAATCTCTACATACTTTAAACAAGTCACCACGACCTCCAATTAGAATAGTCAACACTAGGGGCACTGAAAGACTCTCTACCTCAAGTACCAAGGCATGAAAAAGGGTAGGTGATATGAAGGAGTGTATTTCTACTAACTCAAATAAGGCATACACCCAAGTAGAAAACAAGCAAAGGGTACCTTGAATGATGTCTGGCTCACCCGATGCTGGCAACACTAACCCATAAATCTTACCATGACCTGTTCCATAGCCTCTCTAACCAAGATGATGACCACCAACATGGCCTCGATTTTCTCTTTGAGTATGGGGATCATCTTAGATCTATCCTCTGCCTTCCCCATATACTCTATGCTAATCCAAATCTGGTGAAACATGCTACTACTACCAAGATTGGAACTTCCTTAATAGAGGAACCTATAGCGGAACACTTGGTGCACACTGAACTCTATGAAAGGTCAAGAACTATAATTTCTGATGACCATGACCTCCAAAAAGAAAAAAAAATGCATAATCCATTGGCATAGGAATCATGATCCACCAATCCTAGAGAAATTAGATGACGAGGGATGAGACGAACCCCTGACTGAACAAAAACTCTTCTGCCCTGAAAACTAAGAACAACAGACCATAAATATTCTTCATGAGGAATCCTAATGACTCCCCTCTCGTGATGATACAGTTCTGGATAAATTTCTATTGATTAACTCATACCTTTAAAATACCTCAAGATATGTCTTCAACATAAATAGGGTGATCTGGTTCAGGATCTCTGGATGAAAAGCCTCCTCAAAATGCCTCACCATGGCCTCCTCATTTAGAAACAGGTCTGAAGAGTATCATAAATGGTTTATAAAATGGATTCCAAACTCTCGCACACTGAAGCTCCCCTATCAAAGGGTAAGTAGCTCTTGGCGACTGGACACCTTCGTAGTTGAAGAATGAAACTTGACTCTAAACTTGTCTCTAAACTCCTCCCACAAGATCATCAACTCCTCGTGATCCTCAAGGAACAAGAACCACCACTACCGCACCCCCATGAATCATCTTCACAACCAACGACACCCAATGATTCTTTTGAGAATGGATCAAACTAAAGTCTATATCAACCTCCTCCAACCAGTCTTCTATGAAATGATCTATTATAATTATGTAGACTCTAGTGCTGAAACTCTTAGAGCATCCTCCTCCATGTGTCGTTATTATCGATCTCCACTCTATAGTGATATAATGGAACAACCTTCTGAATATCTTCTAGACGAACATGATAGGGACATCGACCCAGAACCATAAATAAAAAATAAAAAACAGTTAGAGATTTTAAACCTAGAATATAGAATACTCAACATTAATTAATTGTTTTATTTTATTCGTTTTATGTTAACCTATCCCAAGGTCTAACCATTCAAACACATGCAAAAATAAGAATGATGTATGATCCTTTTCTAGGGATTTACCCTGTAACAAGTATCACCTCGTTTAGTAGCCACTGTAAAGATAAAGGTCCATGTGTCAGACCATAGGGAGCCCTAAATACCTATGTCTCACCCAGTCTCTAATGTTTACAACACTTGCTAAACTTCACTAACACTGTTTCCCTACCAACCCATGCAACTTCACTTGTGCCTAACTCCAAACTCCATCCTATACCTCAAAAAAACCTCTGATAAAAATCTATCATGACCCCCTCTCTATAATTTGTACCCATCCTGGGCTGAAAATGTGATAAGAAAGATAGTAACACTCAATTCCCACCTCTAGTAGGCCCTGGGTTGGTGACTAGCACGAGGGTATAATAAACACACAGATGGGAGACATTACCCTCTAAGAGAACACATGCGAAAGAGAGAGATAATACAAACACCAACCAACTCTATATCATAATAAAAATTAGAAAAAACCCAGGTAAAAATATGTAATGTCATGCAAGAACTACTATAATTGAAAGGGAAAAATTGCAAGTACCAAAAGAAAGTAAAACGACAGCAACCAAAAAGCCCAAAAAGATCCTCCAACTCCAAGATAGTAGTAACCATCCTGGTCTCCAACCTACTCCAAGTGACCTGAAAAATAGTTTATATACGTAGGGTGAGTATAATAGTATACTCAGTAGGATCCTCTATAGAGACTCTCATGAAAAAGAAAATAAATAATTCTAAGAACAATGAACAACAAGTGAAACTAACTCATCACCTAAACAAATATATGATATTTCCTGCCTCACCATGGATAATCTCAACAAGTATCACATACAAGAGTATATAATATAATAAGAATATCAAGATACCCTGCTACCACTTCCCGAGTTGTTTGCCACTTTTCCCCAACGTTGCACGTCCTAAGTATCTCTCTTTAAAAATTCTTGCCTACAGACACCTGGCCGTAGCACCACAACATGAATCTCATGCAACACAACCACTACACCCATGTAACCAAAGTAACTGAATATTTTTTGGGAGCCACCACATCTCTCAAAATGTGTATCATATGTCAAGTATTATACCTAAATCCATTATAGTCTATACAGTGAGTGACAATCCTCAATACATTACAGTCTACACACGTTACACCTGTAATAGTACATAGGAAACTATATCTAGAATATATGTGGGTGAATAACCACAATCCATTATAGTCCTCTTCACAAATAAATGGATAAAACTAACTAAGGTTCCTACCATCACAATAACTACCAAGAGAATAGATTGGGGCCAATGGGGGTAGTCCACCATCCATCCTCCCACTAAAATGTAGGGGAACCCCCCGATCTTATAATCCTCAGGGTGTCATTTTTCCTAATAGATAGGGTAGAGTAGCATATAGAAACACAAAAAGTATAGAATATACTATAGATCACAACCAAACTATGGGTATAACGTAGTCCTAGACTCAACTGCAGGTTATGTCTCTTAGAGTTTTAACTATCAATGATAAGACAAGGTATCCTATAAGCAGACAACCATTTAATATGATACATTATATTACTTTATCCCTTTTTATTAGTTTTACTTTACATTAGTTAATTATTTAACCATTAATCAACCATTATCATTTTACATTATGTTTCATTATCATTCCAACCAAGATCCACAATTCCTTTTAATTGTAACCACATCATTGCATTCCACCAAGCTTTAACCCCATGAGTTAACATAATTTATTAAATAATTTATTTAACAACATTATCAATTTTCCATAATTCCATGTATTCTATGAAAGAATTCTATGCTACCAAAGATAAGGGGCTCAACACAGTGAGTAGATTAACTACTAGTAGAGTCTTCTCCACCTATAGTAGGAGCATAGACCCATCCATCCTCAAGAAACTACACACAGAAAGCACATGGCATACCCCATGAATATTCACCTTTTTTGGAAGGAGGGTAAGATAGAACATCTACCTTAAGAAATGGGGAAAGTAAAGAAGATAAACAACCAATGTGATTCAACAAGTCTCCAACATTTATAACCAACTCGTTTTATCATCTATGGTGCCCTCCCCCACACTCACATGTATAAACCAATGCATCTCGCTACTCTAGGCATCAATTGCTACCCAAACCCCTAGGACTATCTTCCCCACATAACACAACATCCTCCTAGTATTATCCATCCCATGCTCACACCAAAATACAAGAATCATGAAAACAAACCACAAGAAACTAGGATCTCAACCCTAATAAAGGAATTTAGCCTTCACACACAACAAGCACTCACAGATCCAAGCATTAGGCTCTCGACCTTTACAAGAAAGAGGGTAACTCAGAACCCCCATAGACATTTTCTTTTATAAAAAAAACTAGTTATTTAATCCATATTGAATTATCTGGTTCATTTAAACATGCAGAACTGCATCCATTTGATTATCAACAGTTAACTGCAATAACAACTAGATTAAAAAACATGCCTCTTTATCATATTTAATAAATTTACAATTTATAACAACTTTATGTTATTTACCACTTTACATCAAGAATGACATAATAAACAAATAAATCATAGATATCACACTATCTAGAAAAAACAAGGGGTAAAAAAATACAATGTATACCAATTTATTTATCTTGTTTAAATATTTATTATGTCAATTCCATTGTGATCCAGTGGGGTAAACATGATAACTGTACAGTTTCACATAAAATAATTGAGAAGCCATGAATCCTCTACCTTAAAAGGTTCTAGACGTTCTATGCATGAGAAAATCCAACACAAAAGATCATGATCACCTATCCTAGAAGACTACCTCCACCCGACGACATAAATACACCACCACACCGACCAACACCCAAGAAATCTCCATTAGAAAAATGAATATCACATGACAAAACATGGAAAGGAGGAATATAAGGATAGGAAACCAGAAGAACAATAGTATAACATACACTGTATCAAAGACAAATCAATACTTCCTGGTTGCACCAAAATAGGGTGTGTGAATGCAGCAGGAAGAAACTCCAAGGAAGAATCGATCCAAGGATACATCACTATGCATGAATCCTATGGGAAAGAAGGAGTTTTTCGAGAGTATCACACCAGGGAACAATAAGGAAGAACAATGGAAGAATATATCTCTTCCCTTTAGAAGATTTAACAGATCATGGGTTTAAGATATACTGGATTTTCTATTAAGACCAGATCTATCAATGATCACGTGTTTTGACCGAGTAATGGCTTCCATACTATTAGTAAAAATTAAGATCGGAGTTATGGGATTTTATTCAGCCTTAAATCCCTTAAAAAAACCTTTAATGCATTTTACATCAAATAAAATGTCAAATGGGTGAAACTATAAGAAATATAAAAAATATAGAAATTTGAAAAAGAAAATGACACATTTTTGGAAACACTGTTCATGACATCATTTCAGTACCACCATTTTGGTGCCACCATTTCGGTGCCACCCTTTTGGTACCATTGTTTTTGTGCCACATTTTTGGTGCCACCCTTTAGATGCCACAATTTTGATGCCACCATTTCAATTCCACCATTTCTTTTCCATCATTTTGGTGCCACCATTTATTTGCCGCCATTTCAGTGCCACTATTTCAGGTCTACTGTTTTAGTGCCACTATTTTTTTTCCACCATTTCAGTTCCACTATTTCTATTCCACCGTTTTAGTGCCATAGTTTTAGTTCTACCATTTATGTGCCACCAATTTGAGCCCACCATTTCTGTGCCACCGTTTCGGTGCCACCATTTTGTAAAATGGGCAAAGGAAATGACACAGTTCTAGAAACACTATTCACATAACTAAAAATTTGGCAATGTGTTGGGGGTAAGTCATATTGACTTTCCCAAAAACATCCAACACCAAATTTTAGTAAAGTAATGGATTAGAGAGGTTTGGACCATTACACCTTTTTTTTATCAATTAAGGGAAATTTTTTCAATAAGAAATATGTAATCTTTATTAATTCTTCAACATCTGTCAAAAATACCTCACACATCCTATTATTTTATTCATATCATGTTTAATACCCTTATTTATATCCTTGGGAAATTGAAACATAAGAATGGGTTAGTTGAAAATTTATGTAAGGGGAAACATATAACTGAAGAAATCATTAGAAAAAAATAGAAGAAATATTATAGAAGGAATAAGTCATCATCATAATGCCATAATCAACTAAAATTAATTGCATAATATATCTATGAATAGTAATGATAATAAATATATCACATGGATAAAATTAAATAAATTCATAGTTATGTATTACAAAATGTTATAAATCTTGATCTTACCATAAAGTATTTAGACAAGAAATCATTGTAGACATCATGTTCATATCAATGGAATCATTCATATAATCAACACCACAATCAAGATATCCTTTTAAATATCATAGGAATAAAACAAAAACACAAACATGTTTGTCGTATGATACCATACGATGAATCTAGGGTCTATATAATATGAGGCCAGAACCATCACTTGTTTCTATCCAATGAACTCATCATATGAGTTAATGAGTAATCATTATATAATTAACTTTTAAAATAATAATTTTTATTTTCATAACAACATATGAAATGCCTATAATTTTTCTATTTCAGTAAAATGGATAAAATGGTCATATCACACCCAGATAAAGAATGTTTATAGTTAAACAATTTATATTCAACATTCCTGAGTAATCTATAAATACCTATACTAGAATAAGAATTATACAAATTTTGAATTGTTCTAAAATAAAAAATTGAAATTATTTTCATGTATGAATCCCTCAATATAAATACTTATGGATTAATAGTATACAATTAGGACTATAATTTTCCCAATTAATTGACATATGGAATCAAGGTCATCACCCTTTAATCAATGTAATAGAAAACCTAATATTTATAAAGAAAGGTCCATGGAATAAAATTTATTATTATTCATGTTGGATGGTTATGAAATATAATGTTAGTAATGGGCCATATATATAATAGAAAAGAACATGACATAACCCATAGAGAAAAATAATTTGTATGGTTATAACAAAACATATCCCAATTGTAAGAATGGAATATAATAACGATGTTGAAAAAGATGAAAAAACATCATTTAAAAATAATTCATTAAGCTATATCACTTAATAAGGGATGAAGAATTTTTTTGATATCATGATTTTTGTAATATCTTGAGATTTTAAATGAGCAATATGTTTTATAGTTTATACAACTCCCAACATTGTTCTTAAAAGAACCATGAAATATTAATATCTAAAAGTTATAGTTATGACCTAGTTGTTAAAATCATGTGTGTGAATATGACTAACCATATTATGAGGTATGTATATTTGTATTAATTAATACAAATTGATTGATTAGTTATTAATAAATAAGAACACAATTTTTCATTAAATTTATTTTATTCTTAAAAAAATGGTTCTCTCAAATGATTTTTATTGATATTTTTTGGAGAATATTAAAATTAATTTTTGGAAATTTTAGAAATTTTATTTCATAAATAAAAATCAACTTTGAATTCATAATTTCAGAATTATTTTATAGTTAATTTTTGAGAAATTTCGAAAAGTTGGGTTTTTTTCAATGAATAGTGATAATACTAAATTTTAATGAAAAATAATTTTTTTTAAAGTACAAACAATTTTACAATATATTTTGGATTATTTTAAAATTTGAATTATTATCCCTTTTTTATTAAATATAATATAATAAATTTTATTTGAATCAACCATATAATTTAATTTAGTATAATATCATTTTTATACATAAAAAATGCAATTTCGAGAAAATCACTTTTCATCCCATTATACTGGTTCAATATTAATTTACATTCCACAAGTTCTGTGAATTAAATTTAATTAAATGGATTTTGTATTTTCAATCTAAATAATTAATATTATATAATATTGTCAATATAATTTTTCCAAAATATCTATAGTAACTATAGTAAATATATTTACCATGTTAAAGTAAATATTGGTTAATTTGGGTTAAAACTTATATGATAAGTCTTAAATTCCATTTAAACATTTTATTTAATCTCATTGGATAATATTATTCCATCCATAATCAACTAACTTCAAAAACATTACTTTTTTTTTCCTTTTGCCATTGAATTAGACCTTTAAAATATTTTATGAAAAGTATAAAGTCAAAAATGTCATCCTTAAGAGTTTACTATTTTTCATATTTTTTGAAATGAAAAAACAAAATTATCTGCATTTAGGAATATTTATTTGAAAAATAATTTTTTATTATATTATTTCATGATTAATTTTTTTATGAAACAATTATCTTAAATGCTTATGAAATATTGAATCAATGCATGGGGAAGCAGAATAAAAATCATGTAAATGATTTAAAAATTAAACAATGAATATTTTTTGGCTAAGATTTAGTGTCCTAAAAAATTTATTGATCAAAAAAAAAATAAATCAGATACGTGTGAATGATTTATATTTAATACCACTATTATCTTGATGAATTAAAAGTCAAATTAAATGAATAGGGGTAAAATTTAATTAATGATATTTTATGTTAAATAATATTTTACAAAAATATTTATATGTTACTAATATATATAATGAGGAAAATAAGGATTATAAATAATAAAATATTTTATCCCTTGTTCATTTATGATAAAATTTTCACTTTTAAGTAAACGTATACTCCTTCAATATCGAAAAATTCATTACCATGGTTAAAGTTAAAATTGGTCAAATATGAGGTCAAACCAAAAGTTATGGTCTAAAATTGTATCAATCCAACCCAGGTCAACTAAACCATCCCCCCAAGATGTTCGACACATGGGGAGGCCCAATAAAGAAAATGGATACAAGTCATGATTACAACTAAAACAATACATACTAATAGAGTACACCAAATAAGAACGAGATAAAAACAAAACATTAAAAATGAAACCAAATAGGATAAACAAGAATAATATTAAAATACAAGACCAATGAGTCTATATGTGGTTGATCATCACCTCCGAATCATCCCTCTATAAAGGAAACCAATGATAAGAAGACCGGGAATGCTACATGATTCCCTTCACATTTCATGAGTCCTAAAAAACAAGGTCTACAACAACCCAATGTAAGAAGTAGGGTATGATAACAAATCCCTATAAGAAACCCCCAAGGAATAAATAAAAGTTCTAATATCAAGAATGTATAAGTTTTAACTTTAAACCAAAAAAGTTTTATAAAAAATTATTAAATAAAACCATTTTTTAACATTTCATTTGTTTTCAATAAACTCATACCATATCAACCAATTCTGAGAATATATTTGGTATAAAATAACAACATGTAAATCAAACATGTGAGAAAATATCTATAGAATAAACTATCATGAAATAAACTAGGAACAAAGAAAATCACATAATTTGAGACCTATCCTATGGGAATACATATTGTACCAACTGATATTGAGTCCTTACACAGTCTATTAATATAAAAACTGTTACCCCTATTGGTTAAACATATACAAGGTCACCTATTTCTATTTACCAAAACACCCATGGTTCCCAATGTGTTGAGTTTGTTCAGAACTATTTCAAAAACCATGCTCACATATATTTAAAACCCTTTTCACTAATGAAAATACATTTTAATAGACAACCCAAACTAATTACCAAGAAAATATATAAATTAAATAATTAGTAACACTTCCATATATCTATATAAACATGAAATATGAAACCCGATATAACGTTAACAATGGAGATTCAAAAACATAGATAATCCTTCTAATGATAAGAACCACAATAAATTGAAAATGATAAATAGAAAAAAATAATTTTATCATGAATCTGGAACAAAACTATAGCCAACACCACCACTATAAGAAATAGAAACAAAAAAGTAAAAAGACTACTTTACAAAGATATATTGTGCAACCATCATAGGAATCAAACACCGACTAAGGTGATCCTAAAGAAGGAAAATCGACCAAAATATTCAACAATCACCCTAGGGGTTGAGATGAAATCCTACATACTAAATTGAAATAATATTCAGTTGTGCATCATACTTAAAATCATTGGTCCTGAGAAATTTGCATTATGAATCACTTTGAATGAGTAAAATCCCACAAATTAATGATACACCGAAAAAGGATTTACCTCATATTAAATTAAATCTTTATCGATATTTTCATGTGGTGTAAATATTTTACATCCTCTAAACATTTCACACCATAAATGAGATTAAAATAAAATCACCCGCAACATATTTTCATTGTGTAACCCATTTAGGATGTGAAAGTTTCCAATAGGTAGTGCTCAGCACAATTTACTACATTAAACCTCTAAACCAAAACTTAAGTCTCTCTAGTCCTAAGGAGGACCTTCTGAACACATTTTTGTATTTATAACTAGAATCTATTAATTTAAAAATACATACATTCTAGAATAATGGATCATTTTCTTCAGTAAAGGCTCTTCATTCTTAAGAATCTCTTAAAATACCCAAACAAAAAGGTGAAAAAAGTCAAGGAATACCTGAAGGAAGGTAATAGGGTGTTATAATATCCCCACTATAAGCAATTTCTATCCACAAAAATTCATCATTATCTTAGAATCATGAAAAGTGAAGGCCTCCCATGCCTCATAAATAATTCCCTCTCCCATGTCTCATAGATATCATGTGTGTATTGCCATAGTACATAGACCAAATGAATAATTTTATAATGTATCACCGTCTCTCAACAATTCATAATATGAAATGGTTTTTCAACAAGATTTATGTCATGATTAAGATCCAAATACTCCCATTTAATAAAATGGGAAGGATCCGAGTGTTACATCCTATGTGAGTAAACTTGAAACACATCATGGATTGAAGTCAAATGAGATTTTAAGTCCAACTAAAAGGACACATTTTACAGTGTAAAAATTATCTAAAAGGAAGCCACATACCATGGTGCCAACATCAAATTCTTACACAACCAATGATCTCAAAAGAAAAGTGAAACACTAAGAAAGATTTGATCATCAACTTTAAACTCCATAAGCTAGTGAAAACAGTCCACATAATATTTTTAATGACTTTATGTCTTGATCAATCTCTTCTGGATAAACAAAACCATATCCTTCATCTCTTGAAAAAGACTTGACCCAACCAAGGAATTCTATCCAAAATCTTCCCATTACAATGGAGATATACATTCCCTCTCAAAAAAATCCTCAAAGGGATCCATTTTGATCGAGGCCTGATAACTATTTTTATAGTAAAACTCAACTAAAGGAAAATTCTTTTCCCAACAACCAATGAAATTAAGAACACAAGCCCACATAGTATATCTTTAGGAACCTAGATATCACTCTTTATCTATCTATCCATATCTAGATGAAATGATTTGATAAATTTAAAATGGGATATCATCACCCCTATAAACCATTCCAAACATGTGATGTGAACCTCATTTCCCTATTAGAAACAACTATAGAGGGAACCCAGTGATGTTTCAAGATATCATGGATATATTGTTCCCCAATATGATCTACATTCGTTGTCTCCTGGAAGGGGTGGAAGTTTACTAAACTCATGTGTCAGTAAATGATTAACCTAATCACATCCCTTACACTAGATGTCTATGGTAAAACAATTATGAAATCAATGGAAATATCATCCTGATTCCATATCATAATGGGAAAAGTTTTCAATAAACGATAAGGTCTCTAGTGTTCCACATTTATTATATGATAAGTAAGACACTGTGGTAAAAAATATTTAGTTGTATATATCATCATTGACCACCAATAACGACATCTCATATCTTGATACAATGTGGTAAAACATGTGTGTTGTAAGAACCTGTGTTTTTCCGGACTGCAGTTTTGGTAGAAATCTGAGCAGTTCGAATTTTAGAAGAATATTTAATATTTATTATTATTAAATTAAATATTAATCTATTCACGTAGGTTCGTTTGGTAATAAATTTTAAACAGAATTTCATATTGAAATTCCTTCTGTTCCATTGAGTCTAGAATGGGGGGTTTAGCCTAGGGAAGGCATAAACTCATGTCGGGCGCTGGGGCCGGCCTGTGCCCCTTTTTCTTCTTTTCCTTTTTTTTTCTGTTCTTTTCTTCCTCCTCTTCCCCCTCCTCATCCTTGCGCACTTATCCTCCTTGGACATGTATTTTAGGGAGAATTGGAGTTTTAGAAAGAGATAGAGTTGAGAGTCAAGAGGGATACCGATTCGAAGCTCTCGACGCGCTGAGTCGGCGTACAGCAACCGTGAGCTGCGAAATCAACCGAAGCTTCGGAAGTTTTTGCCCGAAGGTAGGGCCGTTTATGTTTTCACCATAGATACCCTTAAAAAATTTTGTTTTATGTTTTTAAATCCTTAGTTTTCTTTATTGTAAGCCCATGGGGATCGATCTGTTGTTTCAGGGGTGAAAACGGGTGTTTCGAGCGTTTTGAGGGATTTCCTGTCAGAAAACCCAGACTACACGATGTGTGTTTTAAGGGAACACACCATGTGTTCTTCCTGTTTGGGGAAGATGAAATTTTCCAAAGTAAACATCATGTAATTTGAGTACACGCCGTGTAGTGGTGTCCGTTTGACTGACCGTGTGAAATAAGACACATAATAATGGTTTTTAAGGAGTACACGCCATGTACTATAAGTACACACTGTGCAGTGGCACATGGGACTGTGGTTGGGAGAAAACGCACATGGAGTGATGTTTTGTGAATAGTATATGCCTTTTAAAGTAAAGTACACACCGTTTACTATTACACAGAAAGACCCTATGGGTTTGGCCATGTGTTCTGGCCATGTACTACTCCAACTTAGTTGTTTTGGCATATCTTGGGCCTTGGAAGTCAGAATTGGGCATGTGAGTAGTCCATTATGAGCTTTTTTTCCACATAGATTATAATGGTGGAATCTTTTTGACATTTATAGGTCATCTAAATAGGGTTTTGGGGGTTTATATCTAAATGGATAGGTTCTTCCTCCAGTTATCGAGTTCAGTTGGCACCTGTGAGTGAGACTTGGCATGGATGATAGGTTGAGTGTTCGAACCAACTTAGTTGAGACTTATAATATGAGATGATCTGTGAACTATATCCCATAACTTTTCTATAGAGGACATACCCCTTTTGAGAAATTCCCTTCTGGACTTTGAGGCCGTGAGACCGGGCACTTCCAAGGATCCCCTAAGGTATGCCTTTACTTGTGTGCTGACCTAGGGAGTCCCTTGTTGGATCTATCTCATGTTTTTGTCCTTAATTTGAGGATACTATGTAGGATTCATCCCTTATTATTTTCTAAGGATCCCATGTAGGATTCCTTCGATCGTGTTTACCTGGAGGATTCCGAGTGTGATGCCTCCTCAGTGTTTGACTTGAGGGACCCAGTGGGTTCCCGTTGTTTGACCAATCCTGAGATGTTACGTCGGGTGTGGGTAGAGATAGTGTTCGGGTGTCACCTAGAACCCATTCCAAACTGGTAATCCCTTGGGGTTTTGGATATATTTTTGGGTTGGGCGTTTCGTCCACCCTCACTCATTTGTTTATATCTTACTTGGTTTATTGATGCAGTAGTGGTTACCAGAGGTGCTTTTTGGTTGGTGGCTGTTGAGCCTGACGCAAGGCATCTTTCTTGTTTTTTGGGATGCCTAATTTTTCTTGTGTTCCTGAGTAGAGGTGGTTTTATTATAAATAGGGTTATTTACCTTGATGTGGATGTGTTTTCCCATGTTGCTTGATTTTGACCGTTTGGTCTAGCTTTGCCTGCTAGGATACCTTGTTTCCATGCCTAGTATTGTTAGGATGGAGTGGTTTTATCTAATATATTGTGATATGTTGTAGAATATTTAGCCCATTAGTTCTTGAGGTTTACTTTGTCCGTATTACATTTTTGTGCTCGATTGAATTACATAGGGCCGTGAGAACCTGATGTAGTTGACTATAAGGGGAATTGACTATGAGTGCTTATTCAGAGAGTCTTTAATAAATTTTGACTATAAGGGGAATTAAATGCGAGTGATTACATAGAGAGTCGTTAATCACTTTTTAATATAAGGGGAATTGACTGTGAGTGCTTTCCTATAGAGTCGTTAATCACTTTTGACTATAAGGGGAATTGAATGTGAGTGCCTCCTTAGAGAGTCTTTGTATATATGAGACCAAAGGGGTTCAGACTGTGACAGCTGCCCAGGTGGTCATATACTATGTTGGTCCCAGAGGGTATTGACTGTGAGATCTACCCAGAGGTCATTTATAATTTATATGATGCTATGTTAGACCCATAGGGTTCAGACCGTGAGAGCTGCCCAGGTGGTCGTGTGTATTTGATTGATGTCTTGTTGAACAAAGGGGTTAGACTATGAGAGCTTTCCCAGAGGGATACTTGATTTTGATTAGATTTCTCAGAGGTATAATTCCGGCGTTGGCCGAAGAAGGTACATGTGAATGGGATTATGAACCCATAGATCAACTTAATGATACACCACTTGAGTGAAATGACGTCCAACTCAATTCCCTTGTACAGGATGTCCAGGAGATCGGGCTTATGGTCCTAAGGATCGAATACTGATGTGGTTTATTATTATTTAATTCACCTAATCATGAATATTCATATTTATGTATATGTGTATAGGTATGGGACTATACATGTGTATGTATATAGATATGAACATCCATGTTGTCACTTTCCCAGTTGACTAGGATTACATACCATGAGTTCAACTGTGGTTACACGTTTGGTTTACTTATTTTTGTTGTGTTCTAGCTAGGTTGAGCACATTGTTGTTGCATACAATTTTAGCATCATAGTTATAGGTTGATTTTCGGGGTTCCCTACTGAGATTATTTCTCACCCAACACATGAACCTCGATGTATGCGTAGACATCATGTCTGCTTTTCAGGTTGAGCATGAGTTGCATGGTGGATAGGGATGAGGCCCAGTATTGTATGAACGAGTGGAGCTGTTCGAGTGGTTCTACTGATCAGGCTGCTGCAGTTCGATAGTGTTTGGAGATCACGTATGTGGATTGGCTCAGAGTTAGTAGCAGAGCCCTGTACTTTTATGTTAAGTTTTCTTCGTACTTGTATCTGTATGGTTGGCCCAGTGGGTGATTGGTGTTGTATTGTATTGCATAGCTGTTCGGGATTTTACATCATTTTACTATTACAACTTGTTCTATTCCAGTTCTTTTTTGCTTCCACACTCTGTTTAATTTCCACTGTGTATGATACTTAGTTATTTCCATGGTTTTCTTATTCCGGTATGAGGGCATATTTTCCCCACTATCACACCCTAGGCCCTCGCTGCTAATCGGTAACCTCCGGCGTACGGGGAGGCACGCTTGAGGCCTTATGGAAAACCAGATCAGAGCACTGGTTTAGTGACTTCTGGGTCAGTACATTACATGTTTATATAATATAAATAACATTTTCCACTTTCCATCAACTCCTTCCTCATATAATTTGGAAAAATAATCCTATTTCAAAAACATGAATCTCTATTAGGTGACTGATAACACTCACCCATGGACCCCCACCATAAAGTATTTTACTAATGAGATGTAACTTGGATTCAGACATCTTATAAATCTTAAATGCCTCATCAAATGATGACCTGACCTTCATCAAAGACAACAACACCCTCCAACTATATTCTTTCATCCCCAATCTCATCTTTGTAAACAATTTCATCAAAGACATCTCTTCCATGGATTTATTCACTGCATGTGTCATTAGTTTTCTTCTCTCCCCATTAATAAATACATTCCCTTTTCTAGAAATATAAGATATATTAAATTCATAATTCCAAAGATACCCCATCAAGTGTATCTGATGCAAGTTAAGAACTCTCTGAGTGAAAATATACCTTAGGAATTTAATATGAGATTAAAATGTAAATTGTTCTCCAATGAGGTAGTGATGCCACATTTGGAGTGTATTCATACACATTACCAACTCAATATCATGGGTATGGTAGTTCTTCTCATGTTTGAATAATTTTTGAGAAACATAGGATACCATATATCTACCTTGCATTAAGACACACCCCGAATCAGTGCCCAAATCATAAAAAAACATCATAACCCTATCCTGGTTATGGAATAATCAGAACTAGAGTGCAAGTCAGTATCACCTTTAGTTCCTCAAACAATCTATGACACATTCCATTCAACTAAAATCTTACACCCTTATAGGTTAAAGATATCATCAGAGATGAGTCTTATAAAAGACCTGAAGAAGCCACATATAATAACAAGCCAAACCAAATATTCTTAGAATCTAAAACAAATTTCTTGGCACTGCAAATACATAACCCCATTGCCTTTTTAAAATACACTAAGACACTTATCTCATATATAAAATGCCCCCAAAACTTTACTTCTTCAATTGAATGATAAAATTTTAAAATAATTACATACATAATATGTTTTTATAAAGTTATAATAATGATATTTATAAGATCCATGCTCTCCTCCTTTGAACTAGAGTAAACCAAAATATCATTGATTAACACTACAGTAAAAGATTTCAAAAAATCAATGATTGATCGGCTTGATCAATTCCATAAACACCACAACATCATTATTTAGGCCAAATAGAATAAAAAAATAACTCTAAATGCATATATCGACACTTAAATGGTGTCTTAGGTATATCATTTTCTCATACTCTCAACTGTGGGTACCATAATAGATGGTTAATCATTGAAAACCAATGAGACCCTATAATATAATTGAATAGATAATCAATCATTATCATGGTATTTTTTTGATGGACTCCTAATTTAACTTTTAATAGTTAATAAAATGTATAATACACCCTTCTTTCTTCTTATAAAGGAGGATTGGAGAAGAAAATGGTGGGATGATTGGAAAAATAATTCCCACAGCCTTGAGATCTTCTTAATAGACCTTAAGTTCCACAAAATCATCTAGAACCATAAATTAAGATGGAATAAAAATGAACATAATTCCAAGGAGTATGTAAATAGTAAAATTTATCTCTATCTATGGTAGAAAAATAGAAAAATAATCCAAAAATTAATTGGGGTACACAAAGACTACAATAGGAAGATAACTACCCAAAAAAGGTAAAAAAACATCATTGAAAACTTGAATGAGATTACCATAACATAAAGAACAACATGCCCCTTATTTCCTGATCTAGAGTCCCACTCACACTGAAAAACATGAGTGACCCCATTGGAAAATAAGAATAGAAATAAATAGAGATAATAGAATATCTAATCCCTAACATTGATCATTAAATCCATGTTGGTAATCAGGTTGAAGATGTTAGAATCAATCACTAATAAGTCCCACTCCACCTCATGTTCTACAAACATCACCCGACACATGGGACACATGAAACAATTTTTGGACCTATTTACCAATGGAATGGAAGGATCCAAAAAGTATAACCTATGAACTGAATGAAATAACTTCATGATAAATATATATGATGATATTAAGGAATGCGTAACACAAGTTTCATAAAATGATAGCATAATAGAAGTGGAAATTATTAACATACCTATATCTATGGATAGAACTACCTCATATTCCTCTAGTGTATAATCCAATTCAAAAATATATCCTGTATCAGCTTCTCTATGTGAATTTCTATCTACACAAACATTTCCATTATATTGAGGATAATACCAACCACCCTTATATGTATTGGTGAAAACCTTGAATCCATTGGTCAATTTGGATCCATCCTTGATTTCATTGGATATAATATCAAAAAAACATTTTAGATGGACAATTTTTCCACAATGATGACATGTATTGTGAAACTTTTCACAACAAGAGTTTCTATGACTAGGCTAACCAAATTGATGGAAATCAATATTTTGTTGTCCAGGTGGATCCATTGAAACTAGCCCTGAAGAAAATTGGGTACCCTTGGGATTCCTTTTTTAAATAGAGGATAAACCCTGGACAAAGATAGTAACATCTGAATATCCACTAAAATCTATTTTTCCAGATATTTTAGCCTCTTCTAAAGCTATCTTTTAATTAAATTTGAAAAGGTTTGAAGATGCATGAGAATCTACATCAACCTAATATCAGCCCTCAACACCAATTCAATCCTCTAAGCATTTAGGTAATAATGTGTGATATTCTCTAGCGATAAGTTCACAAACTCAGTAAAATTGGTGGAATACTCTTGAAAATTATCATCTCCTTTAATTAATGAAAAAAACTATTGTGCCTTTTCCCCCATAACCCCTTTGGATAAAACTACTAGTTGTATATTTTCTTGAATGAATATCAGGTATGATCCTCATGGTACATAGATTGAATAATAGATTCCCACCATCTCCTTCCCAATCCTTTAATAATATATATGGAAAACCCTACCACAGAGGCCCCATGAGTCATCATAATATTTAATATCCTTTAAATTTTCTCAAGACATTACTCATATTCATGTGGTCCTTTTTGATCATTGAAGGCAGGTGGATTCCACATTGTAAATTTTAATTCATAATCCATTTCTCATTCCTAGTTCCCAAAACCTACTTGACCTAGAGTCTAAATAGTGTAGATTATAGATTCCAACAATGAATGTTCCACTAGAAGATTATCCTACATTTCCAATCTCATAGATTCTGAATTTGGATTTGGAAGAAAAATTATTGGAGTCATTGTCTAACAATCATAATAAAAAACCAACCAGTTAAGAGAAGATTCCAAAATCATAAGAAAAATACAGGTTTTGATATTAAATCTTTAAAACAATAATAATTTAAGGAATTTTTGAATTTTAAAAATGAAATATGATTCATTAAAAATGAACATACTCATTTAAATAAAAATATAATACAATTTATTCAAATTACCTCAAACACCATGTCTCAAACCCGGTAAAAATTTTCCGACCACCCAAAGTACCTTGAGTTAAGACTCGAAAGTGAGATGTCCAGGAAACCTTTCGTACATGCCACCCAAATTCTAGGGGTCCTAACTTCTATCCACCCAAGACACATAACCACAATTAGGAAGTGATATCACACTTCATGATGAGAATTTATTTGATACCAATTTATATTGAACCAAATTGGTTAAAATAAACCATACACCCGAGATAGATGTCACATGGTGAGTAACAATAATGAAAATAGAAAAGAGTCTTTAATGTTACCAAAACAAAAAATAAAATAGGCTAAAACCTGAAATAATCATATAAAATATAATATATAAACCTAAATCAAAAAACGATGAACCATAATAGTATGAAAATAAAAGTCCAAAAAGTCTCATTGTGACTTATCATCACCTCCAAACCATCCAAATATGAAAGAAACAAAGGGTAAGAGAATCTATAATAATACATGATTCCCTTGAATTTAATTTTGTCAAGATAAAATGATATAAAACCAGATAATAAAAAAATTATGTGTGAAAACAAATCCCATTATGATATAAATAAATAATCTAGATGTGTTCTAATATAAAGAATAACCATGTTCTAGATTTAAACCAAAATCTGGTATATAATGCATTTTCATAACTAAAACTATTTGTAAAAATTCACCTTTTTCCCTTGAATTCATTCCATATCCACAAAATTTAAGAATATATATGGTATACAATAAAAAATTTAATTTAAACATATGAGGAAATATCCATTAATTAATCCATTACGCAATAAAACATGTATAGCTGAAAAAGAAGAGTATTTGGGAACTAGTCTATAGGAATAAGTACATGAATGAATAATATCAAGTTATAAAATTTTATATACATAACAAAAAATTATCCCCGTTTGGTGAAACACACAATAGGGTCACCTATGTCAATTTAACAATGTACTCAATATTCCCAATGTCCTAAATTTTTTCAAACCCATTTTCTAATCTATTCTAACATTTAATTAAAATCTTTTTTCAAAAAATAAAATAGATTCTAATGAATAACCCAAAGAAATTAACAATAAAATATATAAATTTATTAATTAGAAACACTTGTGTAGATCCACATAACTTAATAATGATGGAATCCTATTTTCCTTTGAAAACGGATATGAAAAAACAATAGATAAACCTTAAAAAGACAATGAACAACAAAAAACTAAAAATAATTGATATAAAAAAATCAATAAAGAATTTGGAACACAAAATTACCCAATGCCACCACCATGGAAAAAGGAAATGAAGATGTAGCTGGCCCTTTACCATCATTATGTGGTGTGACCAACAATAAAATGATACGCCAAATGAAGTGATCTAGAATGAGAAAAGTCACCCAATATTACCCAAAAATAACCATAGGATTTAAGAGGAAATAATTTTCACTAAATAAAAATTTTCTTCATCTATGAAGCATGTTGAAAATTGTTGGACTCAAGGAATTAATTTCTGGAATACCTTTCATGGAATGAAATTCCATAAATTAAATATGGGATGAAAAAAGAGTAACCTAAGATTAAATTAAATCTCTATCGATGTTTTCACTTTGTATAATTATTTCATGGCCTATAATCATTTCACACTCAACACGAGATTCACAATATTTTACCCATAACATATTCACAGTATATAACATATTCACAATTTTAAAGTGTCTAGAAGGTAGTTATATTCTCAATTTCATATAAAAAACCAATAAACTAAAACTTATGTCTCTTGAGTCCCAATGAGAACCTTTTAAATCCACTTACACAATTATACCTAGACTCCATTAATTTAAACAGACATGCATCCCCAAAATTTATGTCATTTTCCATATAAAATGATTTCCATTCTATATAACCCCTAAATGCATGAAAACAAAAAAGTGAAACCAAAAACAAAATACAGGACATACCTAGAAGAAGGTAATGAGATTTTATATAAATGATATATAAACTTATCTAAATTTTACAAGGTGATTATATTATGATTATATCCTCTTGATATTTCGATACATGTAATTTTTTAACCTTTTCACATGAGTTAGCCACATATTATATTATAATATTTCTTGAATTTATACAAAAAAACATTAATGATATTTTATAATAAGTAATATTTTATTAATTAATTTATAATAAAAAAGATCATATATTTTTCTAATTTGGTGGGGTATGGTTTGAAATATCAACCATGATGATTTTTTTGGTCACATTTACTTTTATTGGGACTTTTTTGACCCCTAAAGTGTAAAAAATGTGATATTATAGTAATTTTAAAAAGGTTTAATGGAGGATAAAAAATAGACATGGGTGAAAAAATCACTAAAACTAGTAAAAATATTATTGTATGAGAGTATTTCAAACAATCATAATACTATGTTAGAATTATATGATTTTGGAGCTACTTTAAAATGAAAATTAATTTATATGAATTTAATTTTTTAAAGAATTCAAAGAGTTACCCTCCATTTTTTCATCATCAATCACAACTATTTTTATCAATAATGAAAAGGGGCCTAATCAAGACAAGACAAACCCTCCCTTCACTTGTAAAATAGACCCCTACCCTCTCATACCCACACTTAAAGTTCAATTTTTATTTAGCCAACACCTACACAGATCCATTTCTAACATAATTTCTAATATCCTAGATGTCATAGTTTGGGTCGAATACCTTCCCTAAAGGTATTAAGTGGTAAATAATTGAAGGTTTTTTGGAATAAGAGGGATATTTTCTGACCATATTTATCATACCTCCATAAAATATTCTTTAAATATGATGAAACAATAAAGTAATTATATTCTATATAATAATGTTATTGTAATAACATATATCCATCACATTCTTCCATTAAATGGGACATGAATGCATAGTTCTGATGTACATAAGACTACCATCTTAGGAATCAATGTAATTAATTTTCCCCATCTCCTCTCATAATAGGAAAATATAATGAATTTAATTTGTTTATTATAATATTTTTAACATAATTAGCACAATGGAATGTTAAGATATCATTTTATTTCTTACCATTCCATTCATTGAAAAAAGAAAACATCATTCCTCTGTATGTGGGAATTTACCACCTCCATGAACCAATGTGGTTTATTTTTTATACCATAATAACATGGATGATATATATAAAGTGTTCAAATATATTTCATTATATTTATTATAAAATAATTAATAATTAAATATAAAATAAAAACCACCTTGTATATTTTATGTTCATTTATTAATGGAATGATTACACATGCATACATATGGCCTACTCTCTCCATGATTGTAACATAATTCATTTTTTATTACCATATGTAAGATCCCAAACTATTTTTAGAGACATCACATACATGTTTTTAGGTAATATGTTACTTTCTTTGAGAATGGTTTGTTTTTATTTTACCTTGGGGTGTATTTGTGTGAAAATTTGAAATTTTTGAATGAAATAGGATAGTACATGGTTGGCGTATGGTTTTCCCTAACCTTGTGCCCCACCCAGCAAAACACATGAACCCAAAAAGAGGGGAATCACATTGTTGAAACACAGTTTTTCAAACTGTGCACCATTTTATGAGAAACTGTGCACCCCATAGAAGAGGCACTTGGTTAAAATATGATGTTAGGGGAAAATGTATGCACCATGAAGAAAACCAGACATAAGGTATTTTAATCCCTAGATATTTGATTTTAATTTCTATAACCCCCTATTTTAACCCCTATTCAACCCCAAATCACCCAAAATCAATATTTATCACTTTTGAAGGCTCCCATATGAATTAAAGGCCCTCTTAACATTATTTATTTGATAATTATAGGGTGGATTGATGATCTACACTTTGTGGGTATGTGTTATCTTCCCATTTAGATTGATCTCTCTCTTCCACTCATATCCTTATAAAAAAACAGGGTTGTTTATCTTATATTGGTTCAAGATCAAGATCTTGGTTTATTACATCTTTATTCATTTAATATTGGATATCAGTTTCAAATCTAGATTATATTCTTTATCGTGTTATTGATCATTCTATATGAGATTTGGGCAATTATCCATATGCAAGAGTTTGTCACCATTCTTGAGGTTGGTAGTCCATAATTCAAATCCAATAGTTTTTATTTCAATTATATATATATATATATATATATATATATATATATATATATATATATATAATTTTTGGATTTCTATTGGTTGGATAGGAATTGTGTTAGTGAATTAAAATAATTAAGTTGTTAGGTCGATTAACTATGGTATTGTGAAATTAGGGATATTGAGATTATTAGACATGATATAATTAATTATTGAATTAATTAATGGATATTTTTGTGATTATGAAATTGACTAATTATGATTAATTAATTATTCAATTAATTAATAGGTTTGAGGTGATTAATTAATTGATGAATTAATGGGGGATATTGAATTGATTTAGCTGGAACAATTAATTGAGGAATTAATTAGGGATATTTAATTGATATAGATGAAAAAATGAATTGATGAAAAAATTATGGATATTGAATTGATTGAGTGGGAAGAATTAATTGAGGAATTAACTAAGGATGATGAATAAATTTGGTTAGAAAAATTAATTGATAAATCAATTGAAGATATTACATTGATTGAGTTGGAACAATTAATTGATGAATTAATTTGGATTAATGAATTGTTAAGTTGAAATAATTAATTGATAAAATAATTATACAGATTTTTTATTATGAATTTCATTAATTAATTGTGGAATTAATTAATAGAATTGATGAATTAATTAATTAGTGAAATAAATAATGTAATTGAATGTGATTAATTAACTGTGGAATTAACTAATGAAATTGACGTGAACAATTAATTGGTGACATATTTGAAGGAATTGAAGGTGATTAATAAATTGTGAAAGTAATTGATGAAACTGACATGAAAAATTAATTAGTGAATTAATTGAAAAGGTTGAATGTGATTAATTAATTATTGAATTAATTAATGGAATTGATTGAGATTAATTAATTGGTGAATTAATTTATATATGTAATGTTATAAATTTGTTGAAATGGATTAATTAATTAGTAAGTTAATTAATGGAATGACGTGGTTATTAAAATGAATTAATTGGAATAATTAATTGGTGAATTAATTAACAAAATGTTGAGATTATGAAATTGATGAATTGTATTAATTAATTGGTGAATTAATTAATGGGGCAATGGGGATAATTAGTTTTTGAATTAATTACTAAGATACTGTGATTATAAAATTAGGATAATTAATTGTAGAATTAATTATTAAGATATTATGATTCTTGATTTTTGAATAATTAATATTTGAATTATTTATTCAAATTTTTTGTGATTATGGAATTGATTTATTTTAATTAATTAATTATTGAAATAATTAATGTGATATTAAGATTATGAAATTGAATTAATTAATTATTGAATTAATTAATGTGATATTGAGATTCTGGTGTGGGATTAATTAATAATCAAATTAATTAATGGAATATTGGGATTGTTAAATAATAATAATTAATCGCTGAATTAATTATTAGGATTTTGAGATGATTGTATAAGATAATTAATTGTAAAATTAATTAATTGTATTACCAGAATTAATTAATAGCTGATTTAATTAATGAAATTATCATGATTAATTAATTTTTGAATTAATTAATAATACTGAATAAATTAAATAATTTTTTATTTAATAATTATAATTTTATTATTAATTAATATTTGTATTAATTAATGATATTTTCTTGATTAATTAAATGTTGAATTAATTAATGGAATTGTTGTGAATAATTAATATTAATTTTAATTAATGTAATTAACATTATTAATTAATTGGTGAATTAATTAATGGGATTGATGTGCTCAATTAATTGGATAATTAGTTATAGGGATTGATGTGATGAACTAACTGTTGAATTAGTAATGATATTTAGATTATTAATTAATTAAATAGTGGATTAATGATATTTAGATGATTAATTAGTTATTGAGTTAATTAATGGGATTGAGATGATTATTTAATTGTAGAATTAATTAATGAAATTGATGTGATTATTTAATTATTGAATTGATTAATGTGTTGTTGTTACATGTGACTGAAATGATGAATGGTAAAAATGACATTCAAGTGTGAATTGATATCTAGAATGGTAATTGTGGTGTTATGAGATATGAGATTTGATCTAGAATAGTAATAATGGAATTCTATTATATGACGTGAGTTATAGAATGATAATAATAGAATTCTAAGACATGATATACCTAGAGGATTGTTTAGACTCCGATATGGGACAAAGTAGTTATTGAGGTTCATGTGCCCTCGAGAACCCGAGGGTTTATGTGGTTAAGTAAAGAATAATTTATAATGTGATAATTTTTTACATATGTATTATGTTTATTTGTTTATAAAAATGAATACACTATTATTGACTGGATTTTTTTATACATAATTGGTGGTGTCCTAGTGAGTTATACTCACACCCTACCCAACCTTCCTATTCAGTACCTGAATAGATTTCATGATTATATGATATATTAATGGAAATATACCTATTCTATATGAATGATTTTTGTGTGGAATATGTATGAAGGAACCAGACGTGGTTTGGGAACCGCTTGGGAGTTGTCATTGTCTTAACTTTTGAGTTTTCATTTTTGACACTTGGAATGTACTTTAGCATTTAATATCTTCTTTTCAGTTTGTATATTTTATTTCCCATTTTAGTGATGTTATGATGCCAATACTATTTTGGTTGTGTTATATCATTTGTTTATTCAATTTATTATTGTTATTTCTTTTAGCTGGTGTATTACTCTAATGAAAAAAGAGGGTGTAGTCTCCCCATGATTGATAATAAAACTTCTTTTCTAGTCAGTAGCCTTTTTCGTACGAGGAGGCACACTTAAGGTCATGTGACTGACCGAATTGGGGAATCAACGTGTGGTACTAGGGTTGGGATGTTATAAAGTGGTATTAGAGCCCAGTTTTATTTTATTTTTATTTTGTCTTACTATTTGGGAAAGGTAGGTAGGAGACTAGAAAGAGTCGGGTCTTGGTTATGAGATTATGCATGGCAGTATGTAATTCATGTATGGGGAGAACCCAAGTACCCATGGTATGTTTTTTGTTATTGTTGTTTTCTATTATATTTGAATATTATTTCACCTTGGGTGACATGTTTTTTGTGTGATTTGAATATTGTTTTTGAGATTTTTTTTGATTTTACTTGTGGCCTGGTAAGGAACGATAATTGAGTAAGAAGGCATCATTCTAAAAACTCATGGTTATTTAGTGACATGAATCATTTTAGAAATTTAAGGAAAATAGGTTTTCAATATGTTGTGGAGCATAAAATATTTTTTCTTGCTTCTAAAATTGAAATGAGAATGTGCGTAATGTTAATTGAGGAAAAATTGTAAAATGATGAAAGATTTGAATATATGTGTGTCTAATGAGAAACATGAATTGAGAATGTGTTTACCCTTTTCTAAACATGACCTAGATGTAGTATGGTTAAGGGTACTGATAATTCCTTAGTTTTAACGGTGTGGTGGGAAAAAGTTGGGCAAAACTGTTATGGTTTTGTGTAAATCCATATTTTTAATAGTGACAATGTTGTGAAATGAGAATCATTTTGGTTGTCTTTTTGTCCCTTGATATTGGTAGTTTGGGTTTTAAGAATTCCCTAGTTTGAGAACTTGATTGTAGGTTATGTGAGGGATCATCTAGTTGTAGATTGGTATGGTGAGATATTGGTGGGTTGGGAAGTTCATAACCTTCGACAGGTTAAGGTGATTCCATAGTGGGAGGTAACATCAGTGATGGTTGATTTTTGGTGGTGTTCACTTAAGAATTATTAGTGTAGTTTTTATTATTGAAGATCGAGTCCACTATTAAGACATCGACTCAGGTACATTGAAAAAGATATGGATTTACACCTAGCTACTTGAATGTATTTTCATTCCACTACTACAAAACCTGCTTTTAACAACATTGGTCTTTATCAGCACTAGAAAAAGTTGTTGATAAAGGGAACCTTTATCAGTGCTAAAAAAGCATTGATAAATTGTACATTTTATATGCACATTTGTTTTAGTACTGATAAATGATACACTTTATCAGCATTTTGATTTTAGAACTCATAAACGGATCCTTTATCATCTCATTATTATCACTGATAAAGGTTTAAAAAAAATTAAAGAATTAAACAAATAAAAAATAAAATTGAGTTTATTAAAAACATATTTAAAATTTTATTAATTAAATAGTTATTGATAAAAATGATTGAATTTATTATACTTTATATAAATTATAAATACTAATAAATATTATATATTAAAAATATAGATATATGAAAAATTTAAATTAAACAAATAAAAATTAAAAATAAGTAAACTACAAAAATATTACACATTTTATTAATTAGATATTTTTTTATAATGATATTAAATAGTATAAATTAAATATATAGATTAATATGAATATATATAAATATTATTTATATAATATGAAATATTTATGCTTTTCATGAAATTATCATATATTTAGTGTATAATGGTTTATAATTAAATATTAATCTGAATTACAAATACAGAATAATTGCATATAGTATTGGACATAATTAAACGTCATTTGATTTCTCAATTTAACATAGATCAAAGGTGTGATATTTTTTTAACATATACAAGATTATTTAGTTTTTATATACAACACATACACACAAAACTTATCTAAATTTTCAATATTTTTAGAGTGTACTTATTTGTAATTTATTCAATTTCTCTCCTTTTTACAGGCTTGCACTTAAGATTAAATAATCATTAATAATGTTGAAAATATATTTGTAAAAAATATTTATAAATAAAAATATTTATAAATGTAAATTTACTATATTTATACATTTATATATTTATAATTATGAATAAAAAATTATTATTTTTCTAAAAATTATTTATATAATTATAAAAAAATAATTTTTTTTATTTATAAAAAATTTATTTAAATAACGAATATATTTATATTATATATATATATATAATGATAAAAATATTATTTTTGAAAAAAAATATATATATTTATAAACACATATTTTTATATTTACGTAATTATAAAATCTTAATAAATTTATTTCAATAAATAATATATTTACTATATATATATATATTAAATATATAAATATATATATAATTTTCAATTTAAAATTATTATTATAAATTCTTTATCAGTTGTTAAGTAATAATCACTGATAAAATAAATATTTTGCAGCGCTAAAAAAGCACTAATAAGATACATCTTTATTAGTGATAAAACATTAGTGCTCATAATGATGGATTTTATCATCGATTTTTTGGAACTAAAAATTATCTATCTTTATCATCACTTATTTGGAAGTGCTAACAAAAGTGTCCTGATCTATTTAAGAAAACACTAACCATTCGTGATCCTGTTGTAGATGGTTTGGTGTAGTGATATTACATCCTTGAAGTCTTGAGATGTTTTCAAATATTTGATATAACACTAATATTAAATGTAATAATTCCTTATATTGTTGCACCACATGTTCCAAAAAACTAGAATGGATGTTATCAAATTATATATATTATAATTTTTTTAGGTATTCATCATTTTAGGTCTACATGTATTGGTTCTACTACAAAGAATCTCTTATTACCATCCATGTATATGAAAAAATCTTTATTTATAGAAATATTTTATCAATACATTTTTATATTTTCTAGCTGATTAAATGAGAGTTTATTATTATTGTTTATCATATATGGGTTTCTTATTACTCTTCAATTTCCTATAATATATTTTCATTATTATGGGATTTAATAAAGCATTGAAGTGTTTCAAATAATAGTTATTATTTCAATTTGATTCTAGAGAATCATCCCCCATCTATTTTATAGACAACTTTAATTCTCATCAGTTTTATCTCCCAAATAGCTATTGAATTTTATTTCTTGAGACTCATCCCCCATATTTTTTTATTATTTTAATACTCTATAAAGTATCTATCACATGGATTCTGAACCCTTAATGTATTTCAAAAAAAAAATAGGCGGATGTCCATAATAGATGGAGGATGTGTGTTAAAAGAAAAAAATGAAATGATAAATGTTTGAGATATGAGGTTATGATCATGAAAGTTGTCAATAACTTTCAAATTTAAATGAAATCATAGGATATAACCTACCATAGTAGTGTAATTATTTTCTTAAATTTATTTTCCCATTTTCATCAAAGAGTACTGATATTCTTTGAAATAATAAATTTTTGGGTTTCTGTTATTAGAATTGTCTTTAACTTTTAAATTTGATAATGAATATATTATGTGTATTTATTTATTTATCATACAAAAATAATATTTTATGAACCCAATAGGATGTATATGAATTGAAAATGGATGCACGTTTATAATTTGAAAAAAGAGTATAAATATGGTGTTAAAGTGTTCATAATGTTCTCAAGAGAGCATGAATACGACCATTATCAAAACCTTTTCCCATGTTTACATTGTTATAATTTAAAAAATATTTATCCGGAAGATTTAGAAGATCATTTTATTTTGTTTGAAATAGATCAAAGATATTAAAATTTATCTAAACATGGGAAAAAACTAAACGTGCACATGGATTAGGATGATACTATGGTTTATGGATCATTTGATATGAATACTAATGTAAATGATGATACAGATCACATAAAAGAAATGAAAATTTAAATTGGAGATGAACTTTGTGATTTAAAAAAGTAGTTTTAGAAGTTAAATTTTTGTTCCAAGTGACTATTTTATACTGGTTTTACTACATACACAACATTTTCACCTATATTGATGTAATATAATTTGAATATTAGAAGTAGATAAAGTGAAACTAGCTTTACAGAACTACTTGGTCTACTGAATGATATACTACTAGAAGAAAATTAACTAAAATTCCAAAAATATGATGCTAAAATAATACTAAATTAAATAAGAATGATCAATAAAAAATATATTCTTATCCAAATAATTTCATATTGTTTTTCCAGGAAAATGAATCACTCATAAAATGGCCTAAGTGGGGCACATATCCATACAAGAAAAATGAATCATCCCCTTAAAAATATGTATGGTAATTTCCTACCATTCAACAGTTTCGAATAATATATTGATGTTAGGAAATTGAAAGAAAATTAACATGGTATGAAAATAAAATAATTAAAAATGGGAACCCACATAATATATCAGATTCACCGAAGTAGAATAAAATTTATTATGAGTATCATGAAATTGTAAATGAGCCAAGAATCATTACTCTTGTGTAATCTATAGAGTGAATAAATCCTTTTAGTGTATAGATTATACTACCATTACATGGCCAATAATTTTGGAAAATTATAACTTGCCTCCATAGTTATGAATGAATCACAAAAACACTATGTCGTCTCTACTTATATCTAAACCAAAGAAACCTAGTAATGATTTTGATGTCTATTTGTCTCTATTGATTGATGATATGAAATTTATTTGGATACATGGGTAACAATCTATGAATCTCATAGAAATGAATAACGCAAATTTATGGACATGTTGTATGGGATGATAAATGACTTCCCTACTTATGGAAATTTATTAGGTTATATCATTGATTGAATGGAAAGGTTTCCCATTTTTGAAAAATTCACATACTCAGATCAGTTGAAACATTCTTCAAATACTGTGTTTTTATAACTTTAATTTTATTTACCTTAGCAGCATAAATTTTGATCTTGGATGAATAAATTTTATGGAGATATCAAATAAGGTACCATGCCTTCTCCAGAAATGGGTGATCAACTATATAGTAAATTAAAATATATTGACACTATTTTCAGTAAACCATTTTCTAAAAACCATACAAAAACTGGTTGGAAGAAGTGATTAATTTTTTTTAATAAACTGTATTGGAATTGTTTATATGTGAGACATTTTATTGATGTCATGCATGTATAAAAAACATATTTGATAGTTTTATTGGAACAATACTAAATGTTACAAGAAAAACGAAATATGTCATTAAGGCTAGGTTGAATGTGATTGAAATGGAAATAAGGGAAGAGTTGGAACCTGTGAATGGTAAAAGGATGAATTTTCTTCATCCAGTAGCATACAATCTATCATGACATGAAAAATTTCAATTTTTAATTTTCCTTAAAAGTGTAAAAGTTCCATGGGGGTATTCATCAAATATCAAGAATGTCCTGTCAATGAATAATTTTAAGTTACAAAAAATAAAATCACATCAATGTCTTGTTTTGATTGAAGATTTGAGGCATGTTACATTCCATTGTATTCTACCTCAAAATGTACAACATACATTAACAAGGATCTACTTGTTTTTTAAATACATATGTAGGAATGTTATAGACTCTGTGACATTTCCAATCATGAATAAGGAGGTTTCCGTCATATTATGTGAACTAGAGGCTTTCCCCCCACAATTCTTAAATATAATGGTATGCCTGATGGTTCAATTAGTTAGATAGGTTTACCTATATTGTTATGTCTATTATAGATGGATGTGACCCATTAAATGATATATAAATATTTTGAATGAGTATTTCAAGAATCAAAGTAAGGATACTATTTGTATTGCAGAATGATATATATTTGAAGATGCTATTTAATTCTATACTAAATACCTATATAATGATAACAAAATCAGTCTCCCAAAGACTCATCCCATTTAATTCCTTATGGGAGAAGGGATTTCTGAAAGAATTTTTGTTACAATTAACCTAATAGGGAAGATTAAAGTGACCCTTTACATTTTACACAGTAGTGAAGATGTTGAACCACACATTTAATATCACAAAGAAATTCCTAGAGATCTGTATCCATCAACAGATGAAATATGTATATCAAAGAAAAAAAGTAATAGTTTATAGTATGGTTATGAGGTCAAATTTATAAGGAGTTATTTGAAAATACAAATTCATTTTCTAAATGACATCAATGTCTAGCTAGGGGACTAAATGTAAATGTTATATCATACACTGGTTTTGTTATCAATGATTATAAGTTATATAAAAAAGTACACGATTACTGCAGTATGATGAAAAACATGGTTTTTTTTCTTGTGGCTGAAGTGACTCACATATATGGTTCCAATGATATAAATACAACATATGAAAATACTTCATATTTTGGCATTATAGAGAAGATATACAAGTTGTATTATACAACATTTCAAGTGATGATATTCCATTGAAAATGGGTTGACAATATGATTGTAGTATATGTTGATGAAATAGGATTTGTGAAGGTGAATTTCTGTGTGTAAGGGAATAAATATGATCCATTCATAAGGATATCAAAAGCATCACATGTATTTTATATCACAGATCCAGCAAGCAATAATTAGTCGACGATCCTATTGAAGACTAAAAAAATTCAGGGTTATATAATAATTTAATAAAGGATAACCCTATCATTGGGAGATCACAATAAGTTCATACTGGTCCCAATGTATAAAATGTTATTGGGGACCATAAATAGGGGATTTAGATTCTTGAGAGAGGAACAAAATCCCTAAAACCATTAAAAAAATAAATAGTTCAATGATAATGCAAAAGTGTTTTTAAATATAATATATTTTTACTCATAATATTAAACATTATCTAGTGCATTAACATAGTCTAAATTAAATGTTTTAATACTATGAATACAATGTCTTATGCACATGATGATGTTACTAATCCATCAAAATAACAAAACATAATTAAGGAAACCTTTTGGGACGATGGAATGGTAATGTTATGATATACTTTCTCTATTTTACTAAAAAAATATATAATGAAATGTTAATTTAAGTTTCATTATTCTTTGTATACATTGTTTGTTTTAGAAGATTTATGTCCATATTTTAGGCCTTTTTAGAAAGAGAAATGATGTTGTCTCTACTCAATCACATGGTTAATATTAATTTTTTCACAATAAAATTATTATTCATTTAATTAATGCATTATTTCGTAGTTATGTTCAATTGTTTTAGTATTATACACATAATAATTTTTTCATTATACAGGTGGATACTTTTGATTGATTTTGGGAGTTTTGTCAAAGTTTCATGACTTTATGCACCAAAACATCCATATACTTCATCTCCTTCAAAACCTTTTCACCACTATAGTGTTGGAATTTATTAATTTACTTCATGTTACCTCCAATTCTCAATCACAATGGTAATCTTAATATTTGAACATTAAAATCATTTTCCATTAAATTAATTTATTATTTCATATTTATGTTTTATTTATTTATTTATTTATTACTCATATATTCAATGTTTTCTTATACAAGGGGATTTTTTTTCGATTTGGGGTGGTCTGTTTGGAGCTGCTCATGGTTTCTTGGACTTCAATCCTGCTAATAAGAAAATGAAAAAAAGGAAAAAATATCAAGAATTCAAACAAAAATCTCTAAATTATTAATCCCTATTAATTATTTAAATAAATTTTTCATCATTATATATAATATTTAAATGTTAATTTCCTTATCATTTTTATATGATACTTATTTTGTTCACATATTTTTTGGGAAGTCATATTGATTTTATGTTCATAGTAGAAAAATATTTCTTGTTAAAATCCAGAAGAGTAGCAAAAGATCATTTGGTCATTGTGGTGACTTCTCATGATATCATAGACACATGATTTTCTCTCCTCTTTTTTCTTTAAATGTTTAGAAATATTTTTCATATAAGATCATCAAGTCAATATATAGTGTTGGAAGTTCAAAAAATAAATTCAATATAAATCATTATAACATTGGTAGATATGGTTGTACTGATAATTTGGAATGTGTAGTAAGTAATAATACCTAAATCTGACACACAATGTGACTAGTATGACCCCATGTTCTTTTTTTACTTAAAATTAATATTAATTTTAGTATAAAAGAAAACTCACATAATCAAAACTGAGAAAAAAATATTCAAATTAATTTTACACTTTAATAAAATGATCCATATGTCATTTGTGATGTGTAAGAATTATCTGAACCACAATATGATAAACGATGTGGTTGATATGACTCAAAGTGTCCTTTATCCATTTGAAATCAACATTTGATTTGAAAAAGTTTCACTCACTGAAAACCAATCAGACAAACTTGGATTTTCTTGCAAATTTAGGAAAACATATCATACTTCATTTTTGATGTGTAGGAACATGTTTCAAATCAAACTGATAGACGACTTGATCAGAATGTGTCAAAGTGCTTGTTTCCAGTTTAAAATCAAATTTTAGTAAAAAATACAAGTGGCGTAATCACAACTAAGAAAAATAATTCATATTGTTTTGATACTTTAATACAATGATCCATATGTCATTTGAAATGTGTATGAAACATACACATCTCAATCTGACACACATTATAAGGCCCCAGCCTTAAACATTACTTAATCTTGATATATTTCAAGAATACACATTGAGGATCTTTTCAGGTTTATAGTTTTATAGAATTAGATCATAAATCATGCATTATATTCCACATTTAAACAAAGTGGTTACATAAAAGATAATATTCATTTTTCCCATCAACAGAGACATATTTAAAATAAAACATGGATTCTTTCTTAACACTTACTTGACACTATCATCACATCATGTACCTTTACCTTGACCTGTGAAAAACATTTCAAAAACATGGGATGAGCATAAAAAGCTCAGTAAGGGATATAAAAGTACGAAATGAAAACATTAGTCCATGTATACATAAGAATTAATGAAATCATACTTTACTCATAAAACATAATCACTTTAACATGCCTCATCAAATCATGAATAACTCATAGAAATCATAAGACATAAAGGTAACTTGAGGCATTCATAACATTCTTACGTAGGGAGTAACCCTCATGGTTACGTTTTGAATACCCATCAGAATATATTCCATAAATCTCTTCGGAGAAACCTTAACGTTTAAATCCTTAGTGTTACCCAATGAATTAGAGGGCTATATCGGGATCACCCTCCCTTAGTCTATCACGGAACTACCCGTCTTCATAACAATTCTCAAGAACCATAACATAATCGTATCACATAAAACAAGCATAAAGAAAACATAACATTTCCACATTTCAATCACAAGATATCAATACAACACATTGATATAATAAAAACATTATGAAAACCATTTTCAATACCAAAATAAAAGAAAAGTAAAACATGGTATTTATTTTTCATTTAAAAAAGGTAATGTCTTGTAGAGGAAGCCGAAACTCAAATAATGGTCACGACGACTGATAAGTCGTTTTCGCTGCATACGTACGACAAAAAAAAATTCCTTTTGTTGTTTAGTAAAACACTTCATATAAAAAAGATTCCTTTTGAATAGATGTAAAAGTAAAAGGGGGTTATACACCATATAAAATAAAGTTGTGTATAAAACAAAATATGCCTCAATGATAGGAGATTGAGACGAAGTCCCATACCTTGGGTCCGACTTGACTCGATAGTTCTTTAAATCCTGAATAATAAACTTGAGTTAATTTCTAGTTTATTAATAACCTTTTTCAAGTTCATTATTCCTTTTATATCACTTATTACCATGTCATTAATACTATGTAATTATTTAAGTTAATAATGGTCGTTTTGTCGACCTGTGGCACTTGAGTCAAAAATAAACTTCTTGTAATTAAAAGTTGTTCACGTGGTAAAATATCCATTATATACAGAATTATATTCATGATGTAGATATCATATATATAATATATATCTAGTATATGCATGAATTTATAATATTACATAACATTTAGAGGTAAGAAATGAAATGCACCGTTCATGGAGACGGTAAGCCATACGTACGCATGAATGCTACTTTCATTTCTATTTTGTATTTAATGGAATGGAATCATAATGACATAAAGGTATATTATAATTATAGTATAATATCATATATAATATCATTAACTCCATCCTTTATACATCACATATATGTCATTAACGAATCAAATCATTTTGAGGGGGCGGTAGTCCGCACTTCCTAAAATAAAGATATCGTGTTTACCCATAATGGAAGCCATAAAGGTATGCCATAAATGAGAAATACATAATTTTAAGGAAAACATAAACATATTATATATAATATATAAATATAGTGACATCTTAATGGCCACCTTTGAAGGTGTTATAACAATATTGAACAATCATCGTTTCGTGAGGCAGAAATTCGCTATCCACGGAAACAGTATGCTCTTTAACCATTAGATGTAGGTGTGTGTAAGTGTATCTAGAATACTTATTATAACAAAATCCTAGTATATTTAAGATACTGGTGTTGTTACAAAAGAAATGAATAAAAAGATTTTAGGGGGTTGGAGAAGAAAAATAAAACAAAAGAACACAAGTGAAGACATTACCTTTAAATCGGGTAACTCCTCTTGGTTTGAACCAAAAGGGTTTCTTGAAGAGCTTTAGGCCTAAGGTAAGGCTTCTAGGATGAAGAGAGGGATTTGGAGAGATGAAATTATCAAAGTTTGGCCGATACAAAGGCTTGAGAGGTGTGGGTAAGGAGGTAGAGGTGGGGGCCTTTTATAAGAGGAGAGGAGGGGCACTCTTGGAAAGTTATAAAATGTTACTTTATATTAAAACGAGTTTCGGATTTTAAAGGTCCCACATTGATATATTTAGATTATAAGGTTATAAGGGTTCTAAATATACTCATATAATAGGTCTTTGACAAGTGTAAGTCTTATATTTTACATTATCTTTTCATTTTATTTAAATCGTTCATTAATGAGATAATTGTTGCATCATCATGATGTCATAAATAATTTAATTTATTTAGTGTCTAAAAATTATAAAAAAATACTATGATTTAGTAAATATTTTTAGATTTACAATTAATATTTATATTATAAGAGATCATTTATGTAGACAAAATTAAATTTTTTTACTTGGGTGATACATTCTTTAGTGATATTCTCCTTTCTTTAAAAATAAAATGATAAAGTGTCACTTTCACCCAAAAGTGATTCCATGGGGTCCCAAAGTTTGGCACAAGGCATCCCATGGTGGGCCATGACACAACCAGTAGAATTAGGATACATGTTGGGGTCATTTCTTATTATTATGATATTATTTTATTATCCTTAACTACTTGATTACTAATTAATCAAGATAATTAAAGATAATTACCATCGTTACTATTCATAATCTCCAAAAACAAAAGAGTCTTAATTAAATAATTTGGACCTTCTGATTCCAATTATGGAATCCATTTTAAAAAATTTCAAACACAGAAATTGCAATAGTTAATTTAAAAATAATTCCCATTATCAAAACAAATAGCGGGTTTTTTTGAAACAATATCTATGAAAAGTTTGGCACTTGTTTGTGCCTAACTCCAAAGTGAAATTAATTATAATGACCACCATTGGATTAAATGGTAAAAATATATTCCAATTAAACTTTAATAAAAATTAAAAAGATAATTTTGCCATATAATTAAATTAGATGAAAAATCAGTTTTGATGTAAAATGCAGTATTTTTCACTATTCATTAAAAAAAATGAACATTGTCAGAAAAATACCAAAAATTAACCCAAGGTAAATTTCAATGTCCCAATAATTATGAATAAGTTTTTTTTGAAAAATAGAGCTTATAAAATTGTCAAAATTTTGATTTAAAAATGGTTTTCCATCAAAAGACAGTAAACCAATCTTTTAAAAATATTAGTGTATTCCATGCTTAAGATTGGATTTATTCTCATTTTAAGCCTCTAAAACACTATCTAATTCATAAATAGACATAGATAAGAATATTTATTATTAATTAATTACTTGGGATGTTACATCCTTCCCCCATTTATAAAATTACGTCCCCGCAATTTATTTACTTATCGAATAAGTGGGGGTATTTATCCCTTATTGCATTTTCAGATTCCCATGTTGCCTCTTCAATCATGTGGTTTTTCCACAAAACCTTTACTTGATGAATCACCTTATTCCGAAACACTTTCTCCCTGTGGTCAAGAATCTGGACTGGTTGTTCCTCATAAGATAGATTCTCTTCCAGTTGGACTACCTTTGGACTCAAAACATGAGATGGATCTGGAATGTACTTCCTTAACATTGAAACATGAAAAACATTGTGTAACTGAGATAAACTCAGAGGTAAAGCCACTCGGTATTCAACTGATCCAACTCTCTCCATAATTTCGTATGGTCCAATGAACCTTGGACTCAACTTTCCTTTCTTACCAAATCGCATCACACTTTTCCATGGTGATACTTTGAGAAAAACATGATCACCTACCTCAAAAGAGAGATCCTTCCTCCTATTGTCCGCATAACTTTTCTGCTTGCTCTGAGCTATTATCATGTGTTTCTGTATCAGCTGAACTTTTTCTACCGAATCTTCTACCAATTATGGTCCCATCAATTTCCTTTCACCCACTTCATCCCAAAAAGCTGGAGTTCGAATCCACTTCCCATATAATGCCTCAAATGGTGCCATATGTATACTAGAATAAAAACTGTTATTATAAGAAAACTCAACCAAAGAAAGATGTTGGTCCCAACTTCCCTGATAATCCATCGAACAAGCACATAGTATATCCTCCAAAGTCTGAATTGTTCTTTCTGACTTCCCATCTGATTGAGGATGAAAAGCTGTACTAAAATTTAATTCAGTACCCAACGACTTCTGAATGCCTTTCCAAAAGTTAGAAGTGAACTTGGGATCACAGTCAGATACAATGGAGAGAGGAACTCCATGTAACCTGACTATCTCTTTAAGATACAAACGAGAAAGTTGATCTAGGGAAAACTTATATCGTATAGCAAGGAAATGAGTAGATTTAGTCAAGCGATCAATAATAACACAGATTTCATTATTACCTCGAGGTGTCTTAAGCAATCCCACAACGATGTCCATGGATATATTCTCCCATTTCCACTCTGGAACTGGTAAAGGCTGAAGAATCCCCTTCGGTAACTACCGCTCTGCTTTAACCTGTTGAAAATTCAAACACTTCTAAGTAAAATCAGCAATATCTCTTTTCATTCTGTCCCACCAGTAGTACTCCCGAAGATCTCTATACATCTTAGTACTACCTGGATAAATTGAAAACGGAGAACTATGAGCTTCACATAACAACTCTCACTTCAACTGTGAATCACACGGCATACACAATTTCTTCCCAAATCTCAAAACACAATCATCATTAATGTTGAATTCAGGCAACTTACCCTTCTGAACCAGCTCTACCTTTTTCTACAACTCACTATCTTGCTTCTGTGCTTGCTTAATTCTATCTGATAGAGAATATTTCACTGATACCTGAAACAAAATAGAAGAACATCCTACACCAATAACTTCGATGCCAAAGTTCATTAAATACTTAACCAAAGTATCACGTTAAAAACGTAATATGGTTAATGAGGCATTAATTTTTCAACTCAAAGCATCAACCACTTTATTTTCTTTTCCCGGATGGTAATGAATTGTACAATAATAATCCTTGATTAATTCTAGGCATCTCTTCTGTATCATGTTCAATTCTTTTTGAGTGAAAATATACTTTAAACTTTTGTGATCAGTATATATTTCACACTTTACACCATAAAAATGATGCCTCCAAATTTTTAAAGCAAAAACAAGAGTAGCTAATTCCAAATCATGTGTAGGGTAATTTACCTCATGAGTTTTCAACTAATGTGAAGCATAAGCAATTACCTGATCATTCTGCATTAGGACGCAACCAAGTCATTTCAATGAAGCATTACTGTAGATAACAAACTCACCATTCCTGGAAGGTAGTGCCAAAACTGGAGCATTCATTAATCTTTTTTTTCAGTTCCTGAAAACAATCATAACATTCTTTTGTCCAGATAAACTTAACACACTTCCGAGTTAGCTTAGTCATTGGACTGGATAACCGTGAAACATTTCTAACAAACCTTCGGTAATAGACTACCATACCAAGGAAGCTATGAATCTCAGTTACATTTGTGGGTCTTGGACATTCTTCAACAACCTTTTTTTTTGCAGGATCAACAATTATTCCATCTTTAGAAACAATATGACCAAGGAAGGAAATTTGTTGCAACCAAAACTCACACTTGATGAATTTCCCATAAAATTTCTTTTCTTTTAAGGTTTTCAAAATAACCATTAAATGTCTTTCATGCTTCTCTTTACTTTTAGAAAACACCAAAATATCATCAATGAAAGCAACCACAAACTTATCCAAGAACTCATGGAAAATTATATTCATAAGGTCCATGAATACAACGGGTTCATTGGTTAGCCCAAAAGGCATAACAAAAAATTTATAATCGGCATATCTTGTACGAAAAGCGGTCTTTGGAATATCTGCTTCCTTTACCTTCAACTGATGGTACCCCGATCTCAGGTCAATCTTTGAAAAATACTGAGCTCCCTAGAGCTGATCAAACAAATCATCGATATGAGGCAAAGAATATTTATTCTCAACAGTGATGTTATTCAAGGCTCTATAATCAATGCAAAGTCTTATAGAACCATCTTTCTTTTTAACAAATAAGACAGGAGAACCACATGGTGATGTTCTAGGTTGAATGAAACCTTTCTTTAATAAATCTTCCAATTGCTCCGTCAACTCTAAAAGTTCAATTTGATCCATTCGATTAGGGGGTTTTGAAATTAGCCTAGCATCAGGAACTAAGTAAACAGTAAATTCAACTTCCTGATCTGGTATTATTCCAGGAAACTCATCAAGAAAAACATCAGGATACTCATTTACCACTGGCACATCATTAATCTGAACGGTTCCTTTGTTTTCAACAATATGTGCAAGGTAACATTCATTTCCATCTTTTACAAGTTTGTCAGCCTCTTGATATGTTATCAATAGTAAGGGTTCATTCTTGTACACAAAATGAAAGTATTTCTGAAAATAAATGTCTTTAGATCTACAATCAATCTTAGCATGGTAAATAGAGATCCAATCCATACCCAGGATAACATCAAAATCTACTAGAGGTAAAACAATAAGGTTTTCAAGTAGATTCTTTACACGGATAAGGATAAGAAGATTCTTATAAATTATTTTTGCCTTGACATTTCCCCCAGGTGTTTTTACCAAAAGTTCAGGAATCAACTCATGAGATGAAATTACCAATTTACTAGAAAAGTTTTTAGAGATGAAAGAATGTGTAGACCCCAAATCAAACAACACATTAGCATAATCTGAGAAAACAAACAAAGTACCTGATACCACTTCATTTGATGGCCCAACATCTACTGAAATAGTTGAAAAGGATTTCACCACACCTTTTTTCTTGTAGTATGACTGCTTCCCATCATTCAAGCTCTTTTTCGGACACTCGTTTTCATAATGACCCATCTCATTTCACTTAAAACATTTCACTAACTGTAAATCAAATTTGGTCTTACCATCACCCTGATCTTTTTCAGTGCAATCATGAGCCTTATGTCCCATATTACCACATCGGTAGCACTTTCCAGAATTCAAAAGACATTCCCAAGTATGCCTTTTACCACATTTATCACGAACTGGAAACTTAATTTTCTTACCATCAGACCTTTTTTAATAATTCTTCCCTTTCTCCTGCCACCTCGGTCTCTTCTTCTGTTGGTTGTTATAGAACACTTGATCATATACGAACTCCATTTCAACCTTCTCAGCACATCGAACAAGCTTTTCATAACTCTTTAACTCACGAGAATCTAAAGCCCTTCGATATTTTGGCTTTAATCCTCAGTAAAAATGATTGATTTTACTATCAAGGTCTCAGATAAAATTTGGAGCATACCTTTCCAATCGAGTGAACCGTTCTTCATAAGCAGCCACTGAGTCTTCCTCTTGCCTCAATTCCAAGAATTGTTTTCCATCCTATGTCAAACAGCCTTAGGAAAATATTTCTCAAGAAACATACCTTTGAATTAATCCCAATCGAGAGCATCAATCTCATCAGCGTCCCTGATATTTTTAACCATCGACCACCACTGATCTGCTTCACCCTCCAAACGGTAAATAGCAAGACTAACCTTTTGATTGTCTGAACACCCCATGACATCAAAAATCTTATCCAGTGCTTTAATCCACCCTTCAGCTAGCACAAGGTCAGATGATCCTCTGAATGATAGAGGATGTTGCCTCATGAAATGTTCCACCACTGACATGTTCCTCTACGGTAGATCTAGATGATCTCGTGCATGGATACCGTCACCGTTTATCGCTTGAGTCAACTGCGCCATTACTGTAACAAACTGTTCAGTTCCAATTCTGACCATCTCAGGATGCTGATTCAGAAGGTCAATTCCTTCTGTATACCTTCCTAGCACTGCTTCCTTATTTACTCTTCGGAAAACCATTCTGAACAAACATGTCGCAGATGAAGCAACATGGTATTCTTCAAATGATATATCATTTCAATTTGACCATAAAAAATATTCTTTGATAATCATTTAATATAATTATAACTCCTAAAGTTATCTAAAATGACCTTTGATACCAACTATAAGGCCCCGACCATAAACATTACTTAATCTTGAGATATTTCAATAATACACATTGAGGATCTTTTTAGGTTTAGAGTTTTAGAAAATTAGATCATAAATCACGCATTACATTTCACATTTAAACAAAGTGGTTACATAAAAGATAGTATTCATTTTTACCATAAATGGAAACATATTTAAAATAAAACATGGATTCTTTCTTGACACTTCCTTGACACTATCATCACATCATGTACCTTTCACTTAACCTGTAAAAAACATTTCAAAAACTTGGGATGAGCATAAAAAGCTCAGTAAGGGATATAAAAGTACGAAATGAAAACATTAGTCCATGTATACATAAGAATTAATGAAATCATACTTTACTCATAAAATATAATCAATTTAACATGCCTCATCAAATCATGAATAACTCATAGAAATCATAAGACATAAAGGTAACATGAGGCATTCATAACATTCTTACATAGGGAGTGACCCTCATGGTTATGTTTGGAATACCCATCATATTATATTCCCAAAATCTATTTGGAGAAACCTTAACATTTAACTCCTTCACATTACCCAATTCATTGGAGAGATATATCGGGCTCACCTGCCCTTAGTTTATCACAAAACCACATGTCTTCATAACAATGCCCAAGAACCATTACATAATCGTATCACATAAAAATGCATAAAGGAAACATAACATTTCCACATTTAAATCACAAGATATCAATACAATACATTGATATAATAAAAACATTATGAAAACCATTTTCAATACTAAAATAAAATAAAATTAAAACATGGTATTTATTTTTCATTTTAAAAAAGGTTATGGCTGGTAGAGGAATCCGAAACTCAAATAATGGTCAAGGCGGTGGAGAAGTCGTTGTCGCCGCATACGTAGGACAAAAAAACATTCCTTTTGTAATTTAGTAAAATGATTCATATAAAAAATATTCCTTTTGAATAGACATAAAAGTCAAAGGGGTTTATACACCGTATAAGAGAAAGTTGTGTATAAAACAAAATATGGCTCAATGAAAGGAGATTGAGACGAAGTCCTATACCCCGGGTCCGACTTGACTCGATCGTTCTTTAACCTCCTGAATAATAAACTTGAGTTAATTTATACTTTATTAAGAGCGTTTTTCAAGTTCATTATTCTTTTTATATCACTTATTACCATGTCATGAACAGTATGTAATTATTTATGTTAATAATGGTCGTTTTGTCGACCCTTGGAACTTGAGTCAAAAATAAACTTCTTGTAATTACAAGTTGTTCATGTGGTAAAATATCAATTATATCCAGAATTATATTCATGATTTAGATATCATATATATCATATATATCCAGTATATTCATGCATTTATAATATTACATAACATTTAGAGGTAAGAAATTAAATGCACCGTTCATGGAGACGGTAAGCCATACGTACGCATGAACGCTACTTTCATTTCTATTTAATATTTAATGGAATGGAATAATAATGACATGAAAATATATTATAATTCAAGTATAATATAATATATAATATCATTAACTCCATCCTTTATACATCCCACATATGGTATTAACTAATCAAATCACTTTGAGGGGGCGGTAGTCCGCATTTCGTAAAATGGAGATATCGTGTTTACCCATAATGGAAGCCATAAAGGTATTACATAAATGAAAAATACCGAAGCTTAAGGAAAACATAAAAATATTATATATCATATATAAATATAGTGACATATTAATGGCCACCTTTGAAGGTGTTATAATAATATTGAACAATCATCGTTTCATAAGGAAGAAATTCACCATCCACGGAAACAGTATGCTCTTTAACCATTAGATGTAGGTGTGTGTTAGTGTAGCTCAAATAATTCTTATAACAACATCCTAGTATATTTAAGATACTGGTGGTGTTATAAAAGAAAAGAATAAAAAGATTTTAGGGGGTTGGAGAAGCAAAATAAAACTAAAGAACACAAGTGAAGACATTACCTTTAAATCAGGTAACTCTTCTTGGTTTGAACCAAAAGGGTTTCTTAAAGAGCATTATGCCTAAGGTAAGGATTCCAGGATAAAGATAGGGATGTGGAGAGATGAAATGAGTAGATTTTGGCTGAGAAAAAGTCTTGAGAGGTGTGGGTAAGGAGGTAGAGATGGGGGCCATTTATAAGAGGAGAGGAGGGGAACTCTTGGAAAGTTATAAAATGTTACTTTATATTAAAATGAGTTTCAGATTTTAAAGGTCCCACATTGATATATTTCGAGTATAAGGTGATAAGGGTTCGAAATATACTCATCCAATAGGTCTTTTACAAGTGTAATTCTTATATTTTACATTATATTTTCATTTTATTTAAATCGTTCATTAATGAGGTAATCACTTCATCATCATGATGTCATAAATAATTTAATTTATTTAATGTCTAAAAATTATAAAAAAATAATATGATGTAGGAAATATTTTTATCTTTCCAATTATTATTTATAGTCCAAGAGATAATTTATGTAGACAAAATTAAAAATGTTTTTCTCGGGTGATACATTCTTTAGTGATATTCTCCTTTCTTTAAAAATAAAATGATAAAGTGTCACTTTCACCCAAAAGTGATTCCATGGGGTCCCAAAGTTTGGCACAAGGCATCCCATGGTTGGACATGAAATAACCAGTAGCATTAGGAAAAATGTTTGGGTCATTTGTTATTATTATGATATTATTTTATTATCCTTAACTACCCAATTACTAATTAGTCAAGATAATTAAAGATAATTACCATCATTACTATTCATAATGTGAAAAAAGAAAAAGTATTAATTAAATAATTTATACCTTCTGATTCCAAATATGGAATCCATTTTACCAAATTACAAACACAGAAATTGCAATAATTAATTTAAAAATAATTCCTGTTGTCAAAATAAATAGCGGGTTTTTTGAAACAATATCTATGAAACGTTTGGCACTTGTTTATGCCCAATTCCAAAGTGAAGTTAATTATAATGACCACCATTGGATTAAATAGTAAAAATATATTCTAATTACACTTTAAGACTAATTAAAAAGATAAACTAACCATATAATTAAATTAGATGAAAAAGCAGTTTTGATGTAAAATGCAGTATTTTTCACTATTCATTAAAAAATGAACGTTGTCAGAAAAATACCAAAAATTAACCCAAGGTAAATTTCAATGTCCCAATCATAAATAATAAGTTTATTTTGACAAATAGATATTATAAAATTGTCAAAATTTTTATTTAAAAATGTTTTTCCATCAAAAGGCAGTAAAAAATTCTTTTAAAAATATTAGTGTATTCCATGCTTAAGATTGGATTTATTCTCATTTCAAGCCTCTAAAACACTATCTAATTCATAAATAGACATAGATAAGAATATATATTATTCATTACTTACTTGGGATGTTACACACAGTGTGATATGTATCTCTCCAATTGTGTATTTTTATTTAAAAATTGACATCAATTTTAGTAAAATGGAAAACTGACCTACTAAAAATCTTGAAAACACATTCAGATTGTTTTGATATTTTATGGAAATGATAAATAAGTCATTTTTTACATGTAATAATTATCCTCACCTAAATCTAATACACGATGTTCCAGGTGTGACTCAAAGTGTATGTTATCAGTTTAAAATTTACATTTAGTTTCAAAAGTGTCAGTCACTAGAATCTGATCAAACATGACCATATTTTCTTGAAAAATTAGTAAAACAATTCTTAAGTTATTTCTGATATGTAGGAAATTGTTTCACATCAAACCAATGTACGATGTGATCAAAATGTTCCAAATTGCATGTTTCTAGTTTAAAATGACATTATAATAAAAAAGACAAGTGACATAGTCCAAACTAATATAACCCATTCATATTGTTTTCATACTTTAGTAAAAAATTCCATAAGAAATTTTAGATGTGTACCAATCATATGCACCTCCATCTGGTGCACAGTGTGACTGGTATGACTCCATTTTCATTTTTTATTTAAAATTGATGTCATTTTCAGTAAAATAGAAAGCTAGCCTACTCAAAACAATTAAAACCCAATCATATTGTTTTTATAATTTATATAAACAACCCATAAGTAATTTTTTAGTTTTAAGAATCATCCTCACCTCAATCTGATACATGATGTTCCCTTTATGACTAAATGTGTTAGTTATCAGTTTTAAATTGGCATTTTAGTTAAAAAAATCATCACGCACTAAAAATTGATCAAACCCACCTAGATATTATTTATAATATATGGAAATGATTCACAATTCATTTTTAACATAAATAATTTTTTTTCAGGTCAAAATGATACAAAATGTGATCATAATGAGTCAAAGTGCATGTTTCTTGTTTAAAAAGACATTTTAGTAAAAAAATATAACTTACATGATCAAAATAAGAAAACACATTCAGATTGCTTTGATACCTTTTTAAAATGATCCATATATTATTTTAGACATGTAAAAATAATCCTCACCATGTTCTGATGCTCGGCGTGACCCGAAAGACTCCAAGTTCATCTTTTAATATAAATTTGACATCAATTTTAGTAAAATAGAATTATGACCCACTAAAAACATAAAAAATCTTTCAGATTGTATTGATAATTTACCAGAACAATCCATTTTTAATTTTTTTTATGATTCATCTTCACCTCAATCTGATACACGATGTTCCTACTATAACTCAATGTGCTGGTTATCAGTTTAAAATTGACATTTTAGTTCAGAAAGTTTCACGTAATGAAAACTGATAAAAAACACTTGGATTTTCTTGATAATTTAGTAAAATTATTCATAAGTAATTTGTGATATGTAGGAATTAGTTTCACATCAAACTAATATAATAAGTGATTGGAATGAGTCAAATTATATGTTTCCAGTTTAAAATGACATTTTATTAAAAAAGATAGTTGACATTCTCAAAATTAATAAAATGCATATGAATTGTTTTTTAGACTTTATAACAATGATCAATAATTCATTTTATACATGTAGAAATAATAATAACCTAAATCGGGTGCACGTTGTGACTGGTATGATTACAAGTGTGTCGTATTATTTAAAATTTACATCAATTTTAGTAAAATAGACAACAGGTCTACTCAAAACTGAGAAAACACATTTATAATGTTTTAATACTTTATGTAAATTATCTATATATCATTTGTTATATATAGGAATCATCCATACCTCCATACAATACACAATGTTCCTAATATGACTCATAATGTCAATTATCGTTTAAAATTTACATTTTAGTTCAAAAAGAGGCCCTCACTGAAAAAAATGAAACACACTCATATTTTCTTGATAATTTAGGAAAATGATTCATGAGACATTTTTTTTCTGAATTAATCAGTTTCACATCAAACTAATATTGACTATGATCAGAATGAGTCAAAGTGCATGTTTCCATTTTAAAATGACAAATTACTAAAAATTACAAGTGACGTACTCAAAACTAATAAAACACATTCACATTAATTTTATACTTTAGGAAAAAAAAATACCCATTTCATTTGAAACATGTAGGAATAATACGTACATCAATCTGATGCACGGTGTGACTAGTCTAACCTCAATTGCTTATTTTTATATAAAATTGACATCAATTTTAGTAAAATCAACAACTTTACTACTCAAAAATGAGAAAGCACATTTGAGTTTTTTTATACTTTATGAAAATGATCCACAAGTAATTTCTGATTTTTAGAAATTATATACACCTCAATATGATACATAATATTCCGAGTATGACTCAGAGTGTTTATTATCATTTTAAAATGAATATTTTAGTTAAACAATTGTCACTCACTTAAAACTGATCAAATGCACTCGGGATTTATAATATACTTATTTAATTATTTTTTATATATATAGTTCTTGAATAAGACTAATAAATGGTGTGATGTGGAAGAATAAGCCACAAATAATTATGATACATAGTGTTCCCGGTATGACTCAATGATTAGATTAAAATTAACACTTTTTTGTAAATTTATTTCTATATATTATTACTAACATTATAATTTTTATCTTATATAGGTGAGTTATTTTGGTCGATCATGGTGGATTGTTCAATAATAGAAAGAGTCGGGGTAATGATCAAAATTCAAAGTAACATTGGTGTTTTTATATATGTAATAATCTATACTTATGTAATTGTATAAATAATGATTTAAATGCTTATAATATATTGTTTTTTGTATTTGTGGGGTAATTTTCATTACATATAAATTTTGTAGTGATACTTTAATTTTTTGATATTTGGTTTTGTGTTTGGTGTTTTGGTGTATTTTTATAGCACAATGCATTGGTGATTCAATGTGCTGTTACAACACAATGTTGTATGACCCATTATCAGTGCTTTTGAAAGTGCTGATAAATTGGTCCTTTATTAGTTCATTTTAAAACACGGATAAAAGTACCCTTTTTCAGTCTGAAATAAATGCACTTATAAAGTGGTCATTTATTAGTGAAAAAATATTATGATAAATGACCCCTTTATCATAATTTTTTTGCACTGATAAAAGATAAAACATTTTAATCTCACTTTGGTAGTCATCAAATCTCTAGAACTGATAAAGGCCATTTTTAGTGTTGTTAAAGGCCTATTTTATAGCAGTGTTGGACATAGGCCCTATTTAATGTTTTTACTATGAATTATCATATATTTGTATCTATATGGTAGATGGTTTTCCATAAATAGTTTACAAAAGAGGTTCTCATGATGGTCTAAAGGTTGATGAATACCATGGGTTCTAGACTCAGAAGTTGGGAACAAGAAGCATTCAATGTTGTTTGGTTTCTTTGTGAATGGTTAGAATTCCAGGTGAACATTTTAGGGTTTGAATTTTGATTTAAGTGTTGGACATGGTGGTTAAGATTCATGACAATTAAATGTTGACAAATCTCCTACGGTGGGGAGAGATGTGTCAGTAGTAGGTGTATGGAGCAATACCGTGGGATGAAAGTGGTTGCATTAGAATACTAATGAGGATCATGTAAGGTGCATGTTTAAATTCATAGGGGGAAAGGCTAGGTGGGCCTTGGAAGTGATTGATGTATTTCCTTACTAGGTTTTTTTATGGAAAGGCTATGTTCCAAGGTTGGATGGTGTTCTTGAAGTTTTTGGGAACCCTCACAAGGGAAACATGTTGGGTATGTTGTGTAAGTTGATCTTGAGACCGATTCATCCATTGAGGATAATCTACCTTGTGAGTTGGATCACAGTGATAAATTGTTGTGGGAAAACACTGTGATGATAGTTTTTGTTTTGTGGAAACATGGAAGGGTTTAAGAGGAAACTCTGGAGAGAGAAGCAGATAAAAGGGCATAATGGCCTGTTCTTTTTGACTCAGAATCAAAGAGATTCTTGGGAGTTCAGCTCGTAGATGAGCTATTATAAGGTGGGGAGATTATAAGATCTCAAACTTATTCTGGATATTTCAGAGACTTGTTTTCATGTATTTTAATAATTATTTATCATTATTTTTTTGGGTTTTATCTTGGGGTGTGTTTGGGTGAAAGTTGGAAATTTTGGAAGGAAAGAGGATAATGGATGGTTGGTGCATGGTTTTCCCTAACTGTGTGCCCTAGATTGAAAAACCATGAAAATTGAAATAGAGGAGAATCACACAGCTAGCGCATAGGTTTTTAAACCATGCACCATTTTTTTAGAAAACGTTACACAATTAAAGCTCATAGTTAGGGGAAACCGTGTGCCTCAAATAGTATATTGGGCACTTAGAATTTTAATCCCCCAAAAATTAGATTTTAATTCCCCAATCCTAATATTTTAACCCATACTCTACTTGGAACCACCAAAAATAAAATTATCTCAATTTTAGAGGCTCCTGGATGGATTCCAAAACCTACTGACCTCCATTCTTGGATATACAAATAGAGGAATAGTGATTTTCACCTCCGAAGTATGTGTTTGCTTCCCATGTAGATTGATCTCTCTCTTCTGATACTCTCTCGGGATAAAAGAGTGATGTTTATCCTTTGTTTACTGTTAATATAGATCTAGTAATGTTGGATCTTGAATCATGTAATATAGGATCTATGTTTTGGCCATAGATTATGTTCTTCATCATGTTCTTTATCATTCAGTTTGAAATTTTTGTGATTATCCATTGGAGAGCATTCATCATCATTCTTGAGGTAGGTTTTCTTAATTAAAACCCCAATATATTAATTTAAAATACATGTTTTTAATTATAGAATTTCTATTGGATGATTATAAAATTAGTTCATGAATTGAAAAAATTAAACTATTTGGTTAATTAATTTAGTTATTATGAAATTGAGGACATTGAGATTGTTGAACTTGATTTAACTAATTTTTCAATTAATTAATAAATAATTTTGTGATTATAAAATTGACTTATTGTGATTAATTAATTATTTAATTAATCAACATGATTGAGGTGATCAATTAATTGACGAATTAATTGGGGATATTGAATTGATTGAGTTAGAACAACTAATTGAGTTACTAATTGGGGATAGTGAATTGATTAAGTTGGAATAATTAATTCAATAATTAGTCAAGGGATATTGAATTGATTGATTTGGAAAAATTAATTGAGGAATTAATTGGGGATATTAAATTTATAAAGTTTTTTCAATTAATTGATGAATTATTTGGGGATATTGAATTCACTATATTGGAATGATTAACTGATGAATTAACTAGGAATATTGAATTATTAAGTTAAAATAATTAATTGATGACTTAATTATGGGGATTTTTTTATTGTGAATTTGATTAACTAATTATGGAATAAATTAATGGAATTGATGAATTATTTAATTGGTCAATTAATCAATGTAATTAAATGTGATTAAGTAATTATGGAACTAGCTAATTAAATTGATGTGAACACTTAATTGGTGAATTAATTGAAGGAATTGAATGTGATTAATTAATTGTGAAATCAATTAATGAAATTTATGTGAAATATTAAATGGAAAATTAATTTAATGGAATGACTATGATAAATTAATTATTTAATTAATTAATGGAATTTATTGATATTAATTAATTGATGAATTAACTAATACAAGTAATGTAATGCAGTTATTCAAATGGATTAATTAATTGGTGAATTAATTAATTAAATTTTGTGGCTATGAAATTGATTTAATTATATTAATTAATTAGTGAAATAATTAATGGAACATTGAGACTATTCAATTACAGAATTTGATTAATTAATTGGTGAATTAATTAATAGTTATTTAAAAATAATTTGTTGTTGAATTAATTATTGAGATAATGTGATTATAAAATTAAGATATTTAATTTTTTAATTAATTATTAATATATTTTGATTGTGGATTTATGAATAATTAATTTTTGAATTAATTATTGGTAATTTTTGTGATTATGGAATTGACTAATTTGAATTAATTAACTTTTAAATTAATTAATGTGATATTAAGATTGGGAAATTGAATTAATTAATTGTTGAATTAATTAATGTGATATCAATATTGTGGTGTTGGATTAATTAATTGTAAAATTAATTAATGGGATATTGGGATTGATAAATAAGAAGAATTAATTATTGAATTAATTATTGGGATTTTGAGATGATTGTATAGGATTAATTATTTTTTTAAATTAACTAATGGAATTTATTTGATTAATTAATTATTGAACTAATTAATGACCATGTTGTGATTAATTAATTATTTAATTAATTAGTATAATTTTTATGGTTAATTAATTATTGAATTAATTAAGAATATTGAAGTGATTAATTAATTTTTTAATTAGTTAGTGGAATATTTTTGAATAATTAATTATTGTGTTAATTAATGAAATTTTTGTGATTAATTAATTGGATGACTAATTAATGGGATTAATGGCTTAAATAACTGGGTAATTAATCAAGGGGATTGATGTGATGAACGAATTGTTAAATTAGTTATGATATTTAGATGATTAATTAATTTTTGAGTTAATTAATGAGATTTAGATGATTAATTATTTTTTTAGTAAATTAATGTGATTGAGATGGTTAATTATTATTGAATTGAGTAATGAAATTGAATTTATTAGTTAATTGATGAATTTTTTAATGGGTTGTTGTCACATGTGTCTAAAATGATGAATGCTAACGATGACATTCATATATGAATTGGGATCTAGAATAATAACACTAGAATTATGAGACATAACATGAGATCTGAAATGGTGGAAATAGAATTATGAGATATAAAATGAGTTATATAATGGTAAAAGTGTCTTCCTAAAACATGATATGCCTTGGGGAATGTTTAGAATCCTACGCAGGCCGAAGTAGGTATTGAGGATCAGGTATCATCGGGAACCCGATGGTTTATATGGTCAAATAAAGAATAATTGATAATGCGATAAATGTTTACTTATGCATATTTTTTAATTATTTATACAACTTAATACACTATTATTTACTGGATATTATTTTAGATATCATTGGGGGTTTCCTATTAAGTTTTACTCACACCCTACTTGGGATACATGATTGGTAGCAAAATAGATTTCATGATTATATTACTGGTTAATGGAAAATGACCTTTATCAGATGGATGATTTGGGGATGGAGGATGGATAAGGGACTAATACATGGTTCGTAACATGTTTGATAGTTTTCAGTGTCTTTACTTTTGATTTTTCATTTTTTACACTTGGTGCATACTTTATCATGTCAAATCTACTATTCAGTTTTGATATTGTATTTCTTGTTTTGGTCATCATGTGATTCTAATGCTATTCCTATTATGTTATATAATTTGGTTATTTGGTTTATTATTGTTATTTGTTTCCTCTATTGTATTACCCTTATAAAAAAATAGGATTTAATCTCCTCATAATCAAAAATAGATCCTCACTTCTAGTCGGTAGACTCTAGTATAAGGGGATTCGTGGTGGAGGTCATGTGATCAACTGGATTGGGGAACCTTCGTATGGAACCTGTGTCGACACTTCACAAAATATTTAATATTTAGTTTTACAAGTATAATTAATGTATAAAGAAGATAAATATTTCTATATTATTATTCTAGTGTTGAAGGAATAATTAAATCTATGACCATGGTAAACTTACTGAAGTCATTTTTAAATTTTGACCCAATCATAATGTAATTAAATATTTCATTAAAATAAATCAACTAAATAGATCAAGGATAAGGGATTTAATGTGTAAAAGGATCCATATAAATTAAATAATTGATATATTTTTATTATACATGAATTAAAGGAAATACATGGAATGTATGGACTCCAGGTAATAGATTTGGTCTCAATTTCTATTCATTGAGAAATGTTTCAATGTGATGCACATAATTTTTTATGGTGAACATAAATACCCTTTGACATGTTATATCATGAATAAATAATACATAACGTAATATTAAGTCAAAATTATATTTATTTCATCGATGGGGATTTTAATTTCATGTTATAATGTGGTAAGGGGTTTCTTAGACAATTTTCTTTCATTAGGTTATATCACATATTAATTTATTTTATTAATCTAGGATTATGTGTGAAATAAAAATTGTTTTGTTCATAATATATGTACACTTTTATTGTGTGTAGTTAATTTTTTTATAAATTATCTCTTCATTGATTAATTATAAATTCGGTGTTATTATCATTTCTAGGGATTTCCTTCTCTCAAAATAATTTTCCTAAGACATGTTTTATGGTATGAACATTGATTTCATTGTATTTATACATACTACCTAATGAATAAATTTTTACATTTTAGTTCATGATATTTATGATATTCATATATCCATATAATATTATTTCTTTTAATAACTCTTGATTTTAATGTTACCAAATATGTAAGGGGTTTATGTTACAATAAACATTCTTTTAGAGATTGTTTATGTTCATTATTACTTTGGGAGAAATCATATGATCTTATTTTATTTAAACACATTTATTTTATTCTTCTCTGTTTATGAATGTGGTGTATATTTTTAGTTTACAGTTCCACCCAATTGAATAAAGTTCCATAAATAATTTTATTTTTATGTTACGGTGGTCATATATTTTATTTTAGACCTAGATTCATTCTCCCCAAATAAATTTTTTCTAAAATGATTTCAAGAATTACCATTTTAAAAATAAATTATTTCTTCATATTATATTAAATGATCAATGATGATATTTGAAACAAACTTATATGGATACTTCTTAACATTTTCAGCATAGTTCCATTTTGACTCAATATAAAAAAGTTTTAAAATATTCTTATGATTTTTTTCACAATCATTACCATTTTTAAGTTTATTTTATAAGTCTCCAAGGATATTGTTAAAGATAACATTTTCAAAGTTATTTTGTTAAATTTTTTCCATTAAAAATTATTTTCAAAATGGAAATGTAATTTTCCTTAATAATGTTTTTAATGAATTTTTTTATGGTATTTCTATTCACTAAGGTCTATAACCATTGGTGTTACATATGATCTACTAGGTATTTATTGTAATGATACTATACTTATTATTTATCTAGATGGTTTATGATGTTTATAATGATCTTTTCCTAGAACATTATTTTCCTTGTGAAAATCAAGATATAAATGAAATATGGTTATTAATATGTTGAAAAATGAAATATTTCATGTGTTATTATTATTGTATCATTATTAGAAACTCTTTATGAGGACGAGTGAGCCTGATATAGCTAATGATAATGGGTGAGACTGATATACATCATTATGAATACAGATACAGATATATATCTCCACTGAATTGGGTAATGATTATAATCTCCAGGGAATTATGTTATAAGATAACCATATTAGTTATTCCATTTTAAAGGGCCATTATAAGGATTCAATGAGGATAATATTGCATGATACCAATTATTTCTCTTTATTATTTATATTGGGTTTTAATACCTATGTTGATAATGATTGACATCGCATGGCTCATTATTATTTATTCCCATGACTCTTACCATTTTAAAATCATTATTACATGTCACATGTTTTATGATATTGGTTTTGAGTGTTATTTACATTGGTAATGTCATCATACCCTTATGATTATCTTATTCTCACAGATTACATTAAATTTATAATGATTATGTTTACCCTTAATGATTTTTTTGATATCACCCTTCATATGATTCCATTTCCCTAGGTTATAAAGAATGATGTGATATTATTTTTTTCCAATAAAGGTTTCATTTGTGGGTAATTTTATAGGATATGTTAAAGAAATAATGTGGAATAAGAAATGTCAGGTAGAGGGGAAAAACTCTTTTTATGACATGTGTATTGTTATGTAAGAGTTTTCCCTAATTATATAAAACTATAAAAGTAAAATTTACATCAGTGTGTAAGGGATTCAATATTATACTATGTTTCGGTATGTTTTGGATGGATAAATTTGGGTCACATTTTTTAATATCAAATCCATTAAAGTGATATTTTTTATATTAAACCATTTTATAGGAGTGTATGACTGGTGGTGTTATTTTTGGTATCACGTGAATGGTTTGGATAAATTTGCAGATTGTGATATTTTAATGTTAGGTTAACTTAAGAATTACATCATAGGTTTATAACATTATGGTTAATAAAATTTTCAAAGGAATAATCACAACCATTTTAGGGTTTAAGGGATTTGATTTTGAGGTGATAAATCTTATTTTGGGAGAAAACTTATTTAGATGAGATATATAAAACCCTTAGGTTTAACATGATGGATTATTTCAGAATAACACTTAAATATTTTTGGGGATGTAAGATGAAATTTATGAGATAATGGTTGTAGTTAAAATTCTCAAAAATGTTATGGTTATTATGGTTAATTGGTATTTAGTTTAATTTACTAATGGAATGATATATGTTGATCCTTTGGATTTATTGTATAATTTTGGATATAAATATACAATTTATTTATATGAACATTCATTAATATTTAGTAATATATTAAATTATTCTCACCATTTTAGTTTAAGATAATCTCTAACAAAATAATTAATATTTTTTATACTTTTTTGGATTATATTATCTATTAAAAGTAAGTTTTAGTGCTTTGAGCATTAAAAATTCATCTTAAATACTCTTAATTTGGTGAAAAAGATTAAATTATTGTGAAAATTGATTTATTCAAGAAATTATGCTAGTAAATTAAGTATATTACCCAATGTTTATAGTCAATATTTTTAAGTAATTACTCATATCATGGAAAATTATTTTGAATTTTTTTTATCCTATTATATTCATTTCGGATGAATCAATGTTTTTTTCATACCTCATTGATTTAGGATTCTGTGGTCCCCTTAAATTATTATGATCATTAACTTTATCATGAACAATTTCCTCTATGTGTATGAATCATTATTTTTTCATTATGTATTTCCTTTATATCCATATATTCATATCTTAAAAATTATTTGATATTTTGAAACACAATATCTATTATTTGAGATGACCTTATTATTTATATTTTCCTCTTTTTAAAAGGAAACAATATTAACCATTTTTTATGATGTGGGATTTAAAAATTATATTTTCAAATATCAAACCCTTGATTACCAAGCTCATGTTCATATTACAAGGATAAAATTTATTTAATTTGGGTAGATTTTAATATCTTGATATTTTTAAGAACACTATGTTTGATAGCATATACTATATGAAAATTGATCATAAACGAATCATGAATTATTAATATTTTGTTGTTATAGTTATAAAAAATAATTTCTACTAGAGTGTATGTATATTATTAACTAAATAATAAAATTTAAATAAATTTTCTCCTCAATAAAAATTTCATCGTTAATTTATTTAAAATAGGAACTCATTTAAAAAAATATATATTTATGCTTCAATAATATAGTTTCTTAGAACAAAATTAGTTCTTCACGGGGGTGAATATTATAATTACATTCTGGAATATTTAGAAATTTTATTTTATAAAGGGGATCTCAGTTTTGAATTCTTCATTTAGAAATTATCTTAGCATAAATTGTTGATTTTTTTAAAAGTATTAATTTTTAATGAATATACAAAAATAATAATTTTTATTTAAAACTATCATTTTGATTCAAGTAATTAAAAAAGTAAAATTATATTTTTGGATTAGTATTAAATTTTTAATAGTTCATTTTGATTAATAATAATCCTATAGTGATTATTTGAATAAACATTATATTTTAATTTTGTATGAAATTATATTTATCCTTAAAAAAGTTTTTTAGAAAATATTGTCTTGCAAGTAAATTTAAAATTAACTAATGAAATTGGTTGAATTTAATTTTATATAAATTATTTTATATCTTTAATATTAATAATTAATATTATGTTATGTGTTCAGCTTATGCCTTTGATATTATCAACAGTAACTATACTAAATTTTTTTCTATGATAAAGGTAAAATTTGTTAATTAGAGTTAAAAATAAGGTGATAAGACATAAAATTTATTCAAACACATTAATTAATTTCATTGTTTGTAAATATTTCATCAGTAATCATCCAAAATTTAAAAATATTACTTTTTTTTTCAATTTAGATTTGATCAAGACATTTAGAATATTCTGAGAAAAGAATAATGTCAAAAGTGTAACTCTCTTTATTTTTATATTTTTAATATTTTATAAAATGGATAAAAATAATTTGGTTATTTATACATTTTTATTTGAATGATAAAGTTTTTTTATCTTGGAAATTCATTTTTAAATTTTAGTGATGAAATTTTTTCTTAAATTCTTATGCAACGTTGAGATAATTCTTGTTATAATAGTACAAAAAACATGTAAATGATTATAAAAACATTGAAAGTAATATTATATCAGTGATTTATAATCTCAAATGAATTATATACATAAATATAACATATTATATATTTTTAAATGGTTTATATTATATTCATATTACTTTTTGGAAGACTTTAATGTCAAATTAAATTAATAATGTGAAAATGTTATTTATGATAATTCATTTAAAAAAATAATTTATTAAATTATTTAAAAATAGTAAAAATATTGAAAGAATACTATCAAGATGTTAAATGTTTATAAATATCATAATCTATCCATTTTTGATATAATTTTTACCAATTAATTAAAATTATATCCCATTAATATTGAAGAAGTCATTACCACTTTGAAGGTTATCATTAGTTATACATGGGGTAAAACAAAAAGATAAGATTTATAATGATATATATACCAATATAAATATGTTTAGGATATTATATCAATAAAATATTCTCCTTTTATTCTAATACATTCCATTTTTGAATCAACTCACATGATTTATACACATATTATATTATAATATTTCATGTACTTTTAAAAAACCCATTGATTATATTTTATAATAAAATATATATTATTAAGTGACTTAAAATTCATAAAATATCTTATATTTTTCCTTGTAAATGAGATATAGTTGAAAATGTCAACCAGGTACCATTTATGGTTATGTTTTCCATTTATAGTAACTTTCTTGAATTATAATGTGTAAAAAACCTTGATATCACGGTAATTGTTAAAAGGGTTAACGAGGGGTTAAACAAAGAGATAAGGGTGAAAAAATCACCTAAATTGAACAAAAATTATTATATGAGATTAATTTGACTCATCATTATCCTATATTATAATTATAATAATTTTTAGCCACATGGGCATGAAAATTAATTCATTTTAATTTAATACTTTCAGTATTCACAAGACTATCCCTCTGCTTACTTATAAAATGGAACCCATTATCCTATCCAATACACACATATAAATACATTTTACACTTAAAAATAACTATAAAAATCCCTTCCAATAATCAATTCACATTTCTAAAATTCATAGGTTGTGTATAATACTATCCTTATAGGGGTAAATGTTTAATGTAAAGGAAGTTTTCTGAAGAAGAGGTACAGATTTTACCCAAATGTTTTAGTTTTATTTATTTTTATAAAACATTAAAATATTATTCAACTGTTATTAAATATTAAAATCAGTATCATATATTTTATTATGATAAATTTTTAACCTATATCCTTTTCCTTCTTCCATAATATATGAAATGATACTATCATCTATGTGTACGACAGACTACCACATTACGACCCGATGTAATTCGTTTTCCATAGCTTCCTATCATGGCTGGTTATAATGATGAATTTAATATATATATATATATATATATAATGTTAATGAAATAATTTTCATTATACAAGGATATAATATCATATATTTTTCTACCTTTCCATCCATTTAAAAATTATAACATCATTCATTTATTTGTGTGGATTACCACCTCTATGAGGCGATGTGACTTTGTTTCATCAGCACATCACATAGATGATATATATAAAGTATTTAAATATTTAATATTATATTAATTATATTATAATTATTATATAATTATAAATTAATACTCAGCTTATTTCCATCATATTCCTTGAAAAGTGGATATGTTACTCATGCGTACGTCTGGCCTACCGTCTCCATTATTATAATATAATTCATTTTTCAAAACCAACATTCATTGATTTTTTTAAAAAGTATAATTAATTGACAAAAATTATAATTATTTATTTTTTTCCTATTATGGAGATGCTGAAAAAATTTCCTTTTTTATCATGATTAATAAAGTGATGTAATTTTGAAAATATGATATGAACATCTTCAAAACACCTGACGTAGAATTCTATAATTATGCAATGAAATAGTTTATTAAAATAATTGAAATAATTTTTTTTAAAAATAGATTGATCCTAGGAATGTTTATTCAGAAATAAAATAATTAATACATGTTTAATATATATGATTTCAAGGATATACATGGAATTTATGGACTCTAGGTAAGTGGTTTTGTCTGAATTTTCCTTTATTGAGGCCAGCTTTAATGTTTTGCACATAATTTATATTATATAGTGAATATATTTCCCCTTTTAATTTTTATAACAATAAACCTTCATATATTTTGTTATTTTAGGTTATAATTGATTTTTTTTATCTAAGGGTATTTGACATGAATTTTATAATTCAGTAAGTATTTTCTTAACCCAATTTTCTTCAATTAGGTTATATAACATATTCATTGATTATCATATTACATGATTATGTGTGAAATGACCATTTATTTATTTATTTTTTATTTGAATATTTTTGTGTGGATTTAAATTTTTTACACATAATCACTCTATTAATTAATTCTCAAATGAAATTTATGTTGTTTAAAAGTTTTTTATTTGTATAAATCTAGTTTTCTTGAGACATATTTCACATCGTTCACCTTGATATCCTTGTATTTTATAATTCATACCTCATGAATGAATTTTGAAATATATATATTCATGAAATTAATTGTATTTATGTATCCTTATTATACTATTTATTTTAATAATTATTGATATTAATTTAACCAAAGTGGTAAAGGCATTTAATTAAAATATTATCTATTTTGTGTTTGTTTTTTTATCAATGATCCTTTGGGGGATATCATATACTCATATTTTCATAAACTAAAAATATTTCATTCTCCTCTATTATTAACTATGGTTTTCATATTTTCTTTCCATTTCCTATCTTATTAGCTAGTGAAACATCAAGAATGATATTTGTAAACTATAGTGATCTTGTATCTTTTTTTTACAATTAGAAACATTCTCTTCAAAATTATTTTTTCTAAAATTCATTAAATAATAATAAGATTTTTTTTAATTTACAATCATTTTTATATAATCATTTAACTTATTTTTAAAGGTTTTAAAAGGAATATTATTAAATCTTTTTTCATGGGTCACTTTTGAATCTCTTTAGAAATGTTTGAAAATAATTTTTATGAATTTATTTTCCTACTTAAATGACAATTATTTAAATAAGTATTTCATTATAGGATTCAAAGGTTACTTTAAATGAAATGGAATGAAAAACTATTTTGTTATTTTTTTTGGTTTTATAAATTATTTTTAAAATTTAATGTGTATTTTCCTTAATAAAAATTGTAATATTTCTATTTATGGTATTTATATTCTATAAAGACAAGAAACCTTGATGTTAATTATGATCCATGGGTGATATATTATAATTATATATACTTATTATTTATATTGATATATTATGATTGTTTCAAATGTATTTTTTAGGAAGATTTTTTTTTTCATAGGTAAATCAAGATATAAATAATCAATAGTTATTATAATTTATAAAATTTCAATCTTTCATTTATTATAATTATGTTATGGTTTATGGAATTTTTTTATGATGATGGGTGATCATGATATAGTTCCTGATTATGTGAGAGCCTGATACGACTCATGATGATGGGTGATACCTATATTTTTCAACAATTAATTAGATAATGATTATGTTCTATAGATAATTATGTTGTAGGATGAATCAATTGGTTATTCCACATGAAAGGGTTATTTTAAGGTTTATTTGAGGTTGATTTTCCAACATACCAAAACAATTTATTTATACTTTAGATGATTTTTCAATTTTTCTATTGATCAATAATAACATCACATGGATCATGATAATTGACTCCTAAGACTTTTTTCATTTTCCAAATCTTTATGCCATGTCACATATTTAATGATCATGGTTTTAATGTGTATGAATTATCTATTTTTTTATAGGCACATTCAATTATTATGAATTAATTTTTATCATATTATTCAAATGGATGACATTAAATTTTTTATGCTTATTTTTTTCATATATTGATCATTTGAGATCACCATTTATATGTTTAAATTTCCCTAGTTTATAAAGATTGATGTTAATTGATTTTGGTATAGAAAGTTTAAACATGTGGAAACTTTTAGGGTAATTTATAAAGTCATTATAAAGAATAAGAAATGTAGGTTATATTAAAAAATACTCTTTTGAATACCTGGGTATTATTATGTAATAGCTTGTCCTAATTTTCGAAAAACTTAACCTAAAATATCATTATATATGTATGTGATCCAATATTTTTATATTATGTTATATGTTTTGGATGCATAAAATTGGGAAACATATATTAGTATAAAAGAAAAAATATTAAATATTATATTTATAGAACCAAATCTGGGAGTGAGGGGCTAGGACTGTTATAAGTTCAATCCACAAAATTATAAATATATATATTTATTACAATATAAAAAATGTAACATAAATCTTGTGAATTTTAATTAAAATATAAAAAGGAATTTTTTGGTAAAATCATAGAAGACATTTTATATAATATTTTTAATAATAATGTAAATTTAAAAAATACATGTCTCTTTCAAATGAAAATTTCTAAAATGTGGATAGAAATATTTTAAGATAATTTACATTTAAAAATAACCTCAAATAATAGAATAATAAAAATTACATAAAAGTTTATATAGGAAACATGGAAAAAAATATAACATTTTATTATGAACAAAACCATTGAAATACATTGAAATTACATTTATTAAAAACCCAATTAGCAATTTTTTTAATAAAACATGATCTTAAAAATGAGGTATATAAAATAGGAAATAATATGGAAATATAGAGTGAGAAACCATTAATGTAATAAATACGTTCATGATGAAATAATATAACTCAATGATATGAGATTTAAGTTACCAATATCCCTTTGGGAAACAAACTCCTTAAAGTATGAAAAAATTTAAAAACAATATGTTTATGTGGTTGAAATGTAAATTGTGAAAATATCACATAATATAATTAAAGGTTATAATGCTCATAATAATATGAATTAATAATTAGATAAGCAGTTATATACCTATGAAAAAGAAAAATTTACCAAAAATTATTTCAACAGGTGTAACGACATATTCAAAATCTATTTTATGAAAAATAATTTATTTTGATTAGTATTTCCATTAAATAAAAAATATATAATAATTAAAAATACAAGTTAAGTTAATTAAAAATATGAAAACATGGTATATAATATAAATACGTCTCAATGAATTATAATTTTAGACAAATAACTCTTATGTCTTAAGTAACATTTCAATCAAACCCCTTAAAATGGATGTCCAAAAATTTATCCTCAAAGATTGTTATTAAAAGATAATTCATATTATGGTATCTAAAATAGGAAATATATTTACCACACAAATAAAATTAGGTTTATAATACCAATAATATCCAATAGAGATGAATTTTATATGAAAACCACTACCTTTTTCCAGATTCGTTATTCACATTCACCAAACATTAGAAATAATTAAATTAAGTTCATTAAACACATAAATTAGAACAATATGAATAATAATATCCATTTATAATCCTAATTAAAAATAATTCCATATATATATTAGTTTGTTTTTTCATATTTTAGCACTAGGTGTATGTAATCATTACCGCTTTGAACTGGTTTTATAAAAGCGGTGTTGATATCTATTTTTATAAAAAGTACATCACACTTAAATCCAATAAGGTATATTAATATTTGTTTTAATATATTTTAAAATGTTATAATTTAATTTCATGGTAGTTTTGTTTATGATCTAGGAATAATAAATAATAATTGATCATGTTTCGGTGATTCTCAATAAACAAAATGTGTTTTCTTAATTAATGAGTTTTAATACTACTATTTCCATTCAAGAACTAAAAAAATATAATTATTTACACACACACACACAAAGATATATATATATATATATATATATATATCTTATTATACTGGTATTTATGTTACCATATTCACTAATGATACAAATTCATAGCATTGTTCAAATATGTTCTTAAACCATCCAAAAGATGAACATACCATGATTAATTGATGATTATATTTCTATTTTGTTGTAATATCATTATAATAGAAGAATAATTATCTTATTTAGTTCTTATAAGTGATTTATATCATAATTTTAATTAATTATAAGATGAATATGAAATATATAAAGATATATTATATTGTGAATAAATCATTTTTTTCTATTTAACACTCTTTTAGATGGTTGAATTTACCACAATTATTTATTTACCTTACTGTTAATAAGTTGTCCAATTTATCTTTTAGGATCCTTAATAATTTTATAAACATCATATATATCCATTAAAACCATATTCATTAACTTTTATTTAATGAAATTATGAAAGGAAAAACTGAAATTGAACATTCCATTGAGGAAATAGTCCACATGTATGTATTAATGATGCAATAGTTTTGCATAGAATGGAGAAAAGGATTAATATATTTAATAATTTCAGAATATAAAATATATCATAAAATTAATTCTTATATATTAAATTCCATATTATTAATATAATTTTATGTTGGTGAAGGAAAACAAAACATGGTGTGTTGTGGATTCGGTAGCTCGCACAATGAACAAATGAAAATTTTGTTTCTCTTAATAGAAAACAGAATAGTGGATAATTATTGTACCATAATTATAATAAAATACCATTATAATAATGATATTTATGTTATAATTTTATGATTTTGTAATGGAATTTTAATAATAATAAGTTTAAAAAAATAATATAAAATTAGAAAGGCCTTATTTTAAATTTATACCTCACTTCATAGATTACCTCATTTAAAAAGGGAGTTAATCATTTGAGGGATTGTATTTTGAGAATACCATAACATCCTCAAGGTGTATAGGAATGTTTAGGAGAGGTTTTGGTAAATTATTGACTGAAATAATTTTTTGGTGTGAGGTGATGTGAGGAGAAGAGTTCCCCAATTATATGTGATAGTAGATGAAATTTTTGTAATTACCCAAACATTTTCAGTATTTGGTAGTCAACCTCAAGTAATGTGGTTCCGAAAATTGGTGAAATAATAGAACAAGGAAGTGATGAGGTTGAAAATGGCCCAAAACCCATTACCAAACATGTTTTGAACATGTTTGTGGTCTTTACCTATTTGTTAAACACGATTTACCCATTATTATTTTTACTTAGGTAACTAGTTTGCGCCAAATTAATTTACCATTTAAGATTGAAAATTAATTATTCCTTGTTAAATTACTTGGACCAAATGATTCCAAATTTGAAATATGTCTTGTTTTATTTAGTTTAAAAATATGATAAAATAAAATTTAAAATACTAAATGTATGATGTATTATAATCAATTTTTTAGAAAAATATCTCCCTTATAATAAAATGTACATTATAGTTTTTTAAACCGTGTTAGATATTTTTTATTTTATAATTAAAATTATCAAATAAATATTTTTCCATTAAAATAGTTTTCATAAATTTATAAATAATACTTATATACTAAGAAGTATATAAAATTCAAGGTGTTTGTGGAAAGAGTATATTAAACTCTTCAACATAAATTCAATATTTCATGAAAAATAAAAAAAACTATCCAAAGATAATAGTGGTTTGATGAATTAAAAAGAAGTTAATTTAGTAAATTTACCATTCTAAAATGTATAATTTTAGTTTTTAATAAAATTTTAAATCATATTGAAAAACTATTTTCATAGGAAGTTGAATTTTAAAAATATAATTATTATTCTTTATTTTTATAAAAAATAGATATATATAGAATAAATCAATAAATATTATAATTACTAACATCACAATTTAACTAAAATATATTTAGTTTTATACAATAATATATAAAGTGCACAAAAAGATATATTCTTGAACACAGTGATATCAATATGTTTTTTATAAAATAACACAAAAAAACATATGTATATATATAATTTTATACATATTAATATATATCATAATTTAGTTACAAAGATTCATAACTACTAATTCAATGACAATTTTTAGCAGAAATATTTAATATTTATAATATATATATGTGTCATAGTTTAGTTTTAGTTTGGTTCTATGTGTAGAGCAATTTACCAAACATAATATTTATTTAATGAAAATGTACAGAGAAATATTGGGACATTACACCTTATATAAATTACATCCCATCCATTTTAATTATCACTTGCTAGAAAAAATGAATAAAGGTATATAATATATAGACGTTACGCATGATATAATTTCTAGTTATATATCAAAAAACATAGTAATTATGTATTTTTCCATTTGAATAGGTCAATAATGATATTGAGTTTTTCACGCATTATTTTTTTGTAAACTTCCCCAATGATTATGTATCATAAATCCAATAATAGAATTCTTTTTTCAAAATAAATCATAGTATTCCATGGAATGATAAATGGTCATAGGTTGGTTTTAAATATGAAATTTTATTTCACTATTTTATTGGTTACTATAGATTGTATTAGGGGATATCTAGTAAAATTCCATAATCACATCAAACTCATCAAAAGGAAATATAATATATATTGAATGAATCATAATCTAAGAAAACATTAAGGATATCAATATAGCTTGGATTCAATAATGATAAAAATAGGTTACTTTATTTCTAATATCTAATAGTGGGTGAAAACATACATGAAATAAGGAATCTATAGATCTCGAGTGTATAATATATGTACCTAGAACCACTTAAATAGAAGAATCCCCTTAAATAGTTGTCCTTGAATAGTATTTTCCCTGTTTCCATGGTCTAGAGGTTGTTGGTGTTAATTTTCTTTTTAATCCTTATATTAGTTCACTAGTTTGTGTCGCAAATTAATTACTCACATCTAAAGCATCAAATTTTTAGTTTAACAATAGGAAGAACACTATTTTCTCTATCTTATTAAAAAAAATCATCCTTTTTCCTCTTAAAATTTTCCCAAATTTCCTCTTTTACTAAATATAAATCATTATCAAGATCCTTTGAGACATTCCCCTAGGTTAAATTCTATACATTTTTGACATGAATGAAAATTAATATTTTTTTATTCATAATATTCACCACTTGAACATCCAGGGGATTATATCCTTCTCTTCATTGGGGGTGATTTACAATTTTGAATGATTCCAGTTATTAATCATAAATCTAGATATTTGGGTGAGAATAACAATAATATTTTTAAGACTAGAATCCATACCCATTTGTTGATCATTAGGATAATAATATTTTTTTTCTATAAAACACTTTTTTAAATGATTTTTATCCTTTCTCCAACCATTACATGAATAAAGTAATGTTATATATAAATTTATTTAATAATATAACATTATAAAAAGAGAAAAACAATGTTTTAAATGTTACATATTATCAAAAAAACCATATCCCTTGATACTTTCTACCCATATTTTTTGTCTAATTCCCACTCATTGTGCATTGTGCGAAGATAAAGTTGATACTCAACAATCATTTTTCAGGGTGACTATACCGAGGTAAATATATTCCATAGTCATATTTACTTTTTAGTATAAAAAATGATTTAATTTAGAGGAAAACAATATACTCAAAATATTTCCAAAATTCTAGAATATTATCCTATACATAGATTTATCCCAAGGTTTATAACTAATGTTCTATTATTATTATTATACTAAACAAAAATTAAATAATCCCTAATAAGCTGAAATAATCTGAAATAACAACTAAACTAATCCAAAAAACAACGAAACATTTTTCTAATACTAACTTAGGGTCCCCAGACCAGCACTCGATGATCTACTGCTAAAAATACATTTTTGACATAGACATTGTGAAAAATTGAGATGAACCTATATTTATTTAACATTATTTCTATATATTATACATTAATTATCATGAAAAATCATACAATACTTGGAATAAAATGATTATTGTCTATGAGGATAAACTACACAAGAAACAAATTTTATGATACTTTTTAACATTTTTCTATAATTACGCCTCACTAGACTCTCTTTTAAACTTATCATAAGTTATACCCATGTTCATAAATATGGGAAAAGAAACATAATAATGGTTTGATCTCTAATTCTTAGTAAGATAAAATATATCAACATGTAATCAAGGGATATATCATAATCATATGAGAAAAAATTAGTCGGGGAAAATATTCTATAAAATTAATAGGAAACATCAATAGTTTTTAATAAGTCATGATATAAATAAATATAATATAACATAAAAAACAGTAAATGGATTAATATTGTAGAATCATAAGACACTAAAAATGATTCATGGGTTATAATAAAAGGCATATAGCATGGAAATGTAACCTGACCTTCAAAAATAGAATAAAAAATAAATTTGGAATAAGTATATTCATAGGGAATATCTCCTTCAAGATTCACTACTCACACCCATGAATTTATTATCAATAATCACAATCATGATTGGTGGAACAAAAATTCAAGCCTCTTATACATGTTTTATGTGATATAAAAACAAAAAAAATGAATTTTAAGGCGATATTGGACCCCACTCATCAATCATAGATAGATACGTGTGCCGTTAAAAACATATCATTCATTATAAAATAATGAAACCATGGAAATATAAGGGTGTTCATATATTTTTCAAATGTAATCACCTAAATATATAATTAATAATTCTATCAATAATCATAACATGATAAACCCATGGAAATAAGATAATATTACAAAGATATTTAGAAACATTCTATGTAAATACCCATCAATTGATATGATGTGGTATATTTTATTTAAATCAAATAGTTAAAATGGATTAAGTTTTTTCAATAATTTCTACAATAAATAATTGTATGGTTATAAAATAGAGGACCCTTAAAAAAAAAATTTAATATAGTCTATTCTAAAGGTAATTAAATCTGATGAATAATATGATTATTAAAATCATATGATTAGGAAAAAAAGTAGTGATAAATATTTTTTAAGATATAAATTTATATTTCATAAGTAATATAAATAAATAAGGTGGATTTTATAATTTTAATAATATAATTAATTAATTATAAAATATATAAAAAATCTTTATACATAGATGAAAAAAAATTATGTAAATTATGATAATTTCAATGGACGTAAGAAATATCCCTTTGATTATAAAATAATTAATAAAAATGTAAAATATTTAATAATATTTTTGAATAATATTATTTATTTGAAATTATGAAAACATAGTGAGCAAGATTCATACAAATAGACAAAATAGTGAAAATATTAATTCAAATGAGAATGAATAAAAATATTATTTTCACAATTTGTTTTAAAAAAAAGTCATATGGAACACATTAAAAATTCAATTAAAAATTGTGTAAACAAAGGAATAATAATAAAAAATGACATTATTCAATTATTTATCAATAAATAACGACTTTTTAAAAATAAATCCAATGAAAATGAAGATTGAAGGTAATTATACCCAATTGAATATAAGACGTGGTTTCAGATCATCTTATAATGGGAAAGCTATAAGATAAGGGGAAAATTAAATATTTAGAATTAATTTAAAATAACAATAATAAATAAAGGTGAATAAAATTATTGGGATTTTATATAAATTTTTTTCACAAATTACACAAATGTATTATCTTTAAAAATAAATCTCCATTTAAAAATAAAATTAGAGAAGAAAAACTTATGCATTTGGGAAACATTTTAATCAAAACCTATTTAAAGGGATATATTGATATAGAACATAAAATTAAATGAATTAAATATAATTCATGATATAATATATCAAATGGGATGTATATACACCAATATATTAGATGCTTAGAAAAAACCTGTCTTAAAGAATGCAATTTCATATGAAACACCCTTATAGTAATGGTAATGTATTAGTCAAAAGAACATGAGATATAGATCCTAAAATGGAAATTAAAATATAATTAAATACAATATATTTTTCTAAAATTAATTCAATAGGTAATTTAATAAACCATATAAAAGAAATCATAGTGTGTAATATCACACATGTTTCAAGGATTTAAAAATTTAGATAGTGAAACCCTTACAACAATTACTAAATTATATTAAAGAATATTAACCTACTTTATAACAAAAAATAACTATTTTAGTTGGATACTAAATAAATATAAAATAACTTTAAACATTTATAAATTTAATTTATAATGATTTATTACAATTATATTAGTTAGTTATATTATATGTTTATCACCTAATTCCAGTAGATTCGATTGTTTGTTTTGTAATAGTTTCATAACGGCGGTGTAAATTATTTTTTATTGATTAAAATTTCATATTTACAATATAATTAATGGTAAAAGTGTTAGGTCCACAAGGCTCAATATCCCGAGAGGGGGGGGGGGTGAATTAGGGTATGACTAATTTAAAATTAAAGCCCGTTCTGATCTTGTTTCACTGTTAAGAAAAACACTCTTCTCTCCCTTTCCTATTGCACAATATAAATAGAAAGTAAAGAAAGCACAGGACACAAAAATTTTTACTTGGTTCACCACTAAGGGCTACGTCCAAGGAGCATACACCGAGTGGTTGTCAGTTGTACCAAATGCCAGTAAACTTCACTAGCTATGGATTACAAGGTTCGGGCAGAGTCACTCTGTCCCAGGCTCACTGCCTTTACAAGGTTTAGGGTCAGCTCACTACTTTCCCAAGGGTCACTCCCTGTTTCTTTCTCTCTGACTCACTGCCGGTGGAGAGGATCACCTTCTTCCTCTTCCTTCGCTCATTGCTTTGGAAAGAATCCATTGACAGTTTATAGACCTGTAGGTCTCTTCATTTTCATGAAGGAATATATCTTCCTCTATATGTAGATGCTCTGTTGAAGTTTATCTTTCACCCGTAGATGAATCTTACTTTGCACCGAAGGTATCAGGCAATCTTCCAGATTTCACGAAGCCCGGAATAACCATCGTGAATCCACCCTTACATGGCGCACAGGTCTAACCCGGTGCGCAAGTCATAACTGGTATGAAATTCCACCTCAGACACTTGTGCGACACATGCTTCTTCATCTCCAAACTTGCGCGACACACTTCCCTTTACGCCCAAAACAATATTGGCACGCAACAAACAACAATCGCCCTTCTTCAAATCTGGCACGGAAGTCCCACTTGCGCGACACACCACCATTTGCACGACCACCACACCTGCGCGACAAGAGCTCTAATTCTTCAAAGTGTTGAACTCTGTTGAGAAACGAGGAGGGGTGGTCCCATATTTATAGGCAATTTGACCACCCTATGCGACAGTGCGCAAGTCAACCCTCGGCACGCAAGTCTCAGTGCACAGGTCTCTTCCCCTACAAGTCACTTGCCCGACCCACTTCCAAACTTGCACGAAACTATTTCCTTGTCCATATTTTGAATTTCTGATCTTGAAAAACAACAGGCGTGCAAGTTTCCAATCCTTCTAGGCACTAGCACGCAATTCCTTTCTCTTGGCATGCAAGTCACCTGCGCGACCAACTCAATACTTGCGCAACCCTTATCCCTTTGCCAGATTTTGATGATCTGATCTTGAAAAACATATGGCACACAAGTTTTCAATCCATCAAGTACACAGCGCGCAAGTCCCTTTTCCAAAAACCACTTGTCTTCATTGGTCTATTTTCAGGCCCAAAAAATTAGAAAACACTGGAAAACGATGCCACCTTGTATCTGTTATTTTTATACCACCTATAGATCATCAATTCCTTTGTCGAAGTTCTTGAATCAAACATTAATTGTTAACCATAGATCTTAAACTAGGCATTCCACCATGAAATCCCCTTTTTCAACAAATTTTTATGTCATGGTTTGCTTTGTCAACAATCACAACACAGTTGTCCACTTTGTCAACAAACACAATCACCTCAAAAATGATTCAATAATACCTTGAGGGATTTTTTACCAACAAAAAGTATATATTATTTATAATTCTTTTTAAATTTAAAATTCCATTTACTAATAATTTTAGTTATTATTTGTGACGATGATGTTAGTGACAAGTTTGTTTTAAATTTTTTTAACAAATAAGTGATGGTATAATAATAATAAGTTAAATATTAATATGACCATTCCAAACACATAAAATAAAAAAACTCTTTGATTTATAGTAACACCATTATTTATGTTTCCATAATAGTGTATGAAAAATATTTATATAATTATTCATGTAGGTAGTTAAAACAACCCAAAAAAGAAAAAGATATTATCTTTTGGTGAGTTTGACTAAGGATGTGATTTTTGGGAACAATATCATTATTATAGAATAATAATGATATTATAAAATTTCTTATAATTCCTTCAATCTTATTTTATGAAATTTTTATAAATAATAAAATACTAAAGTGAGAAATGAAATACATCACTTTTGAATAGGGTGTTGTCTGAATGTATGCATGGGTGGAATGTTCATTTTCTATAAATTATAATGAAAATAAATAATTATTTATAAATTCATAATATTAAAAAAATAATTAAATATAATATTAATAATATTTTCCTTCATAAACATCCATTAAAGGATGGGATAAAAAAACATAGACACTATTCATAGAGGCTGTAGTCTGCACGTATGCCTGAAGATGTCTTCATTTTTTGAATTTTTTTAGAGGAAGGTAGAAAAGGGATGTTAAATTAGTATATTGACATTTAAGAATATTAAAACTAATTATTTTACCATATTTTCATGGATATATTATGTTTTAAGGGAAATAAGAAAAAAATAAGGGAGCTTGGTTATGAATATTAGCTATCCATTTGTATATTCTCACTTGGGTGACACCTTAAGGATCCTTAACATGGTGTTTTGGAAAGAACATTACTTATAAGATATGAGTAGATATAATATGAGATAATAATAAAGTGTTTTGGTTGATCAAATTATTTATAATTAGTGGAGAAATATGGGTTAGGTGAACTCATTTTATAGCTGAAGGGGATAACTTTTTTTAAATGTTAATTTTTAATTTAACGAGAGAACAAGTTTCACATCGAATTTGATTCCAAATATTAGATTAATATATTGGGGGATGAGTTAAGGTAGTTTATACATCAACCATAAATTTTATCACATGTTTTTATGTTTTCTACTCTCTAACATTTCAATTTTTAATTATTGGTTTTTACCACAATAATAATCTTTTTCCTAATTAATTTAAATTTAATATAAAAAAATTGGAATTCTTATATAATTTAAAACTAAAAATTATAACTATGAAATAAATTTTATAAACTCAAATTTATATTTCTAGGAAAAATTAATTTTAACATTAGTGTATGCTACTCATTACAACTTTTTACAAGAAAAAATGTATTTTTAAGCATAAATGATATGTTTTGGATGAAATTATCATTATTAACTATTTTAAGAGAATTAAGTTTTATATTATTAAATAAATTGTAATTATTTTTATTTTAACTTAAATCTAAAACATAACTTCACCTACTAAAAATTTAGTTAAAAGAGAAAAACTAAAAATAATTATTAGAACAAAAATTTGGTTAATTTTCAAAATGTACAGAATTTTATTTATAAAAAGAAGATAGTACTGTAAAATAAATAATTTCTCTCAATAAATAAAATTTTTATCATGAAAATTTTTATATGTTTTTATATAATAATTACTTTGTGATATATCAAAAAACAAATTGGTTTTAGTAAAAACTAAAAAATTTCAATATTCTCTTAACAATATATTATTTAATAAAAATGTAAAAAATAAATCCTAATGATACTTGACATGATAAATTTAAAAATTTTAGTCATTCAATAGAATAAAATTAAAAAAAATTAAAAAAAATATATTTTAAAAGAAAATTTCGAATATAAAGAATAATGTTTTTATTGAAAATGTTACTTTTAAGCATTGAGTGTTTTCAATTTTATTTTATATAAATGTATACTTTATATAATGATGATGTATTAGGTCATATATAATAATAATTCAAAAAAATCAATTCAATTTATAAGTATACAATAAAAATCACTTTTACAAACAAATATTTAATAATGAAAAATCTATTTTAATATTAAATTATTTTAAATATTTATCTTCTGAAAGTATGAAATGTCATTTTAGTAACTTATTTTTATATAGTTCATGTTTTATTAACATTAAATTTTTCATAATAATATTCATAAAATTTCTTGTGGGTCATTTTAGTTTTGTGTTGTGCGTGGAGTAAGCTATATCAAACATTATATTTATTTAAAGGATATATATATATAGTAAAATCCTAGGGAGTTTCAGATATTTAAATATACCTTAAATCTATTATGTTACATGTTATCCCATATTGTGTATTAAAGTATTCCATTCAACTCCACCATTTGAAGTATATCACTATATCAACACTAAATTATTCTTTATCAAAAAATGTATATCCTTATTCTCAACACGAGGCCTTCTATAACAAATAGATCTTTATATTACACTATATAAAACTCAATATTTGTAAGTATATCAGCTTCAGAGGAATTTATAAAGAATAATCATTTATATTTATCACTCAATTGTTGAAATACTCGATCTAGATTATCATAACCTACATAATGGATCTGTATCTCCTCAAATATTTTTACTTTTCACTACATTAACTCACTTAAACAAAACTTTTAATGACTATGATATGATTTTTTGATTCATTATTTTGTGAAATTCTTCTTGAAATAGTATCATATCCTCAAAATCCCCCATGTTCTTCATCATTTATTAAATATATATCACTAAATAATTTAAATTCTTTCATGTTCTCAAATTTTTGAATTATAAAACACATACTTTTTCCTCATATTTTTCATTTTATACACAGGTAGATAGGAAATAATGTTTTCTATTTTGGAATAAGTAATTTACCCAAAAAAATTGTTCTAATATCATCATTTAAATTTCACACACATTTTCATACATGTGTGATCCCATGATATCCATATTGTTTTTCTCAAAACAGTTCCCTCCATGAAAATTCTTTGGGTACCCTTTATTTTTCAATTCTCATTTGTTTTTCATTTTTCTCATTCATCTCAACCCAAAAAAAATATTCTATAAACATTAATAATCTAAAATAACTCATTTATCATCTTGATATTTCTTTGAAATCCACATGTCACACTCTCCGTGACTATATGATAAATCTCAAATTATTACAATATGAGAAGTAACACTTATTATCATGATGTGGAATTCTAGATATTTCATTTTATTGACAAATTTTTTAATGAGTAACTAATATATGAAACCAAAATATTTTTTTAAAATAACCACTTAAGTATCCCAATATTTATAATATTCATACAGTATATTAGCTATAACTCAACTCGTTCTATAGTAGAATGAGAGCATTATTTAACCTTATTGAAATATTTAAGAAGATATTCACATTCAGATTGGAACCTTAATCCTTATCAGATTCTTATTTAATCATCTTGAATAAAATTATTCTATATTATATTTAGAACATTCCATATCATCACACGAAACATTAGAAATCTCTTAATATATAATCTCCAAAAGAATATTTTAAAATATTTCATTTGAAAAACCATTATATAATGTATAGTGATCCTTCATATCATCACATTTTTCAAATTCATATTAATCTTCGATTATGGATCACATAATAATAAATTTGTTTTTATGTTGGAATATCTAATGATACAAGTTAAGTAACTCCCAATTAATTTTTGATTTTCTCCATTTAAACTGCTTTTGAAACAAACATGAATTTTATTCCCTCTTTAAATTATTTCCCCAAACTTATATATCATGTTATGTTGGTATTTTTCTTGAATATTAAAATATAATATGTGATTTTAATGTTTAAATCCATGCATAATACTACTTTCATCAACCAATTTAATCTCATTTGAATTATTATTAAATTTATGTCATGAATTTTCATCCAATTACATTCCTAAATTTTCACAAATTAAAGAATACTTTCACTCAACCCAACTACTATCATTGAGAAGAAAATACTTACACTAGAAACTAATAACATCAAAGGAATACATTGACTGTAAAATGATTTATGCTCCATCCAATTTCTTACACTTATAAATAATAACACATGGTCATCACTCAAAGGCTTATATTCAATGATAAAGGATTTTGGTTTCTGAATTTTCCATAATTCAATATTTATAATGTGATACATTATGGAACTAGAAGTCAAAAATTAAAGACTTATTCTAGTTATAAAAAAGACTTACATTTATTAAAGTCTTGTGATCAGTAGAAAATGTCTTATGATCAGGGACTATGCTATTATTTTTGTGAAACTCTGAAATTCCAATAAGATTCAAAATTACTTTAGGTTATATTTAAAGTAAATATAGTCCTTATAAACTATTGATAAACAACCCAAGTAAAATTTGGTAATTTAAAAAAAGTTATAAAAACCTCATCTCCATTCCCAAGGACACAAGTAGCATATAAATTCATCTTTGACTATTTTCCATAAAATCCACAACACATAATTTACAACTTCTAACTAATCCTTTATAAAACTTTAATAAATAGTTATTATAAAATTATTTTTTTAATAAATCACAATGGAACACCAGAATAGCTTCTCAACTTAGTGAGTCTTTAAAAACATCTAAATAGCTATCCATTGAACATATATTGTAGAAAATTTTATGTTATTCACTAGGGCCTATCCTTTTTCTATTACAAAATATTATATACAGTACTAAAACTCCACCTTAAGAATTTTTCATTTTCATCCATAAATATCATCTTGTAATATAATATTATTTATTGAATATAACTTAAATAATCCCAGATAGGTATATATGTTTCTATAAATTATTTGTTTTCCAAAATTTAAATTATCCATTGAATATAGAATTTAATCCAACTCCATTATTATTTTCTCAATCCTATTATAAATGGATAATATCTTTTTTATAATTATTGATTGGATAATAAATATTTCACCCATAATTATCTAGGTATACATTGTCTTTAATAAACAATATTGAAAATAAATACAACTATAACATAACATAATTTGTAAAGGACATCACAAATTATGAATTGTGTAAAAAAACATGATGTGTAGAATTAATATCACTATAATCATATAAATTATATATTGATTAAACCCATTAAAATAATGGAGTTCCTAACTTTTATCCAAATTATAATTAGAGTGAAAATCTTGAATCTAGGAACCATCTTTCATGGATATCCTCAACTTTAAACATATCAGAAGGTATTATTTCATCAGAATCATGGAAACCCTAAACTGTAAAACCATAGAATGGTTATCTATCTTCAATAAAATATAAGACCTCAACTATAAATATTATTAAGATGTTTTTTAATTCAACCTATAGAATTCCTATATTTTTAACATATTGGAAGATAACATATCTTATGGACCACCAAATCCCTTGACAATAAACATGAAACGTTTATTATGTATTATTATTCCATTAATCCCTCAATAAAGAAGGAAATGAAAAAACCACATTTAGTCCATGAAGCTCATCAATCATAAAGACATTATAATAAACAAATTCATTAAAAAATACATAATTTAAGAATACCTTATAAATGATAGCTCATAGTGCAATCGTAATAAAATTATGAATATGATCTATAAAAGGAAATAAGAATATTTGAGAGCTTCACTAGTAATATTTATAGTACTTTAAAATAACTCTATTTTAATATATACCCCATGAATACCTTGGATTAAATTATATTAATTCATGTAACTAATTCTAATATCCAATTTGTTTTCCATCGAGTATTGTTACATTGACATCGAAAGATTATGTGAAATAATATATTAACCTCAAACATGGGAATATTATTTCAGAATATATGATTTTTGGAATCCATCAAACATGGATAATCAAAAGGACATGATGGATAGGTTGGGATTATATAAATTCATGATTTTAAGAAGGATTATCCTTCACAAGGTGAAAAAAGTTGAAAATATTGAAGATCTGAAGCTATAACATACCATGATTTAGGGTATCGATAGATGGAAGATTATTCATTTTGGAAAGTGATATATTCAAATAATATTTTAGTCATGCCTTCATATATAAAAAACTTATAATTATAGTTTCTGTAACATGAATTTGGGAATTTTTGAGAATCTAAAAATGGGACATCTCATTTAACCAACACCTTTAGAAGCACACCAATCCTCTAGTATTCATACAAATTCATATTCTTAGTTGTGTTTTTTCATATCCTAAAATATTGAATTATATTTCCTCACACATAAGGTAATATCTCGAGATATATGAAAACACTATTATGGGAATGTATGGATATTATGATAGTGTTATGGTAGATTTGGACCTTGTAAATCATATTCTCAATAATTCAACATAAATTATGAATGTTGAAAATCATGAGATTGGTTTTAAATATTAATTCATAACTATATTTTTCCATTTATTAAAAATTTTATGTCATGATATATCCAATATTTGGAAATTTTATAGGAATAAAACATTTAAACCAACATCTACCATGGGTATAGGGAATTTTATGGAAACTAGTAGGGTAAATATTATAAATAAACTGTAAGATCCCCATTTGAAGAGACTATAGATCCAAGAAGGGAACTTTGAATTATTTTTTGGAAATCAATGAAACCATGAAATATAATAGTTGAAAATAGTATCAATCACAATCTCAATTTTATATGAAAAAGGATATAGGCAAAATGCAACATAGTAGGTGAGCCTAAGGATTATCCATCTATTTTTGGAAAAAATGGACAATTCTTGTGGATAAATTGGAATATGGGATTATTAAATAAGAGGAGACTAAAAATAATAAAATTGACTCAAGGTGATAAATATTCTTTTTAAAATGATTCTCTAGAGCGGTATATTAAAATGGGGATTATTCTCAACGGTAAGATAACCCCTGGGAAGCAAAATTATTACTAGAAAGATACTTCTAGAATATAAATAGAGTCCCAATAAGAGGAAGACACACATATTCCCTACAATTATATTAATTAGATATAAAAGGGATTATTTGAAGACTAAATTTCTTCTCTCGATATAAAAGGAAATCAAAACCCAATCATAGTAAAAATTAAATTTCCTTTTTGGGATCAATCTAAGTTCCTGTGAATCAAGCCACTATTATTTCTCTATGAAGTTCAAAAAAACTCCATTATGATATAGTGATAGGAATTACTAAGCTTATATTTACTATATATACCTTTAAGGTCCTGAAATATGACTCTATTTTTTATGATACATATTGTATTAATATTAGAGATAGAATAGTGGAAACCCTATGGGTGATGGTCTATAAAATGTTTATAAACCGATCAATAAAACATACAAGTTATGAAATGATTACTTATTTGGTTTTATTTGAGGGAAATGATTTTTTATAATCCCTTATTTATTCTCTTTATAACTAATTAGGAAGGTATAAATTTTTGAGGAAATAAGAATCCTCAAATATAATATTAGTAGCCCATGGGGGTTTTCAGATGATTTTGATGTTTTCTAGGATCACATGATATAAAATAATTTTAAAATTTTGATATTTCTATAAGAGAGTTTAGGAAGTGTATGTATTTTAATGAATCGATAGGTGTCTTACTTTATGGTGAAAATTTTACTTGGTATTAAAAATCAACTTATAGTATTATGGACAATAATATTTATAGGATCATTATTAACTTAGAGGATCTTGAAAAGTTGGAGGAAATTGAATCTAATCTATTATGAATGATGATTATGATCATCATCCCATTTTAGCCACCATCATTACTAGAAATAAAATGATTCATGTTACTTTAATATATAATAATTATTTTATTAAATATTAAGACTATTTGGAAGGTGACATAAGAGTCATGCATGAGAACTGAATGAATATATGAACTCATGGATGTGTATTAATTCTCATAAATATAAAATATATACTTATAATTTTGATTAAAAATAACCTTTTAAGTAATCTATGGGGACATTTTGAATATAGAAAATGAATTAGAGGAATTATATAACATTAATAAAGAAGGTTTTTATTTATCTAAATTTAATAATTATGTGGAGATTTAATCTAGATTAGATTTTTGAATTTCTATGAAGGAGCCTATTTTAAAGAAGGTCCTAAAAACCCATGGTTTACATAAAGGGATAGAATTTTTTTTCAATAACCCTCATAAAGTTGAGAAGGACATGGGTCCATTTTCTTATCTATAAATTAGAAATATAAATTTCACAGAGAATAAGAGTCCCCAAGAGAACAAATTTTAATTCTATCAAAAAAATTTAATAGTGGATGCTCCTCTATCCATGATGACTTATGAAGTGTCATCCCAGATTTTTTTTTCAAGTTTGATAATGTTATGAATATTAGACTCACCAATAGGGATAAAGTTAGGTCTATAATTTATCCCTCAAACTAGTAAGTGAACCTAGACATGATGGTATTGTGAATAATTTTTCCAATAATTTTGGAATATTATTCTAGATGACCTCTAAAAAATGGTATGTTTTTTTAAATGGAATTCTCCCAAAAAACTTGAACTCAAAATTCTTGTTCCTTGATCTTATGCTAAATGCCTCTAAATTCATTGTATCTTTCAAGACGATTACCCTCTCTAACTATACCTGCATGATTACGTGTAATATTGTGGCTATTATTCTATCCTCCTTTATTAGAAACCTGTCATCTAATAATAAATCTAGATCTGTTCATGATTGTTAAATTGAAGACAATTTATTCTATTTATTTGAGTATATTAATATCTTATGAATTAAATTGAGTAAATAGAGAATTTACTTCAAGGTAGATGCCAAAAAGGACTTTGATTCCTTATGTTGGAACTTTATTATTCGAGTGTTGAAGGATTTTGGATTTAGTAATCATTTCAATAAGTAAATATATTACTCTTTATGTTGGTTTTGATTTATTCTTTGGTTAATTTAACCCATAAGGGTCACATTTCATTCTCATATAGAATTAGACAAGGATATAATATTTCTTATATACTTTTAATCATGGTGGAGGACTATATCAGTTGAAAAATCCTTTATTTTTTGGAAATGGGGAATCATACAACCATTAAAGTAGGTAGAGGGATTAGTGAGATTTTTCGTATTTTTATTCTAATGATATTATATTTTTTTTTTCAAAGTAAATTAAGGAGTCATAAAAGCATAATTAAGGTAATTTAAAATTGTTTTTCCATTTTAAACCCTCATATAACATGGGATAAGTAATATATCCTTTTTATTTAAAAATAAATAACCCAAGAAGTGAAGAAAATTATGATAATACTGTTGTTTATAAAATGAATTTTTCCTTTCAAAAACATTGGTATTCCCCTATTTTAGGCAAGTCCTAGGGATTTATATTTCAGATATATATTTGAAAATATTAGGGTAAAACAATTTTAATTTAAGTGTAAATGCATTTCAATTAATGGTAGGATTTATTTAATTAATGAAATAGAAACCTCTAGGTTGTTACACACATTCATGGTGAATAAATAAAAAGTTCATCTTCTTAAAAATTGTAAAAATGTTTCTAGAACATAATATGGATTATAAGAATCAGTGAACGTAGGGTATTTGTGGTCAAATTGGGTATATTTTGTAATCCCATAACATAAGTGACCCTTGGTATTATGTACCTGAAAATGTTTAATGAATCCTTATTGTTCTTGATAATTTTGATACTTATAGTTGATAATCAACATACCTATATTTTTTTGAATAAAAGACTCACCAATGTCCTTATAACTGTTGTACTACATTATATCCTTCCCACTATATTTCTAAAATCAATTAATAATTAAAAATAATCCCTAAGGAATAGAAGATGGATGACCTCCCTCAACCCATCCCTCAAATTCTAAAAGGATAACTAAAAGGGTGATCCATTGTTATATGTGTTATTAGATAAGATTGGGGATCCATATATCAATATCTCTAATAATATTGGATTATTTATTTATTATAATTATCCATACCCTAAAAATTATGTATATATTATCAATTCATAACAATAATGTGTACTTTGGATTATTATTATGATCTAAATGGATTTCATACATGTAAGAAGTTATAAAATTTCTCTTTGGGAAGTAAAACTACTATTTGTTCTAACTTCTATGATTTTTACATGCACTAGATTTCTACATCACATTTCAACCTATTTTGTAGAATATATTACTATAGGCTACCTTGATATGATTTACTTATGTACATGGGGATTTGATTGTGCTCTAGGTGTTGTGTTTTTCAGTATGGTATCAAATGAATTTAATTTTTTACGTTTAATTTTTTCTTATTTTTTTATAATTTTAATGGATAACATTGAAGCGGAATTCTACAATGTCACTAACAAAAAATCCCTCATCACTAAGGGTAGAACCAATGAATTATAGACTTATCTTAGGAACCCAAAAAATGTTTTAGTGTCTATATAATTCCACATAATATTGAAGAACATGAACATTATTTGGAATGGATTATAGGGCCTCATTAACTCTTCTATTTATAAATCCATATTATCTTCCATAAGAATTAAATCATCATACCAATATTTTTTTATTGATAACTTCATAAGGGATCTCAATTTATATTATATGTCTCTAATTCATGTAATTTTTTAGGATTACAATGGAATTATTCTAGATATTTTGTAGCCACCTATCAGTGACTGGATAAAAATTAACACTGACAGTGTTTCCAATTATATTCCAGGATCTATTAACTATGTTGGTATTTTTAGGTAATATAAAGAAATACCTATTTCATTCTTCTACATGTATTGTGGGAATGAAATATCAAATAAATAAGAGATGGACTGTGTGATTATGAAAATTTAGATATAGAAGTTTAACAATTAGAAAATGTTATGGTTAGAACATGAATCCCCTTTAATTTTTGAATAGAATAAATCTTGGAACATCTACTCCTATATAGAGGTTTATAGCGACTTATGATGATTATAAGGAATATTTTAAGAATATAATTTTTTGGTATATCACATTTAAGGGTAGGGTAATAAAATAAATTAATATATTTAAAATCTAGGAGTAGGTTCAATGAGTTATATTATGTACTGGTCAGATACAAATATTGTTGGGGATCATCTGTTCTATGACATTTATGTTACACCCTATTTCCATTTTTTCCAATATTTTCAAGTCCATAGATATTTTCTCTGAGGAAGCCTATTGTTATTATGTACTTAAAAATGGGCTCTCTCTTGGGCCCATTATGGTTTCTTTCTAGTTTATGATATCTACAACTATATCTCCAGTACTGCATGAGATAATAAGATCCTTATGCAGATCTCTTAATTCCTTCTGAATCTTTTAAGATGATATCTTTAACTGAATGTGGTTATTAGATGTGAATTTCCCACTTGAGCTAGGATTTTTGGTTTTCAGACCTCCAATTGATAGATAATACTTATACTCCCTATAAATACAACATTTTTATAGAAATTATCTTTTATTATTTTTTCTATTAAGATTCTACATAAATCATTTAAAAATATTAAAATCCTATTTCAAAAGTATTGTTTTATTATAATAATTTCATGTATTAGCATGATAATTCTTAGAGACTGAGGCATTCAATAATTTCAAATTCAAATTACTTTGTTTAGTTTTGTTTATTGTCCATTTTTTACTATTTTAAATTTTATGGAGGGTGTATATCTTTCATATATAATATTCAATTTTGAATCAATAAATTAATTATCATTTTATAGGGTTTTTAGGTATTATTATATTTATCATACATAAATGTGAAATACATAGGAAAAAATATATATGGGAAGAAAATTTAATATATAAAATCCTATTTCATTACAAATATCTATCAAAATGTCATTCAAATATGATTTCATTTCAATTCAATATTATCCTAAGAAAATATCCTCATCTTAATCCAAAATTAAACTAGTTTTTTTCTTTGAATCTTTATTTTAGATGTGTTTCTTTATTTAGGGTTTCATTTATAGGGAGATATATTTTATTTATTTTTTGGGTAACTGAATTCAACATAACCATTAAATTTCCATAGAATCCATGTAGCATTGTGATTTACCATTCAATAATCGATGTATGATAATCACAAAGTCATTAAAAAAACCATTTACATCACTTAAACTTATATTCATAGAGAGATATAAACATGTAACATACATATTATTATATAATCACATACATATCATAGGAAACCAATTTACATTAATGTTCATCAAGTGAAGGATCTACTAACATTAATTGTTCATGCTGTTAAACTATTAAATAATAAAATGTTTTTACTTTCATTTTAATTTTTTTCATTGTATATACATAATTTATTTCACTTTTATGTTTATTAATGATTAAGAAAACCTCAAATATTTGGTTAAAGTATCTATAATTTTTTTCATTTACAGTTAGAATATAACTAAGGGTGGGTGAATCAATAATACTAGTTTTTTATAAATTATTAATTTTAAATTATAACTTTATGAATTTTTAATGTCTATATCCACTATTTAGAATCACTTCCTCAACTGAATGGAAGAACATAAATTATAGGAAACACATCAAGACATTTATATGGTTCAACCTTAGTTTGAGAGTCTACTTGTTTCCTTATCAAATCTCTTGTTGGACCAACCATATTATTCTTAGATTATGTTTATCCTACTAAAAAAGTATCACATGTTAGAAAAAAGGTTTGAGTAGGAATCAGGAACTTCATGAAAGGGTTATATGTTATCAACTTCCCATAAATGATATGTTGTTATTTATACTAAATAACCGGTTCCTCAAAATTATACCTTCACACCTCAATTTAAATCAAATTTTCAAAGCATTGAAATATTCTATTGTATAAATGAAATTATCTTCCTATAGAAATAATTCAACTACTATACAAGAATGGATGTAGTAGAGGCACAAAAATAATCCTCTCACAATTAATTAGTATGATATTATAATACATGATAAAATTTAGAAACATGATCTAATTTATCCACAATAGAAAACACATAGATCAATGCAAATAGAATCTTCTTTCCACAAAATCTTAGTAATTCTCAGATTGTGTATGGGTGATATTATTAAAATCTTCACTATTTAATTACTAAAATATAAACCTCATTGCAGAAATGTATCAGATTCAATCTATAATTTTCTAACACACTACACCTATTTATTTATATATAATATATAGTCACAAACCATGTGAATATTATTTACCAATTCATTTTCATTTTAAATATCTATATATTTCAACATTAAATCTTCTAGTATGATCACATATTAAATTCCATTTCAAACTAATAAGTAAGAATAATAAAATGTATTAAATAATAATTATTTAGTTCCATATATGATTTTAAAACATTGAGGATTCATTTTTTCCTTGAAATTTTCATAACTTGAAACATTATACACATTCATGAAAACATATAGAGTCTTCATGTCATTATCCCTTTTGTGACATGTGACCCCTCATCAAAATAACATCAACTTATAATTGATTTTTAATCCACAAAATTAATCACTATGAGTCACAATATTATTGTGATATTTAATTCATTGAAGAAAAAATTCACTTGGTTTGTCTAAAGAAGTATCCATTTTATCAGAAGAAGTTAATTATAATTTCACCCTTTTATTCCAAAAGTTTATATTTTATTCTATAAGTTCTTTAACTTATATTTGAAACATTACTTATATATGATGATTTTTATATCTTATGAAATGTTTATCCTATGTGACTATCATACATTCCAATCATCAATCATGTTTTCTCTTTTTCCACAATGAAACTTCATATGTGGTTATATATTAAATGAAAATTTAAAATATGAAAATAACATCATACATGGGTCGACTTCTTACATAGAATCTATATATTACAAACTCATCATACATGAAAAGTATCATAAGTATTCTCATATATTATGAGACACTAGTATTTTTGGAAATGGATTAACATATATGGATACTAAATCATTCAATATAATCCTTTATTAACCAAAATTTATATCATAAAAAATGTTTTATACCTTACATGTTTCTCATACCATACAAAAAACATATCATACAATCTTACCATCCTTTATCTTTTGATGTTTGGGAAAAGTCAATTTTTTCACATATATATCCCACCCAATAACATATAAAACATCATAAATAAATCATCATCACATATCAAACATCTTAAAAACACATTAGACATAAAATTTCTCATTCTATAAATTCTCTATAAAATGTTCAAAAAGAAGAATTTTAATTCAAAAATTTTAAGGGCACACCAATCTTTACATTTAAATTTATTTTCAACTTCATGAAACTATTTTTTAAAACTTTGTATATCATTTATTATACAACAAATCAAATAATTTTCTTTATGAAAAAAGTATTGAAACTGAAAAATAGGTGATAATAGTATATTTTAGAGAACTCTACCTCTATTTGATAAGAAACATTTTATGAAATAGATAAGATACTTCCGAATTAATTCATGCACTTTCATCTTAAATTTATCCCTTATTTGTTGGAGTAACAAATCTTTTATTTTAAATAAAAATAACTAAATAATAATTATACCTCTATAATTATAAAAGAGTTATTTTCATATTATCATTTTTTGACAAAAATAATCCAATGATATTTGGGGGAACCACCCAAAGAATCACATTGGAGAGGGAAGTGTTGAATAGTCTTGTTTTCCTAGAGGGTCTAAAATTTATCTTAAAGGATTAATTATTGAATATATCATCAAATTGATCTCTAATAAGAATAAATCCCAATTTTTTGTTTCTGTTGGACACCATTTATTTAATGAAGTGAAAAATGATATCAGTATTATTATAAGAAAAATGTTGAATATGATATTTTGAATGACGGGTATATCTTTTATTATCAAAATAAATTTTGATAGATTTCACAAATTTCACCATTTTATTATTTAATTACTCTTTTATCCAGATCATCTAACTGAAATAATGTATAATAGAAATATACTCTGATTTTATAGTAATACATGTGAGTTAATTAAATTTTTTATACTTCCAACTCAAAGAGCTATCTACCAATATAAAAATTTCACCTGAAGGGGAACTTCTATCATTATTGTCTCATTATTAATGTTCATTTGTAAATCTATATAGGTTAAAGTTTTTTATTTTCATACATAGAAGACAAAAATTTAGTGACTGGTTGCCAATATTTAATGAATATTTTAGAAGAAATAAAATTTTACTCATTTTGGTAACTCTGATATTTAGTATAAAGAATCATGTCATAGATAAAATCTAGTTTAAATGATATGAGATATATAAATTTTGTAATTAGATTTCAGAATTATTTTTAATTTACACACACATTGATATTCCTTTGACTACATTATCCCCACTTAAATTGGTCTAGAATATTGTTTGAGTCCAATATCTCAATTTTTTTCAACAATTCCAGGGAATAATTTTCTTTGCATATGACGATATTGTTTCCCATAGAATGTAATACCATAAAAAATATCAACTCACCAAACATAGAAATATAAAATTATTTATTAGTTTTTGTTGATAACTACTTGAAATAATATCACAGATCACCAATAAAAATGATGTAATATAACTATAAAATTAATATAAGTATACATTAATTCATTTATTTGATGTATATGTTTTTCCAAAATTTTATTTAATGAATTTGAAATCATTCAAAAAACTATCCTTATTTTAATACTATACCCATATGGAATGCTTCTATACATATATGGCCTTATTTAGGTTTCACACATTTGAATCATCACTTTTAAGAAAAAAACAATCAGGCTTCTCAATAGAAACATATTCTTTTAGCTCACCATCTAAAATGGTATATTTATAATCCACTTGGTAAAATGTATACTTCCCATTTCTTTACACAACAATGAACATTATTATAACCTCTGATCTAAAAATAGTTATAAAGGTTTCTTTAAATTGAAAACATTTTTCTTAAAAATTTTCTTATAAAAAAGTGTGTCTTTATTCCTAATAAGTCTTACATGATCATTCCTCTTGTTTCTGAATAACCAGATCGACCCAATGATATTTTCATAATTGAGTCTTATGGAGGGGTATTCAATGGAATTATTCTACATATTTTCTAACTCCTCCTCAATAGATCTTTTATAATCATTATTCTTGAATGATTCATTCATTGAATGGGGTTAAATATGGAAAAATAAGTGAGTTTTGATTATCAATCCTTAGAATTTTCTAGCTAGTTTATTTGCACGACTCTCAAATCCCAACATTCATTACATTTTAGTTGGTGAAATTTTATTTAAAATAATATTGTCTACAGTCACATGAATCTTAATGTTTTTGGATTTTTATTTTCTATTTATAGTAGTCCCATCCTAAAAAACTAGTTTTTTCCAAATTAATTTTACTCATAAACTTTAGTTCTAGCCCGTATAACACTATATTTTATAAAAAAATTAACATTGTATTATATAGAAATATAAAAAATATACATATTTAGAATAAAATCATTTGGTTTTTTAATTATATTTAATAATTTTTATATCTTAACTATCAAAATCTATGTGATCTAATTTATTCTAACCATTGTATCATTTTCCATTGGATAAATGTACATGAATGAGACTCTCTCTCGTATTCTCATTATAATTTCCTAGATTTGTGTATTTAATATTGATGATGAAATGGATACAAAAAGTTCATAATTAACTCATAGTTTTATTTTTATTATAAAAAATTTCATATTCTAATATATTTTATGTTGATGTAAAAAAATAGTTCTTCATATGTACAAGTGTTGATACATGATCTCTATAGAAGAATATATACCTATTAAACTTGTATAGAATTGTTCTTTTAATTTACATAATTATCTTATTCATTTTTTCAAAAAAACTTCTAATACGGTGTATAAGGGGTGGTATATTAATTTTTATTACCATACATGGAAGTATAGGATTCAAATAAACCACTATTTAACTATTTACCAGTTTCAGTTCGTAGTTTCTTGATGAGAAAACCAAGTTTTATTCTAACCTCTCCCCCAAATAACTTAATAATTTATACTAAATGTGAATTTTTCATTATGATATGTACTCTTATAATTCTGGTATAAGTTTTAATGAGTTTTATGAATAATAAATCACACTTATTTTAATTTTTTCTCATGGGTCCTCATAAATATGAGTGAATCAATTCTCTAGGGCTAGATGATTGACTTTCTACTATTTTATTATTAAAGTAAATGATTTTCCATTTCAAACAAATAGTACATAATAAAACTAATGTTACTCATGAAATAAATAACACATTAATCTTAGAATTTAAATAATATGTATTTGAAATAGTTAAATAACTCAATGACTATAATGATTATAATATTGAATATTAGCTACATAAAAAAAATATTTTACTACACTTGTGAACATTTATCTATAATCCTGATCATCAAGACCAATTAAAAAAATATCACATGATATAACCATATTCCTAACTAGGGTACTAGAAACATAACAAAGGGGTGAGATAAAATTACTAAAGAGGGATAACATAAATAAGGCCATAATTGATAGATCACAATCTTAATGAAATAATGGATAAGAAAAATATCTTATTTAAAATAATATAAAATCATAATATTTAATCATACTGATCAATGATAGACATTAAATCACCAATTATAACACTTTTACCATGGAATGAGAAATATAAAACATGATTCACATTACATGGGACAAAGGATGTTAGAATGAAAGTGGTATAACAAAAAATATAGGATTTCATATGTCACGACCCACCTTCACCAAAAGGAGGGAAGGGTCAGCAGATTGCCAGGCCCTTCCTTCTTTAAGTTGAAGGAGATATAATGACACCCGAGACCCGCCTTCAATAGGTCCCTGAGTGGCGACTAGCAGCAAGGGTATAGAAATTATACACAAATGGAAGGCATTACCCCTTTTTGTTTTATGAGATCGGGAGATAAGATGGTGAAACCCAACAACACCAAAACTGAAGAAAAGTAAATCCAAAAGTAAACCATTCCCATATGCATGTTTCAAAAAAAGTAAAAGCCTCAAAGTACAAAAGTGACTACAAAGGTAATTACCAAAGGAAGAAAAACAGCAACTGCAACTGCCCCAAAGGTTCGAGCTAGTATGGTCCTGCGTGATCCCTGAAGTCCTCCTGGAAACCTGGAAGCAGTCTTATATACGTAGGATGAGCATACAAGTACACTCAGTAGGGAAAACCAAAGACTCTCGTGCACAAGTGGGGGAACGTACTAAAGTCCCGTGAGAAGAGGAGTAAACCAAACACTTATCAAGGTACACTATCCACCCAAGCCTCAACAAGTCACACTCCCCAAATAACGCAAGTCAAGTAATATATATATAATAAGAGCACATCGATGTTTGGGTACCCTACGCCACTTTCCCACTGGTTATTGAGACATCCTACACATCGAACCAATCCCGCCATTCTGTCACCGCAGTCCCACTGCCACACCCACCCGCACACACATGGGCCACAACCACACGCAATCCCACTGCCGAATCCCACCCGCAAACACCTGGGCCATAGTCACACGTAACCACACCTGCAAACACCTAGGCCAGAACAACCACCACCACGCCCGAAGACACTTGGGCTAAAAGATCCACAGCCACACCCGAAGACACCTGGGCCTCATCCCGAAGACACTTGGGAAACCAACTCTCGCACACACCTGGCCCACCACCACACTACCCCGCCCGAAGGTTCTTGGGATAATAATGGACCTCAGGCCATCACAGCCTGCCCGAAGATACTTGGGCTTTCCGGGAAAGGGAGCAGAAAATGAGCTAATAACCAGCCACTAATAATAGTGTTGGGAAAAACACCCTCCCCCATGAATGGGGGTGTTCGACACTAAGTGCCCAACTTGGGTGGGGTGCGAATAAGAAACACAAAACTACAAATATATATATAGGAAATAAGCACTCACCCAATGTTCAGGTTTTTCTTCAGCCCTCCTAAGGAGCACAAACAACACTACGTCCAAGTCACAACTCACACCAAACCAAAACCCATTTATCCCATCCACATTTTTATGTTTAGTAGATATATTTAATTAAGTTCTGCACCTACTTGGGCAACTAGTAAACATAGGCACAAGTCCAAGAAAGTAAACAGTCAAGCATCAACCATAACACCCACACTCGATTCTCTCATAAAGCAACATCAACCAAAGAGAACCCTAAGTTACAACCCCATGCCCAATATCCGGGAGAAAAAAGGGCTTCTCAACAATAGAGGATCCCACCCCAATTCGTGATATAAACAAGGTAACCACCCGGTCTTAAAACTTGTGAACACTGAACCCATAACAACAGGGAATCCCATTCCCAATTTCACAACCACCAAGAGTATATAAAAATAGGGGATCCCATCCCCTCCCACATCTCTAGAAAATGGCCCGTAAAAGGAAACAACCAACCCCTACCACCAATACGAAGCAGGGCCATGCCTGTATTTTCAGATTTTTAAGATTTAACACACTCCATAATTTCAATTCCGTGTGTTTTAACCGGGGTTATCACAGAGGGGTTGATCCTGGTGCTTCCAATTTACTTAGCCGAATATACGTAATTAACCAATTTACTTTTCGCAGTAGGAGTTTACAAACATAAATAATCCGTTTAAAACATCACCAGGGTTCATTAATGCACAGAGAAAGACCACCATGCCCATGATTTTCAGTAGGCGTAAGCCCGCACAATTCAGAAAGAATATAATATAAAACAACATCAACGATCACAGCCCCCCATTATTTCTTTATAGAATCCGTTCATTATCTTTATTTAGGTCTGGTTTATCCAATCCTACAGAATCAAAAGCACACCCACCCCGCATGATATAAAAAAGAGAGAGACGAAGGAGAAATTCCCTACTTGTTGATCAACGATCGGCGCTTAGGCCAGGTGCGGAACTTCACGGATAACAATGTGGCTCGCCCGATGCACGAAAATCAGCTCGTCGGGATGAAAGCACTCCTCGCCGAGGGTGATCAAGAAAAGAAGAAACCCAGGGTGAACCCTTTAGTTATAAGGGCCACAGGCGGTTGAGATAAGAACGCGAAACCACATGAGCAGGGGTCGTGGGTTGACCATGCGGCCCCACATGTCATTAAAGGGGTCGAGTGGTTTAAACCGACTCACACACCAGGTTAATTCATTAAATAATTAATTAAAAACATTATGGGCGTTACCTGGCTTTAAAACATGCTTAAAAGAGGCAAAATAGGGTTTAAAACCCAATTTGCGCAAGAAGGAGCTGGAAAGAGAACCTGCATGGTAGGCCAGAGCCACCTGTAGCTGAGAGCTACCTGTTGGTGATAGCTACTGATAGCCGAGCTACCAGTAGGCTGCAGCTACCGGTAGGCCGAGCTACCAGTAGGCTGTAGCTACCGGTAGGCTGCAGCTACCAGTAGGCTGCAGCTACCAGTAGACCGAGATACCGGTAGGCTGCAGCTACCGATAGACGGAGCTACCGGTAGACATAGCTACCAGTAGGCTGCAGCTACCGATAGACCGAGCTACCAGTAGATAGCACTACCGGTAGGCGGCAGCTACCGATAGATCGAGCTATTGGTAGACAGAGCTACCGGTAGCTGCAGCTACAGGTAGACTGAGCTACCGGTAGACAGAGCTACCAGTAGGCTGCAACTACGGGTAGACTGAGCTATCGGTAGGCCTGCTACCAGTAGGCTAAGGCTACCGGTAGGCCTACCGACCGAGAAAACCCAACACGAGGAAACCCAACACGAGATTTTCACAAAGTAATGGACCCCAAAAACAAGGGCCATTACATCAGATACCTCTTAAACAATTCTCGTCCTCGAGAGTCAAAACAAACCATAAGGAAATAGAGGGTCCGAACAACCACCTCGAAGATACCTCTTAGGAGTGAACCCATGCTAACTAAAAACACTTCCAGCATACCATGCCAAACTGCCCAGGCATGTGGGTTGGGGAGTCTCCTCCCCCATGTCAGGATATTATCCGCTTTGGTCAGCTCTGAATCACCCGCACGGGTTTAATCGCATCCACCTTAATGCGTCTTGATTAGGGTCGGGTTCTCTCCTCCCCCATATCCAGGGCTTTTCACACACATTCAGAGGAAAGAAAACCAGTACATTTCATAGCTGAAAAGACTAAACATTCTACTACAACAGGTACAACAAAGATCAAAACTCAAAACAACTCTAGGTACTGGGTACACATCTGTGCTTCCCTCTCCCATGTACTCTCCTAAATCCCACCATGTCTCCACAACACATGAAACAAGGGAATGGTTCGCCCACGAAGCACCTTCTCCTTACGATCCTCGATCATCACTAGTCTCTCCACAAAAGTCACATCATCCTCGATGTCCAGCTTACCCCAATCAAGGATGTGTGAATAATCGTGCAGATACCGACAGAGCTGGGAAACATAGAAGACATCATGTATCCTCAGTATCGGCGGTGGTAACACTAGCTGATAAGACACTTCACCGACCCGTCACAACACTTCGAAGGGTATGATGAACCTGGGAGAAAGATTACTCCCCTTGCCGAACCTCCGCTGCCCACGGTGAGGGGAGACCTTCAAGAACACGTGGTCTCCAACCTCAGACTCCAAGGGCCTCCTCCTGGTATCATCATACGCCTTCTGTCGGTCCTGGGCCGCCTTCATCCTTTCCTGTAAGATCTGAACCTTCTCTATCGTGCTCTGCACCACTTCTAGGCCAAGAATGCCTACCTCACCTACTTCGGTCCAACACACAGGTGAACGGCATGACCTCCCGTAAAAAGCTTCAAATGGGGCCATACCGATGGTAGAGTGATAGCTATTATTGTAGGCAAACTCTACCAGGGGATAGTATCACACCCATGATCCCCCTAAGTCTAGAACACATGCCCGCATCATATCCTCCAAGGTTTGGATAGTGCGCTCTGTCTGTCCATCTGTCTGGGGATGGAAAGCAGTGCTAAGATGCAATTGGGTTCCAAAAGCATGCTACAATCCTCTCCAGACTTGCGAGGTAAACCGTGCATCCCTATCCGAGACTATAGACCTCGTAATCCCATGAAACTGCACCACCTCATCCACGTACCTTCATGCCAAAGCATCCACTGCACTCGACTCCATGATCACCAGGAAGTGGGCCGATTTCGTCAACCTGTCCACTGCTACCCAGATGGCATCGTATCCCCCTTGGACCTTAGGTAGTCCCATGACGAAATCCATCAAGATGTCATCCCACTTCCACTCGGGGACATCTATAGGCTACAGTAGGCCGCCTAGAACTTGGTGTTCAGCCTTCACTTGCTGACACACTAAGCACTTGGCCACAAAATCTACCACCGCTCTCTTAACTTCGGGCCACCAAAACTGCCTCTTCAGTCCCTGGTACATCTTGGAAACTTCTGGGTGTACCTCCAGGGCTGAGTTGTGGAACTCACTGAGAACATTGCCGCGCATCGCCTCCGGAATGAACAACCTTCCCTGGAAAAGCATCTGGTTCTGACCATCCTCTGTCCATCCTTCCGGAGCATTTCCCTAGTCAACTCGGTCACGCATAACTTTGCACTCCAGGTCTCCCCAATGAGACTCCTCCACTTGCTGAAACAGAGATGACTACACTGTCATCTGATATAGGCAACCTTTACCTCTATCCATCTTTGCATCCAGGTGTAAGGCAACCAACTCCTCCATCGCCTTCTAGGCGTCCGCCGACTCTCGGACGACATCCATCTGTGTCCTCCTGCTCAAGGCATCGTCCACTACATTGACCTTTCCCTTAGTATAAGAGATCTCGAAGTCATAGGAACTCCACCCATCTCTGTTGTTGCAAGTTTATGTCCCGCTGGGAGAAGATATAACTCAAGCGTTTGTGATATGTGAAGACCACAAAGCGCTCCCCAATGAGGTTGTGCCGCCATAACTTTAGCGCAAAAACGACCGCTGCAAGCTCCAGGTCATGGGTGGCGTAATTACGCTCATGAGGGCGTAGCTGTCTGGACCCATAAGAGATCACCCCTTGTCGCTACATCAACACACATCCCAGGCCCGGTCCTGAAGCATCATAGAACACCTCATAGGCCGCCCCTTCTTATGGTAATCTCAACACTGGGGAACTAACCAAATTCTCCTTCAGATAGCTGAAGGCTGACTTACACTGCTCACTCCACACGAAAACCTGGTCTTTCTTGGTCAGGGCTGTCAAAGGGGCTGCTACTTTGGAGAAGTTGGGTACGAACCTCCGATAGTAACCTGTCAGCCCGAGGAAACTACGAACCTCTGCCACATTCTTGGGTGCTGCCCAAGAAACAACTACCTCAACATTTGATGGGTCCACTGCTACTCCCTACTCAGACACCATGTACCCGAGGAAGTGCACTTCTCGTGTCCAGAATTTTCATTTTGACAACTTCCTATAGAGCTGATGATGTCAGAGGACCTCCAAAAATATCCTTAGGTGCTCTGCATGGTCCTTTTCTGACCTCGAATAGATCAGGATATCATCAATGAACACAACCACGAACCGATCCATGTACTCCCAGAAGATGGAGTTCATAAGCCCCATGAACATAGCTAGGGCATTCGTAATGCCGAAGGACATAACCACGAACTCGAAGTGTCCATATCTGCATCTGAACGCTGTCTTCGGGATGTCTCCATCCTTCACTCTCAGCTGGTGATACCCAGACCACAGGTCGATCTTCGAGAACCATCCTGCCCCTTTTAGCTGGTCAAAAAGACCGTCTATCCTCGGAAGAGGGTAGCGATTCTTGATCTTCACCTGATTCAGCCTCCTGTAGTCTATGCACAACCTGAGACCACCATCTGCCTTCTATGCGAACAAGACTGGAGCACCCCATGGTGACGCACTTGGCCAAACATAACCCCTCTTCATCAGATCGTAAATTTGGATCCGCAACTCCCGTAGATCTGAAGGTGCCATCCGGTAAGGAGCCCTCGAGATCAGATGAGCACCGGGCTGCAGGTCTTACCCGAACTCGATATCACGTCGAGGGGGTAGAGTCGTCACCTCCTCAGGGAATATGTCCATAAACTCATGGACGATCTCTGGAACTTCCACCATTTCAGCATCTACTGACCCTACTGACAGCTTTGGTAACAAGGAGAGGAGGGGTTCCTCTCACCTGTCGCCCTTCTGACTGGTCCGCTCACTGGTGAAAACAACCCGTTGGCCACCCAAGTCTGAGAACACGACCATTCTCCAGAAGCAGTCAATGATGACACACACAGATAATAGCCAACCGATGCCTAGGATGACATCGTAAGACTGTATCTGTAGTTAAATAAGATCCCTAACTGACTGATGTGGCCCTATCATCAGTCTGCATCCCCGACAAACAAACAACAAGTTGGTCTGACCACCGACTGGTGTGATCAACACCAGGGGAAATGGGAGTCTCTCGACATCTAGACCCAAATCACGGGCTAGACTGGATGCAATAAAGGAGTGCAAAGCTCCGATATCGAACAAGGCATAGGCAAGGGTACTAAACAAACTAATCGTACCTCGAACAACCTCCGGCCCTGCTAGAACTGCTGCCTCTGCGGTTTGTAACTGTCCACGCCTAGCTCCTATGCCCCTCGGTTGTCGACCACCTCCCCGACCATGCCCCAATCAAGGTCCCTGAGGAGCACCCTGAGGTCGGCCTCCTCCTCCTACGTCTGCCCTCGGAGGAGCGGGAGCTCGCTGTCCCTGCTGCTGCTGGAAAGGCCTGACTAGAAGCTGATGTTGGGGCAGGTGGTGGGGCTGTCCACCACCGCCGTACTGTACCCGGTCCAGGCACTAACTCCGGAGATGTCCAGGGCTCCCACAGACGGAGCACCGCGGTCCCAGGCCTAAAGGAAAAGGGTGAGGACCAGGGGATCGAAACTGAAACTACTGTGGCCTACTCCCTGCCGGTCAGAACCTGGAGGGTCCTGATGCTGGAGGCCTGGTGCTGATGGACATCCCCTTTAATGGTCCCAGCTAGATCCCCTCTTGTGACACTCTTCCTAGAGCATGCATCCTCTCCACCACTTCAGCCTTCTTCTGGACCTCCAAGTACATCGGAAGGGTAAAGGGGTAACAACATACTGGAGGGAGGGTCGGAGCGCCACCTCCAAACGACTTGCCCGAGACTCCTCGTCGGGAAAGAGGTCCAGAGAAAAACGTAGGAAGTCCTTGAACTTGATCCCTAGTTCCCTCATAGACATACTCCCCTGTTGGAGGGAGTGTAGCTCCTGTCTCTTTTTCACCTTCATTGTCGAAGAGAGGAATTCCGCCCAAAACTCCCTCTCAAAATCAGCCCATGCCACCTCAGCCTCTCTCCTTTCCCCCAGGTAAAGCATCCAAAACTGACGCGCTGCTCCCCACAACTGGCTGACGGCCAGAGGAACCCAGTACTCGATTGGGACCCGAATCAGGACAAAAGCTATCACTAGCTCCTCTAGCCAGCCTTCCATCTTCATGTCAGAGGTGCTGCCCTCATACCTCTCGAGGGTCTATCACTGGAAGGCCTGAAGAGTCTTCTGCCACTGGTTGTCCTCTTCCTCTCGATCATCTCTCTTCCGATAAGTCAAAGTAGTCTCCGGGGCCTCGATCACCTGTACCACATGCGGTTGCCTTCCAGGTGCCATAACTGCAAGGTAAACAAGGAATTCCTAAGCCCAAGTAGTGCAAAATATTGTCTTTAAAACTTTTTAAACTTTTTGTTTATTCTTAATTCCCAAAACACCCCAGAAACATGGGAACACAAGTCATTATGATGCATGTACCTTTCCTAGGGTCTTTACCCTGCAATCAGCATGGCATCACTTGGTCATTCGGTAGGTCCAGAGTCCTTACGTCGGATCACGGGGGACCCTAAAATCCCATGTCCTAGCCGGTCTTCCCTGTCCAAATTCACACACCAAGGTCACCCAACACTGCTGCCTTACCATCCTATGTAATCCTCACTGTACCCAACTCCAGACTCCATCCTATCTCTCAACCATCAGCTTTGATACCATTCTGTCATGACCCGCCTTCACCAAAAGGAGGGAAGGGTCAGCAGATTTCCAGGCCCTTCCTTCTTTAAGTTGAAGGAGAGATAATGACCCCCGAGACCCGCCTTCAATAGGTCCCAGAGTGGCTAATAGCACCAAGGGTATAGAAATTACACACAAATGGAAGGCATTACCCCTTTTTGTTTTATGAGATTGGGAGATAAGATGATGAAACCAAAAAACACCAAAATTGAAGAAAAGTAAAGCCAAAAGTAAACCATTCCCATATGAAAGATTCAAAAAAAGTAAAAGCCACAAAGTACAAAAATGACTACAAAGGTAAGTACCAAAGGAAGAAAAACAACAACTGAAACTGCCCCAAAGGTCCGAGCTAGTATGGTCCTGCGCGATCCCGAAGTCCTCCTGGAAACCTGGAAGCAGTTTTATATACGTAGAGTGAGCATACAAGTACACTTAGTAGGGAAAACCAAAGACTCTAGTGCACAAGTGGGGGAACGTACTAAAGTCCCATGAGAAGAGGAGTAAACCAAACACTTATCAAGGTACATTATCCACCCAAGCCTCACCAAGTCACACTCCCCAAATAACGCAAGTCAAGTAATATATATATTAAGAGCACATCGATGTTTGGGTACCCCACGTCACTTTCCCACTGGTTATTGAGACATCCTACGCATCGAACCAATCCCGCCATTCTGTCACCGCAATCCCACTGCCACACCCGCCCGCACACACCTGGGCCACAACCACACACAGTCCCACTACAGAATCCTGCCCACAAACACCTGGGCCATAGTCACACGTAACCACGCCTGCAAACACCTAGGCCAGAACAACCACCACCACGCCTGAAGACACTTGGGCTAAAAGATCCACTACCATGCCCGAAGACACCTGGGCCTTATCCCGAAGACACTTGGAAAACCACCTACCACACACACCTGGCCCACCACCACACTAACCTGCCCGAAGGTTCTTGGGATAATAATGGACCTCAGGCCATCACAGCCTGCCCGAAGATACTTGGGCTATCCGGGAAAGGGAGCAGAAAAGGAGCTAATAACTAGACACTAATAATAGTGTTGGAAAAAACACCCTCTCCCATGAATGGGGGTGTTCGAAACTAAGTGACCAACTTTACTGGGGCACGAATAAGAAACAAAAAACTACAAATATATATATAGGAAACAAGCACTCACCCAAATTTCAGGTTTTTCTTCAGCCCTCTTAAGGAGCAAAAAAAAAACACTACGTCCAAGTCACAACTCACGCCAAACCAAAACCCATTTATCCCATCCACTTTTTTATGTTTAGTAGTAATATCTAATTAAGTTCTACACCTACTTGGGAAACTAGTAAACATAGGCACAAGTCTAGGAAAGTAAAAAGTCAAGCATCAACCATAACACCCACACCCGGTTCTCTTGTAAAGCCACATCAACCAAAGAGAACCCTAAGTTATAGCCCCATGACCAATATCCAGGAGCAAAAAGGGCTTCTCAACAATAGAGGATCCCACCCCAATTCGTGATATAAACAAGGTAACCACCTGGTCTTAAAACATGCGAACACTGAACCCATAACAACAGGGAATCCCATTCCTAATTTCACAACCACCGAGAGTATATAAAAACAGGGGATCCCATCCCCTCCCACATCTCCAGCAAATGACTCGTAAAAGAAAACAACCAACCCCCTACCACCAATACGAAGCAGGGACATGCCTGTATTTTCAGATTTATAATATTTAACACACTTCATGATTTTAATTCCGTGTGTTTTGACCGGGGTTATCACAGAGGGGTTAATCCTAGTGCTTCCAATTTACTTAGCTGAATATACGTAATTAACCAATTTAATTTTCACAGTAAGAGTTTACAACCATAAAGAATCCATTTAAAACATCACCAGGGTTCATTAATGCACAGATAAAGACCACCAATGACCATGATTTTCAGTAGGTGTAAGCCCACACAATTCAGAAAGAACATAATATAAAATAGCATCAATGATCACAACCCCACTTCTTTCTTTATAGAATAAGTTCATTATCTTTATTTAGGTCTGGTTTATCCAATCCTATAGAATCAAAAGCACGCCCACCCCACATGATACACAAAAGAGAGAGATGAAGGAAAAATTCCCTACTTGTTGATCGACGATCAACGCTTAGGATGGGCGCAGAACTTCACGGATAACGATGCGGCTCACCCGATGCATGAAAATCAGCTCTTCGGGATGAAAGCACTCCTCATTGAGGGTGATCGAGGAAAGAAGAAACCCAGGGTGAACCCTTTAGTTATAAGGTCCGCAGATGGTTGAGATAAGAACGTGAAACCACGTGAGCGGGGGTCGAGGGTTGACCACGCGACCCCACACGTCATTAAAGGGGTCGGGTGGTTTAAACCGATGCACACACCAGGTTAATTCATCAAATAATTAATTAAAACCTTTATGGGCGTTACCTGGATTTAACACACACTTAAAAGAGGCAAAATAGGGTTTAAAACCCAATTTGCGCAAAAAGGAGCTCGAAAGAAAACCCGTGTGGTAGGCCAGAGCCATCGATAGCTGAGAGCTACCAGCAGGTGACAGCTACCAGTAGCCGAGCTACCGATAGGCTGCAGCTACCGGTAGGATGAGCTACCGGTAGGATGAGCTACCGGTAGGCCGAGCTACCTGTAGGCTGGTGCTACCGGTAGGCCGATCTACCGGTAGGCTGGAGCTACCGGTAGGCCGAGCTACCGGTAGGCTGCAGCTATCGGTAGACCGAGCTACCGGTAGGATGCAACTACCGATAGACCGAGATACCGGTAGACAGAGCTACCAGTAGGCTGCAGCTACCGATAGACCGAGCTACCCGTAGACAGAGCTACCGGTAGGCTGAAGCTACCGATAGACCGAGCTACTGGTAGACAGAGCTACTGGTAGCTGCAGCTACCTATAGACCGAGATACCTGTAGACAGAGCTACCGGTAGGCAGCGACTACCGGCACAACGAGCTACCGATAGTCCTGCTACTGGTAGGCTAAGGCTACCAGTAGACCTACCGACTGAGAAAACCCAACACGAGGAAACCCAACACGATATTTTCACAAAGTAATGGACCCCAAAAACCAGGGCCATTACATCTTATCATTAGGTGTATGGATCCATGACACCCCATTATATCGTAAAATTTTGAGTAGAGATAAATGACATCACACTCGTGATTTTTTAACCCAACTGATTACATACCCATTCACATGTAATATTGTGAGTATGTCTAAATTCTATCAGACCTCACCCTTTTTGAACACAACTAGTTGCTGAACTATTCAAATAAAATTTCTATCTCAACAGATAAAATATTTTATACAATGAATTGGATAGAGATATAGGTCCAATATATCTCAAAATCCATAAATTTGTGTTCCCCTTTATAAAAACTACTGTCACACCATAAAATATCCCATAGAAATAAAAATGTGTTTCATTAAACTTACAAATCATCATACCACTAACCCCTAGGAAAAAGGTTTTCTTAATCCTTTAAAAATTATAACATATAATGAACTTAAGAAATCATAAGATATTAATAAAATAAATTTTGAAAATAAATCATATTATAATAATATATATAAGGTGATCAAAATATTATGTCATTATTAATAAACCTTAAAGCGAATGTTTATGGGAGAATAAAAAAGTGTTCAAAAAATATTTTAAAACATTAATGTGAAAATTACTATCACTGTCATATTTGAAAATGGAAAGAGAATACTTTTGAAGAAAGTAATATAAATAGTTCTAAATAAAACATACAAGAAAAGATATAATGGTTATAAAATGGTTAAGGGAAACAAAATAAAAGACATATAATTTTAAAATAATTTTTAATAATGGAGACATCAAAAAATTCATAATGTTTTCAAAAAGGGAATTGAAAATATTTTCAAATAATTTTACTTCTAAAATAATATTAAAAAATGGATAATTGAAAAATATATAATTTTTTAAAAATGGTATTTGAAAATACATTGAAAACCTTTATCAATAAAAGTATATTTCATAATAGATAATTAAAAAGAAATATTTTTTTCAAAGAGATGACTAAATATAAATTTTAAAATAATAATTTTTATAAATAATACCTTTTAGTGTATCATAGAAAAAGATAAAATAGTTTTGAAAATAAAGTTTTTAGAGGATGATAAAAAAAATTATTTTCAAAGTTCGAAGAAACTTTACTAAATTTTGGAATAACCTTCTTGAAAACACATACCATTAAAAAAGATAGGGAAAAAATTACATTAAAATTAATAATTGGATTAAAATTATCATTGGAGATAAAATAAAAAAATTTATAGTATGGAATGTAGAAAATTGGTAGGATGTAAAATTTTGGATATGGATAAAAATTTCATTAAATTTAATGGGAAATATTTTTAACAAAATTCATTTTCATAAAACATTAAAATGATAAAGGATGAATAAATTTGTGTGAAACAATATTTCTCTAAAAAATATTTTGGAATACATACTAATTCCAAAACATATTTTAATATATCAATCATGAATGAAAATTGATTAAGAATAGTGTTTATGGCCTAATGAAAATATTTGTGCCAAAAAATGCCTTACACACTTTGTAACTTTTGATTCATAACCCCATAAGAGGAATAAATATTAAATAAAACATTGATTATCATGAATCATTATAGTATCAAGATGAAAAATGGAAATATTTATTTACATACTCCATTTATAAGTAAAGGTGGGGTGTAACATACACATGTCTCAAGGGATTCAAATTTGAGAAAAATAATCCCTTCCGACTTAAGAAACATTCTAACAAAAACCACATGAAATAAAAACATCATAAATATGAAGTTAAAATACAATTAAAAATAATATTAAATGATATATAATATCAAATTTGTAGTTTATACACCATTTAAAATAAAATTGGGTCATAAAATAAAGTTTGTCACAATGATGGAAAGTTTGTGACAAACCCCTTACCTTGTGCCCTTCATTAGTTGAAAAAAATATAACATAAAATAAAATAAAGATAGACACAATAATCATTTATTTAATAAAATTATTAATAAATGATACCTTTTATATACAATATTTTTTGTTATGTATTTAGTCATTTGTTATGGATTATTTCACCCATCAGTTGTTAATAACTTTAATAGTTATCACATGTTTTATAATGTTGATTCCATTACCTATCCTTTACACAATTTTCATCATATTATACCATTTAAGATAGAATTATATGTATACATATATAAAATATTAATTTAAAAATTTAATATATCATTATATATGTGTTTTACTTTCAATTTATGAGAATGAAATTGTTGTTGGCATATTTCAGTGATTTTAGTTGACAAAAAATATACTTTAATAAGAAGTAAAATAAAAAATTGAATATTTTTTAACTATATTACAATAATTTTTATAATATATTATTATAATATTATTTTTTATATTCCCATAGTCATCAATAAAGTTATTTTAAATCATTTTTCATGTAGGTGGTTGAATCAACCAAAACATGAACCCATTTTATCATTATTGGGGAGTATGGTTAATGTGTTGTTTCTATTGATGTAATTTCATTATAATAGAAGAAAAATTATATAATTTTTTAATGTTTTTGGAATGGGGAACCATATTTAAATATTTTTATAACATTTTTTAAAAGATAAATTTATAATGAAAAACATTTTTTCGTGGATTCAGTAATCCACAGATACACACGATTAACATTTTAGCTTCTCAAACCATGAGAGGGGTGAAGGTGGATATTAAATTGAAATTTTAGAAGAATAATTATATGAAACTTGTCATATTTATTCATCATTACCATCATTATAACTATCCATGAAAGATGGTAATGAACAAAACAATGTCTCTTTATGGTGGTGGTAGTCCGCAGAATGCACTAACGACGGTCTTTTGTTATTTCCAAGTGGATGTAAATGAATAACTAAAAGTTATACAATTAATATTAAATAATTTTAGTATAATAATTATTCAAAAGTCTTAAAATTAATATGATGATAATAAATTTGTAATAATAATAATACCATGAATATCTTAATAAAGAGATGATACATATGTCAGAGACTTGATTTTTCCTTGGAAGTTCTATTATAATTGATGATCACAGGATACGTATGAGTGTCATGGGTATTATGTTTACGGTATTGTGTTATATAAAGAGTAAAATTAATGATTTTAAATGTGAATTTATAGGCTTAAATGTATCATTTAATGGATTTAAGCAACACCCATTTTATGAAGAGATACATGAAACTTTTGGAAACACTTACCATTTTTAAATAATGCCATGACACTATTCAATGATTAATGGATCAAAAGATGAAAAAAATTGAGTGTGGAAAAAAAGTAAATTTGAAAATAATATGAAACACATATTTGAAAATATGTTTCATACATATTTTGGTCATTTCCCCTATGTAAATATATTTCTACCACTAATTACTTTCTATTGGGGAAACTATTTTTTAACCTTAGTAACTAATTTTGATGACTAAAATTAATATTGAATATATAATATGATTTTAAAATTATGATTTTATATATTGAAATAGTTTTATAATATAAAAATTTTAAATCTGGGAAAATTTAATTTCAAAATAAACACACCTAATCATGTAGAAACATTTTTCATAAAAATGATGTTTTTAGCTATAAATTTTATATAAGATAAAATTATCATTAATAATTGTTTTAATGACCTAAATTTATTTTTTATAACTAAAATTAATTATATGAGTATTTAAATGAATTCTATAACTTAATTTCAACATGGGAAAACATTATACAAAAAAGAGACCAAAAAATTATTAATTAAAATAATATCTTTATTTAGTTCTAAAATGTTATTCATGGTATTTATATATTCAAATAATATATTATAATGAAAAATAATATTAATTAAATTTATTTTATTTACTTTATATGTTTTAAAAACTTATAGGATATGTTTACAAATTGATAAAATCATAAAAATCATAATTTTCTCAAAAATAGTATTTTCAATTTAAAATCAATAATTTCTCAAAAAATTAAAAAATTAATACTAGGAATAATATTTATTGGAGTATTTCATAAATGAAATTTATTTTATCATATTTACATTTAATATATATAAATTAGTTTTTTCATATAAGGTACAATATAATGGAAACAAATTTTTATATACCCTTTTCAAATATTAACTCATATTAATTATTTATCCAAAAAAGGTAATAGATATTAATCTTCTACCAATTTTGTGATAATTAAATATTCATTAATAATGTATTAAAGTATATTGTTTTTTTTATAGTGGGCTTAGTGCCTGAAACATTATATATAACCTTGTATTTATCTTAAGGGATCCAATATTTTAGGTCATTGCAATCTTACCACTTAAATAAATTGTGTCCTTGTAAATTAATTATAATTTACCTGAATGAATATCTTAATATAGAGAAAAAATAATCATGTCACATAATGTTATCTCTAATGAGATATAATCCTTAATATCAAAGTGATGACTATAAAAATCTCTCTTTTTTACCTACATATTTGAAGGAAATAAACCTCATAACTAGGTATTATTATTCTTATGAAGGATTAAATATTATTATGATATAATTCAGTATTTACCTTTCACTAATAGATGGTCAAAGTTAATTTATAATGAATATTTTCCATTTTTTAGAAATTAATGTAGATTCAAACATAAGATATATATTCTATTTCAAAAAATGAATCCATTATTTTAGATGAGGATATTATTATTTAAAAAAAGTTTATTCGACTAACCAAATAATAATACCACTATATATTTTAATTAAAATGAAAATCACTATGTGTGGTGACATGATGTTCCTACAAAACAAAAAACATACAATCAGGTTGATAAAACTAGACTATATCCACTAATTTTGGGTGTATGGTAAGCGAAACTTAATTACCACTATCCTTATATATTATATTTATTGTATATAGAGACTCTAATTTTTTTAAAACACTTTGGAATGTTTTAGAGAATATTTATATAGTTGTAAATGGAGTTTTCATGGAATTTTAGAGAAAATATATTATTAGTGTGGAATTATTAAAAAAATTAAATATAAAAAATCTCATGTGTGCAATTTTAATGAAATAATGGAATAACATAAGAATTGTGTCTCAGATTTAAAATATGAGAGAGAAATTAAATATGGAATGTAGGTCTCAACCTAGGTGTAAAATAACAATATTTTCTTCCAATATTTTTATTTATGAGTGGTTGTGGGTGGATTAATAAATAAATAAATAAATAAACTTATTTATTATTTATTACATGGAAAAAAACTAATCCTCTATATTTATATCCTATTTTATTTAATAATATTTTGTTAACTTCAAAACCCTAGAGATAATTAGAGGGTGGAGAGCTCGAGTGAAAATATTTGGTGGAGTGTGAATTGGTGGATGAACATGGGATCAATGATTGTGTACTATAAGGATGTTATCAATGAAGGACCTCTTGGATATCTTCAACTAAAATGACGTAGAAACATTATTCATTAGAGATATATCCAAACGCAAGGTAGGAAATTTGGTTTTATAGTTATGTTCACCATTTAAGTTTTGATATTAATTCAAAAAAATCCTTTGTAATTTTATCAGGGACCTATTTTAGTTTTTTTCCTAAAATTTTCATTCACTTCATAGATATAGTAATTTGATATTTATTTATCACTGATTTTGGATTCTTTTATAGTCCACCATTCCATGGATTTATACAATGATGTCTAATTGATCATGGACATCGATTTAATCTTACATTGTGTTATTTTACCTCCTCCTTCCATTCATTAAATTCACCATTAGTAATCATTTGGGTAGTGATTCCATGATACCTTAGTGTAATTAATGTTGTGAATTGTTTCTTTGTAATAGTGTATCATTGTTATTAATTTGGCCTTTTTTTATAGATGTGAAAGTGGTGTTACAATGACGACATAGATACGATGATGGATCAGGTAATGAGGGATTAGCAAACCAGATTGAGAATATATCTCTGGAAGTGTATTGATTAGTGATTTTGAGAAATTAGTTCCAAGAATCAATACATCATTGATTGTTGTTTTTTGATGTTGGAATAGTCAGTGTAGTTTCCAAGGTCTGGACCACATGGTTCTTCAAAATGGAAACAACAATAGATTTTCTAGTGAAGAAAATATAGAATTTAAAATTAGGCCAGATATAAAGGGTGTTGAACCCAGATCTGGGTGTTGTGGCATGATTCCTAGCGGTCTTAAAAGGTTGGGGCCTTATGTGGTTGAATATGTGTGAACATTTTGTAATTTATAATAAATTAAAATATACTAAATATGTAGTTCAGATGAATACATGCCTTTTAGTCCCCTCTATGTGGTGGGTTAGGTGACGTATTGAGGTAATTATCACATCCCTTGTCGTTATCCTACACAAAATGTGATTCTATGTCATCAAACTCAGTTTTCACCTAGATTACTCCCATAGGATTCTATTTATCCCCACACACTATGTGTGGTGGGGAACACAATATGTAATTATTTTGTATATTGTATTAGTAAGATGACACACAACAGGTGTCACATCGATCAACTACATGCCATGTGATGTAGAGTATACCTCATGTATTTTAGAAAGTACCCAGACATGGCTAGGTACTCAAGTATATCCATTTTACACAAGATAATAAAAAATTAATATTTCATTACTAGATGAACATATAGAGTGCCATAAAAACTTCTACACAATGTGTATGTAGAGAAATAAATTTCATTTGATACTATAAAGTAAATTTATTTACGAAATCAATGTGACATTCCATGTACCCCATAGAACATGTCATGTACTCCTTTCAAAGTATGTTTCTTCACTTTATCTTTTCATAATAGTTGTGGTATGATAATCAGTGTGTTCCATTAAACTATATCAATAATTTTGTGTCCCCTATATATTTTTTTCGAGGTGATTTTACCCATTTTTCCACCATGATGGTCTAATATAGTTACATGTTTAGAGTATTAGACAAGATACTCTCAATGATCAAGGGAAGTAATCCATCCATGAGGAATATGGGTTATATTCTCATTCCCATCTTCATACCTATATAGGGTTAGGAATCACGTGACCTACATATTTATGAATTCGATCCCTTGACATGTTTATTACTATATATAGGATCTAGTATCCCCCATTGTACCAATGTGTGAACCCCTATCTATATATCGACATTTTTTTAGAGAGTTGTAATTTGGTCAAGTTAGTATCTTAGAATTTCCCTCTCAATTTACATTCTTCTTCTTCATACTAGGACCCAATAATAATATCCTCTTAGAGGAGTTCCATATCTATTGTCAATACTTATTGATTAAGTTCACCTAGATTAGTGATACCTATGATACTATAGTGGAATCATAGGCTGGCATTATAGTTGTGGATTTAACATGAGTCTTGATTTATATCATAAGTAGATCTATGTTTTTTTATTAATTTCACATATTCTAATTGAAATATGTTCAATATGATGATATGAATACTATGTTTATGATTTGGGTGTGCTGATATTGTAGTTTCCAAAATAGTATGCTTACACAGACCCCTACATGGGCTCTCCCAACACATTTCATGTATAATGTATAGGACATTCCATTCATTGGAGTCCTAGGTGGATTAAGAATAGGTGGATATTAGTTTTTTAAGATGGACCTTAGATAGATTTAATAGTTTCTTTTGGGAAGATTCAACCCTATTATTAGTAGGTTGGGTTATTATGCAATTTAAGTGGGCTTTTATAGGTCCATTTTCTCTCTTCATGAACTAATTTTTTTGATCTAATATCGGATAGGTGTAACATATGAATTTATAGTATCATTTGTTTATATTTTCTGCATTATTGTAGTTTGTAGACATGTGCATGTGTATAGGTACTATAGTACAAGTAATACCATGTTTGTGACATACCTATTCAGGTATAGTAACCATCCCCTATCTTATTAGAGTTATTATTGTTTTTTCATTCATTTATTATCACTGTCTAGATGATTCCTTATAATTTTGGTCCTGAGAATGTGGTATTAGATGAGGTTTTATTAGGATCAGAGTTTGGATATTTTCTTGCTATTTGTTTTGTTTTGGTAACCAATGAAACAATGTAAAATTGTATTGGATGTAGTTCTCAAGACATGGAACCAAATGTTAGTGAGATAACCAATGTATCCATTATAAAGGTCTTCAATAACCTACTTGTGGAGTCAAGATATGCAGGAAATGGTTATATGGTAAACAATTGAAAATGAATCATATAGAAATGTGTTTTTGGTTTCAATGTCCTTCTTAAGCCATCTCCTCAGATATAAACCATTGAACACGGTTCTTATTGGATATCACTTGATGACTTCATGATGACATCATCTATGATTCCATATAAGTATCATTATTATTATCCTCTTATCAATGATGTTTTAGTTTATCGACCCATGTAGGATGTAGATCATCCGTGCAGATAACGTGTGATGTTTACCATGTAGGATGTTAACCGATATTTTATTCTTCAAGTGCATGCACCATATTAGGTTAAGAAACAATTTATATTCAATGTTATTAGAAGATGATTCACTTGTTCTATGTTTTCTTTTATGGGTTTGGAGATAGAGATGGATGATGTTTCATGGTGTTCCAAAACCCCTTCTCAATTGGTATAGGATTGTACCATTCCTATAGTTTGAGTGTTATAATTGTTTATAAAACCTATTAATGGTGGTATTGGAAGGTAAACATATATATGGTGATAGAGGATATCATTTGTCTTCTTTTTAGTGATTCTTTATGTGGAATAAATCTTGAAAGCAAGCGAGACACTTCCTTGAAAAATAATCATTCTTATAAAACAATTGAAAAATATATAGGTTAGTTTGTACTACCCAAAGTAAAAATGTGAAGGTTTTGGAGGATGAGTACCTTTAAATTCCATGATTCATGTCATTTATATTTTATAAGGTTCCAAATTAATTCCTAGTTTTCATGAATAGGAGGGAAAAAGAAAAATAGATTCATGTAGTAAGAGTTTGTGACCGAGAGGATTCCTATGTGGTTCAAGGTGTGACATATGTCATCTATGCTCTAGTTGTAGACTTAGTATACAGTCATAAATCACATTTTAATTAAGGTATCCAATTTTTAGGATTATAGATTCTAGTGGATCCCTTTTTATTAACATTTGTACTAATACACTCATATAGAGGGGATTCAGTTATCACACACTTCATATGACAATATATCCAAATATTTAGATGAGAGAGAGAACCTCACATAAAATATTTCTATAGAATTAGTGAGACCCTATGTTTCTATCATACTTATGGTCTAGTTTCCTACCATTCATTCTTATTCGACTATAACTAGTGAGGGTTTCATTATATCCATGTTAGTGGAATACAATTTTACATCTTTAAAAGTAATGAATCCTTAATAGAGTAAGATGAGATCATTTGTATGAGAATATATAATAATTATTATCATTAATATTGTATAACCCTTGGAGTATAAGGTGATATGATATTTTAGTTTCTTGTAGTGTTCGAAGAGTATGAGAGTGTATTTTAGAAAAATGATCCAAACTTACCTCCCTATTGAGAGTTTGTATTCTATAATTACCTTTACATATGGAAACCCTAATATATATTCTATTATATCAAATAACCATGTTTAGTTGTGATATATGATGGTATAATTTGAGAATCTATATAGAGGGGGGTTTCATAGACCCACTGTGTTCCTCCCAGTAGCACAACTTCATAATCCTATAAGGAAGATGTGATCATGGGGGTTAGTTTTGGATTAACATCACCTTAACAATGTGAATATCAAGAAGGATTATCCAACCACATTGAATAGATGACTTATTTGACCAATGGTTAGGTGTGATGTGGTTCTTGGATATTGACCTCAGGGTCAGTTATCACTAAATATGGGTGTGAGAGGAGTATATATCATGGGTGACTCCATAGAGATTCTATGTTTTCTTTGATTTATTAGTGACACCCTTCAACAAATTGAACATGCCATTTTTTTTGGAAAATATAGACCTAATATTTCAACCTTTCTTGGATAGATTCTTGGTATTCTCCATTGATAAAATCCATTTTTACTTAACATTAGAGGTGGATCATGTGAGACACTATAGGAGGGTTCTGGAAATGCTTTGAGAGTATCAGATTTATTGAAATATCTTAATATATGTGTTCTTAATTCAATAGATCAAATCCTTTGGATTTTTATTCTTATATGTTGGTGTAATAATGAATAAAGTAAAGGTTGAGGTATTTTTATCTAGGTAACCTCCCAAGAGAGTGTCCATGACATAAGATTATCATAATAGGGTTTTCCTTTTCTTATTGTTCAGCAAGGTGAAAAAGTAATTTACCACATTTTAGTTAAAACATAAGGGAAATAATAGTATATTGTAACTATATTAAATGTTCTTGTATTTTAAGATTCATTATCATGTTAGAGTGGAACAAAATGGATATTAAATACAAGATCATTCCTAAAAAGTTATCTACTAGACATGTTCTAGATGAATTTTCAAAAGGTGGGGATTACATCATCCTTATTTGAGGACAGATAATGACTACAGTCCTATTTTGAGAGGAAATATTGAGGAGGATTCATGATTTCCATTATTAGTACATCATGGATTGGTAATTTTGTATCAGTAACCTTTAACATCATTATGGGTATCCAAGGATGTTGTAGCATATTTTTAAGTTTATCTCTTGGCGCCTCACCTATTAGTAGGTGAAGGATGTGGTTCCTGGATGGAAGGGGAAGTGGTATGGTATCATTTTGGTTTTTATAATGGGTTATAAATTATTTGTGAGACTTCACAAAACTATCTAAGTGATCATAGAATGACTCATCAAATTATATCACTTCACAACCATCTTTTAGTATATCCTAGTGGAGAGTTTATGATGTATGTGCATGTAGGATGTAGTTCAAATTCATGAGTCCCATAGATGGTCATTTTGACCAAGATTCCAACATCATGTCATGATTAAGGAGGGGATTAAGGAGGCCTTATAGATATAGTTGTGGTTGATCATAGTGTTTTTACCCCTAATAAATGATAAGTTAATGAAGACTATTCAGGTTTTGGGAACATGATTAGGGATTTCATGATAATTTTTAGGTACAAAATGTAGGATAAAAAACAATTGTTATATCTCCATTAATGGATATGTGATGGAGACCCTATAGGTAACCACTATACTTATCGAAGAAATTGGGAGATCATTTTTATTGTCCTAGAGTTTTTTTGAGTGCGAGTAGTGATGGTAGAGTTCATCCATGGGTGGATGAGGCTACCTAAAATCATTTGGAACCCTTTGTAGAAAAACTATAGAGGCCTATGGATTTCAATGAGAAGTTCTTTTATTTTGAGATATCTAACCTCATTGAGGATTGTGAGGATTAGGATTTGTATAGATGCAATATCCAAGGATCATAGGTGATTTTATAGTTAATTTGACGAGTTATCAAGGTGGTGTACCACTTATCCCTAACATTTCATTTATACCATGTGAATGCATTCTTCCACATGTCATAGATTAGGGGATATTACATTTCATAATATAAACTAGTATGAGATGTACATCTATGGTGTATTAAACTTTTCATGTTGTCTGGTTAAATTTGAGAACCTGTAGGATAAGACCCGTAATAGGAAAGTTCCTCATTTGGGATTGTGTTTGTTGGAGTCATTGGAACCTCTAGTAGAACTAATTGTAGTTGGGAGATCCAGATTTGATATAATCATCCTTGTATCTGAGTAGGTATTAAATCTTTGGAATTTAAATCCATGATGGTGGAGAGAATGTAAAAACACCTAAAATTCTATGAAATCATTTTTTATATTTTGGAAAATATATCTAGAGTTGGGGATAAAGTTAGTATGGAATTCCAGGTCCTAAACATCCTCAATAATGATATATTAGAAAAATTAAATATCATATTTCAGATGCATTCATTTTTTATAAAACAATGAATTAAATTCTAAATGATATATTAGATGTGAAATTAATAAACTCCATTGAATTCAAAAAGTTGGTTTCAGCCTAGGAGTGGAATAACATTTGTGGGTGTCAAGTGTTTGGTTTAAGAGTGGTCTCGGGGAGAATAATAAATTTATAAATTTATTTATTTATTTATTTCTTATTTCATATAAAAAATATAATCCAATAATTTAAAACCATATAATAGTGAATTTCCTTTCATATTCCACATAACCATATATTGAATAAGAAGCTGGAGAGTTTGTGTAAAGAGCATATTGGTGGGTGATCATGATATTGAGGGATGGGTACTATTAGTATTACTTTCAATGGAGGATCTCTTGGATATTTTAATGAAAACTATAATGAAACAATCTTTATCAACGATCAATATAAACGGGTGTTTGGAATTTTTTTGTGGGTTTATTCCCCATTTTTGGTTTGAGATAAGTGAAAATTAATCTTTCCAAACCTAATTCCAAGTATGGATTTCCCAACATCTATGTTACATTAATAGATCTATGAATTCCATATTTGTTTTTTTATTTATTCATTTTTTAATTTTTTAATGCACCATTTTTTTATTTTTATAAAGATGTCCAAATCAAAACAAACATTGATTGAAGATTACATTCAGTTATGTTACTTTCTCCATCCGTTCATAGTATTTTGTCATCTATAATCAATTAGATGGCGATTCTATAATTCAAAGGATAACTGATCTTTTTGAATTTATTCATTGGTAAAATATATCATTGTAACCATTTTATATTTAGGTTTTGGGAGATAATATCGAGGTGTGTAAGAAATGATGGAGAACTGAAAATAGATTAGTTAATGGTTCATTTTCAAGATATATTTAGAGGGTCTATATTGAAGAATTGTGATGGTGAATTCTAGGAAATAGGTTTCCATAATCTGAACACTGATGATGATAGTGTTATAATGTTTTCATAGGAATTGTAGTTTTTAGAGGCTAAATAGCATGGTGCATTGGGATAGTGAGGATGATAGATTTTCCCTTGAATAATGGACAAAGTCCAACTTTTATTCAACCATAGTAGCAGTATAACCCAAATCTAAGGGTTATATATATATATTCCTTATGATCACAATGGTTTCGGTGCATCATAGTGGATGACTCATGAATAGTCAAGAATTTATAATAAATTCAAATGTACAAGGATTTTAGTTCATAAGAACACCCACTATATAGTCCCCTATCTGTGGAGACAAGGGGTAAGTGTTGAGTTAAAAATCACATGCCTTGTGGTTATCCTAGAAATTATGTCATTCCAAGATACCCAACATAGTTTTTTATAGGGATTACATTCCTAGGATTCCATGTGGATCTATAGGCTGTGTGTGTCGGGGAACACCCCATTTACATCAGAAGGTATATGAGTTTGTGTAGATTGTACATGCTAAGTAATGGCTCTAAATAGACCAACATACTTTTATATTTATTAATTTTTGATAATGTATATTTTAATAGTTAAAGTGGAAACTATACATAGCTCATATTCTTCCTGATATTACATGACCCGAGGGCCTTTGAGTAATTCATACAAACAATATGTAATTGGAACATCCCTTACCAATCTCTACATCATGATGTTAGCTCTCCACCTTCACATGGATATTGTATTGGCTTCCCATGCATGCACAGGCTGGTTCTAATGGTAATTTATATACCCTCTCACTCTTCAAAATATGTTATCTCTTCTCTAGTGAATTCACCTTCTCAGAATCCTCAACTGGATCCAACTCTGTGTAGAGTCAGCCTAGTCCATTAAGTATAATTTCATGTGGACCGAAGGCCTTGAGTTGGCCTTAAATCCATGAGGTGGCGTGAAATCCATATTGGCCTGAAGGAATTGGGTGGTCTGAAGGCCTTGAATTACTTAATGTCCTAACCGGTGGCCCAAAATCCCAAACAGATGAATAGTTTTGACTGCAACATTACCAAATACTACATGCTACAGTAATGCTACATTACTGATAAAGTAACCCAAAAATATTTCTTCGTTTGGATTTGATCTCGAGTCTCTTAGATGAAATTGTAGAGTACCTTATATGTATTTCCTCAATCCCATAAAAAACATGTGATGTGGAGTACACCTCATCTACTTTAGAAACTATAAAGACATAGTAAAGCACATAGGTATGTCCAGTGTAAACAGGAATGTCCATAATAGACATACTATACCATACGACACTCAATGAGTGCTATACTAACCTATAAACACCATGTACCCAAAGAATATATGATGTGTATGTAAAGAAACACATGTTATGTAACACCACAAGATTCCACGGTACGTCTCCCTTTGAATAATTCAATAGCTTGCATTGTATAGAACTTTGAGATTCTAACACACCGTGACCAATCAAAATAGCCATTATGAATAGTAATACCCACTTTTTGAAATTTTATCTTTCAAAATGGACTTCATTTTTGGATTCGGAATATCGAAATTAGAATAGGGTGAAATTTTGGTATTTTTATGAAAACTTTCAATTTTTGATGAATAGTGAAAATTACTAAATTTTAATTAAAAACAACTTTTTAATAGAAATAATTAACAGTGATAAATTATAAAGTTGAGTGGTTTTAAAGTATATTTAGAATATATTTTTATCATTTAATACAATTTTGGTCATTGGACATAATTTCACAATTAAACCGGACGTAAACAAGTGTCAATCTTTTGATAGTTATTATTTCTTAGAAACACGCTTATTGTTTTGAAAACGGGAATTAATTTTAAATTAAATTCTGGAATTCTATGTTTTTAATTTCAAAAAATGGATTATATATTTGGAATAAGTATGTACAAATTGTGTAAATAGGTAACTTTTATTTTTAGACATTTTGAATAACTACTTCGGTAAATATTTTATTTACCATGGTTAAAGGGTAAATTCGGTAAATAAGGGTAAAAAACTAATATTATAATAATAATAAATTACCCTAAAATGTGTCCTAACCTTATTGTTTTATACATGTCTGATTATGGGAATCTTTGGGTCGATTTTGGGACCCCATGGAGCCACTTGTAGGTGATAAGGACACTTTATATTAATAAAGTTAATGTAAATACAAAAATGACATAAGAATATATCTTTTAGAAAAACAATTTTTACATAGGGTTATATATGTTATATTTTAGACTATAAATATTAATTAGAAATAGAAAAATATTTCCTACATAATGGTATTTTATTTATAATTTTTATACATTTAATAATTAAATTTATTTATGACACAATAATGATGCAGTATTTTCCTTATTAATGAAAGAATCAAATAATTGGTATTATAAAAGTTAAAATAAATATAATTTGAAAGTTTTTATGACATAAAAGAATTTTATTGGTTAATATGACATGTTAGTATTGCTTAAATGAATTTTTTTTCGAATTAATAAAGTTTTTAAGATTTAAAAAAAAATCAATTATTAAATATTGTCAAAATTTACATAAATGAGTTTTTAAAACAAGTATTATATTATTAATTGATATTCTATTCCTAAAAATATAAGGTTCAGAAAAATAACTTATATAATGATATGTGTATCATTAATTTACCACTTGGGTGTATCTTTTATGTATATATTAAGTTTATTAACAATATAATATAAAAATACAAAGTTACATGGTTAATGTCAATCTAATTAACTAAGAGTTAAAACTAAAAGATAAGGTTAATATAATGACCCAAACCTATATAAAATCTATTTGTTGAAAGGATTTCGACCCATCCCCACCTTAGAATGTGAATAATACACTTTGGAGCCATTAGAAGCCTACCATGAATTTATTATAAATTAATACTTTAAGTTTTTCCTAAAGAGCCCCTCCTCCCCCTTATAAAAGGACACTAATTCTAACCAATTCCTCACACCTTAAAAGCCTTTTGGTTCGGACAACCCCTGACCAAATACTCCATAAACATCCCTAACTTCAACCTATAGTCCTTAGTTTGATCAGAAAGCCAATCTAAGGAGCCCTTTTGATAAAATCAAAAGGAATAACCTGAAGAAGAGGTAATGTTTTCACCACCTGTTTTCAAGTTCCTTTCTTCTTAAACTTCTTCTTTCTTTGTTATTTTCTTTCTAAAATAATAACTATATTATCTTATATATACTGTGATGTTATTATAAATATGGCACAACCATATTCAGTATTCTATCCATCCTTTGAATGACATGTCACCATACGTGCGTACATACGACTTACCGTCTCCACGTCGTGGTGTAATTGTTATTCAATACATTATTATTTGGATGGGTATAATAATGATGTTTATTTGATGTAAATAATAAATATAACATGATAAGGATTATGTATATATGATATAACATCCAATTATATATTATTTTAATATAAAAAAAATGATATTTTCACTCGTACGTACGTACGGATTACCGTCTCCACAACGTGATGAGATTCATTTCCAAGTTCACCATTCATTGATGATTATAAAAATATATATTACTAATAAGTATGTAATATATGAAATAATAATGCTACTGGAGATATATATATTTATATATATAAGTATTTATGTACTTACATATATCTTATTCACTTACTTCTGTTCAATACTATATGAAAACGGAAACATCGTTTATTCGTACGTACAGACTACCATCTCCATAAACGGTGTTTTCCCTTTCATATATACGTCTATTATACATATTTATATTCTAAATATATATGATATATAAATCATGTTTTATATTCTGGATTTATTTAAATCATTATCTAAGTGGACAATCAAGAGTAACAAGTTAAAACACGTACGATAAAGAAAGCGATTATTACCCGAAATATTAATATAACATGGAAATTATTATTAAATGGATAGTATAAAGTCATAGATGAATAATGTATGATATCATAAATAGTAATATGGTTCTGGTATAATTTAATAACATACTATAGTCTTCATACAAGAGGTTAAATGTACCCTCGACTAAAGGAAAGTGCAAGGTAAGGGGTTTTTGGAGCCCGTTATATCTCCTCGATGAATTAGTAGGTCTCATGAGACAAACTAGTGTCTTGGCATGAGGCCTTGTCAAAATTTTATTTGTAGTCTTGTAATGAGGCCTTGGATATGTGGTTATGATAGTCTAGAATTATGAATTCCATCATTATGAAAGTGGTTATTGATATTGCATGTGATTATTTGATTAGTAGAATATCCATGTGAATAAGTAAATGGAATTATTTAATTTTATTTTTGACATATTATGTTGAATTTAAAATTTAAATAGCTTTTGTTTTAGTTATACATTTCCTTAAATGTTTATGATTATTTATGAAAGTTTCTGCTATATTTTTATCCTTACTGGACTTCTGAGATCACCCCTTTCTATGTTTTATTTTTCCCAGGATGTGAAGAAGTATTTTATGAATGACCTACAGGGATAGTATGAGGGGATATGAGTGTGGAATATGGAGACTATGTTGTTGTAGGTTTCATTTCATGATGGAATGTAAACTTTATTAATGTATCTAGTGTTTCCAAGTCTACTAAACTAATAGATCTTTCGAGACTTGATTCCTTGTAATCATGCCAATGTATTAAAATAATGCACCGACTCTGGGTAAATGGGCTCAGGGCGTTACAGTTGGTATCAAAGGAAGTTTAGTACAAACCTTGTAAACTAGATTTAGGTAAACTCTGATTAGAGCACATATACCAAAGATAGACTTTGAGGATTAGTATAAAATAACTTCCTAGAATTTTGGTATTGTAGAAATTTTGTGAGTTTTATGAGCAATACATCTCTGTCTGGATACGAGCAGATAGAGGCATCTCTGGAACAGATGTACCTAGGGGTAAAACCCAAAAACACCGCTTTGAGCTAGACTCGAATATGAACTAGTGCACAACAACGGGCCTTACTGCACTATTGGTTACGACACTCCTGAGGGATATGCTTAATATAATTATCATTTTATTTACAAACCATTATGAAGGGTTTATGAGTATATAATTCCTCAAAGAAATTTGTTTTATGATTATGGATTATATACATAAATTGTTTAATTTATGTTAAGTGTTTTACAAGTTTGGGATTAGGTATTTCTATTCATAAAGTAATATAGTGTATTCCATTGTTTAGAAATGGAACCCAGTAGAAGGAATGAGAACTCCGGAAATACGCATGATCCAAAGAGTAAGAAGGATCATATATTTCATGGTCTTAAGATAGAATTTAGAATGGAAATATTCTCCCATGTATTATCATCATATGAAGAAATAGTATCATGTGTTGATAAGATAAGTAAATAATTCTTAGAGTCCTATGGCTTTGAAGGGAAGCCAGAGAAGGAGAGGATGGTAGAGAGAAGGACAGATAAAGGGAAGAAGGTAAAGAAGGATTTTCCCATATGTGATAACTGTGGAAAGAATCACCTTGGAAAATTCTTGAAGGTAATGGGAGTATGTTATAAGTGCAGAGAAAAAGGACACCAATTACATGACTTCAAGGGTAAGAAAAAGGTTTCAAATGTACAATGCTTCATCTTCAAGGAGTTTGGACACTACGCGAACCAATGTACCAGTCATCAGACTATGCCACAAATGATGCTATTGGATAATAATCAAGTTATGATACTACCATAGAAGAAGAGGAATGACTAGTGTTCTTATGTTGTTATTTTGGAATTATTTTATTGAAGTGTTGTATCAACGATGTATTGTAAATAAATAAGGATTGTACTGCAATACTATTTCATTGAGGATTTGAGATTTTATGGTACTAAGAAAAGTGAATCTATAGCAAGTTAAACTTTTTGGAAATTACAAGGTTGAAGGAAAGATAAACATTAATATGGTCCTAATATTGAGGTATTGATTTTGGAATAAGATATGGTTGATTTGGGTAAATTATATTGGATAATTTTGACTACATTGAAACTGATTAAAGATTTGTATATTCCATCATTGTTGGAGCTTACAACATTTTTGGATGGATAATGTATATCCATTATTCAATAAGGAATGAGGGCGGATGAATGTAATCAATAAGGTTTTATTGTAATTCATGATGTTTCAGTATTTTAAAAGAATACACGATGAAGGTATTCACATGCTATTACGGGGTAAAAAGGATCTACATTATGTTTACCTTTTATATAAATTTTGGAATGAGGGTTTACATAAGTATTTTGGATAAGTATAAAGGTTGTAATAGATTATATTTTTCATTATATACTATTGTTAAAGTTATTTTTGGATATTTATAAAAAGGGCAACATGCAGACCGTGTGACAACCCGTCGCGTCAGAAAAAGCTGCGGGAATCAAACCCACAAACATAGTGCAATTGGGATTTATTGCCTACCACTAGACTACATGAAGTCCGTGGAGTGTATAATGTAGTTTTCTTTTCTTAAAAGTTCTGATAGATAAATTATAAATTTATTTTTGGAACCAGATACGGTTAGGATAAATAGAATATTTTTGAGTTCTATTACCTTTTGGAGTGAAAGATGGGTTTGTGGTAAAAATTTATTAAAGAATGAAAGTCTACATGACAAGTAAGTATATTTCCTTACATTCGTAGTTAATCTCATAAATAAATTCCTAAACTTTATGAAAGGTAACATAAAACAAAAACTTTGTTGGTTAACTTTTCCTACTAGGGAATCAAATACCGTTTAACCAATCACAAGTTTGTGATTTTCTTGTAGTTAACTTTCTCCTAATCTTGTTTTATACAACTCTCCATCAAACCTTGATGGTTGTTTTCTCCTCCATATCCATATTTTCATATAATCCTAGTATGGGCTATCTCGGGTGACCTTTGTACTTCTCTTTCTTTCTTTTAATGTTATATTTTTGTTAACACTATTTTCGATATGGGTTTTCCACAAAGGTATTTTCTATTTTCAACATTTTTTTGAAAGAACATTTTCAAATTGTGAGGATGCAATTTATTGAAGGAGGGGATAATGTAACACCCCAAGATTCCACGGGACGTTTCTCTTTGAATAATTCAATAGCTTGCATTGTACACAACTTCGAGATTCTAACACACCGTGACCAATCAAAATAGCCGTTATGAATAGTAATACCCACTTTTGAAAAATTTTTCCTTAAAAATGGACTTCATTTTTGGATTCATAATATCGAAATTAGCCTAGGGTGAAATTTTGGTATTTTTTAGAAAACTTTCAATTTTTGAGGAATAGTGAAAATTACTAAATTTTAATTAAAAACAACTTTTTAATCGAAATAATTAGTAGTGATAAATTATGAATTTGAGTGGTTTTAAAGTATATTTAGAATATATTTTTACCATTTAATACAATTTTTGTCATTGGATATAATTTCACAACTAAACCAGACATAAACAATTGTGAATCTTTTGATAGTTATTATTTCATAAAAACACGCTTTTTATTTTGACAGCGGGAATTAATTTTGAATTAATTTATGCCACTTATCTTTTTTTAATTTGGAAAAATGGATTCCATATTTGGAATCAGGATGTACAAATTGTGTAAATAGGTAACTTTTATTTTTAGACATTTTGAATAATTACTTAGGTAAATATTTTATTTATCATGGTTAAAGGGTAAATCCAGTAAATAAGGGTAAAACAATAATATTATAATAATAATTGTAAGACCCCAGGACACCCTGAGAGGGTAGGGGTGAATCAGGGTGTCAAATTTTTATTCTTAATGTTTTGGATCTTGTTCCCACGTTGGTAGGAACTACTTAAACCTGTATGAAGGATATGATCAACAATGATACATTCACATGCAGAGAGATGACACAACTATTTTTACTTGGTTCACCACTAAGGGCTACGTCCAAAGATCATACGCCGATAGGTTGTCAGTCATACCTGAATCTACTATGCTTCACTAGCTGTAGATTACAATTGTTCGGGCACAGTCACTCTGTCCCAGGCTCACTGCCTTTACAAAGGTTCAGGGATAGATCACTACTTCCCTCAGGTCACTCCCATTGACTCCCCCTGGCTCACTGCCGTTGGTGATGTCTCACTCAGTTTATAGACATTAAGGTCCCTTCAATAGATTTTCATTTAAGTCTTTGTCTCCTGTTCAGCATGAGACTTTTCTTGCATCAGAGTCCTGAGTTGATGCTCTTTTGTATTCAACCTTTTACTTTAGTGCAATGACTGAATGCACTAGATCCCCTTGTCTTCGTTTGCCTGAATTACAATAACTTGTGTGATTTATCAATAAATGATTCTCTGTTGAAGTCCAAATTTCATCCATTGATGAATACCCCTTTTTTTCCTATCTAATGGGCAAACAACCTTTGGAAAGGGCCTTCACAAAGTACCCAACTTCGCACGGCTCCCAATTTTTCAAAGCTCAAACAAGCCTTCGCGGAGTCCCTACCTTTTCGCGAATCTCAATCACAAAGCACTCTCGTGATGCTCCAGCCTTCGCAATGCTTGGCTATCATGGAGCTCCTGCCTCTTCGCGAAGCTTACTAAGCCAACACGAGGCGCAATAATTTCGCGGAGCTAGAATAGCCACCGCAAAGCTCCTCTTTCGCGAAGCAGACTGCCTTCACGAGTGACCTTTGCGAACCGAGAGCAAAGGATTTTCGTTGAGAGCTCTCTCTTCTTCTCTCGAGGGGGTCAACCTATATTTATAGGCAATTCCACCGACCCTTGAACTTTCCGTGCGAAGTCAATGCCACGTCAGCTCAAATCGCGAAGCTCTGAAGTTCCTTCCGGAATTCTCTGAAAATCGCGAAGCACAATGGTAATTTTCCGTTCGTAGAGCTCATCGTAATAGTGGAACATCCCGTCAATTACTTCGCACCTTGGCCGCGAAGCTCCCTCGCAAAGCCCTTCATCACCGTGAAGCTCCCTTGCAAATCCCTTCATCGCTGTGAAGCTCTCCAGCCTCTGCCGTTCGTGAAGCTTGACGTAATCGTGAATAATCACCGCCTCTATTCTTCTGGTCATCGCGAAATCCAATCCATGCATCCCATCTTCACGAAACTCATGCCTTTTCCATATTAAATTATAATCTTCCTAAAAATCCACTTTTCGCGATGCTCACCAACCTCCAAATTTTGGACCCCAAAAATTTGGCAAACACTGGAAAACGGCGCCACCATGTATCTTCTCTTTTTGTCCGCCTCCAGATCATCCATTCCTTTGTCGATGTTCCTTGAATAAAACATGGATCATTATCCACAGTCCTCGAACTCGACATGCCACCATAGAATCTCCTTTGTCAACAAATTTGTATGTCATCTCTTTTCTTTTTCAACAAGCACGATCACCTCAACAACACTTCTTCTTGGTGATATGTACCCTTCAGAAACTCTTCTACTTTTATCACAAACTCCACTATTGTGATATGTATTCTTGGAAGGCGTATCTTCAGCATCATCATCTTCTATGAAAATGTGATGTGCATGGCTATCACATAATTCCAATCATTGGCACATTGTCTTCTTCATCAACCGTCATGATCAACTTCATGAAAACCATGTGATTCTATTCTTCAAGAAGTCTCTTGCATGGTTATCATGCAATCATGAGTAATTGCATGGTCTTCATCAAAACCCATGGTTCTCATGAAATAATGAGGAATTGGATGGTCTTCATCAAAGCCCATGGTTCTCATGCAATTTGGAGGAATTGCACGATCTTCATCCAAAAACCCCATTCTTCTTTAATCATCCTCAGATGGATTGCACCTCACATTCTTCATTGGTGTAAACAATGTATCACCTTTGACACATGTTCTTTGAACTTACGATCAGAACAAAAATCGTCTGACTCTCCATTCCTCCATTTCATTGGAGTACTTCTTGATCTCCTTCATTTTGATCTTCATTGACAACTATTGACAACAAATACAACCCTATACACAAAGTGGTTCCAAAAATATCCCCCTTTGTATTTTGTTGTCAATACCTTATACATATTCTGAAATGAATTCGTCAATGTCAAAATGAGAATCTTCTCTTCAATCAACTTTTCTTATCAAACTTTCATTTCACTTTCTCTCCCCCTTATTGACAAGAAATACAAAGAACCTGGTAGAGAGGGTATCAATCCATACTTAAGCAATGTTTTATTAATCATTTCACTCTAAGTCTACTTGAGAAATGCTTGATGTAGAAAACTAGAGGATTTGATTAAGTCAACAAGGCTGTCCATTATTCATAGATCATGATACCAACATGAGATGAGAACTCATGTATTTTGTATTCAATGGTTTACCACTTTTATTTCAGGCATAAGAAATAAAATGTGATACATAATGATCAACCTGAAATTCCTGCACTTACATCAGCAAACTGATCAAAAACATTCAAGTGTTATCTGCAGGATAAGTGACATTGGGACACATCCATTCTTCTTATGTCACTGATCAATTCAGTTACTCCCCCTTTGTAGAATGATCTTTGATTTGAGTAACCAAGGGATAGAGATTGAGAAATTTCATACCTTCTCCATTGACATGTTCTTCAATAAATTCACAGATTAACTGCTTTTGAGTCCAGCTGGAGTTGATATTGATTGACAGAGTGATTGTGGAAGCTTCTTCATTTTTCTCCCCCTCAAGGGAAACACTCCTCATTATATTCATCAAGAGTGATCCTTCATCATCATAATCTTTGAATATCAATTGAAGAATCTACTAAGGATGGAATCTTCTTTAGCTTGGCTATCAAGAGTTGATAGCATTCACTACTTCTCAGGTTCTCCCCAAGAGAGCATGCTTCACCTTCAATTCCCTGCACTATTAGCACAAATACAATACACAAATGATTATAGGAATAAGGTGGTTCCTCCTTGCTTCATCAACAAGACCTGCATGGTTGAGGTTCTTTTCTGAACCAAGTTCCTATGTTCACTCCAGTCTTCATGCCTGCACATTTGAACATGTGTTCTGATATGTGTTGATGTGGCATGGCTCTTTTCACATTCTCTTCTCCTTTGTGTGGAGAATTGTTATGCTTAACAGCCATCATGAATAATACATTCTTACTCTTATTAAGGAATGATTCTTGTTCTGGTATTAAGGTTAGGCATCCTTTTGCAATGTGACCAGATTTCTTGCATCTCTCACATAGAACTTCTTGGAAACGTTTGTTTGTCTTTGTTTGTAATCTCTCATGCACTGTGTCTTCATCATGTGGAAGTTTTCCTTTTCCTTTTTCACCAGCCTTGGCCTTTTCATCTTCAAGTTTCCTCATACTTTTCAAATCTTCTGGCCAGATGACCAATATGTCATTTGGAACAGTTGCAGCTGGTTTGGGTCTTCCACATGGGTTCATCTGAGTTTCATCCCACTTAGTGTTTCTTTTGGATGAATGACCCTTCAATTTCATGAATCTAAAATCCTGGGTCTTCTCAGCTTCCCTACTTGAGATCTTCCTGGGAAATTGTGTGTTCATAACATTCTTCTGATTTCATACCAAGGTAGCTACTTTATTCTTTTCCGGCACCAGAGGTATTCTTTTCTTATCAACAGTGAAAACATATTGATGTGAGCATGTACTTGCCACGTAACCTCTTCCGTTGCATACATCACAGATGTTATCAAGAATTCCAAATCTGTTTGCGGTGAACAGATGCTTCTAGATCTGAGGATGTTGCTTCTTCTTCTGTGGATTCCTTCCCTTTGATATAGGCTTTCCCTGTGCTTTTCCATGTAAGGGATTGTAAAAACAATCCAGTGCACAGTGCCCAAATTTGTTGCAGCACCAACATTGGCCCACAAATCTTTTCTTCTTTGTTTCTTCTGTATGAGGTTTTTGGGCCATCTTCTTAATCTTTTGTGCTTTATTTGAGGAACCAACTTCCTCCTTGTGCTTCTCATCCACCCTAGCCATGGTGGTAGGTTTACTCCTCTCACCTTTCCTCATCCATACTTGCTTAGAATGTTTCTTCCAACCTGCACTGATTGTAGGAACGTATTTAGAAACATGAGTACAAGATGGTTTGGATGGTACCTTCACTTTCTCAGTTTCTTGTGATAGATCAATGAGTGAAGTCATGATCTTCTTATCACATGTTGGAGGTATTTTGACAATAGAATACTCCAGTGAGTATTGAGTACCAGTAGAGACTGATTCTTGAGGTGGACACTCAAGAGTTGTCATAATCTTCTTCTCACATGTTAGAGGTACTTCAGATTTAGTAGCCTCCAATGAACATTGAGTACCAGCATCTCCTGTTTCATTATTTTGTGGAGTCTCAATATGTGTCTTCTCAAGATTTTTCAATTGGGCTTCCAATTTTTGACTTTCATTATTGAGGATGATCTTCTGATCTTCAATCATGATCATCTTCTCTTTACAAGTCCTATTCAATATTTCAACCTCATCCTCATGCAACTTAACTTTGTTTTGTAACAAAGAGTCAAGTTCCCTGAATTTCATGGAATTTTCTTCCAAATAAAAACTCTTGACTTCATTGCTCTTCTTTAGCTCAACTTCAAGTGCATGGATCCTTTCTTTTAGAGTCTTTTTGACTTCCTATTTTTCTTCAAAGACTTTCACCTGTTTGGTGAGCTTTATACATTCCAGAACTTTTATTTCCAAACCCTTTTACATATTGTCATCTTCCCTTTCTAATCGAGTGATCTCAAACTGCATAGATTAGAATAGGCTACAAATAATCGCAACCCTTTCTTCAGAAATATCATGCAGATATGTTTTGAGTTTTTCCTGAAAGCTTGAATTAGGGGTGTCATCCTTTCCTCTGGAAGAATCCTGAGCCACCTGCTTGATACTTTCCAAGCCTGATGTTTCTTCATTATTGGAATGGCATGGAGAACAAGACACTGCATCTTCTTTGGATATGAGGGACTTCTTCAGCTGCTTCTTCTCCTTCTTTTTCCTGTTTTTCATGGTTTTGAAAGATGTAGACTTCTTCTCAGAAATGACTGCGTCATTACCAAGACTGCTCTTCATTGTTGACTTTAGGAAAGAAACTCAAATCCTCTTCTCTATAGAATTACTAGAGAATATCCAACATAAGTTAACCTGGCTCTGATACCACTTGTAGGACCCCGGGACACCCTAAGAGGGGAGGGGTGAATCAGGGTGTCAACTTTTTCTTCTTAAAGTTGTGGATCTTGTTCCCACGTTGGTAGGAACTACTTAAACTTGTATAAAGGATATGATCATCAATGATAAATTCACATGCAGAGAGATTACACAACTATTTTTACTTGGTTCACTATTAAGGGCTACGTCCAAGGAGCATACGCTGATAGGTTGTCAGTCGTACCTGAATCCACTATGCTTCACTAGCTGTAGATTACAATTGTTCGAGCACAGTCAATCTGTCCCAGGCTCACTGCCTTTACAAAGGTTCAGGGATAGCTCACTGCTTCCCTCAGGTCACTCCTGTTGACTCCCCCTGGCTCACTGCCGTTGGTGAAGTCTCACTCAGTTTATAGATGTGAAGGTCTCTCCAATAGATTTAAATTGAATTCTTTGTATCCTGTTCAGCATGAGAATTTTCTTGCATCAGAGTCATGAGTTGATGCTCTTTTGTATTCAACCTTTTACTTTAGTGCAATGACTGAATGCACTAGATCCCCTTGTCTTAGTTTGACTGAATTACAATCACTTGTGTGATTGATCAATAAATGATTCTCTGTTGAAGTCCAAATTTCATCCACTAATGAATACCCCTTTTTTCCCTGTCCACTGGGCGAACAACCTTTGGAAAGGGCCTTCACAAAGTACCCTACTTCTCAAGGCTCCCAATTTTTCAAAGCTCAAACAAGCCTTCGCGGAGTCCCTACCTTTTCGCGAAGCTCAATCGCGAAGCACTCTCGCGATGCTCTAGCCTTATCAATGCTTGGCTATCATGGAGCTCCTGCCTCTTCGCAAAGCTTACTTAGCCAACGCGGGGCACAAGACTTTCGCGGATCTAGAATAGCCACTGCGAAGCTCCTCTTTCGCAAAGCAGACTTCCTTCATGAGTAACCTTTGCGAACCGAGAGTAAAGGATTTTCGTTGAGAGCTCTCTCTTCTTCTCTCGAGAGGGTGGACCTATATTTATAGGCAATTCCACTGACCCTCGAAATTTTTGCATGAAGTCAATGCCACGTCAGCTCAAATCGCAAAGCTCTGAAGTTCCCGTCGGAATTCTCTCAAAATCACGAAGCACAACGACAATTTTCTGTTCACGGAGCTCATTGTAATCGCGGAGCATCCTGATAATTACTTCACACCTTTGCCACGAAGCTCCCTCGCAAATCCCTTCATCGCCCCGAAGCTCCCTTGCAAAGCCCTTCATCGCAGCGAAGCTCTCCAGCCTCTGTAGTTCGCGAAGCGTGACGTAATCACGAAGAATCACCACCTCAATTCTTCTAGTCTTCGTGAAATCCAATCCATGCATCCCATATTCATGAAACTCATGCCTTTTCAATATTAAATTATGATCTTTTTAAAAATCCACTTTTCGCGATGCTCACCAACCTCCAAATTTTGGACCCCAAAAATTTGGCAAACACTGGAAAACGGCGCCACCTTATATCTTATCTTTTTATCCGCCTCCAGATCATCCATTCCTTTGTCGATGTTCCTTGAATAAAACATGGATCATTATCCACAGTCCTTGAACTCGACATGCCACCATGGAATCTCCTTTGTCAACAAATTTGTATGTCGTCTGTTTGCTTTGTCAACAAGCACGATCACCTCAACAACACTTCTTCTTGGTGATATATACCCTTCATCAACTCTTCTACTTTTATCACAAACTCCACTATTGTGATATGTATTCTTTGAAGGCATAGCTTCAGCATCATCATCTTCTATGACAAAGTGATGTGCATGGATATCGCAGAATTTCAATCATTGGCACATTGTCTTGTTCATCAACCGTCATGATCAACTTCATGCAAACCATGTGATTCTATTCTTCAAGAAGTCTCTTGCATGGTTCTCATGAAATCATGAGTAATTGCATGGTCTTCATCAAAACCCATGGTTCTCATGCAATAGTGAGGAATTGCATGGTCTTCATCAAAGCCCATGGTTCTCATGCAATTAGGAGGAATTGCATGGTCTTCATCCAAAAACCCCATTCTTCTTTAATCATCCTCAGATGGATTGCACCTCACATTCTTCATTGTTGTAAACAATGTATCACCTTCGACAAATATTATTTGAACTTACGATCAGTACAACAATCGTCTGACTCTCCATTCCTCCATTTCATTGGAGTACTTCTTGATCTCCTTCATTTTGATCTTCATTGACAACTGTTGACAACAAATACAACCTTATACACAAAGTGGTTCCAACAATAATAAATTACCCTAAAATGTGTCCTAAATTTATTGGTTTATACATGTACGACCATGGAAATCTTCAGATTGATTTTGGGACCCCATGGAGCCACTTTTAGGTGATAAGGACACTTTATATTAATTAAGTTAAAGTAAATACAAAAATGACGTAAGCATATATCTTTTAGAAAAACAATTTTACATAGGGTTATATATGTTATATTATCAACTATAAGTATTCATTAGAAAGATAAAAATATTTCCTATATAATGGTATTATATTTATAATTTTTAGATATTTAATAATTAAATTTATTTATGACACAATAATGATGCATCATTTTCCAAATTAATGAAAGAATCAAATAATTGGTATTATAAAAGTTAAAATAAATATAATTTGAACATTTTGATGGAATAAATGAATTTAATTGGTTAATATGACATGTTAGGATTGATTAAATGAATTTTTTTAGAATTAATAAATTTGTTAAGACTTCAACAAAAATAAATTACTAAATATTGTCAAAATTGACATAAATGAGTTTTTAAAACAAGTATTATATTATTAATTGATATTTTATTCCTAAAAATATAAGGTTCAGCAAAAAGAATTATATCATTATAGGTGTATCATTAATGGACCAGTTGGGGGTCTCTTGGAGGTATATAGTAAGTTTAATAACTATATAATATAAAAATACAAAGTGACATGGTTAATGTCAATCTAATTAACTAAGAGTTAAAACTAAAAGATAAGGTTAATATAATGACCCAAACATATCTAAAATCTATTGGTTGAAAGGATTTTGACCCATACCCACCTTAGAATTTTAATAATACACTTTTTAGCTATTAGAAACCTGATATTAATTTATTATAAATTAATACATTAAGTTTTTCTAAAGATCCCCTCCTCCCCCTTATAAAAGGACAACACTTCTTACCAATTATTCACACCTTCAAAGGCTTTTGGTTCGGCCAACACCTGACCAAATACTCTCTAAATTTCCCTCACTTAAACCTAGAGTCCTTAGTTTGATCAGAAATCCAACCTAAGGAGCCATTTGGATCAAATCAAAAGGAAGAACCCGAAGAAGAGGTAATGTTTTCACCACCCTTTTTGAAGTTCCTTTCTTTTTCAACTTCATCTTTATTTGTTATTTCCTTTCTAAAATAATAACTCCAGTATCTTATATATACTGTGATTTTATTATAAATATGGTACAACCATATTCAGTATTCTATCCATACTTTGAATGACAGGTCAGCATACGTGCGTACGTACGGCTTACCATCTTCACATCGTGGTGTAATTGTTATTCAATACATTATTATTTGGATGGGTATAATAATTATGTGTATTTGATGTAAATTATAAATATAACTTGATAATTATTCTGTATATATGATATACCATCCAATTATATATTATTTTAATATCAAAAGAATGATATTTTCGCTAGTGCGTACGTATGAATTACCGTCTCCGCGATGCGATGAGATTCATTTCCAAGTTCACCATTGATCGACAATTATAAAAATATATATTACTAATAAGTATGTTATATATGAAATAATAATTCTACTGGATATATATATATATTTATATATATATGTATTTATTTACTTACATATATCTTATTCACTTACTTCCGTTCAATACTATATGAAAACGGAAACAACGTTTATGCGTACGTACAGACTACCGTCTCCATAAATGGTGTTTTCCATTTCATATATACGTATATTGTACATATTTATATTCTAAATATATATGATATATAAATCATATTTTATATTCTTGAAGTATTTAAATCATTATCTAAGTGATACAATCAAGAATAACAAGTTAAAACACGTACGATAAAGAAAATGATTATTACCCAAAATATTAATATAACATGGAAATTATTATTAAATGGATAGTATAAAGTCATTAATGAATAATTTAAGATATCATAAATATTAATATGGTTCTGGTATAATTTAATAACATACTATAGTCTTCATACAGGAGGTTAAATGTACCATCGACTAAAGGAAAGTGCAAGGTAAGGGGTTTTCATCTCACTTCTTATTCCCATGAGATTCATGCCATATTGCCACTATTACCTTTTGTGTGGTGTATGTAGTATACATAATTGTATTCTTTGTGTAATAAACTTTAATTTATGTGTATTTACATATTCATTGTATGATACCTCTTTCATGGGGTGTATGTTTCGTGAGTTACTAAATTGGTAAGGGTTAATTTCACAATCTCTTTATTATCTGAGGTTGTTTTTACATAAGTATATACTAGGACATATTTATTATCCATGTCCATGTTTTATGAAAGAGTTCTAAAAGGGATTATTTTAAGGGAATTTTTTTACTAAAACATCGTTTCAAATGTTTTAAATATTTATTCTTCTAAATCTTTCTCATTAAGGTCCATGTCTTCAAAATAGTTTATAAGGATTTATTTATATAGACATGAATGTTTTAAAAATGTTAATTCCTTTCACAAGTTTCAAAGTGGTATGAGAAACTTTGATTCAAAAAATTTCTTTAAATGTCTTCTTTTCTAAATTGTGTGACTTTAAAATGTTTTCAAGAAAAATGGATATTTCTCTCAAAGAGTTTTACAAATCATTTTCATCTATGTCAACATCCTTTGATCGATTTTAAACTTGTTTTAAGATGATTTATTATGATATAAATCTTCCACATTGTATTGAAGGTTTTGTGATATGTTTGAATGTGGATGTGTTATTTTTATACCATTCATGGTTTAGGGATAAAGTATTGACATTTCATATGCTAGTTTTAATACAAATGTTTATGTAATGTTTAAACCTTTTCATAAGAGGAATGCATTGGACTTAGTAAGTGATGGGTGGATCCCACTATAGATCCTCAATGCATTGGTAGGTCTCATGAGACAAACTAGTGTCTTGGCATGAGGCCTTGAAAAAATCTTATTTGTAGTCTTGGCACGAGGCCTTGTCTACGTGGTTATGAGTCTGAAATTATGCATTCCATCATTATGAAAGTGGTTATTGATATTTCATGTGATTATTAGATTAGTAGAATATCCATGTGAATATGTAAATGGAATTATTTCATTTTATTTCTGTCATATTATGCTGAAGTTCAAATTTAAAAGGCTTTTTTTAGTTATACATTGTCTTAAATGTTTATGATTATTTATGAAAGTTTCTGCTATATTGTTATCCTTACTGGGCATATGAGCTCACCCCTTTCTATGTTTTATTTTTTCCAGGATGTGAAGAAGTATTTTCTGAATGACCTACAGGGATAGTATGAGGGGATATGAGTTTGGACTATGGAGACTATTTTTTTTAGTTTCCATTTCATGATGTAATGTAAACTTTATGAATGTATCTAGTGTTTCCAATGCTACTAAACTAATCGATATTTCAATACTTGATTCCTTATATTGTGCCAATGTATTAAAATAATGAACTTGCTCTGGGTAACTAGGGTCGGGGCGTTACATGTTATGTAAGATGGTAGGGAAAGGGTGGTTCTAAACATAGTGAGAAATTTTATTTACCATGTGGGACACATTGTGTACTATTTTAAGGGTAGGCTCAGGCACTTGAACTTCTCATACTAGTTGTGAAATAAGTGTGGTAGTGTTTCCTCCTTTTATTTCAAGGAGAGTTTCCTTGGTTTTCCTCAATGATGGTTCAATGTGACAACTCTTTTAAAGTATTGGAGAATATATTCTCGGATGTCTAGAGTAGGAATCTCTCTTTGAGGGTAGTTTATTTTATCATTATTCCAATTTTCTTCCATTTCTAGGGTTAGGTACCATGTGACCTATATACCTAGGTTTTTGATCCACTACTTATAGGTTTTTACCACTTTTTTTCTAGTATCCCCCATTCTCCTTGGGTGTGATCCACTCTCTGTTTATTAATATATGTTGTCTTATAAAAAGTTATATTCTGATCAAGTGAGTTTATCAGACAGTTACTCTCATTTCACTTGATTCTTCTTTATGAAATAAACCATTTAGGAGCTCCTCTTAGATTAGTTCTGTAAAATATAGAAAGACTCATGGATTGATTTTTCCTAGATAAGTGAAACATATGATATTCTGGTGGGATCTTAAGAAAACATTACAATTATATATTTTCTTTGATACTTGGGGTATATCATGAGTATATATGATATTTTTTGTTATTTTACTACATTGTAATTGATATATATTCATGATGATGAGTTAACTACTCTCATCATGATTTTTGATTATTGATTTTGGTGTGCCCACTATTTATGTTTATACCCCCCATGCAAGGGGTCTCCTCCAACTGGTCATGTCTTTTGAAAAAAAAAATCCTTTCATTGGAGTCCTAGGGTGACATAGAGTAGGTGGTTCTTAGTTTTTATAAAAAGAAATAAGATGTTTTTAGGGTTTATTTAGGGTAGTGACCCCCATAATTTTAGAAGGTTGGGATCCTTTTTAGTTTTAGTAGTATTATATTTGGAACTTTTCGTATTGAGGTACTACTTATTGTTATCTTAGGAGGATAGATGATACACATGTATTTACAATAACATTTTTTTTTATCTTTTTAGAATCATACCAGTGTATGGATATGTGTGCATGTGTATAGGTACATTAGTATAAGTTATTTCATGTGTGTGATATACCTACTTAGTTATAGTCACCTTCCCTTGGCCTATTTAAGGAGGGATTGGGGTGTAATTCTCAGATATCCACAAGCTAGGTTGTCCCCAATGGTTTAGGTCATGAAATTACAAAGGATTTTCTTTGATCCCATGGACTATTAGTTTATCAGTGTCAATTTTTATATTAATCACATAGATTAGTGCACTAGTTCTCAATGTGACCAAATTTTTCACATCTATAACCTCAAACTACTAGTGGATCATTTTGAAGAACATTTTTTTATCCATCATTTTACTAAACTCTTCTAATTTACTAAGAAACTTTTTTCTAAATGATATCCATTACCATAGAAAAAACATCTCCTAATCCCATCGAGATGTTCCCCTTGGTGTCTCATCACCTATTTATGACATGAAATAAAAATAAATATGTATTCATTAATTATATTCTAAATATTATCTCCTATGATACCCCATAATTATTTTAATTTACAAGCTTGTATTTTTAGTTAATATCACATTTTATTTCATAACATGAGTTAGTTGTGTGGGAATAACCATAATATTTATAACACCAGCTTCTATCCAATTTGGTTTCCCATTATGAAAATTAAAGTGTTGTTTATCACACCCATTATTAACTTGATTATTCCTACCTCTAGCCATTCCTAAAACCAAAAAGGATGACCTAATTGATGAAACATTGACATTACATGTGAATTATCATAATCATAAACGAAATTCTACCTTTAAACATATTTATATTGATATTATCACATTAGTCTATTGGTACGTTTGTTCAGCCTATATAAATACAATTTTATTATAGGTTGTATTAAGTTTTGTTACCTATTTCATCTCAACCAAATACATTAATGTAACTAAGAATTAAATCCATCACTATTTTTTTGAAAACTGAATAAGTTCAACCAAATCTTATCCCTTAAGAGTGTATAATGAGGTTCACAATATATGAAAATTCTTCATGCACTAAAATGATAGTAGATATATACATGAATTGATCATTTCATTATTATTAGCACTAGATGAATCTTTTCCAAAATCACATCAACTGGTAATATCATGAAAACATTGAATTTCTATTAAAAAAATTTTCTTACGACTTTACCAACATTTCAAGATATAATCCTATAATTAGACTCATTTATATAGTTTTTTCTATGGTTATGATACTATAACACCATAGTTAACTAAACTTGCCTAAAAAAATAACTAATACCTAATTTGGTACAAACGAAAGAAACCAAAGTTAATCCTGATATAAAAAATACATTATTTCCAAATTTTAAATAATATATCTCACAAATTGTCTCACAACCCAAACATATAAAGCATTAGCATCTTTGAGATTATAAATATTAAAATATTTTTTACAATATTTGTGAATATTTCTCCATAATCATGCTCTACTAGAACATTTAGAAACATATCACATGATACAATCAACTTAATTACCTAGTGTGTAAAAACTTGAGAAAGGTTTGAGCTTATATTCTCATCAAGGGATAACATAACAATGTCCATAATAGTCAAATCATAATAACAAGGAAAAATGTAAATAAGGGGAAAAAATTATTTATATTTTAAAAAAACCATAAGATCTAACCATAATCATGAATGACTTAGATAATATCTCATATCACAAAAGATTTACATTTTAATGATTAAAAGAATGAATTATATAACATGGGTCATGGGATGTAGTAATGAATGATGAAAAATCATAAACATGAGATTTCATATCATTGGGAACTGGAAAACCAACAACCCATTCAATTATAAATTTGTGATAAGAGATGAATATGATCACACTCACCCATTGTGAAACAAGATACATGCTAACCTATTCATAGATAAAATTGTTTATAGAGCTAAACACCAAAATTCTCACCTTTTGTATACATAGATACTCACTAACTAGTTCAAATAAATTTACTATATCATGATATTAAATCCTTTACCCAATTCATTAAATGGTGACATCAGTTCCACATATCCCATAAACCTTATATTTTCTTCTACTTGATAAAAAACAATTATCACATCATAACATTACACATATAAAGTAAAATGGGTATCATGAATCCAATAAACCATCATATAATAAACCCATTTAAAAGTTTTGTTTTTTTAACACATTCCATAACATCACATATCATGAACTTATGAAATTGTAAGATATAGAAAAATATAACTTTACAAATGGAATCATGTCATAATATCATATATAGTGTTACCAAAACACCACTTTATTAATGATAAACTCTAAAGGGTAAATAAATTTAAAACATAAAAGGTATTTAAAAACAAATTAAAACCTTAGAGTAAAAATAAATTTCAAAAATTGTTTTTTGAAGGTAAAGTGAAGACTTTTGAAAACAATATTATAAATAGTAAAAAATTAAAAATCATTGAAATAAATAAATGTTATCAAAATCTATAAGTAAAAATAAATTGAAAACATATACTTTTAAAAGAATCATTTATAATGGATACTTGTAAAGAGTTATACATTATTAAAAAAAGTTTACTAAAAATACCATAAAAAATATACATTTAAATAATCATTAATAATTGATACTTGTGAAGTAAATAATGTTTTTAAAAATATATGTAAAAATACATGCAAAAATGCATCTTTAAAATAATCTTTAATAATTTATAATTGAAAAGGACATATATTTTTCAAAATGGGAGTGAAAATAATTTGAAAACATTAACTTTAGAAAACTTATATTTACTAAGGTTACCCTCACTCTGATATAAAAGTAATCAATAGAAAATGTTAAGTAGATGATAAAACTTTTTATATTGAAATGATGGAAAAAATATTGGATCATTTTCGAGTAAAATTGTTAAATTACCACATTATTAAAAAATCACCTTGAATTATAGAATATAATACCTTCAATTATCTGAATAAAAAATAATCATAAGTTATAATATATGAATCATTAATGATAATAAATAACGAAGAGTGATTATAAACCAAGGAAAATATTTAAGACACAAAAACATCTTACAAACATTGAAACATTTGAATCAATACCTCATGAGAGGAATGGATTTTAATTTGAAATTTAAATGGAATTATTTTTACGAGTATCATTATAAAAAATTAAAATAGGAAATTATTTACACTAGTGATAAGGAAACTTGTTTTTTAACATACATATGTCTCAATGGATTAAAAATTGTGAAAAGAAACCCTTATATCTTAAGGAATATTCAAATAAAAATATTTTCAAATGAAGAGTGATATTGAAGTTGATGTTAAAATACTATGAATAAAAATAATAAAAAATAACCAATACCCAATATTTAGTATACAAAACCTTTAAAAAAATTATTTTCATAAAATATAGCATGTCTTAATAAAATAAAATTTTACATGAAAATATATTATTATTTTCTTGCTTAGTTTGTGAAACTCTAGCATTATGTGAAGAAAAAATTTCTAACTTAATCATATACTTCATAACCTTATTAATATATGTTACAATTTATATCTCTCATTTATATTTATTTTTAGGCACTTATTTGTTAGTTATATATTGTTTCATATCGAGTGTTAATAAGTTCAACCATATTCAAATGTTTTATAATATTGAAGTCATTAACAATATTTTGAAACCAATTTTATCATTAATATATAATTTAATATAATATAATATTTATCTTATATTTATTTATAAATCATTAATATCATTCGATATGTTTTTTAGTTATGCTTTGTGAAAATAGAATTCGTGTAGGCTTATTTCAGTGATGTTGGAAAAAAAGATAGTTTAATAATAATTTAAATACATAATATAATATTTACAGAAACATATATCAATAGTTATATTAATATTAAAATATATTAATACCTTGTTTCAAGTTCCCATAGCTAGAAATAATCATATTTTAAATCATTTTTCACATAGGTGGTTAAATTTACCCAAAAATGAGCACCCTTAATGTTGATTGATGAGTATGACTAAAGAGGTGTTTCTTTTGACAACATATCATTATTACAGAATCATAATAATATAAATTTTAATTTTTTTATTATATTGAACCATATTTTATGATTTTTAAATAATTTTTGAAAATTAAAGCGAGAAAACAAAAGTTTTTCATTGTGTTGTTGGTAATTCAAATTTACACACAACCAGAGTTCATATTTATAAAAATGTGAGAGGGATAAAGTTATATATTAAATAGAAATTTAAGAAAAAAATTATAATATATATATATATAGTTTTTATTCATCATTACTACCATTTTTAAAAGACATGAAATGTGTGAACAGAAAAAAAATGTCACTTTTTTGGAGGTAGTAGTCTACGCAATGCACGAACGATGTTCTTTTCATTATTCTATATTTAGGGAAATAAATAACTCAAGGTAATAACATTAATATATAAAAAAATACATAAATTAAATATACATAATTCATTATATTTTTATAGTGATATAGTATCTGGAAGAGTAATATTTAGAAGAAAATCTTGAGAAAGAGATAATACTTACATTGGCGACTTGATTTCCCCATGGATGATCTATTGAAATAAAATTTATTAGTATAAATAAAAGTAACCATGGGATTATGTTTGTGTTAGTGTATTATAGGTGGGAGGTTTAAATTAAATATTTTAAATGATTAATTATCATTCTATGTTTAATTTTGAAAGTATGGAAATAATATCCATTTATAAGAGGATGCAAGGGAACTTTTGGAATCCCTTATCATTTTTCTATAATTACATGACTATTGAAGGTTAAATGTCTCATAAGTTGATGAAATTTGAGTTTGAGATAATATAAATAAAAAATAATCTCACAATTATATTTTAAATCATTTTGAACATGTTTTTTTCATTTCCCATAAGTAAAAAACTTGTTTCCATATTTTAATTTTTACTAGGGTAACTACTTCTTAACCTTAGTAATTAATTTTGGTAAATAAATTTCAAATTTACCATATTAAAAAAGTTTAACATTTTGATTTTAAATATTAATGTACTTTTTTAAAAAAATTTCTAAAATTTAAAAACATTAAATTTATAATAAACACACTTAATCACATAAAAAAACTTTTTTAAAATTTATGTTTTCAACATTAAATTTATATATAAGATAATATTATCCTTATTATTTGTTTTAATAAAATTTATTTATTTATTATATAAAAATTTATTGTTAGGATTATTTCATGTATTGAAAAAACATAATATCACCTTAAAAATACATCATTCGAAAAAGAATATTGTAAGATGGTTTTAATTAAGAAAACATTATTATTTAGTTATAAAAATGCTGGGAATGATATTTATATGTTCATTTAATAAAGTTAAATTAATCATGATATTCCATTAATACCTATGGTTTTACTTATAATGTTTTTTAAACTTATATTATTTTATCAAATAGTTATATAATCATGTAAATTATTATTTTTATAAAACTGGTATTTTTGACTAAAAATAAATATTTTTATAAAAAATCAAAAAAATTATACCAATTAAATTAATATTAATGGAATTAAAAATGAATTTTATTTTATCATATTTAAATTTAAAATAATTTAATTACATTTTTAATTATTTTATAATATAAATTAAATTTTCATTATTATTCTTTTTAAATATTAACTCATTTTAATTATTTACCTACTAAATATAATGACTATAAATTGGTTACCATGTTAATGTTTTCTAAATATTAATTAATAATATATTTTTTGATATTTTTTGGTTTATTTACATTGGGTTTAGTATGTGACACAACTTATAGAATTACATATTTTTTAAAGGATCCAAAATGTTGGGTCATTATAGTACACATGTGATCTATATCACATTTAAATTGAGGCATATCTCTCATAATATATTATTTTTATATATTATCAATATTTTTTTACTAAGGTGGACAAGAAATCATTGAAAAAAATTATTTTTATCCTTATAAATAGTTAAGTTGGAATTTCATGAATATATAATTTGAAATGAGTTCCAATTTCTTCATTATATTATTGTAAAAATTCTACCATCATCAATTTTTTTAATGATCCAAGAATATTTTTTTAAATATTACTTCATTTCCTTCATCACAATGATGACTTATAGTAAAATTATTTTGTTTTATCCCACAAATAAATATGACACCTTCTGACATCAACTATTTAAGCTCTATTTTATTTTATCTTACCCCTTTCATTTAAAAAGATCTTTCAATTACAAATTTTACTTCTATACCCTAATTTTCTAAACAAATATTCTAATTTTTAGGCAACTTGTGATATTTTATGGGAAAACACTATCATCTTTCTACATCAATTTATTTTTTTTACTTTCTTTGAGATATGCTTCAATAATCATTGAATTTTTTATAATTTTACTATCTAGTTTCTTCCTTCCATTTTAAATATATTATTATTAACCTAATGGAATTTTAATACACACTTCTATATAATTACCTTGTATGTCACATATTAAATAGATATCCATAGGTGACCCAATCATCACTTAAATAAATATTACTTCATTTTAGAAGAACATTTAACACATCTTAAAATAATAAAGGCCTAAGAACCATAAAGTTTTAATATATTCAGAGAATATATATGTAGTCATATTATTTCAAAAATATCATAATCATATCTCATAACATTCTTATCAAATATTACCTGAATTATACATTTATTACTTAACCCTATTTTTTTACATTGGAAAATGGAAACAAAAAATGTGTGATCTCAAATGTTATGTAATGGAAAAATTTGGAGATCCCACTCAATGATTATATGTGAGAGTAAAATAATATTAAGTGTATGTGAATGTTTTAATAACATAAAATATCATACCAAAAAAGTCACAAACCATAAAACATGAGTCATGGAATATATATTTCTCCTAAAGAATACATGATTTATAAGAATGTTATGACATTAATAAACCATCACGAGCCAAAAAAAATATCATAACCACCAGACACAGGCTTATGGAATGTATATAAGTATTATAATTTCATGTAATTGAAATATACTAATACATTATTCATCTAATTGGATTGGGCTTACCATCCATGTACATTCTTGGGAATGCTTAAAACCCCATGTGCCTAATTGGGTTGTGGATAACTGCTCATATACCCTCTTGGGAATGGATTAATCACATGTATACCAACTTTTTATGTGGACAATATCATTTGTGACCTATTAGGATTGGGATAATCACCCATGTAACCTATTAATTTATGATATATAAAACACTGCTCAATGTATTGGAGGGTTATGAAAGACCCACCCATTATACAATAATAAACAAATAATATATATTCCCAAGAACATAATAGTTTATATCATTACCTTGTTGTTCAATTAACCCTTGGTAAATATATGAGACTAATTTATAATATTTAAAATATCATAATAATATATCCATTGATAGAAATTGCATCATATTAAAAGTTCATATCCTCAATAAAGCCGAAAAATAATGAAATTATTTTTATATAGAGAAAAATAATTTTATAAATAAATTAAAAATATTTTTTTATAAAACAAGAATAAATATCCTTTTATTTATAAATAATTTTAAAACTAAATATTTATTTATGAATGTGAATATTATAATATTTATAAAACCACCAAAACATATAAAGGTTTATTCATGATGAATAAAGGATGTGATGGTGGGAAAATATGTTCATGTTGAATTTTTTTAGAAACATTATTTCACACATTTGTAAAGAAGGTAAAAAATGTACCATATGTAAAATAAGAAGAATATTTCTATAAAATATTTTATATAACTAAAAATATTGTATAAAAAATATTTTTAAATGATCTAAAATTTGATGTTGAATTTAATAAAACAATTTTTTTGAACATTAATATAAAAATAAAATATTCTTGACTAGAAATGCGAAAAGTATAGATTTTATAAAAAAATATTCAATTAGATATTTGAGTACTATCTAGATGAAATATGGAAAGAATAAATGAAAACAAAATAAATTAAAATATTATAATAAACCGTAGATTTTAAATATTGTAATAATATTAAATTTCCTATAATAGAAATTGAAGCATAAACAACAGTGATAACGAGTGAGACTGAAACACAAACCCTTACATCATGTCGCGACATTATTTATACACACATTAAAAACATTATAAACAAATTTATAGTTATTATAAATATGTAAAATAACAATATTAAGAGATATATTATAATATTAAATTATATTGTAATTTCCAATAACCCATGTATGAAAAAGTATTCATTAAAATAAAAACTTTTGTATAAACTTTTCTATTTTAAATGTATGTTTTCGATCAGTGATTATAGTACATGCACCTAAATCATAGTTTTATCATCTTTATAATCATAATACTATCATAAACATAACATTTATTCATTACATTCAATTTTATAATTGTCTATGTAAGTAATTAAAGAGAAATTAATTAAACTACTTCACGTTGGTGGTAGTCTGCATGTTTGCAAGAGTGATGTTATAATTTTTCTCTAGATAGAATGAATTAAATTTAAATAAAAATTTGTCTATATATCATAATATAAATATAATATATATAATATATATTTTTTAAATTTATCTATATAACTATAAATGTGAGTTGTTGATGAGAAACGAAATACATCACATCATGGATGTTTTATTCAACATCTATGAATATGAAATTCTTACATTCCCCATTATATGGAAGGGATGCATAAAATAATTATTACATAAAAATAAAAACATTTAGTTATTTTAATTATAAATATTTATTATTTTACTACTATTATAATATATATTATTGAGGAATAAGAACTACTAATCATGAATGAATTTGGTTAATACTTATACCTCCTCCTTCTATATCTTCCTTTAGATGACATCTTATGCCTTATAAGATTGGTATTGTAGTGAGACCAAGACCTATAAGACATGGTATTGAATGTTTTAAAGGGATTTTAATTGATTGAGGTGATGCTAAGGTGCTCAATGTGTGTGGATAATTGAGGAGAAGATTTACACTTTTATATGTTAGGCGAGTGACACCCTTGTAAATACCCTAAACCTTAAAATAATATAAATAAAGTCCCATGATAATGTGGAACCAAATAATCCCAATTTGAATGATAAGGAAAGTGGAGGTATGTATATACTTACCCAATAAATAAATATTTGGTCTTTGTGACATTAGAATCCTTATTCATTATTTTGACACCATTTAACCAACCTTAACCCTTACCATGATTATATAACTTCTTAATATGGTAACTTATTTTTATGGACAAAAATAAAATTAAACATATAACCAAATATTGGAATGATAATAAAATATACTGATTCCATTTCATTATATTAAATTATATAAATGAAATAAATAACTTTTAATATCTACTCACAAAATGTGAAATAATCCATTTTTATAGAAAACATTACCTTTACGTATAAATAAATATTTATTCGCATTCATTCCATAGTAATAACCATTAGATGAATGTAAATTTGATTAATTTAAAATATATTATATATATTTCATTTAAATCATATATTATTATTGATTAATTTAATGCAATCCAACCATAGAAAGTAATTAGACTGTATACATTTTTTTAAACATAGTAAAGCATAAAAATCATTAATATATTTTTAAAAATATAAAAAATAATTTTATAAATGAATTATAATGATTCTTTCAAAAACATGAATAAATATAATCTTATTTTATTTAACATATTAAAACTAAAAAATTCTAGGGAAAATTTGAATAGAATAATTTTTTAAAAACGATGATAAATTTTAAAGGATGAATAATGAATAATAAAGGAAGTTATGTTGGAAAATATGTTCATGTTGTAAACAACAGAACTTTTCTTCCACACTTTTGTAAAGAAGGATAAAAATTTACCATTCAAAAAAGACAATATGATTCCTTTATTTTTTTGGAAATAATATAAAATATAGTAGTAAAATTAATTCTCAATAATTTTAATATGGTCGATAGATTTCATAAATCATTTTTTATGAACATCATATAGAGGTAAAATATTTCCATCCAAAAAGTAAAAATAAGTATAACTTTTTGAAAAAGAATTATTTTAGTCTTTTTGAGTACCAATAATGGTAAATATGGAAATAATAGTTAAAAACATATAAAATAAATAAATTTTAAGAAAATATATGATTCTTAAGAGAAAATTAATTTATAATTAATTCTAATGGAAATTAAAACATAAAAAACACCAATAAAAAGTTAGACTGTAATATAAAATTTTATCTGAAGTCCCAATTTTAATTGCACAAATTTTAAAATATTCTGTTTTAAATTTAAAATTTTTATAAATCTATAGTAGAATAATATTCCTACTTATATTATAATATAATTCTCAAATATAATTTATAATTACATTTTAAGAACAATTCATCATTAAAATCAATATTTAGGTGTCAACTATTATATTTTCCACATATGTTTTGGTTAAACTATTTTCGTCATTATACCTTGTTCAAGGTTTTATCATCTATATAATATTAATATTTAATTAAAATAATATTTATTTATTATATACACTTTTATTATTATCCTTGTTAGAAGGTGATTAAATATGAATTACATCACTTTGTGGTGGCTATTTTCTGTACTTACGCACAAGTATTGTTATCCTATTCAAATGTATGAAAAGAAAGGATGTTGAATTTTTTTATATTTATATAATAATTATAATATGTTATATATAATATATATTTATTAAATACACATATATAAACTTCTATGTGAGGCGGTGATGATAAATTAAATATATTGATATATAGAGGTCAGATTCTATATGTACAAACAAGAAATGATTTCATTTTTCATTGGATGGAATAGAGGTAAAAAATAGTTATTCTGCAAATATAAAAAAAGTGAAATATATTATAGATACTTATGTATTTATACTATTAATTTTATCATTTATTTGAAAGTATTATATGATTAACTAAACATGAAATTATTTGGTTAATACTTATACATCCCCCTTGGATATCTTCCTTTAGATTACATATTAATCATTATAGGAATGGTATTTTACTAAAATAAAATTCATAATAGAAATAGTTAAGAAACTATGGATGTAATTTTGATAGATCATGGTCAATCTAAGATTCTCAAAGTGTGTGGCTATGTGAGGAGAAGACGTTCTTTTATTATATGAGGTGATGATCTCGCTTGTACCTACCAATGACATTCAAATAATATAATGTTAAAATAATGTGAAATAGGAACTAAAGAATCTCAATTTCTGATATAATGTGAGGTTATGTGTTCATAAATTCATTCAAATTGATAATTATACTTTTTTTGTTATATTAGAAGTATTATCTAATACTTTTATTATTTTCAGCTTATTTTAACACTTACTATGATAACATAAAACATTAATATGGTAACTTATTTTCATGAAAAAAATGAAATTATACATATAACCATGTTTCAATGGGTTTATTAAATATATAAAATAAATTTTAATATCTTAAATTTCATTACATTGGTGAAACAAATTCAATTTTTTTTACACAAAATATATAAAATATATTTTTATAAAAAAATAAATCTTCATCATAAAAATGATTTAATTTTCATTACTTTCATAGTAATGACTGTTACATGACTAATAATTTATTTCATTAAATGTTTAACTAATTTTTTTATTAAAATCATTTGTTAGTAGTGATTAATTTTTTTTATTAATATAATTAATAATGTGAACATAAAAAATAGTTTTCTCAATGATATTTATTTTAACCATAAAATGGTTTTTTCTCTATTTATAAAAAAATATATATTTATTCAATGAAAAATAAAGAATTTTATTACATTTATAAAAGTAATTTTCCATATAATTAATAATATAAATAAAAAATTACATTTTAATATAAATATATAATAAAATAATGTTTGAAAACAATTTTTTTTTAACTAAGGAATATTATATTATAATTCATTATCAATACATAAATATTTCAAGGATATCCTAAATTAATTTTATTAACTATTAATTAAATATTATTTATAAATTATATTAATATCATTCCTCAAATGTCTTTAATTTATGATAAAATTCCTAATTAAATAGAACATTTCAAAAAACTACTCATGATATAATGGTATTTCCATGAATGAATTTGAGAATTTTCATAAATTAAATTATTTTATAAATTTCATTCAACTATATAATAATATATTTTATTATATATTTTCATAAATAATTAGTCATGTTTTTTCTATATTTAATGCATCACAAGATTTGAAACACAGCCAATTATTTAATGAGAAATAATTATAAAATATTTGGATGTTTCATTATATACCCTAAATAAATATCAAAATTATAATTTTATAATTATAATAGAAAAAAATAAAGAAATTATTTTCTTGTTACAACCCATATTTCCCAGGAATATTGTTTAGAATTATGGTCTCACCACCATACTTTGACCTGGTTAATATTCATGTTTAATATAACATTCAGTCTAGAATCTCTACTATTTTTCATCATATGAAATATCCAGATCAAAATGTACAACCTATGAGTTAAATACAAGTGAAGTATTAATAACTCATATCCTCCAAGGAAATACATAGAATACATCATGAACTTTAGAGAGGTTCTATAGAATTTCAAAGTAATAATATACTTTTCTAAAAAGATATGTAATATCTTTGGGCCAAATATATTTAGGTTTCATCTTCCCATCTTTGAAAAAACACATAAATTTATTCCAGAGAGGTATTTTAAGAAATACATTTTCACAAAATTTATACTATATATCTTCCCATAATCAATCATCATAACTTTTATATCATATCAGAGCTACTCTGATGTGTTTCTAAATAATTATAACTTTTTTTATCATTCACCTAACTATATATGCTACCAATACCTTTCATTATCCATTTCCATCACATCATATTAGATTTTTTCACTACTTATAGTATGGGGATTCACAAGAATACATTTTAATGCTCACATGAATGCTATTATATTGATAAAATTTTACTAGAGGATGGTTTTGATCCCAAAATCATTTTAGTCACCTTGATAAAGATCTCATCATAACATATATGGTTTGAATAATCGTATAAGGATAACCATATATAAAATAACGATATCTAGTTCTAAAGATCATCACAATATTCAATTATTTTTAAATACATATAGAGAACATGATTTTAAACCTCAAATACTGATCAGATATGATTGAGAGTGGTATTACATGAAGCTTTAAAACTTCTTTAACATATACTATGACATGTTGATCAAGGGAGATATCTTCCAAATTTGTAATGAAATATTCTTACTTTATATGGTGGTGTTCTATAACCCAAATCATGTTATGTTCATTAGATATCCTAAAAAAATTACGATGAAATCTATGGTGATAGTTACCCACTTCCACATAGGTATAGATAATTTTTTCATTATCCCCATAAAATTCTTAAATATATCTTTAAAATTATGAAATACCAGGAATCAAGAGATCTAATTCATAATTTCATTTTTCATGTTTCTCCACCAAAAATGATTTTTCAGATCATTATACATATTTTTTACTTCTATGATGAATAGAAAATGATGAGATTTTTTCTTTTTCCAATAGCTCCATATTAAATTGTATAATTGAAGGGACGTGTCTCTAGTTAAAAATATTATCATCACCTCATTCAAACAATTTAACTCTAGATAATTCATCATTTTATTTTGTAGTTAAAAATATACTATATATTCCACACTAATCATCACCTTGATTGACATTTTTATAATAATTTTGTAAATTTAGGTTTCCTCCCCTTACCCCATGACTTCATGATCTATGTTCTATGAATAAATAAGTATTGGATCACTTTAAAGCCACATCATAGGAAAACTACCATGTTCCTCCAAACTTATAATAGAAGTACCTTGTTTTCCTACACAATGTGGAAATGTATTAATAAATGATAATCATTAATTGACTTAAACTATCTCCATTGGCGCATGTTCTTCAATATATTTATGGATATGTAAATCATCATTTTATGATAACTATATATAACTTACCATTTACCATAAAAATAATGTATGTATATTTTAAAATAAATAATTACCATGACTAGATCCACATCAAGAGTTGGATAATATTTTCACATGAACCTTCAAATGTCATGTTTCATATTCTACTACCAATTCATCCTACATGAGAACACATTTTAGTCTCTTCTTTTATACATTATTATAAATTACAGACCCTTATCTAATGCTGAGTTGTGCTAGCATAGGTTAACAGACCAATCATCTCTCTATAACCATGAAATTTTCTTCAAATACATATATCAAAAGGATGTTGTCTCTCTTAAACATAAATATTTTTAGTATTCTTGATGGCTATTAGAAAAATATAAAAAATCATCAATAGTATCTATATAATATAAAAAACTACTTATCTCAACTAGAGTGTTTAGTATGGGATATTTTTCTATAACTTCTATATTTAAAGGCTCCATCGATATATATTATATTGTAACTACTTGACCAAAAAATGATGTATTGTATAGCTAGAATTCAGACTTTATAAATATTGAAAATAGATTCAAATTTCTCAAGGACTTCAACAAAATTATATAATGTTATTTATAGTCTACCAACATATTAGAATATATGAGAATATCATCTATATAAGCTACCACAAACATTTCATGGAAATATTTAATGACTATATCCATTAGATTCATGAATAATGATGTTTCATTGGAAAGTCCAAATGGTATATCTATAAATTCATAACATATATACCAAATATATATGGTTGTATTTGTTATATACTCCCTTTTGAAACATAACATATGATATCCAAAATTATTCTCAATCATTGAAATGTATTGATCTGTGTATATTTAGCCAAAAAAGTAATTAATACGTGTTAGGGGATACTTGTTCTTAATTGTTGTCTTGTTATGTTCCCAATAATCAATAAAAAGAACCATTTACCCATAATTATTCATAATAAAAAGAATAAGTTCACCACATAGTGAAACACTATGGTGTATAAATCATGTTTCCAAATTCTCCTAGAGTTTTTTCTTAAAATTTCACAACTAAATATTGACTATTCTATTAGGAGTCTTTGAAATATGAAAAACATGAGTTGTGAGTTTTATTGAAAAATCAACTTCATGATTCTAGGGAATAATACAAAACCTTATAGTTAACATATAACTATATTCTCAAACAATAGAAATATATTCAATATTGTGTCTCTCCGTAATAAATTTTTGATAATTACAACACTTGAATAGGTAGTAAGTCCAATATAATGGATGTAATTTACATTACATATTCATGTTCATCCTCACATTTAAAGACAATTACATGTTGATTTGAAATATCTTATATGTATTTCTTTCTTAAAAAATAAACGAGGGATCTATATATAGAGATCCAATCCATCCAAAGAACACATCAAACTAAAATAGAGAGGGATAAAAAAAATTAGAATCACATTATCACAAATTATTATGATTGTGGTGTTATAGTCATGGGATTGAATCATCTATCCATTAAAATATTTCATCGATAAATCCGCATCTAACTATTTAAGTATATATATGATACTCTTTGGAAATTCTATAGATATAATATAGTGTGTCAACTCAAAAATATATATATTATATTTTCATTTATAGAGTGATCGATTAGTGTTCCATCCACTACTCCATTCGCATGAACTACTTTAGTAGTTTTTATTTTATAAAAATTTCCTTTATCATCTGGATGAGGAGGTTTTAGGATCAATTACTATTGTTAACCCCATGTTTGTTTTAGTTTTAATAAAAAATATTATACTATTTTCAATTATAAAATTAATGTGTGGGTGGTACATTAAATTGATCTTTCTTTTCATCCATGTTTATTTGGTATTGATGTACTTTATAACCTTATATTCTTCACTTTAAGTACATTTATGTCTTTTATTGGAAATATCTATTATGGTTCATGATATATTATTGGCATAAAGTAAAATTAATTCTATTTACATTATGGTTTATATTATTTTAATCTCTATAGACATCCAAATTTTCACTTATTTTCTCCAAAACCATGAGAACAATGAGAGTCAATACTATCCATTTCTACCTTTTGAGGAAATTAAATGATTTTTTTCAATGAAATCAATGTTTTTTATATCCAATTACTTTTAGTGAAATTTAATAAAACCACTAAATATTTGATCAATTATTATTTATTGTTATATTATAAACCTAGAATCTTACATTTCATGTTTGGTTAAATTTTCATCATTTATACCAATGGATTCAATATCCTTCTACATTAGTTCAAGAACTCTCCCTCCATTTTAGAATGAATTATTAGATTAAAAAATGTTCAAAAATACCTTATTAAACTCTTTCCATGAGTTGGAGTAAATTTATTCCCACATCCTTACATTCTTGATAAGATTCCATCATTTATCAACTTCGTCTTCCAAATTATACTAGACAAAATCAAATTCTGATTAACTAGAAATTGGAGAATGTAAAATAACCCTTTTGTAACATTATTCCATTACCCAGAAATAATAGTATTAGTGGAAACAATAATGGAAGTTGGAAATTATTATATAAAATACTCAATGGTGATTTATTCCTTCATTTATTCATATTTACATTTAGAATTATTCATTTTATCATCCATATATTGAGAGAGTTGGATGAGGATATATACAAAAAATTTCATCCCAACTCCCATTCCATTTGGTTTCTCATGAAGATAGTAATTTCCTTGGCCATCTCATTCATCATTTACATAATTGATCTTGTTTACATCTATTGACTATAACCGAAAATAAATGCGATAGTATATATAATTAATAATAAATATGAGAAATTTTATGATAATGAATATAATTATAATGTTTTCATATATTATGAAACTATCTAATTAACTTATGTCACATTAGGGTTATCCTATGTCACATTGGTTTATTATGTGTTTTTTTGGTTATATCATCTTTTTCCCCATAATATAATTAAAAAAAAACTAAACCCTTCACTGATACAAACTGATGTGGCCCAAGAATAACACATATGAATAGTAAATCATTTTAAATTAACATTCATACATACCCTAATAATACATACTCTAGAACCTTAAAAAATTATTTTCATTAAAAATGAAATACAAAATAAACTTATTTTAGGAATGTTCATCAATATATCCCACTAATGTCTTCTTAAATAGTACCCTTCATAGAAATTTACAACATAAATCATTTCTTCATAACATGGGGGTATGAAAACATAAGAAAGTGTGAGATTATATATCATTATAGATAAAAATGGTAGGAATCATTTAACAATCATAAGTTAGTTTATGATAATCGTAATTAAATGATAATATGATCATAACTTATGATATCCTAACTTGAAAGTCCACAAACCACAAAAAATGATTAATGGAATAAGGCCTTTTCATATAAAATATAAGAGAAATAAGAGTGATAAACCATCAATAATACATCATGATCCATGAATTCATACCCTATTTTTAATTAATATGTTTGTGGAACAAACTCAATCATCAAAGTTATATGTTAAGGATACCTAAAAATAAATTCTTCACATAATAGGATTGATCTAACTTCCAATTTACCTTAATGGGATTTTACCCATATACCATCGTGGCCTTGGGCTAACCACATATATACTATTCTAGGATTGGTCTATTTTCCCATATAACCTCTTAGGCTTGGATAAATATTCTATGTATCATATTGGGCTTAGGATAATCACAATTGTACCCTATAAGATCGTGAGATATAAAACATTTTCCAATTAATTGTAGGGATATAAAAAACCCACCCATCTTATGATAATATAAAATCAATATATATTCTACAATAACATAAGAGAATTCATCATTTCATCATAGATTAATTAAAACATGAGATATAAAAGGTGTTCATGAAACATAGTAAAAAATTATCATAATCTATTGATAGAAAGTAAGTGGATGAATTTATGAGATCATATCACAATTTAAGAATAATAATTATTAATGAAAATATATATATATGAAAAATAATTTTACAAAAAAATCAAAAATATTAATTTAAAATGATGAAATATCTTTTTCTATTTATTAATTTTAAAAACCAAAAATAAACAAAAATAGGAATATGGTTTTCTTTTGAAAATCATGTATAGATATAAATAAGCTTCATGATAAAGAATGTAAATGATAGAAAAATAAAATTTCAAGGAAAAAACATTTATAAAACCCCTTTTCAAACTTTTATAATGTATGTAAAAAATGTCCCATTTCTAATATGATAACAATATTCCTTTATGTTTATTGAAAATATATTCAAGTATATTATAATGAACCTGTTGAAATCATAAAAATGATGAAAATAATTTCCATATTACAATTTTGATGAACATGGATATAGAGGAAAAAGAATCTTGACCAAAAAAGAGAAATAAGGTTCTATTTTCTAAAATAACATTCCTTCATCATTTTGTAGTACCAAAGAGGTGAAATATTAAATAAATACTAAAAATCCTAGAAATTAATTGAATATAGTAATATATAAGGGGTTTAATAGAGAAATAACATATAATTTTCTATAATGGAAATTTAAACATAATCAATCCCAATAAAAAATTGTATTGTAACATAAACCCTTCTGCCAAGTCTCAATAAATAATGTACTCAACATTACCTATCTTATAATAAATTTTAACTTTTTTAGAATAAATACCATAATAATAATTACTTTTATCTTATAATATATTATTCTCTTATAATTTCTAATTACCCATTTATTAATAATTCTTCATCAAAATAATTAATTTAATTTCAACTTTTATGTTTACCATGTATGTATTAGTTATTTTATTGGTGTCCTTTCACCTCAGTTATGGTTATATCAACTCAAGAATAATTATTATATCATAAATATCATATCTATTCATTATATACACTTTTATAACCATCCATTTATTCAAGTTATTTAATATGAATAGAATCACTTCGTAGAGATAATAGTATTCTCATACACACAAGTGATATTTTCATTTTTTAAATAACCTGTATGAACGGAATTTAAATAATAAATTATATTTTAATAATAAATATAATTATTATTACATAAATATAATATATATTAATTAAATAAATCTATAAAACCATCCATTTGAGATGATAGTGAAAAGAGAAATATAATTATTCATGGAGGCGGTACTACACACATACTTACATGCAACATTTTTATTTTATATTAGATAATAATGGTAGAAAATACAATTTCAATATTAATAAAATAAAATATTATTACATTAAATATAAATGTTTCATTATTTTACAATTTTTATAATAGAATTTAATGATATATAAGAAGAAATAATCTTGAAAGTATTTTATTAAGACGTATACCACCTCTTTTGATATCATCCTTTCGCTTACATCATAAGCCTTATAGGATTGATATTTTTGAAAAATTAGGGCCTCTAAAATATGGGTATGATTATTAGGAAGTTATTTTTTGTGGATATTATTTGAGATAATGTGCTCAAATAGAGTAGATAAGTTAGAAGAGGAGGTATCCTTTTATAGTTCAGGTGACTGAAACTATTGAAAATAATAAAAACATTAAAATAATATAAAGTCACTCTAGTTAGAGAATAGAACCAAATATTGAAAATTTATAGGATAAGGTGAATTTAGGTATATTTAAACTCATAAAATCATATGAATATATTGTTTTTATGATATTATATGCTTTATCACTATGTTTAACCACTTTTAGACCTTACAATCATATGCTCACTTTCTTCAATATAAACATAATTTTTGGAGAAAAATTGAAATTGAACTTTTAAAAAATAGTAAAATGGTCAATCTAAATTTGTAATTTATTTTTTATATTTAATTTCTAATTGTGGATGTAATTATATATAATTTCTACAAAAAATGTAAAAAATACAATTTAGAAAAACCACTTCTTTAACTATAAAAATGATTTTATTTTCATTCCACGCATATTAAAAATAATGTTTTTAGTGAAATTTTATTTAAATTAATATAATATTTAAAATTTCATTAAAATAATAAATAAATATTGATTAATTAAATTTTTTAATAAAAAATAATTTTCACACATTAAAAAATAATATTTTAGATTATTATGGCTCATTTACATTCAAATGATTTTATCTTAATTTTTAACCAATAGAGATTTAGTAAATTAATAATAATCAATTTTTATAAATTTATTAAAATTAATTTAAAATTATTTATTACTCTTAATGAAATTAATATAATTTTAAATAAACATATATGATTAAAATATTTTTCCAAAAAATAATTCCATTAACAAATAAATATCATGATATTATTCCTTATCATTACATACCCGTTTCATAGATGTAATTTTTTTTATTAATTATTTATTCAGTTTTATTATTTATGTTTATGTCACGACCCATCCCCCAGGGCCCGTGTCGTAAGTACCCCAAGCCCGCCTTCCAAAGGCCAGAGGCTGGCGACTAGCACCAATGGCGTAAATCCTTATAACTGGGAAGGCATTGCCTTTATAAAATGTAAACTCACACACAACTAGAGTACAAGCGGAAGAAAACAATAAGTAAAACAGTAACAAGTGTGCTAAAAGTACAAAGGGGCCAGAAATACAAGCCCAATGGAAAGGTACAGCTACAACTGAAAGAAAGTACAACTGAAAGGACAAACAACTAAATGGTGAAGCATCTCCGGGATCGTCCTCCGGGTTCCTACCTGAAGAGTAGGAACATATGTCCTCCTCAGCACTCCGCGTCTATCGGTCCGCTTTGTGTGCCGTCACGCCGAGTTTCCACCTCCGGGTACAATCTAGTCCTCGTAGACTCTGCCTCGGTCAGCTTTGTCCATTGTCTGCATCCAACGCAATGAGGTGTGGGCTTCGCCTGTGCAGGTGTGAGTATAATGATACTCTGTAGGGACCCCTAGACCCTCAAGGTCTCACTAAATCCAACAAGGATAAACCATAAGAAATATCTCAACAGATAACCTTTTCTTAGTTATATGACCATACATATACCTAAGTTATCAAGTAACTCATCTCATTCATGAGGAAAAACACAAAGGTCATTGACTCAGCTCAAACCTTTACTTTCATTCAAGATGACGAAAGCACGACTGCGGGAGAACTCCTCCTCTGTCGAGCCCAATAGTCTTGTCGCGACTCAGAGGTGCTACTCACTAACCTTAGACTACTGAGGTACTCCTCCTCTGTCGAGTACCGCGAGTATGTCTCCCCAACACAGTAGCAATCCCTGCCATGGGTCTACCACCCCAACACAGTAGCGCACCCCCTAATAGCCTACAGAGGTACTGCTCCTGTCGAGTACCGCGGGTCTACCGCCCCGACACAGTAGCGTTCCTCCGCCATGGGTCTGCCACCCCAATACAGTAGTGCTCCCCACTGGGCTAGTCAAGTCACTCCAAAACGAATCAGACAAGCAGTCATCTGGTCTCAGCCAGTTACAAGCTCTCCGAACTCTGTACGCTCGTCTCTAAGAGGATCTGCTCCACGAGCTACTGGTCGATACTCTAAGTGTCCCGTAATCTCATGTGGAAGTATCTCAATGGACCTCCTCGTCGTAGGGGTATCAACACAACAGACGACGCGTCAATCAGACGCCAGGTCTGTGAGTTATTAGCATTTTTATCCCGGGGGCCCGGTTGGTTTCGTGTACGAAAAAAACCGACCGTATCTCCACTATACCCCGAACTCCCATGAGTTATACTCAAAGGAATCATTTCTCAACAATATTACCAACGCCGCTGACGGTTCGTCAAACGGACATCCAGTCGGAGAGTTATTGGGTTTTCCGTTCTAGGGGCCCTGGTTAGATTTCGGGAACAATCCAACCTGACCATACTCCAAATGCGTCCAGGACTCGAGTGGAGTATGCCAAAAGAACCATCTCATCAAAAGAAATCCAATGTAGTTGACGACATGTCAATCAGACGTCTGGTATTTAAGTTATAAGCGTTTCCGCTCCGAGAGCCCGGTTGGTTTCGAGTTTGAACCAACCCGGACATACCCAAAAATTTCCAAAACCTTGAGTGTAATATACCTAAACGGCCGTATTGATCAATGGAATCCTACGTAACTGACGGTGTGTCAATCGAGGTTCTGTAGCTCAAGTTATGGGCATTTAAACGATTCTGGTCTGAAAAAGGGGGGTCTCTGCTCGGTTCGACCCGACCCAACCCACCCTGGGTCAGCCTGAACCAGGTCGACCCGACCCGAGTCCGGGTCCGGCTGGGCAGGGGGTGGCCCAACCCAGCTGGGTGCGGCCCGGCTTGCAGCTGGCCGCGGCTCGGCCAGCCTGGCCGAGCGGAGGGTGCGGCCTCCCCAACTGGCATGACATTAAGCCACACCCCTCCATCGCAGGAACGGAAAAGCCGTTCCAGTCTTCCTTCGCCACCGCAACTCAGCTGCGATGGAATGCTCCGGCGGCGCGCCGGTTCTGCCTTCCGCGGACCACCAAACGCGCTCCGGTGGTCCGTTTTGCCCACTGTCTACGCCAGCGGCTCTCCCGGGACCCTCTCTTCACCGCGACAACTTCAAATCACCATTTCAGCCCCATTTCTTCATCACCCATCAATCCGCGCAGAGAAAAACAACCTGCGGAGGGTCGTCGGGCAATGTTTGTTCGGCTCGCACCCTCCGTGTTAGGCATTATCAATTGGACAAAGATAAACATGGTTTCACGTACAACAAATAACAATTTTATTCAAATAAAATTGAAGCAATCCAACTTCCCTTGATTATGATGTTGCACGTCATCGATCCGCGGAAAGAGGACACGCGTCGTGGTAGAACGACGTCGTGGGGAGACGACGTCAACTCGTTGAATTCACGGAAGAAAGACCAAAGATGGCGCGTCGTCGACGTTCCTCATGAGTGGCTCCTTCTCCTTTTGTTTGGCCGAAGATCGATGACATTGAGTGATATTCCTCGGCGGTTCTTCATTGGAAGGTTGGTGTTATTCATTGAGAGAAGAACACCCTACACTATTTCCCAAAGCTCTCTCACCCAAACCTCTCAACACAATGAAATCCCCCAAAAATAATAGCAAAGCCATTATTTTTATTCACACATGCCAGTCAAAATTAAAACAACTTAATTCATTTAAGAGGTTGAATTGATTAATAAAAATGTGTTGGCATACATTTAAGAGGGGGAGAGGGAGATGAAGAGTTCTCATTAATATGGGGGAGTTGTCACATTAAATGGAAGCTCAAAGATTCAAGGGGGTTAAAGGGGGTTTGAAGAGAGTTATGGGAGGTGAAAGGTTGGGGCTCGTATGGGCCCCACCTCACAAATATCCACACATGGGAAGTTAGGTGGTTGTGGGTTCCACCCTTAACTCCCCTTTGTAGGATATAACCACCATAGATATAATAAAATTGTGTATTACCAATTTTATTTCTTTTAATCTAAATCCCCAATTATTAACTTTCAATCCACATAAAACACAACAACGGTAAAGGTCCCCTTAAGCAATTACCCTCACTGCGAGTTCATCGGTGCCCTCATATTTCAATTCTGAGCACCGGTTCAAAAGATAGAAAAACCCGCACGTACGTTTACTGAACGTACCCAAACAAAACTTTGGAAATTGATTTCGGGCACACCGGGTCTCATAATCAAGCGTCGTCAGAAGCTACAGACTCATAACATTACAAAGAATTAAGAAACAAAATTTCCTTGAAAATTACAGGGCTTTACATTACTCCCACCTCAGGGATTTACATCCCCGTAAAGATACAACACACACTAGGAAAACAAATGGGGATACTGAGCTAGCATCCGTGTCTCCCACTCCCAAGTGCTCTCTTGGAGGTTCCTGTGCTGCCAGCTAATGCACACTAGAGGAATCGACCATACACGTAGGACTCACTTCTGTCGATCCTCGATCTCCACTGGGACCCCCATAAACGGCGCCCCATCATCGATGTCTAGCTCCCCATGATCGATGATGTGGGTCGGGTTGTGCACGTATCTCCTCAGTTGAGATACGTGGAAGACGTCACGCACCCAGTGCAATTGAGGTGGAAGGGCCAGGTGGTAAGCCACCTCACCTACTCTGATGAGGACCTGGAAAGGTCCAATGAAACGCGGAGATAACTTGATGCCCTGACCAAATCTCCATTGACCTCATCGAGGTGAGACCCATAGGAAGACATGGTCACCATCCTCAAACTCCAGTGATCTTCGTCTCCTATCATCCTAGGACTTCATTCTGCTCTGTGCAGTCCTCATCTGCTCCTGGATAATCTACACCTTCTCTATTGTAGCTTGAACCATCTTTGGTTTGACACGTTCAGACTCCATCACTATCCACAAAGGATATCTTAAATGAGGCCAGCTGCTGTCTCGCCTCTCCTAACAACTGAATGACCGATCTCCTCCTAAGACCATATGCTACAACGTTCCCCTTCTCAGGAGTATGGACTATCTCAAAGTCATAGTCATGGAGGAACTCAAGCTATCGTTGCTATCTCAGGTTCAGGTCCTTCTATGGGAAGACACACCTGAGACTATTGAGTTTAGAGTAAACTGTAAACCGTTTGCTCAACGAGCAGTGGTGAGACTAGCCAATTGTAAGAACTCATCTCCAACCCTCTTCATCTACGTTCTACAAGAGATACTCCTCTTCTGAAAAGAGAAATCTAGTCTCATCCCCTGGATGAACCATGTTCTTTGCCTAATACAGTCAATCCTGACATGAACGGTTCAATTCATGTCTTGGATGACATCGTAAGGCCTCGATTCTACTACTAAGAGATAAAACTATTACTCTCACCTCCAAGGATTGAGTTACACTATAAGCATCAGTGTGTGGTCATTGGGTCTCCTCCAGTAGGTATCTTGAAATTAAGGGTCAAGTCAACAGTTTAAATCGGAACCTCTTAGTACACAAAAAGGAAGGAAAACAAACATTACAAGGACAAGTGTCTTTTATTACTGCAGATCAAAGTAAAAAGACACATAACAACCACAAACAATCAACAATATGGAAACTAGAAGCACCATGAACAAAGGCCTCCATGCCTAGAACTAGTCCCGCTCCTGTCCACCTGCTTCAGGAGCTCCATAGTCGTAAGCTTCAGCTGCTTGAAGCTGTGCTCTCTCATGTCCACATGTTCCTTGCGGTCGGGGTGGACCTCCTGGTGGTGGTAGTGGCAACACCTCGAAGTGTCGTCCACCACCAGCTATACGACCAGCTCCTCTGCCTCGATCTCCTGCTCCTTGCAGTCCGCCTCGATCGAACCTTTGCCTCTACCTTGGAGGTCCTTCTTCTATTTGCTGATTGTCTGCACGGTGGGTCGAACAGTCACGAGCCATGTGACCCTGTCCGCCACATGAGTAACACAGCTTGGCAGGTCTAGCTCTGTATCCACCCTGGGTGCCCCGCACTACCTACCCTGAGTCGTGCGGTTGACCACCTGTAGGTCTGGTTCTCTTGGACCTCTATTTCATCTTTCTAATGTCAGCAGCAGAATACTCTGCTGCATGCCAGCTAGTGGTGGGTCCCACTGCTGGAGACTACTCATCAAGGAAAATATCCACTAAGAGGGTTCGCTCCAACACCCCCATCTGTGTTGGGATGCTGTGGGAGACAACTGAAGCTCTAATCTCTCGCCTGAGTCCCTGCTCAAAGGCCCGAGCCCTAAAAAATGGGTCTCGTACCATATCAGTGGAGTAGCGAGAGAGATCAGTGAACCTCGCTGAGTATTACGCCACCGTCATGCTACCCTGCTGAAGATACAGTAGCTCCTATATACGCACCGCTTGAAGGGTGGCTGGTAAAAACTCTACCCAGAATAGGCTCTCGAAGTCTACCCTATAGAAGCGTCGTCTCATCATGTATCTGGAGCATCAAACTCCACCATCTTCCTGCTACTTCCTGAAGGAGGCTAGCAGCGAGGATCACCATAAAGTCTGATGGTGTCCCTACCAGCCTGAAGACTTTCATCACAACCTCCATCCAATCCTCAGTCGCCTGTGGGTCCATCTTTCCCTGGAACCTGGGTGGCCTCTGGCATGGGAACTCGTGCAGTGCGCTCAAGTGGTGTCCATCGCCTGCTACTGGGGCTGGTGGAATCGGTGGCCCAATGAGTGGTAGTACCGCTAGTGACTCCGCTGGTACCTCAAATGGATGAGGGCCCTGTACTGAGGCCTCATCGCTCAAAAACCTCTCAGTACATATAACTCTCAGGGCTCTAGCTGGTCATCCGCGGGGAGGCATCCTGAAAGAAACAGATGAGACATGGTCAAAGACTATACCTGGTGAGTTGAACTGGTTCGTGCTGACATAAAGAAAACTTTTGAATACTCACACACAATCAGTGTTTTCGTGCATTGAGTCAGAAATCAGAAGTCAGGGTCCTGGTGTATGGATACGTCAGCCGCCGCACCAACACTGGACTCCCTGAACTGAAAACCACACTCATTACGCTTAACACTATTTCTTCACAGAAAAGGAAATATCAGAGTCCAAAGTTCTGTGGTAGAATTGACTCCTCTGATACCAATTTGTCCTGACCCGTCCCCCGGGGCCCATGTCGTAACTACCCCAAGCCCACCTTCCATAGGCTAGGGGGTGGAGATTAGCACCAAAGGCATAAATACTTATAATTGGGAATGAATTGCCTTTATAAAATGCAAACTCAAACACAAACAGAGTACAAGCGGAAGAAAACACTAAGTAAAGTAGTAAAAAATGTGCTGAAAGTACAAAGGGTTCGGAAATACAAGCCCAATGGAAAGTTACAGCTACAACTGAATGAAAGTACAACTAAAAAGACAAACAACTTAATGGTGAAGCAGCTCCTAGATCGTCCTCTGGGTTCCTACTTGAAGGGTAGGTATAGATGTCCTCCTCAGCACTCCATGTCTATGGGTCCACTCCGTGTGACATCACGCCGAGTGTCCACCTCCGGGTACCATTCAGTCCTCGTACACTCTGCCTCTGTTAGTGCTGTCTGTCATCTGCATCCAACACAATGAGGTGCGGGCATAGCCCATGTAGGGGTGAGTATAACGATACTTAGTAGGGACCTCGAGACCCTCATGGTCTCACTAAATCCAACAAGGATAAATGAAAAGAAATATCTCAACAGATAACATTTACTTAGGTATATGCTCATACATATACCTAAGTTAACAAGTAACCCATCACAATCATGAGGAAAAACACAATGGTCACTGACTCAGCTCAAACCAGGATTTTCATTCACGATGCCGAAAGCACGACTTCTGGATAAATCCTCCTCTATCGAGTACATTAGTCCTATCGTGACTCCAAGGTGATACTCATGAACCTTAGATTGCTGAGGTACTCCTCCTCTATCGAGTACCGCAGGTATGTCGCCCCCACACAGTAGCGATCCCCGCCATGGGTCTGCCGCCCCAACACAGTAGCACACCCCCTAATAGCCTACAGAGGTACTCCACCTGTTGAGTACCGCAGGTCTGCCACCCCAACACAATAGCACTCCTCTGCCATGGGTCTACCACCCCAACACAGTAGTGCTCCCCACTGGGCTAGAGAAGTCACTCCGAAACGAATCGGACAAGCAGTCACCAGGTCTCATCCAGCTACACGGTCTCCGAACTCCATACGCTTGTCTCTAGAAGGATCCACTCCAAAAGCTACTGTTTGATACTCCAAGTACCCCGAAATCTCACGTGGAAGGATCTCAAAGGACTTCCTCGTCATAGGGGTCTCAACGCAATAGATGACGCGTCAATCGGACGCCCGGTCTGTGAGTTATTAACCCTTTTATCCTGGGGCCCGATTGATTTCGTGTACAAACCAACCCGACCGTATCTCAAATTTACCCCAAACTCCCATGGGGTATACTCAAAGGAACCGTTTCTCAATGAGATTACCAACACCGCTGACGGTTCGTCTAACGGACGTCCGGTCTGAGAGTTATTGGCTTTTCTGTTCCAGGGGCCCAGTTGGATTTTGGGTACAATCCAACCCAACCATACTCCAACTGCATCCAAGCCTCGATTGGAGTATTCCAAAATAAACTTCTCATCAAAATAAATCCAATGTAGTTGACGGAACGCCAATCAGACATCTGGTCCTTAAGTTATAAGTGTTTTCACTCAAAGATCCCGGTTGGTTTCGGGTTCGAACCAATCCGGCCATAGACAAACTTTTCCAAAACCTTGAGTTTAATATACCTAAACGATCGTCTCGATCCAAGGAATACTACGCAACTAAAGGTGCATCAATCAGAGGTCCGTAGATCAAGTTATGATCATTTAAACGATTATGGTCCGAAAAAGGGGGGTCTGGGTCCAGTCCGACCCGGCCAAACCCACCCTAGGTCGGCCCGGCCCGGCTGGGCAGTGACCAGATAGTAGCCGGCCAGGGCTCGGCCAGCCTGGCTGAGTGGAGGGAACGACCTCCCTAGATGGCGCGACATTAAGCCGCACCCTTCCATCTCTGGAACGGCAATGCCGTTCCGGTCTTCCTCCACTGCGCCGACGTGGCATGCCGCCGCCGCCTTCCGCGGACCATCGAACGCACTCCGGTGGCTCGTTTTGCCCACCGTATGCACCAACGGATCTCCTAGGACCCGCTCTTCACTTCGAAGGCTTCAAATCACTGTTGCAGCCCCGTTTCATTGTCGACCGTCAATCTACGCACAGACAAATAACCTGCGAAGGGTCGTCGGGCCGTGTTTGTTCGGCCCATGCCCTCTGTGTTAGGCGTTATCAATTGGCCAAAGATAAAAATGGTTTCACATAGAAAGAATAAAAATTTTATTCAAATAAAATTTAATCAATCAACCCTACATATATTATGACGTTGAACGTCGTCGAGCCGTGGAAAGAGGATGAGCATCGAGGTAGAAAGGCGTCGCCGGGAGATGGCGTCAACTCGTTGACGTCGAGGAAGAAAGGCCAAAGATGGCGCATCATCAGAGTTCCTCGTGAGTGGCTCCTTCTCCTTTGGTTTGGACAAAGATCAATGGCGTGGAGTGACGTTCCTTGTAGGTTCTTCATTGGATGGTTGGTGATCTTCATTGAGAGAAGAACACCCTAAACTATTTCCCAAAGCTCTCTCACCCAAACCTCTCAACACAACGAAAGCCTCCAAAAATAATAACAAAGAAATTATTTTTGTTCACACATGCCATTCAAAATTCAAACAAATTAATTAATTTAAGTGGTTGAATTCATTAATTAAAATGTGTTGGCATACATTAAAGAGGGGGAGAGGGAGATGAAGAGTTCTCATTAATATGGGGGAGTTGTCACAATAAATGGAAGCTCAAAGATTCAAGGGGGTTAAAGGTGGTTTGAAGAGAGTTATGGGAGGTGAAAGGTTGGGGCTCGTGTGGGCTCCACCTCAAAAATATCTACACATGGGAAGTCAGGTGGTTGTGGGTTCCACCCTTAACTCCCCTTTGTAGGATATAACTACCATAGATATAATAAAATTGTGTATTACCAATTTTATTTCTTTTAATCTAAATCCCTAATTATTAACTTTCAACCCGCATAAAACACAACAATGGTAAAGGTACCCTCAAGAAATTACCCGCACTGTGAGTTCATCGGTGCCCTCAGATTTCAATTCCGAGCACCAGTTCAAAAGATAGAAAAATCCGCACGAACATTTACTAAACGTACCCGAACAAAACTTTGGAAATTGATTCCTGGCACACCGGGCCTTGGAATCAAGTGTCGTCAAAAGCTACAGGCTCGTAAAATGCAATGAATTAAGATTTTTTTTCCTTGAATGTTCCAGGTCTTTACAGTTTATTTATATAATTCCTCAAAATATTTATATTTAGGCAAAAACTATCATTTAAAAAAAGTATTAAAAACTATTTCTCATGAATTAATGCTATTTTATTTAGTGTATTTGACATAGTTTACAATGTAACATATTTTATAAATTTCATTTAACTATATAATAATACATTTAATTATATATATTAATAAATCATAATTGATGAATGATTGGTGGTGAATGTATAACAAGATATCAGAAAAATTAAATTTATTAAATAAAAAAATATTCCAAAATATAATAGAGTTTCATCTCCTTAATGATATTTAACATGATCTGCGTAGATGTATAATTTTACATTCCATATCTATTCTACTTCATTCAAGATTTTTTTTTGTTTTTTAGTGACCTACTAACCAATAGCCTTTTCTAGTTGTATAGAATTTAAATATTATACCTAGACCCATATTCCCTTTTCACATATACACCACATCACTAACATTATCTCTTAAAGTAAGTTATCCTGTAAAATGGTTGTGTCTTTCTTAGAAATATTACATGATAATTTTTTAATGTAGAAAAATTATTATGATTATATTTTTATGAACCTATTATTTAAAATTTTCTTAGATATATTTTATGTAAGAGAATTATTTATATTATCCCCCTCTTCACAAGTTTTCTCATAGTTTATTTTAAAAACTTATTTTTTTATCTATAATAGTGTTTTTATCAAGAATTACAACTTCAAATTTTATCCAAACGAGATTTCAAAAATCTCAAATAGCTTTAGATAATTTAGAAATTAAATATAAAACTCTATAAATGTTTTTATTCATCGTTTATAGTTTAATTTATACCATGATTCATCTAGACATTGCCATGTTTAATAATTCTCTTTCAGAAACTAATTTCTCTTAATTAATTTCTTAATCCTTTGAAGTTATTCCACCATCCTCTTAATAATCATGAGATGTTAAATGTTGTCATTTTATATTTCCTTCCACTCATCTGGACATTTCATCATCTTTATATCATACATATTAAAATATTTAACTACTTTTTAAATTTGATTGTTACTTTCATGATTTACCTCAAGCTCATTCCTCAGTATGTGGTTTATACAATTTTCTTCTTCATATTATTCATCAATTACTCAGTGATCATTAATATTTTTAAAAGATTACATGAAATTTGTATCTTTTATACCATTAATTATCTTAAAATGATAACATAAGGATTATTTTTCTTCATCCTATTTTCTCATAATTTTGCACTAATTTATTACTTGATTTAATTTCTTCCTTCACTAGATTTAATATAAACTTTTGGATATTAGTTTTCAGATCTCTATAATGATTTTATTTAACCTATTCACTATTAAACTGTATTATTTTTTATATTCATGTAAAATCTAATATAAATTGTACAATTACTCAACAAATTAATCATTATATTGGAATATTGAAATTACATTTATTTTAATATTTTTAATATTAATAAAAAATACATAACCTTAATAAGTTTTTTAATTACTCTTAGAATCTTCTCATGAATTACATTATTATATAATTTTTTTTATAATACTCAAAATACTCATGGATTTAAATTTCATCTCCTCCCTAGGATTCATCATAAAAATTAGATCCTATATAATTTTATATTTGGGTAGTAAATTTTGAAACTCATATAGATATTTGTCTCCTATATCACTAATAGTATAATATTTTAGATAGAAACTATCTGGAATGTTTCTCATTAATATTTTAACAAAATTATAATCTTCCAACTTTCCTCCAAAACCTTTGATATGACTAACTATATATTCACAATGATTAAGTATTCATCCATTGTCTCATATTCATCAATTTTGATATCATAAAATTTAGATATCTATGTTAGTAATTTAGCATCAATGATCTTTTAATTTCTTTCTTATATGTTTTTGACTTCCCCAAAATCTCTATAGTTATTTGTATCCCCACCACTTTGATATATATATATATATGTATATTTAAACATGAATGAAATTATTTCATTTTTGTATTTCTGATTGAAATCCTTCTTTATTTTATTAGAAAAATACATAGGTCCATATCATATAAGATATGGTAATACCACACCAACAAAAATAAAAAAATCTAATTATTTACAATGAAAATAGATAAACATGATCTTCATCATCCTCATCAGTAAGTTCTTGAATCAATGGAAATATATTTATTTTCACTTGATATATTTATAAATTTTAGATAGTTTGAAAATTATATTCATAAGATATTATCTCATTTATTGATTCAAAATAATCTCAAGTTTAGTAGTGTATCAGCCCTAATCCAATTTTTTCACAGACACAATACCATTTTTTCCTAATGAATATATATTTAAAAATTGGGTGAATATTATTCCCTAATTTCAGGTAATTTTAAATATCCCTATAATTAAACCATCAATCCTACAATATTATTAAGGTTTTAAATTTCATATTAAACCTCTTATTAATAATACTAAAATATATAAAAAAACTCGATCTTGAATTCCTCATGTTATATTAAGATATGATGACTACATTTTCTCCATGAAATTTATAGGATTTTAAATATTTCATATTAGAATGAAAATATAATACACAAATACAAGGTTCTCAACAATATTTTGTGGGACCACTCATCAAGAGAGAATCACCTATGGTTTTATTCTAAAATTATAGCGTGATCCAAGATGGTTCAAAACCGAATTTTGGTATTTAATCCATTTCTGCAATGATCATACTGAATTCTCTGAAATGGTTCCCCATTTTATCATAGTATTGGAGTTATTCTTCCCATTTTTATTATAAAAATATAAAATTATTTCATGATATGTTATATCTAGTTTTCATAATATCTTTTTTATCTTATTGTTTTCATATATAAAAAAATTCATAAATAACCAAATTCATATCTTATGAAAACAACCTCCTACAGAGCTATTATACGAGTTTACCATCTTAATGTTGGACCCCGAGACACCCTGAGAGGGGAGGGGTGAATCAGGGTGTCAAATTTTTCTTTTAAAGTGATGGATCTTGTTCCCACGCTGGTAGGAACTAGTTAAACCTATATTATGGATATGAACAGAAAACAAACATTCACATGTAGAGAGACGAAACATCACTTTTTACTTGGTTCACCACTAAGGGCTACGTCCAAGGACCATACACCGACATGTTGTCGTTCGTACCAAATTCCACTAAACTTCACTAGCTATGGATTACAATGGTTCAAGCACAGTCACTCTGTCCCTGTCTCACTTCCTTTACAATTATTCAGGGATAGCTCACTACTTTCCTCGGGTCACACCCATTGACTCCCCCTGGCTCAATACCCCTGGTGAAGTCACACTCATTTTACAGGCATGAAGGTCTCTTCATCATCACCAAATAATACATCCTATGTTGTATGTAGATGCTATGTTGAAGTACAACTCTCACCTATAGTCAAATCTCACTCCCCTTCAAGGGTACTGGGCAATCTCCCAACTTTCACACAGCTCAAAAAACACTGGCACACTTCTTCACTGCCTGGCGCACAAGTCTCCTGCGTGACACAAATTCGGCATGCAAGTTCAAACTGGAGTTCAAGTATCAACCAACCACCTACGTGACACCACCTACTTAAACTTCAAACCTACGTGACTCAATTCCGTTCTCACCCAAACCACCTTGGGCATGCAACCAACAACCGGCGCACAACCTTTACCTGTGTGGCCCAACAACCACTTGTGCGACTCATCCACTTGTGCGACGAGAGCTCAAAAAATCTCAAGTCTTGAACTTCATTGCAAATGAGGAGGGGTGGTCCTCTATTTATAGGCAAAATGGACCCCCTGCGTGGTGGCGTGCAAGTCCTGGCGCACAGCTCCAACCAACCTAGCCTCTGTCGCGTTACTCACTTGAGCGACCACACCAATACTTGCGCAACCCTCTTTCATTTGCCATATTTTAATGTTCTGACCATGAAGAACAATAGGCGTGCAAGTTTCCAAACATCCTAGGCACCGTCGCACAAGTCCCTTCTCGACGCGCAGGTCACTTGCATGACCCAACCAATACTTGCACGACCCTTATACCTTTTCCATTTTTCCATGTTATAATCTTAAAAAACACTAGGCACACAATTTCTCTCTCCTTCAAGTACACGACATGCATTTATCTTTACAAAAAACACTTTTCTCCATTTATCAATTTTCAGGCCCAAAAATTTGGAAAACACTGGAAAATGGTGACACCTTCAATACTATAATCTGTTTGACCTGTATGAGCACTTTGCTGGAACACATTCTGAAATTTCTCTGAGGATTGACAAAAAACACAAAACATACTCTAATTCATGCATAGATGACCATGGTTCCAACAATATCTCCCTTTTGGTTTGTTGGCAATCAAAAAATAAATTCAATAGATCCTCATCTATATGTTAACCAAAAAATGCAAGAATCAACTCAGCCAACACTCTAAGTCTACATGAGCAATGCTAGGTGTAGAAAACAAGAGAGGAAGCTTGAATTGGGTTCCAGTGTTTTGGAATTCTCAATGACACCCAAGAAGAATTACATGACCGATGTATTCTTTATCATCATACATGACTTCTATCCTATCACTAACACTGAATTTGCATCATGTCACAGGATCATTACATGAACATGCCTGAATTTATTCCTTTCTCCCCCATTGACAATAAACCCAAAGACTGGTAATTTGTTCAGTGTTAAGCTCAAACCATACTCCCCTGGATAGTATCTCCCCCACAAACCTACATCACATCTATAAATAAATAAAAACAGTTATCATAATTGGGGAGATGGGTATTGCATAACATTCGTATGAACTGGGAGGTGCCTGAACACTGAGGTTTAACCGATGCTTCTCAAACATAGCTGCTGACAATGGATTGGTCAGGATATCAGCCACTTCCTCATCAGTTCCCACATGATCCACTCTAATCACCCCTTTCTCAACTTTTTATTTGATAAAGTGATACCTGATTTCAATATGTTTTGTACAAGAATGCTGAATAGGATACTTTGTGAGATCAATTGCGCTATTTTTATCACAGTAAAAATTACCATTGGTTGATTCACCTCATCACCAATATCTGTTAGTTGTTGATTCATCCATAGCAGTTGAGTGCATCCCTTTGTGGAGGATATATACTCAGCTTCATCAGTACTAAGAGAAGTACTTTATTGGTTCTTTCTCAGCCAGCCAATACATTTCTTCCCAATATAGAAGGCTCCACCACTAGGGGACTTTCTGTCTACTACATCACCATCCCAGTCAGCATCAGAAAACACTGATAATTCACTGTCCCTGCCTGCAGAAAAATATAACCCAAAGTTATGTGTACCTTGAATGTACCTCATGATTCTTTTTAGTGCCGCCATATGTTCCTCCTTTGTATTACTATAAAATTGGGCCGCAAGACATGTGGCAAAGAAAATATCTAGCCGTGTCACTGTTAGGTACAATAGGCTCCCAATGATCCTCTTGTACATGGTGGGATCTACAGAGGTCCCATCCTCATGCTTTCCAAGTTTAGTTCCAACTACAATCAGAGTTGACATTGGTTTGGAGTCTTTCATATTTAACTTATTCAACAACTCTCTTGCATACTTTTCCAAAGAAATGAAAGTGTAATATTTCTTTTGAATCACTTGTATCCCCAAGAAATATGTGAGCTCTCCAATCATAGGCATTTCAAATTCTGATGTCATATGATTGGAAAATTCATCCACTAATTTCTTCCTGTTTCCTCCAAATATGATATCATCAACATAGACTAGAACCATGAATTGATCTTCTGGATAATTCTTCACATATATATTGTGATCCACTCTTCCTCTTTTTAACTCCAGCTTCTTGAGATACGATTCCAGGTAGGAATACCATGCTCGTGGTGTCTGTTTCACACCATATAGGGCTTTCTTCAGTTTGCAGACCTTTGTCTCATCAGTACCAAGAACAAAACCCACTGGTTGTTCAATGTAAACTTCTTTTTCAAGTACACCCTTCAAGAATGCTGTCTTGACATCCATTTGATATATTTTATATTCTATTTGGAGTGCCATGGCAAGGAAAAATCGGATTGACTCTAGTCTAGCCGCTGGAGCGAAGGTTTCTTCAACATCAACACCTTTAATCTGGGAATACCCCTAACATACCAGTCAAGCCTTGTTTCTGATAACACTTCCATTCTCATAAAACTTTTTCTTGAAGATCCATTTTGTACCAATCACATTGTGGCCTTCGGGTCTCTGGACAATATCCCATGTCTGATTCTTGTCAATATGATCTAGCTCTTCATTCATGACCTTCACCCAATATTCATCCTTTGCAGCTTCATCGAATGAGAATGGCTCCACAACTGAAAAAAATGCAGATTGCGTGTTATTCCTCATCCTCCTTGTTTGTGTGGGTGCAATCCTCTCCCCAATTATGTTAGATGGATCAATCTTAGCTCTACGATTTATTCTATGCGGTTCAGTTGCATTCTCTCCAGCCACAGTTTCTTCTTCAAATTCCTCTTCTGAGTCAACATCATGATGTGACTACTAAGTGTTTTGTACATCTTCCCCTATTTTTGTATTTGTATTTTCTCCATGTTCACTTTCTTTCTCACTTTCGATCACATGAATAAATGATATCCTTTAAAAATTTGAGGTTTTCTCTTCAATTATCTTAACAAAACTATTTACTACAATCCTTCCTAATCTCTTGTTGAAACACTTGTAGGCTTTTCTGTTCATTGGATACCCAAGAAAAATTCCTTCATCAGCATTGTCACCATACATCCCTTGATTTCCTTCTTTATTCCGAATGAAGCATTTACTTTCAAAAACACAAAAGTATTTCAACGAAGGATTCCTTCCATTCCACAATTCATATGGTGTCTTTGTTTCTCCCATATAAAGCCCTGTTCGATTATGAATGTGCACTGCAGCTTCAACAACTTCCTTCCAGTAATGGAGAGAGATACCGCTCTCAATCAGCATAGTCTTGGCCATATTGTTAATCGGTCGATTTCTGCGCTCAACAAATCCATTTTTTTGTAGAGTTATCACGACAACTACCTCATGTTGTATCCCATTCTTCTCCAAATAGTTTTCAAATTCAATGGATGTTTATTCCACTCTATTGTTTGATCGCAACACTTTGATTGTTCATCCAGTATCATTCTCAGTGATTCGATGATACATTTTCATGTAGTCAAGCACTTGTCGTTTCCTATATATAACCATTACACATTACATTCTGCTGTAATCATATATAAAAAGGATGAAGTACCTTTCTCCATGAGTTCCAATAACATTTACTGGGCCACATACGTCTGTATGAATGAGATCAAGAAGATGCGATGCCCTTTTCTTCTTTGGCCAATATGAACTACATACCAGCTTCCCACGAATAAAAGCATCACAAGATTTTTCCCGTTCACATTTTTGAATGAGGATATCCATGACTATCTTTATCTTAGATATCTTTACCATGTCTTGTTGGTTAATGTGCCCTATACTTCGATGCCACAAATTGTTTTCTTCTTCAACAGAAAAATAAAAGGTGTTCACTTTGCTATCAACCTGATATAATCTTCCATCTGTTCTACAACCTTTCATAAGATAATTCCCTGTGTTTCCCTTTATAGTGAAGTCTTTTTGATTGAAAGTTACTATGATCCCTGAGTCGCAGAGTTGACTCACACTAAGGATATTATGACGCAGACTGTCCACATAAAGAACATCAGTCTTCTTTAGCTCCCCATTGGTGAGAGCAGTATTCCCACTGCCTTTAATCTTCAAAGCACCATCGTTACCAAACCTCATTGTTCCATCAAATTTTTTTAATGTTCTTAAAAAGTTCAGCATTTCCCGTCATATGGGAAGAGCATCCACTATCAAGAATCCAGGTGCTGTTGCTCTTTCTAGCTTTGAGGGCTACTTCTGCAAGATTGGATTTATCGATCTTCTTCTTTTCTTTCCATGAAATGCTGGATCGAGTAAAGGATACTGATGGAATTCTAACACTTTCCTCCATAAAATCTGATTCTTCATACCCATAATCTTTCTCCAGATAAGATAAACTATTTGTGAGAACAACACCATCAGGAGGGTGGATATTGACCTTTCTCTGAGAGTTGTATGAATCTCTCCTATCAAATCTCTGCCCGCAATACACAGCTTTATAGCCAAAGTTAGAACAATAAAAATAGTATCCATAGAAACTATTTCTTATATAAGATGGAGGATATGAATTCAGTATCCCTTGTTGATGTCCTAGATCTTTTCCATTCATGTAGATCCTTGCCTCTTCACAATATATCATGGTATGGCCTAGATAGACACAAAACTGGCAGTTCATTAGAGGAAATGTCTTCTCACTTGAATTTTTCCTCATGCCTTCTACCTTGGGAGAATAGTTGGACTGCCTGTCATTTTTGAAAGTTTGAGAATAATTTTAAGTTCTTCTTTTATTCTGGATTGAGGGGTTTTTTTCAGTACATCAAGAAATTTTTCAACATGTCCCTCTTTTATTTTGTATTTCTTTTGGCTCTCTCCACTTCCAACAGTTGAAGTGTCACCATCACATCCAATTACACTCTTTCCCATGCAAGCGGGTCTTTGATAACTCAAGATTTTTCCAACCCCATCTGAACCACTCTTGGATCTTTCCAATATCTTTAAATTTGAGAATCTTCCAAAATAAAGTTTCTTCTTACCCTCATATGTGGTTGATCGACACTCTATTTTTCTTCTAATAATAACAACTTCTTCCTCAAGACCCTCAATAGTCTTGGACTTCTCTTCCATTTTGGATGTAAGGTCATTTATTACCTTCGGTTGTTCTTCAATTCTAAGCTTCAATTCTACAATGTCGTCTGTGCTTTCAAGGATTGTAGATTTAACTCTCACTAGTTTTTCAAGTCATTAAATTTCAGCTTCAAGTTCATCCACATATTCTGATGATTCTTTCACTATATCTTTCCACTTACTATATTTATTGCATTTGTTCTCAAGCATTGAAAAGGTATCCTTAATTTTCAACTTGGGATCACAATTATGAGTCATATGATTGTCTCTGTCTTTTTTGATAGAGGGTTATAAATTTTCAACGGTAGCCATCATGGAAGCAGGGTTTCTAGTTTTAAATTTGGGTTTTTCTTCTTCAAAGAATTCAATATAATCCTCTTCCTCTTCACAGAAAAAACTCTTCTTTTGTATCTTCTTTCCAGATTTAATGTCACCCTTTTTGAAAAACCTTTTCTGAGGCTTCTCAATGTATTTTGCTTTACTTGCATTGTCATTGAACTTTCTTTGGCACTGAGAGGTAATGTGCCTAACTCTTCCACAACGAAAGCATTCCAGAGGTAACTTAACATTAAATTTAGCTTTTCCCTTATTCAGCCTCTTGGAAATAAGGGAAAGAACTTCTTTTTCATCATCATCTTCATCACCACTATCTTCTGAAATTTTCAGTTTGTACATGGATTTGAATGCCATTTCCTTGCTAACACGAGTGGTAGCTTCTTCGGGTTTGACTCTCATCTCATATGCCACCAAGCTGCTCAACAGATCACAAAAAGAAAGTTTGGAAAGATCTATTTCCTCAAGGGCTATCTCCTTTTCATTGTACAGGGGTGTAGTGTTCTCAGTATTTTCTTCACAATGTCAATGTCTCTAATTTCTTCTCCTAGGCCCCAAATTGCTCCAACCACTTCAGTAATTCGATTGAAGAAGGAGTCTGCATTCTCATCAGGATGCATCTTCAGATCATCAAACCTATTGGGTATCACTTGAAGTTTCACCTCCTTCACTTTGCTATTTCCTTCATAAATATTTTCAAGTTTATCCCACATGGACTTTTCGGAGGTGTAACTCATCACTTTTAGATAAATCTGATCAGAAAGTGCTACGGTGAGGGAATTTTGTGCTTCAGAATCTGCATCAAATTTTTTTCTATCTTTATCAGTTATAGCCAGCCCTATTGGATCAGAAACAATAATACCTTGCACAATGTAAAATAGAACTTCCACTTGAAGGGATCTTTGATGAGATCTCATTTTGTTCTTCCAGATCTAGAAATTACTTCCATCGAAGAGAGGGACTCCTCTGACATTGACTGCATTCTCCATGATGACAAAGGATAGATTCAACACCAACAACCTTTACCCTCTGATACCACTTGTAGGACCCCGAGACACCCAGATAGGGGAGGGGTGAATCAGGGTATCAAAATTTTCTTTTAAAGTGATGGATCTTATTCCCAAATTGGTAGGAACTTGTTAAACCTATATGATAGATATGAACAGAAAGCAAACATTCACATGCAGTGAGACGACACACCAATTTTTACTTGGTTAACCACTACGGGCTAAATCCAAGGAGCATACGCTGACATGTTGTCGGTCGTACCAAATTATACTAAACTTCACTAGTTCTGGATTACAAAGGTCCGGGCACAGTCACTCTGTCCCAGGGTCACTGCCTTAACAACGATTCAGGGATAACTCATTGCTTTCCTCAGGTCACCCCCATTGATTTACCCTGGCTCACTACCCTTGGTGGAGTCACACTCAGTTTATAGACATGAGGTTCTCTTCATCATCACTAAAGAATACATCCTCTGTTGTGTGTAGATGCTCTGTTAAAGTCCAACTCTCACCTGTAGTCAAATCTCACTTCCCTTCAAGGGTATCAGGCAATCTCCCAATATTCACGCAGCTCAAAAAACACTGTCACACTTCATTACTGCATGGTGCGCAGGTATCATAAATGGCACAAAATCAGAGAGCTAGTTCAAACTGGTGTGCAGGTATCAACCAACCACCTGTGCGACACCACCTACTTCAACTTCAAACCTACGCGACTCAATTCCGTTCTCACCCAAACCGCCTTGGGCGCACAACCAACAACTGACGCACAACCTCTACCCACGCGGCCCAATAACCACTTGAACGAATCAACCAATTGTATGACGAGAGCTTGAAAAATATATAAGTCTTGAACTTCATTGCAAATGAGGAGGGGTGTTCCTCTGTTTATAGGCAATCTGGACCCCCTGCGCGGTAGCACGCAAGTGTCCTCACAACGCGCAAGTCCTGGTGCGCAGCTCCAACCGCCCTAGCCACTGTCGCACTACTCACTTGCATGACCACAAAAATACTTGCATGACCCTATTTAATTTACCATATTTTTAAGTTTTGATCATGAAGAACAATAGGCTCGCAAGTTTCCAAAATCCTAGGCACCCGAGCGCAAGTCCCTTCTCGGCGCGCAGGTCACTTGCGCGACCCAACCAATACTTACACGACCCTTATCCCTTTTCCATTTTCCATGTTCTAATCTTGAAAAACACTAGGCATGAAATTTATCTCTCCTTAAGTTACACGGCGTGCAGGTCTCTTTGCAAAAAAAAAACTTTTCTCCACTTGTTGATTTTCAGGCCCAAAAATTTGGCAAACACTGGAAAATGGTGCACCCTTCAATACTATAATCTGTTTGACCTGTATGAGCACTTTTCTGGAACACATTCTAAACATCCTCTAAGGATTGACAAAAAACACAAACCATACTATAATTCATGCATATATGACCATGGTTCCAACACTTAATTGTTTTTATCACCTTCTCAGATACTGCTTATTACACAATCATATATCATATATAATATAAAAATATATTATATGAAGGGAAAATATTACATTGAAACAACATCATGAGAACTCATTATACATGATAAACATCATAAATGATCTCGTATATTATGAGCCACTAGTATCATTTGAAATAGCCTATCATACACGACTCTTTTATATTACGATATTTTCTTTTCTAATGAAAAATAAACATCTTATGTAATGAATGTTATCTAATAATTTCTCATATCATATAAAATATCCTCACATACGAACATTCTAGATTTTATCTTATGAAGTCTATAATAATTCATTTTTAATAATTCTATATTTCACCCAATAACTTTTAGAACATCATCAATCAATCTGTAGAACATATCAAGAATCTAATGACCATATGAAAAATATTATCTAACATTATTTGGAGTCTCTAAAAATTGGTTTAAAATTTATATAACTCATTCAAAAATAAATATAATAACTCATCATTTGGGTAAAAATTAAATTCATTAAACTTATTATGAAACAATAGTGAGTTTTCTTCATTTACCTTATTTTCACCTTTATAAATGTGGTATATATTTACCTAAATAACTATGTACATTTTCAAATCATAACCACAATATATAATTTATTTTATAAAGAATCAATAAATCTACATTTTCACATTCATTATCATTATGATATATCATATCTAGAACAAACAATGAAAACATCATATAACCAATCACTTGAATTACATATATTGTTTTAGAGAAAATATTAAGTATGAGAGATCGTAGATATGATTTTTTTAGGTGTATTAAAATATTATTATTATAACCATCAAATATATGAACATATTCTTAATTCTCAATTTTCTCCATAACCAAAATAATTTCCATAAATAATCACTAATTATTAATCTTATGGCTCTAAAAGAACTTTTTTCGACCATAGACTCACACCCACATTACCTGGTGGTAAATTTGGGTGAAAAATAATATACTCTAAATAATATATAAATTTTAATCATAATATATAGGAAATTATAAGTCTTTAAAACTCAATCATATAAGAAAATAATCCAAAATATAGAAATAATTATAATATAATGTTGATATTAATTGGTTAATAACAAATATAAACTCAAAAAAACCTAATGTGATGACATTGTAATATATAATAAAATAAACCAATCAATTTATGTGATAATAGGTTTTAAGTAAGTATTAATACAAAAAATATCCTATATCATTTATGTTACCTTTCAGGAACTATATTTAATAATATAAACAAAGAATAATCTGAACATAAGTAACTTATAATTAATATATTATAGAAATTAAAATACAGAATTAACATGGGTTTTTTATTTGATCTATTCACCTGGATAAAATATATATCAACAAATATGTTGCTCAAAATAGGTACAAATCCCCTAAAACTATGGATTTTTTAAATAGAATGTGCTTTTTTTCTCACAATTCATCTTATAATATCATTACGTGGATCCTAAAAATGATTAATCTATATAATTCCACATGTAAGAACCTCATTATCCCTAATTTTCATCAATTATAAACGAATTAATGTCTTTACATGAATCAATACCTTTTAAAATCATTCTATCCAATCTAAATATTCAATATCTGAAAATATAAAAATACAATGACATGATATTTACCTACCATGACATGTTTTGGTCAAGATTTCAACTCAATAATAATAACAATTTACTTAATATTTAAAATACCATATATTAAATGTTTTTTTCAATCTCATAATTTTCACATCTTTTCCAACCATGTAATATTTCTAATTAAAAAACTGCAAAGGAAATTACATTTTAATTATAAAAACATATCAATAAAAACTTCTTATTATAAAGTGGTCAAAATAAACTATTACTTATTTTTCAACAAATAAAAGAAAAAATTTTCTATTTCTACATATATACCCAATTACAGAATAGCAAATAAATTTTATCACTGTAAAATATCTATCACTATATATAGTGAGTTCTATCCCCTCATTTGTTTTCTACTTATACAGTAAACATTATCAAGTACTTCATTATAGATCAAAATCAACATCACAATATTCCATATAACATAATTTCAACTATGTAAGTGTTACAAAATCCATGGGATCTATGGATTTTCTCTAATAAAATGGATTTTACTTTGACTATGACTTGTATACGTCCTCGGGGTTTCCGATAACAAATATTCCCCTGAATTTTATATCACATCTTATTATCTTTTAATAAAAATATGTTTAAATCATACCACTTATTATATATTATTCTAACAGATCCAAATAATTTAATATAATATTCCTAAAAAAACATGAATCCCTAGATTGAAAAAAATGTGTCTCTTATAAAAATTGTTTCGAAATGAACTTTTTAGAATAAAAATTATGCTCTACATTGATATTAGTTCTAATATTAATCATATTCAGGTTTCATAAAAATTACAAGTATCCTAAATAGATATCCCAATATTCTAGAATTATTATGATTTATAAATAAAAATAATAATAAAATAATTCAATAACCACATTAAATTTATGCAAGAAATTATTTTTATATAAAGAAGGATAAAAATAATAAATTTTATTCCTTGATGAAAAATATTATATGTAATATCCAATTATCCATGTCCAAATCATATAATTAATATTAATCTACCTATATTTAATTATACATTGTATTATTCTTCAATTACTCTATCACTTATATCATTTGTACTAATTAATCCCTATTAAGTGTAGATTTTTCCGTATTTATATGATATTTTTTCTTAATTTCTCTAGTAAATATAATCATACTCTAATTCAAATTAAAATGTTCTAAGAAACAAAAATTCCACTTATTTAACTTTAAATGTGTAAAATTTAAAAATTCAAAATCCCCCTCATAATAATTCTAAATTTAAATAAATTCCAAGAATTTAAAAACAAAATTAATCATTAAATACTATGGGGGAATTAATTTTTAAACACCCCTTGGTGGTGTTTAAATTTCAAGATTCAATAGATTCATCTAAAAATAATTTCTAGACAAAGGATGAGTGAAAATGATCATCATATGTTGATGTATACAAATTTTTTCAAAAACTAATATCTCATATGTTTCCTTTTTATTGATAAAATTATAACAAATTTAAATCTTACTTATTCAATAATATTTCATCATTATCTTCATTAACGTTAAAAAAATGTGTTGTCAATGTAAATATCCATAGATACTTTACCTTCTTCACTATGATCAAAAAATTTCTTATTTCATCTAAACCAATTATATGCACACATTTATAATTGAAATACAATCCACTTAAATTATGTTAAGTCTTGTGTTTCCCTACTTACATTTAATATTTTTAATACATTTGATTTTAAAAAATAAAAATCATTTTTTATAATATCACTAAGATAATTCACTTAAAAATGATAATAAATATTTATCTCTTAGTATTTAAAAAATATAATAAATAACCTAGGTTACTTTATACATACCTCATGATTGTTTTTACAAAACTAGGAAATAATTTTTTGGGTAACACTAAAACTTAAAAAACATTAAGCATAAAATATGTTTAAACTTATTTCTATGAAGTATAAAAAGTTTTCAATCATCATAAGATAAAATGTCTATTGAAAAATCATTCTATCCTCATTTTTCCTTAGTTTACTTCAAACATTTTTCTTAGTTGAAACTGGCTTAAAATAATTCATATCAAATATCATTAACCACAGAATTATATACATTAATTGTGAATAAAGCTATTAATCATTATTTTATTCATTTATAACCTATTAAAAGATATAATCTCACTAATAATTTATATATTGAACTCCAAACACATTAAATTATTACATTGCATTACTGATTATATCCTTCTTCCACTAAAGATAATAACTTTAGTATGTCTGAGTGTTAGGAACTACACTTTCTCAAATGATTTCACATAGAAACAGTGATCAACATATCTACTTCTAAATTTCAAATATCATAAATAATATGGAAAATGAGAATACCGAGACTATGCTAAAATTTTCAATCTATATAAATATTTTTTCTATTAATATGCCTTTGGATCGACATTTTTTTAAATTCCATTATTGTTCAATATACACTTTTAATTTGACCACTCTATTGAAGAAAGTTAAATATACATATATCAATTTTATAAACATTAAAACCACTTTATATATGATCATACAATAAATTTAAAATAAATAAAATCCATTCCCCTCATGAAAATATGTATTATATATTTTTGGCTTCAATTTTTTATAGTTCTTATAAATTAACATAGATTTTTTTTATAAAAATCACATTATGATTATCATTATATTTTTAGAATTCCAATTTTATTTTGATGATGATTTTATCATTAGTAATTTTTATAAAATCTTTAATATTCATTTTATCAATTTTATTGAACTATTAATTTGTTGATTTTATCCATGAATCATTCTTGATTTTTATTCAATTTTTTTCTCTATAAGTGATATTTGAGAAGTTTTTTCAATACTCCTTATCCTTATTATCAATGTTGTAGTATATTTATTCCTAATGATTCTAGATTTTTCAATATTATTTATTCTCATTATACTTTGAGTCCTTTAATGAATCTTATTAGAAACCACTTTTTTACTCTAATTTAGAATTGCAATTATCCTTATTTTTTAGATTAAATAATCCCTATTAATTAATGTAAACATTTTATTATTCTATACTCATTTATAATAAATATAACTTATAATATTTTATTCAGTATTTTTATTTAGTCACCATGAAATAATTTCATTAAAACATTTTCTTAACTATTATAAAAGTATTTATAAGATTTAATCTTGGTTGAGTAATTTAGAAATACTCTTATATCAACCTTATAATCATATTTTTATTGATTACATTCCTTTTTTAACTTTTCACCAACTTTTAAAAACACTACCATGTTTTAATTTTATATTCCTTTTAGGTCACATTTACTAAGGTGTTTTATACTCAATTGGAAATAAAAAATCCTTGTTTCTTGTGTAAAATACTTTGTATAAAACGTATTTTGAATAATGTTTCCAAATACCCAATTCAATGATGAATACCTTTTCTCTATTTTTCATTATCTTATTTCACCTTTCAATAAGTCTAATTTATTAAGAATCTCTTACCAATAAAACCTTATTTTAATACCATGTTTTTTTTCAAATATTTCCTACCCAGTAGAATTATATTCTATTTAGTTTTCTAAAAAAAGAATTTTAATTAATCTTCTTATTTAGTTTTAATATTTCATCCAAATCCTCTTATAATACTTTAAAAAACCCCTTTTAGTTATAAAAAAGATCATAAAACCCATATTTTTAGGGCCATTAAAAGATTAGATAGTAATATTTTCATCATTATATTCATGATGTGTTGTTTGAACCCACAATTTAGTATGAACTATGTAATGAAAATTTTATACCCATGTTTATTTTAAATATTATGATTTTTCACAATTTGTTCAATAATAAAATAGGTGATATTTTTTTTTGAGATAATGAATCCATTATAAATTATTATTACTTTTTATTTGAAATCACAATATACTTGTCTATGATATTGATGAATCTTAAATTATATTTTTTTTCATTGATTTATGAAAAAAATTTAGGGAATTAAATTTTATGCAACAAATTAATCATTCTAGATGTTCAATAACTATAGTGGTGAAAAATTAAATTCATTGAAATATATAATGTATTAATATGACGATCAAAAAATGAATACTTTATGTTCAATGTAGTTATAATTGAAATAAATGATTGTGTATTATGACCATTACAATTTTTCCTATAAATAAAACCATAACATCACATATCAAGAGAAGAGGAATAACCATAATCCTAAAAGATCCTGATATTTTTGAATCTATTTATATCACAAACCACCTGGGATAACCCACAAATACAGTGACCTAAAATAATCTTTAAAAATATTAAAGGTAATTATTGATCCTAAAGTGTGGAAGATAGATCCTGGGAAACAAATGAAACCTTGATGGAATAATTTCACTATATCTGTAACTAAATAAGAAAAAACCAATGTAAAGAAAACATAAATATTCAATATTCTAAAATAGTTATCAAGAGATAACTTCTATATGTATGAAAGAATAATTCCATAAAATTGTATATCAACCTATGTTAGCACATATCTATCAAATAAATCATTACAATATATACTTATAATAAATAGTTCACATACTCCACCTATCACATCAAAATCCACAAGTTTGACTAATCAAAAACACCCACTAACTTTTAGTTGTGAATTCTATTTTCCTATACCTGGTATAAGAAAGTATCCAAATTCCCAAAGAAAAATTTAGGATGTGAGAAACACTAACCAAGTTAAATCCCACCAATAATTCCACAATAAATTAATATAAAGTAATACAAATATTATTATTTTAAGAAAATTATGGCATGATCATTTTTCAAAATTAAAAATAAAATATTATATCAAATCATTTAAATGAAAATTTTAACGTAATTAAAAAAGTTAATTTCCGTAAAAAAATTAAAGAAAAATTATTTATATCAACATTCATGAATATTACATTTCCTAAACACTAGAATTTTGAAATCATTTTCAAACATAGCACCATGGTTATAATTCCTAAGACTAGTTAGATCAATGATCAAGGATCCTCACAAACCACAATGTATTATGACACTAGGTTTTCACACATTATTAGATCTCAAGACTTTGGGGAATGGGTATAGACCTTTATGAATGAACTCCCATCCATCATAATGTTTATTATCATTGTAAATTTCACTCCTTGGATATGAATAACTAAAACTTTTCTTGTATTCTTATTATGGAATACCCACCAAACTACCCAAGATCCCATGTTCTTTAATTCAATCAATAATTAAAATATATTTTGTTCAATTCAATTATTCATAAATCATTTTGATTAATATTTTTGAACGTTCCTAAGATAATATTTAAAAAACATTCTATTTAGTTTAAAAGCGTTATTAATTGGTTTTCCACATAAATCAAGCCTTTAAAAACAAATTGATTCATTTCAAATTCATTAATAATTTTATACCCTCTTTTATCAATATATTATTATCTTTTTAGTCATTAAATAATTATTTTCAAATCAAATTCATTTCTTGAGACTCAAAAAATTGTTTTTAAATACATTCCCAAGAGTTTCAAAATAAACACACAATATTCAATATAGAAATTTATAATCACAAAACTAAATCAATCTCTGGAGATATATTTATAAATACAAGTTATAATAAATAAAAAACAACATATTCAATTGATTAAAAATTCCTTATGAACCCACCAACCATAATCAAGATATCATCAATCACTAACATGGGATCCTCAATCAAATAGTTGAAAGTGATAAACTGAATAAAAGAAGAATGCTAGAAATGAAAATCTCAAAAATAGGATATGGATCTAGAAATAATAGTAGTATCCACTAATCTTAATTGGGTGAGAGAAGTAATAGGAAAATTTATTATAAAATATAGATTATTGTTATTGGAAGAGATTTTATGCAACAAAATATACCTCAATTCATGAATTTTCAAGGCTAGAAGTTCTAAAATAACCACAATAAGGTCCCTGAAATTTAAATAATCAAATTTGGTTTGAGGAGGGAGTTTCTATAATTAAAATGATTATTAATAAGAAGAAATTATATGATACTCCACTAGACATTGTCATCTATTTTTATATCACCGAATAAATGGTGTAACTAGAAGCAATTCTTGAATTCCTTGAAACCCCATCATTTAGCTAGTGGTTTTACGTATAATTCATACACCACTGGATAACCCACATGATGAATATCAGCTTCCAATAGAAATCTAATGGGATTTTTATAGGAAAAAACTAATTATATATTTCCACCACTTAGATTTTGTGATTATTCAAGGAAATACATACTTATATAATACCACTGCTTGGGCTACAACTCTCACCAGTGTGATGAAAAACCAATCTTATCCATTGTAGCTATTGTTCAAGGCCATCTGGATAACCAAACACTTGATCAACACCCAATAAATCTCCCAATATACAATTTAGTTGTAGAAACACACATATTGAGACTCTAAATTCTTAATCATGTAGTAATAATCCAAGAATTAATAGAAACAATCGATATTGAAAAGAAAAAAATGAAGAGACAAAAAATAAACCAATGATCATACCTAAAAGGTGTTATGATTTTATAATTATCCCCACTATAAATTCTTTTTTCCCTTGTTAATCCTATTATATAGACCATTTTATAAAGATATGAGGCCGCTACTCTTTCAACAATGCCTTATGCTACCAATTCTTATGTGAATTAGAACTATGTTTCCACAGAACTCAAACCATAAGTATAGACCTTCCATGAAAAACCATCATCTGAGAATCTGAAATTTGAATAGACTCTTAAGTTGCAGAAATTTTGTGTTCCATGATATTGTCATACCAATTAATGGAATGATACATGTATGAGATATATAATCCGAGATAAGACATATAAAAAACATCATATATTGATGTTATATATGGTGGAAAATCTAAAGACTAATCCACTGTCCTAATTTTATAGACAATCTCAAATGGTTCCACAAATGTTGATGCTAACATACAATGTTTTCCAATTCATCAGTGACCCACCAAATTTGTGACACTAAAAAACAAGTCTGCTACCAATAATCATGAAGGACATCAATGATAATATTCATAATATTTCTGTTGGATCTATGTCATAATAAATTATTGTCAAGTCACCTAAATTTTCATCATGATCTCTTTTACCAAACTGGTCCCCATATGGGATGTTTCACCATCTCTAACAAAAAGGGTAGAGATTTATAATGCTATCCAAATAAGGTATCTAATATTTACATCATAATGGATGAAGATAAATCTTATATAATCACCTCTTACTTATAATATAATAAAAAATATATTAAATTTAGTATATAGATACTTATTCTTGACCATAACCCAACTGATATTTATGTAATAAACAAAAAATCCAAGGGTTTTATCAGCCTTCATAGGGAAAAAACTATTGTTTCTCAATGAGACTTGTTAGGTATAATTAATCCTTTTGACATAAATTCATCCAACTAATATATTATCTCTATTAATTAATATGGTTCTATATGTTAAGATATAATGTATATAGGATGAGTATGTGACACAAAATCGACAAAATACTTAACCTCCCTCTCTAGTTGTATTAAAAAATAGTATGTTATAAAACACACTGAAACTAAAATTCTATTTGAAGAATATTACCACACAAATATTCCTGCTTCAATTAAAATAAATAAATATATATCATCCTACACAAATATATAAGGTGAGGTCCATATTGGTTAGAACCTATGTCTCATTATCCCTAAATAAATTAGTCTCCCCACCAAGGGTATGAAATGAAATCTACCAATAATACCATTCAATCCATGAATTGTAATAATTAAGAAACTCCATACTAAGAATTTCATCCATGGGATTTATGTTCGAAAAATAAAATATCCTATATGATCTAAATTTTTGGTAAAGAAAATGTATAGGTAGGGAATCAGATACATGAATCTATCTTCATCCAGAGAGGTGTTACGCTTTCCATCACAAAAGACAAGATCTATGTAAGAAGATTCAACAAGTACAAAGTTTTGGTTTATATCAACTAATGGGAGGAAACAATATAATATAAACTAGTCACTAAATATTAAGAAATTGTTATAGAATATCTCACTAATACATGGCATGCATCAGTTACCACTAGAGACTCATCTAATGGATGAAAAATCTTTGTTCTTGATGTTTCGGGATAAAACCCCACTATTCATGAATCATATATCTATGATGTAGATCATCTCAGTGCTGACCAGCCCATTCCAATACATGAAGTGGTTAAAACATTGTTATAACACTTAAAGTGACATGAGAATCCATATGAGTTAATGATTTTTGATGATTTCATGAAATAACACTTTGAGTGACCAACTTTTCCACATTGGAAAAAGCCATTAGTCCTTTACTAGTGATAGAACAAAATTAATTGAAAATTTTTACTCAAATTATGATTATTTAATAATGATTTAAAATTAAAAAACCCACGTATTTCAATGTTTTATTAAAATAATTGGTAATTTAAATTATAGAATGAAAATGGACTAATATATGAAAAATAATTAGGTATGGGATTTTTTTAGATTTTAATCACTTTGGTATTTTGATCGTAACATTAAATTTTTTGATCCAATTGACTTTATTCATCTTTTTTAAGATTTTATTTTTATATATAACCTTCCCTTTTGGACCCAAAGCAAAATATACTATTTGGAAGCTGACAAATAGCTCACAATTTGGGTCTTCAAAACTATTAATAGATCTAAATTTTTTAATGTTGGGATTATCTCTCCTAATTAGTCATACAAAATACATTAAAATTTTGAAGGGAGATAGAGAATACATTGATGAAAAACTTACATGAATCCATACAAGCATGAATAAACTATTTTCAAGGCCATTAATAAATGGGAAACCATGGATATTGAATATAGAGTGCCTTACTAGGAATAACAATACCGAGAAGTAAAATAGACAAAACTCTCACTAAATTTTTTCAAAGACTAGAATTTTTAGACACAAATGACATTTCTGAACAACATTAATGAAGGGGTCCATGATTGAACCACCCATTTAATTGGGATAACAAATGGTGAATTTCTAATAGAAATTAAGGTATATAAAAGGAGGATATATCCTCTTTCCCAAATCATCCCAATCCATCCCATACCATCATCTTGTTAGGATGGTATGTCTTAGTATGATATACTTTATTATACCAAATGTAGAATCGAATATATAAGTATGAGATTCTCAGATACAAGATGGGGGATCCAAAATTCACAACACTTCTAAGTTCTAAAGACTTTCTTGATTCCAGAAAATTGATTCCATAAATGAAACTTAATAAAAGTTTACAAGTACTAAGATTCTACCTTAAAGAGTATAGAATCTAACTAAATCAGAGTACAATTAAGGAAATATAAGAAAGTTATACTTTCCTTAACAATAAAAAATTCACAGCGGAAAACAAAGTAGTAACACTACAAGTAACAAACAATAACTCTTTTAACCCAAATAGAAGGGTATCCAACAACCCTAGATAAGTGGTCCTTTGATTTATACTTTCAAGAAATTCTGTCTTACCCACACCAGGGTAAGCCCTCGATATGAATATCGGATCCGTCTTGCTATCCCCGCAAGCCCTCAACTATCAGGTAGTCGACACCTCTGTCTTCCTCAACAAGGAAGCCCTCAACTTCAAGGTGTTGGAACCTCTGTCTTCCTTTCCCTGGAATCCCTCAATTGTATATAGCAACAATCGGAGTCGCATGAAGTAAATCTGCACAAGGAAAAGTTTGAAAAAGCTGTTCAAACTTTCTACACGAAGCTTGAGAGTTGATAAGAGACTCTCTCTCTAGAAATCACTTCAACAACATGTAAGCACTAGTCAAAGATGTTGTCAAGTGTTCTTGCTTCTTTTCAAATGAGCTCCTATTTAAAGGCAAAGCTCCAATGGTCAGCTCCCTCCCCCAATGATCATATTTCTCCTTGAATTTCAGAGGGACCTATACACGTGTCACTCAATCAACGGTTAGTTAATAACTGAAGGCACGACATCGTTTTATATTAGAACAAGTGTAAGCATAAGTAAAACTGCAGTTCGGAATGAATGTAAATAAAAGTTCGTAATGTAAGCAAAGAAGAATTTAGAGTTTATAATAAAGAGATTTTCAGATTATGTTTTGTAGGAATTTGGAACTTGAATTCTATTGAATTTTGGAGATTAAATTTCAAGGAAATTCGGAGTCTGGATTCACAGGAATTCATAACCAGAACATAAAGAGTTTGGAGTTGAACTCCTAGAAGTTTGGAGTCGAACTAGTAGAAGTTCGAAGTCAAACTCATAAAAGTTCGGAGTCAAACTAGTAGAAGTTTAGAGTCAAACTAGTAGAAGTTCGGAGTTGAGATCATAGAAGTTTGGAGTCGAACTAATAGATATTCAGAGTCGAACTAGTAAATGTTTGGAGTCGAAATCATAGAAGTTCTGAGTCGAACTAGTAAAAGTTCGGAGTTGAACTAGTAGAAGTTCGGAGTTGAACTAGTAGAAGTTTGGAGTTGAGCTCATAAAAGTTCAGAGTCGAAATTCAGAGTCTTAAAAATAATGCTTCATATCTAAGTATTATATGATTCCGAGGTTTTTAGCTACAATCCGAATTTTACATTTAAAAAAGAAATGTGATTGAACAATGAAAACAATGTAAGGATAAATTTCCTTGGGGAAGGAAATTTTCCTTAAGAAAATGAAGCAAGGGGTTAAATGAGATTTTCCTTAAGATAAGGTGTTTGTGATTTTCAAAACATGAAGGAATGGAACAGTCATATGGAAAACCTTATTGACTCAACAATATCCCCTTTTTAAAAATCACAAACATACTTACGAAAAAGAATAAAATGACTTAGAAAAATTTAAACTTATCTCCCTTTTCATATGGACAAAGATGAATACGACTAACTCCCCCTTAGGCTTTGGAACTCTAAGGATCGTATTTTGGATTTTTCAGAATGGGATTTGTCTTGTGTACAGAAATTTCTTGAAATGAAAAACTCCTCCTTAGATTAACTCCCCCTTACTTAGGGATACCTCTTTTAATTATGAATATTTTTCATTCTCTCTTTTATATTTTTCCTTCTTCCTTTTTGAGTTCTTTTTCATTCTCCTCCTTTGTGATTTTCAAAAAGAGTTTGAGGGAATAGAAAAGAAATATGGTACCTGAGATATTAGTAAAGACAACCAAACAAAACAAGCAACCACAATTCTGTTATAATTGGAAGAATTCTTACAAGGAAAATCAAATGCAACAAAAGATCAGATTGAGTCTATTTTGTTTCCTTTTCATTGGGCAAGAGTTTCTTCACAATTGTCTTAAGATTTTTGAGCTCTTTATGATCCTCCTTGGATTTCTTTTCTAAGACTGTGATTCTATCTTCTTGACCCTTCATGGATTCTTCCTAAGCCTTCAGAAACTCCTCTTGCTTCACTATCTTCTCTTAAATCTATGTCTGGAGATCTATTTCTAATTTCAAAACTTGAGAAACATAATTCATCTTTCTATTTAGATCATTGACCTCTTGAATCTGAGTATTTTTCTCTAGGTTCAGCTTATTATGAAGACTGTCTGAAATATTTTTGATTTTGACATCCTCAGTACCAAAAGCCTCCTTAACATCTAGTTGGAACTAATAAAGCTCTTCCATATTTTCAACAATTTTCTTAGACCAAAGAGTTATTTTGCTGCACAACTTTCTGTAGACCTCATAGCTGATAAGAAAAATTTTTACACTCTACTTCAATCTTCACACATTTATCCATTACCATGGATAAGGATTCTGACTTCTGATTCAAGCTGGGCTGAACCATCTGGAATCTGGAGTCTATTGTATGAAAGATCAGAATTGTATCTACCAATTTCTTCAAGGACTCAACCATAAAATCATGTCCCAATGTAGATGACTCCGAATCAGACAATTTCCTAGGAGATTGATCTTCTTCTAATTCCACCATCTTCCTTTTAGAAGAGCCTCCAACATGATTCTTCCTTATGATATCTTTTGTTGGGTTATCAATAAGCACTTTCTTACCCTTACTGGTTCTTGGAATGACCTCTTATTCTGGAGATTCATGATCACTGTGTGATAATTGCACAATCTCATCTTCATTAACCTTTTCTTTCTCAACCCTAGACTCAAAATCTTCTGGATGGATAAAGTCATGATTATGACTTTCTTCTTCATATAGCTTGTTCACCTCATCTTCACCTTTATCATTATCTACAGGTGTAGCCAATTTTGAGGATCCGACTTGAGAATTTCGGAGTGAAAACTTCTTGGATGGGGTACCTTATCTTGATATTCTTAGATTTACCTAATTACATCATTAGAACATCCACTCATCGCATCTTGTTGAACTTCCTCCACAATTTTCTGAACTTTCGTCATTACTTCTTTCTCAACTTCCCTTTCATCATCAACCTTCCCTTGAGTTTTTTCTGGAGTCATGAAGTTTTTCCACAGAGTTTCTGGTAAACTTTCAACCAAGAAAGACTTCAGAATGAGAATATTATCGAAGGCTATTTTTATGGATTTCAAGATATATTGAATAATCTCTGCCTCTGACATCTTTCTTCTTCATCTTTTTCTCTTTAGCTTGTTCTCTAACTCATCAGTAGCTTTTTCTTTTAAGGCCTTAGCCTCAGCAGGGTCCAAGTCAAACTATGTATCCCCTTATTTCCTCTTTTCTTTGAGCTGTCTCCACTTTGCTACCACCTCATCCAGGTAGGATTTTTTATTTTTGGGTTTAGGAGGCGTGGATTCAACTTCCTTAGACTTAGGAGTTTTACCTTCATCTTCCACATCTTTCAATTTCCTTTTCTTTCTAGCCTTCTTGGATGGTTCAACATTCTCTACATTTTCCAAAACAACTTCTTCCTTCTCCTTTGGAAGATCATAGAACTCACCTGTCTATTTTGGAAAACCAACTTTCATCCTCTTTAAGGTGTCATCACTAATGAACATTACCTTGAAATTCATGGGATTTGAGCTGCATGGAATTTTGAAGGATTCTAAGCACTGAACTATCAGTTTAGAAAGCAATGCCGAATACATAATTACCTGTGCTCTAAGATTACCATTCTTGATATTCTCAATCGTGATAAGGATGTGCTTTATGAAGTTCACCTTCCTAATATTTACCAAAAAATCTAATATTCACATATCACTCTTCTTAAGGGTATCCTTATCACCCCTTCTTGGAACAATGAGACCTTGTACCCATAATTGTAGAATCCGGTTGTTGGTAGATAGATGGGAAATCTTTGCTGTTTTGTCAGCTTTGAGCCCAAGACATTCCATATCCTTCACCTTGTTGAAACTTCCATGAACATCTGGCAAATTGTGTGTACAAAATTCGGCTTCACCTTCGTATGATAAGCCCACCAAGCTTGCAACCTTGGTGTAAGAGAGTTTGTTGGTTTTTCCACAGGCTTTGATTGAAAACCACTCACCTTAATTTTCTTTAAAGAACCACATTGACTCATAGAATTCTATAAGAAGATCCAGATAAACTACAACTTGAGCTATTGTCTTTGAAATAGCTATACATTCCCATCCATTGAGCTTTATGTTCTTGGAAATGATAGAATCATGCTTATTGAAAAAACTCAGATGTACCAACCTTTCCTTGTAGATCAGACACTATGAAATTGGCTTAGTAGACATTTCTTGGGCTTCTGCAGATATTCGTATCGGAGTACTTCTGAAGAATTCGGAATAGTATTTTGTAGAGAGGCGGATCTTTGAGACGCAAGAGCTTGATAACTAATGTGGGACAACCATCGGGGGTCCTTTATATAGGCGATGGAAGTGACCATTCATATTATAAAACCAATCTAATAGTTGAGAAATCTTCAGATCAGATCTGACGGTTGTAAAAGTAGCCGCAAGTGAATTTTGTTTGGTTGAATCTGATCTTCTGAGGTTTTTAAAAGAAAACATTCAGATTTAAGTAAACTTGAATCCGGGAAAATTTTCAATACAAAAGAAACTAACAGCAGGTGAAAAAAAATACAAAAACTCAAGAAGGAATCATACCTTTCAGATTTTCAGGAGAATTATTCGTATTGAGGAAAATTCTCCATGAAGGACTTTAGATTAAAAAAAAACATGATTACGAAAATGAAAAGAAAATTCTCATTACGAAAATTTCCATTACGAAAATGTCCATTCTGAAAATTTTCATTCCGAAAATTTTGAAAAACTTCATTACAAGAAACATGAAAAACTCCATTACAAAATATTTAACAAAAACTTCATTACGAAAAATTTTAAAAAAAATTCATAACAGATGTACTCCCCATATGAAAAGAAGTTTATTAGTTTAATGATATTGGTTCAACAAGAAGTTTATTAAGGAATATTACCTTATTATTATCATTCCTAAATTCTGTTTAATGTATTCAAATATATCAGAGGGTAAAGATTTTGTGAAAATTTCAGCAAGTTGATCTTGTGTTCCGACAAATTGAAGAATGATATATCCTTTTAGTATGTGACCCCTAAGGAAGTGATGCTTAATATCTATGTGGTTTTCATGAGAGTGATGTGTAGGGTTTTTGCTAAGGAAAATTGCACTTGTATTATCACACAAAATTTGAGTCTTAGTAAAACTCAAGCCATAGTCTGTGAGTGTGTGTTTCATCCACAACACCTGAGCACAACAACTTCCAGCTGCTACATATTCATCTTCAGCAGTGGATAGTGCTACTAAGTGTTGATTATTTCATGAACAAGAAAATAATGAATCTATTAAGAAATGAAATGTTATGGATGTACTTTTTCTATCCATTCTACATCCACCAAAGTCAGCATCTGAAATTTTTTTTAAGATAAAATCGTTTCCAGAAGTATAAAATAGTCCAAGATCCATGGTTCCCTTTAAGTAGTAAAAAATTATCTTCACTTCCTTTAAATGAGATTCATTATGATTGGATTGATATCTAGCACACAAGCATACTGAAAACATCAAGTCTGGATGACTAACTGTTAGGTATAGTAAGCTTCCTATCGTACCTCTAAAAGATGTTTGATCTACTGGTTTCCCAGATTCATCAAGATCAATTGTGTTTGAGGTACCAATGGGAGTAGTGATACTTTTAGTGTTGTCATATCCATAATTTTTAAGAAGATATTTAATATACTTATGTTGAGATATATAAGTTCCTTATGGTTTTTGAGAAATTTGAAAACCAAGGAAAAATGATAACCCACCCATCATACTAATTTCAAACTCAGATTTCATTAGATCTGCAAAGGAATCAGTTAAAGATTGCTAAGTTGAACCAAATATAATTTCATCAGCATAAATTTGAACAATCAAAAAATTTTTCTATCTTTCTTTATAAAAAGGTTTGGATCTATATTTATCTTAACATGGTTATTTTGAAGAAAAAATCCTGTAAGTCTATCATACCAAGCTCGAGGGGCTTTTTTAAAGCCATACAAATCTTTGGTAAGTCTAAAAACATGATCTGGATGTTTTGTGTCTTCAAATCCAGGAGGTTGTTCAACAAAAACTTCCTCTTGAACATAACCATTAAGGAAAGCACATTTCACATCCATTTGTAAAAGCATGAAATTGAAGAATGCTGCAAAGGAAAGTAAAATACGAATAGATTCAAGTCTAGCTACTGGAGCATAGGTTTCTTTACAGTCTATTCCTTCTTGTTGATTATATCCTTTAACAATCAATCTATATTTATTCCTAATGATGAATCCATTTTCATCACACTTATTTCTGAAGACCCATTTTACTCCAATTATAGAAATTTCCTTAGGTCTTTCAACCAAGGTCTATACTTTATTCCTTTCGAATTCATTTAGTTCATCTTGAATGGAATTAATCCAATCATCATCACATAAAGATTCATCAGTGCTTTTTTGGTTCTAATTGGGAAAGGAATGCTATATGTTCTATTTCATTTCTTAAGGAAATTATTGTCCTTATAGGTTGATTCACATCACCAATGATACTATCACTGGGATGATTCTTTAGAAACGACTAATTTGGGTTTTGTAAAACTTATTCATCAACATATGGTAGGAAATCTTCTAGGGTAAAGGTTTCAGATGAATCTTCTTGATCATTTTCCTTATCAAAAGGATTTTCTATCATAGGTTAATAATAAGTTTTTGAAAACACATCCAAGGATGGAGGATGGGGTTATTTGAAAACAAAGGGATCAGTTTCATCAAATTTGACATGTTATATCTCTTCAACAGTGAAAATGTTTTTGATAAAAACTCTATAAGCCTTAGAAGTTGTGGAGTAGCCTAATAAAATTGCGTCATCAGATTTTGGTGAAAATTTGTGTAAATTATATTTACTATTCATAAGGAATACTTTGCAACCAAAAACCTTAAAGTAGGAAAGTCTAGGTTTTCTATCATTCCATAACTCATAAGGAGTTATATTAAGAAAAGGTCTAATTAAAACATGATTTATAGTATAGCAAGAAGTACGTACAGCTTCAGCCCAAAAATGTTTGGGTACGAAATAAACACTCAACATGGTTCTAGTTATTTCTTGAAGAATTCTATTTCTTCTTTCAACAACACCATTCTGTTGAGGTGTTCTGGGTGCCGAGAAGTTGTGAGTAATACCTTTTCAACTAAAAAAAGTTTCAAAATCGTAATTTTGAATTTCTCCTCCATGATCACTATGAATAGCTTTAAATGGAAGGTTTTTATCATTTTTGACTTGGGCTCTAAAACTTTTGAAATAAGATAATGCTTCAGACTTTTTTTCTAGAAAATAGACCCATGTAAATATAATTTAATCATCAACTAAGACAAATACATAATACTTACCCCCAATGCTTCCAGTTTGTGTTGGATCAAAAAGATCCATGTGCACCAACTATAGTGCATAAGTTTTTGAGACTTCACCGATTGATTTAAAACTTTATTTATGTTTCTTTCCATATTGAAAAGGGTCACAAACTTTTGAAGAATCAAATCTAAGCTCCGGTAGATCCTTAACTAAACCTTTCTTAGAGAGTTTTCATAAGTTCTTAAGGTTGCAGTGTCCTAACCTTCTATTCCAAAACCAAGAATGATCTTCCATTTCACTAAGGAAAGGTAAGTCTTGGCTCCTAAGGTCTCATAAGGTCAAGGTGTATACATTCTGTTGCCTATTGAAAGAGAGAATAAATTATTCCTTGGAATTGTGTACTAAGCACTTATCATTCCTAAAATTCACAAGGTAGACTTCATTACATAATTGGATTATGCTGATGAGGTTGTTTTTAAGACCTTTAACAAATAAAACATTTGAAATCAAAGACTTTCCAAGAAGAACAATGTTACCTATACCAACAATTTCTCCCTGAGAATTATCTCTGAAAGTTACTTTTCCTCCTTTCATCTTGATAATCTTTTCGAAATAGTTTTTGTTAACCTTCATATGTTGGGAAAATCCACTATCCATATACCAAGTATTGTTATTGATACTTTCCATATTTTCCTGAAAATAAGGAAAAAATTAGGTTTTTGGAATCCAGACTTGCTTGGATCCGAGAAGTTCAGAAAGCAAAACTTTGGGTACCCACATATTCTTAAAAAAATAAGCCTTATGAAATCCTAAAGATTGGGTTTTGTTTAGGGAACAATTCTTTGCCTAGTGACCACCACAATGACATTTAGTATAGAATGGGGCACTTTTGAGGAACAAATTAGTTGTTACTAAAAATCGGTTTAGAACTTGTGTAACCAAAACCAGAAGTATTTCTTTGAGGTCGGATTTGTGAATACATTTTATCAAAATTTTCCTAACCTAGGTTAAAGTTTGACAAACACTTCCTCAAGGAAAATATTTTGGATTTGAGTTTAATAACAGAGTTCTGTTCTTTAAAAACATTTGAACTAGAGCTAGGCTTGAAAACACCTTTCTTAGAAATTACATTTTCTAGTTATTTTGAAAGTTTATTCTTCTGAGAACTTACTTCCTCAAGATTTTTTGAAATACTTTCAAAATAAGCATTTTTCTTATCATGATCTTTAGAAAGATCTGATATTTCCTTAGTAAAAATAGTATTCATAGAACTTGCCTTATCACGTTTATTCATGAGTTTTGAATTCTCATTCTCAAGAAGTTTGAAAAACCTAGAAACTTCTTAATAAGTAGGTACATTATTATCTTCATCAGAAGAAGATTCTTTATCCAAATAGTTATAATATTTACTATCATTAGGATTCAAAGAAACATTGGTCATTGATTCATCATTGTTTACCTTAGCCATCAAGAAATGATTATCAATAGGTATCCTGGCTAAAAGACCAAGATTGTTCTATCCAAAAGATTCATAATCCAAAGATTCATCTGTAGAGTCTCCACCACTAGCACTCCATGTGTCATTGGCTTTCAACACTTTCTTAGCTTTAGAATTGTAATAATAATTTCAGTTTTTCTCAGAATTCCTTTCATTTCTTTATTTTCTCTTCAGCATAGGGTAGTCAGGTCTTATGTGTCAAGCTCTCTTACATTCATAGCATGTAACTTTAGAATCTTTCTTGTCTTTCCTTTCCTTCTTCTTGTATTTAGATTAAAATTTCCTCTGTCCATCTATCTTGTTCACCCTTCGAGCAAGATTTTCTAATTCATTTTATGAGGATTCATTTTCACTAGATTTGGAATGGATAACAACTTTCTTAGATCTGGATATAGTAACTCTCTAAGGAATCTTATCTTTCATGTGATTTGAATTTGTAGTAAAATCAACACTAACATTCCCATTCTTCTTCTTTATGTTGTCAACATCTCTATTCATTCATGTCTCATGTTCAAGAAGAGTTCCAAACAGTTCATTAAGATAAATTTGATAAACTTTTCTATTTTCATCGATGAAAGTTCTCTTTGATTCCCACTCATTGGGAATAATATCTATGATCATGCCAACAAGGGCTTCATCATCTAGAAATTTCTCTCCCATTGGTTTTAATCTATTCACAATAGTCATTAATCTCTTTATCACCTTACAAATTGGTTCTCCATAAGGAAAATTAAAATAGTGATACTAAGATCTAAGCATGGATCTTCTAGTCTCAATCACTTTAGATGTGCTAAAATGTGTAACTTCATGTTTCTTCCATATACAGTTAGCTATTTCACAAGAAGAAATTTGGATATATATGTTCCTTGTCATTGAACAAAGAAAAGTATTTCGTACCTTATAGTTGAGTAAGTATTCTTTCTTTTCTTGATTAGTGAAGGTACTAACTTCCTTTTCAAGAATTTTATATCCTCCGGTAAGCATGACAAAGTTATCTACTCCAGTATTGATAATGAATGTCTTCATTCTATATCTCTAATACTCGTAATCATTTCCATCAAAAAATGGTGGTCTAGTAGGATTTAGGTTGTCAATAGAACCAACATTTAAACCTGCCATCCTTAAGAAAAACATTGGCACATGATCTTGTTAGAATTATAAGTCTGTAAACAAGAGAAAATATTTTAACAAAGAAAAATTGTATCCCTAAGAAAAAATTGAATCCGAACTATGATTCAAAAAAAAAAAAGATTCCGAAAAGTAAGAATTCAGAAGTGTGAATCCGAATATGTGAATTTGAGAATTCTATTTCATGAAATAATTCTCTTCTGAATCTAATCGTGAGATTAATTATGGTTAAACCTATTTCACTGATAACAATTATTAGGATGGTATGTATGAGTATGATATACTCTATTATACCAAACTTAGGATTGAATATATAAGTATGATATTCTCAGATACAAGAGTGGGGGTGAATTGTACCTTTTAAAAATTCTCTAAGGAAATTTTGAATAACCAAAATTCACAACACCTATACGTTCTAAAGACTTGCTTGATTCTGGAAAAGTGATTCCAGAAATGAAACTTAAGAAAAGTTTATAACTACTAAGATTCTACCTTAAAGCATATAGAATCTAACTAAATCAAAGTACATGTAAGGAAGTATAAGAAAGTTATATTTTACTTAACAATACAGAATGCACAGCGGAAAAAAAATTAGTAACACTACAAGTAACAAACATTAACTCTTTTTACCCAAAGAGAAGGGTATCCGATAACCTCAGATAAGAGGTATTTTTATTTATACTTTCAAGAAAGTCTATCTTACCCACACAAGGGTAAGCCCTCGATATGAAGATCAGAGTCTATCTTGCTATCCCCAAAATCCCTCAACTATCCAGTAGTCGGAACTCCTTTCTTACTCAGCAAGGAATCCCTCAACTTCAAGGTGTTGGAACCTCTGTCTTCCTATCCCCGGAAGCCCTCGGTTGTACAAAACAACAATCAGAGTCGCACGAAGCAAATCTGCACAAGGAAAATTTTGAACAAGCTATGAAAACTTTCTGCACGAATCTTGAGAGTTGATAAGAGCCTCTCTCTCTAGAAATCACTTCAACAACATGTAATCACCAGTTAAAAATGTTGTCAAGTGTTCTTGCTTCTTTTCAAATGGGATCCTATTTATAGGAGAAGCTCCAGCAGTCAAATCCCTCCTCCAACAGTCATATTTCTCCTTGAATTTAGGAGAGACCAGTACACGTGTCACTCAATCAATGATTAGTTAATAAATGAAGGCATGCCATCATTTTATATTAGAACAAGTGTAATCATAAGTAAAACTGAAGTTTGGAATGAAAGTAAATAAATGTTCGAAATGTAAGCAAAGTAGAATTTAGATTTTATAATAAAGAGATGTTCAAATTCTGTTTTGTAGGAATTCGGAACCTGAATTCTATAGAATTTCTGTAATGCCCCGACCCTAGTTACCCATAGTCGGTGCATTATTGCGTATCATTGGCATGATCACAAAAGATCAAGTCTCGAAAGACTGATTAGTTTAGTAGCCTTGGAAACACTAGATACATACATAAGTCTTACATTACATCATAAAGTAAAACAAAACTACAAAAACATCTTGTCTTCATATCCCCTCATACTATCCCTGCAGGTCATTCATAATATACTTCTTCACATCCTGGAAAAATTAAAACATTGGAAGGGGTGAGCTCAGATGCTCAGTAAGGATACCAATATAGCAGAAACATTCATAAATAAACATAAAATAGATCTATTATGTGTATTCACTATAATTACACATAAAGAAAGTACAAATATAAGATAGGACATAATAATATCATGACATAATTTGAAAGTAGGAGATTAACCCAAAGAACGGAAATTGGGTTAAGAAGTTACCTTATTTTGTGTCGGACTTGACTTGATAATTATTTAATCTCTTGAATAATAATCTAGAGTTAATTTCTATTTGATTAATAACCTTTTTCATGTTCATTAATCCTTTTATATCACTTATTATCATGTTATTAACATTATGTAATTTTTTTAAGTTAATAACGGTCATTTTGTCGATCTTTGGTACTTCAGTCAAAAATAAACTTCTTATAATTACAATTTGTTCATATGGTGAAATATCCATTATATACAGAATTATATTCATGATTTAGATATCATATATATTATATATATCTAGTATATACATGCATTTATAATATTACATAACATTTAGAGGTAAGAAATGAAATGAACCGTTCATGGAGACGGTAAGCTGTACGTACGCATGAACGCTACTTTCATTTCTATTTTGTATTTAGTGGAATGAAATTATAATTATATAAACGTATACTATAATTCCAGTATAATATAATGTATAATACCATTTACTCCATCCTTTATACATCCCACATATGGCATTAACGATTCAAATCACTTTGAGGGGGCGGTAGTCCGCACTTCCTAAAATGAAATTAGCGCGTTTACCCATAATGGAAATCATAAAGGAATTACATAAATGAAAAATAAATAATCATAAGGAAAACAAAAACATAACATATATCATATATAAAAATAGTGTCATCATAATGGCCACCATGAGAGGTGTTAAAAGAAGATTGAACAATCATCGTTTCATGAGGCAGTAATTCGCCACCCACAGAAACAGTATGTTCCTTAACCATTAAACGAAGGTGTGTGTAAGTGTAAATAAAATAATTCTCATAAAAAAATCCAATTATATTGAGGATACTGGTGTTGTTACAAAATAAAGTAATAAAAAGATTTTAGGGGGTTGGAGAAGAAAAATAAAACAAAAGAACACAAGAGAAGACATTACCTTAAAATCGGGTAACTCTTTTTGATTTTAGCCAAAGGCATCCTTGGGAAGACTTCTGCACAAAGTGAGGCTTCTAGGAGTAAGATAGGGAAGTCGAGAGAATATTTGGGCAGAGGTTGGCCGAGCCAAATGGCTTTTCTGGTGTGAATAAGGTGGTAGAGGTGGGGACCTTTTATAAGAGGAGAGGAGGGACACTCTTGGAAGGTCATGAAATGTTACAATATTATGAAGTGATTTTTGGATTTCAGTGGTCCCACAATGATATATTTCGAGGATAAGGTGATAAGGGTTCGAAATATATCCATAAAATAGGTTTTAGACAAGTTTAAGCCTTAGATTTTACATTATCTTTTCATTTTATTTAAATCGTTAATTAATGAGGTAATCGCTACATCATCATGGTGTTATAAAAATTTTAATTTATTTAATGTCTAAAAATTATAAAAAAATTACCATGATGTAGAAAATATTCTTATATTTCCAATTAATATTTATAGTCAAAAAACTTAACTTATATAACCCCATTGTTTTAGTAAAACAACACATGTTTGTGACAATTTTATTTTTACTTTAAATAAAAAGTTATTAATGTCATTTTCTTACCCAAGTGGCTCCATAGGGTCCCCAAGTTGACCCATGGATTGTCATGGTCGACCATGACTCATCCAACAAGGGTAGTAAAAGTGTCAATATATTTTTATATTTTTATAATATCATTTTTACATTAAATTTCACTAATTACCTTTAATCGTGATTAATAAAACATAAAAGTCACTATTCACCAAAAAATTATTTTAATCCCATTGAACCACATTTTACTTCCTAATGATAATCATGTATGTCGGATTTTTGAAAATCAAATCACAGAAGTGGTAATGTTTCATTTACATGAAAAATTAGTTTTTAAACTACCACTTAGTGGTTTCACTATTCATCAAAAATTGAAGTTTTTCAGAAAAATACCAAAAATTCACCCTAAGATATATTTGATATTCCTAATTCAAAAATGATGTCTATTTTATAAAAAATTCAAAACATATAAGTTGATTTAATTAATTTAATAATTAATTCCCGCTGTCACAACAAATAGCGTGTTTTTAAGAAACAATATCAATCAAAAGATTGACAATTGTTTATGTCCAATTTCAAAGTGAAATTAATTATAATGAACACCATTGGATAAAATGGTAAAATTATATTCTAATTATACTTTAAAACCACTAAATAGTATAATTTATCACTATTAATTATTTTGATTAAAAAAGTTGTTTTTAATTAAAATTTTGTAATTTTCATTATTCATCAAAATATAAAACGTATCTGAAAAGTTCCAAAATTTCACCCTAGGCTAAATTAGATATTAAGAATCCAAAAATGAAGTCCATTTTGAAAGATAAAATTTATAAAATTTCAAAAAGTGGGTATTACTATTCATAACAGCTACTTTTATTGGTCGCGGTGTGTTAGAACTCGAGGTTGCGTACAACACACGCTGCTCTATTATTCAAAGAGAAACGTACCATGGAAGCTTGGGGTGTTATAATTTCGGAGTCTAAATTTCAACTAAATTCAGAGTCTGGATTCATAGGAATTCAGAACCTGAACTTAAAGAGTTCAGAGTTAAACTCATAGATGTTCGGAGTTGAACAAGTAGAAGTTCAGAGTCGAACTCATAGAAGTTCAAAGTCGAACTAATAGAAGTTCAGAATAGAACTAGTATAAATTTGGGGTCGAGCTCATAGAAGCTTTTAGTCTAACTATTAGAAGTTAGGAGTCTAACTAGTAAAAGTTTGGATTCGAACTCATAGAAGTTCAGAGTCGAACTAGTAGAAGTTCGAAGTTGAACTAGTAAAAGTTCGGAGTCGAACTAGTAGAAGTTTGGAGTCGAGATCATAGAAGTTCGGAGTCAGAATTCAGAGTCTCAAACAGAATGCTTCATATCTAAGTATTATAAGATTCCAAGGTTTTTAGTTACAATCCAAATTTTACATTTAGAAAAGAAATGTGATTGAACAATGAAAAAAATGTAAGGATAAATTTCCTTGGGGAAGGAAATTTTCTTTCAGAAAAAGAAACAAGAGGTAAAATGAGATTTTCCTTAAGATAAGGTGTTTGTGCTTTTCAAAACATTAAAGAATGGAAAATTCATATGGAAAACCTTATTGACTCAACACAACTCACCACCAAATAGGTGATCTCCATTGAGGGAGGCTGACTGCTATATTCTTTCCCCCCCTCATTTATTTATTTTTTATTTTTTTAGTTTAGTTTAGTTTTATTTCAAATTGTAATTTCAATTTCAATTTTGTTTAAATTGAATAATTAATTCATTTTTATTCCACCAAAATACATGTATATTCTCATTATTTTAATTTTATTCTTTTAAATAATAATAATAATAATAATAATTCTATTATTATTTATTTAAATTATTATGGTAAAAATATTTTTTTAAAATTATTTTCTTATTTTCTTTCTTTTCTTTTTTTCTCAAACAAAAATATCTTAGATATAACAAAAATAATAGTAATAATAATAATAATTATTTTAACATTATTTATATTCTATTTAAATTTAGTTTATTTTGTTTTATTTTCTTCTATTTTATTTTACTCTCTCTCTCTCTCATACTAATTATTATTTTATTTTATTCTTTTATTCTCTCACCCCAATTATTTTTAAATTATTCTTTCTTTGTTTCTATTTCACATCTTATTCTATTTTTCCCACATCCACCATTATGATCTCTTACTCTTTGAAATGAGTTCCTGACCTCAAGGCTTGGCCTAGGGGTGGTCATTATGTTCCTGAATTTTCATTAAAGTTTAATTTTATATTTGTAGATATAATTGAGTAGTATGCATGGGTGAGGTGAATCTTTCTATTGTGGTTACTACCCCCAATGACAAGAAACTCAATCTATCTCTATTATATTAGTTAATCACATCTATTTCTCTCCATTGGTTATTTCTTCACACTTTGGATTTGAGAGAATCAATGGATGACACAACATCTATTGAGCTAGTTCATAGAATATGGCACACCCTTGACTGAGGTGTGCCATCTACCATGGTTATAAGATTAGGTGGAAGTAAGATTTCTTAGTCTCTCAAAATTTTAACAAATTTGAAATAAATAATAAAAATTCAAACATGTGATTTAATGTTTGTATTATCAAACTAAAATCAAAAAAATTAATAGAGAATAATGATTGAATTCAAAACCAAACCCAAGACTAATTCCTTTCTTCCTTACATAAATTTTTTCAGCATTTCTAAATAGTTTGAAATTCCATATTTCATGACAATTGATAAATAATAAAAAAACCCAAAAGGATTGTCATTAATTTACTTAAGTACTAAAAAAATATTTAGTTTAGGTGATTTATAATAAGTGGGTTAAAAAATAAAGAATATCCTCATGTGAGATGAAACTATTCAGCCTCTATTCTACACTAGTGGAAATATAATTGCTTTTGGTAATTACGTATAACATGCGTTCATCAAACTAGCACTATTGTAAGAGAGTTAAATAGTATTTTACTTATTTTTCTATTTTCACATTATAGATATAAATTCACTATATTTCTTTGTAACAAACCTTAAAAAAATATTTTTACATAATGTTTACAAAATAGAATTTTTTTAATACATGGAACAACCATTACTAAGCGATTCTAGAACTAGTGGTTGAAGAACCCATGTATTTTGAAGAAAATAATTTTGGGGATAGATAGATCAGGGGAGCCTAGTTCCAATAGGGAAATGAGGAGGAATTCAAGAAGCTCATCCATTATCTCGAAGAGATCCAAGAGAAACTAGTTTTAGAAGTATTAGTTAGAGAACTAACTAAATTATTGGGGTACTTCCTAGCATTTTATCAAGAAGAGATCAATACACAAGAAGAGGGATCCTTGATTCCTCCCAACACAAATGATGATGTTCCCACATAATATTTCTAGGTGGAAGTTTCAAACAAAAATTCAAGAATGATATTCAAGAGAATTACATAATGGTGCATGTCCTCTAAGGAAAAATGAATTGGATAACTGCATATTTCTAAGAATCATCAGAAGAACATGAATCTAAACCTAAACCAGAAGATAAGACACTTGTCTTACATTAGGAGGAAAAGGAGGAAGAATTTATTTCTTAGATACAAGTTGAGATCGACAACAATTGGATGAATTCTGGAATGAATTTGAGGAACTTTTTGATCTCCTTAAACCATGAAAAGAATAAGATCCAACATTTGTAATGGAATATACCACCCACGTTGTGTAATTTTAAGGGAAAATAGAGGAGTCAGACTACCTCTATCTATCTTATAAGAAACTACTCTAAGAGGAACTTAACATTGAAGAATTTATTGAATTTTAAAAAATCTAGGTATTATATCTTTTTCTCATACACGTTCTCTTCTAATTTTATTGAAATAGAGTTGTACATCACTACCTCTTATTTTGATTTTTTAGATTTAGAAAGTCATTAATATTCCATAGAGGATTGTAAAATCCCGAATCCGAGTGTCTCCCGAAAGTTCCCCATACCTGATTGGCCATACAACATCAAGAACATTTCCCCAAATTTCAGAGGCTATTGACTAGCAGCGAGGGCCTAGGGTGTGATAGTGGGGAAACTATGACCTTAATGGTAGAGTAAACACAACAAAAAACAAATAGTAACAACAGTGGAAGTTTTAATACCACAAAAGTGTAGGATAGAAATAGTATATGTAGATGATCAATTACAAGAGGGGGGATTGTAAGTTTAAAAACATTAATTTTTAACCTTAAGGAAAACTATGTTTAATAAAGTTAAACAATGTAAATTCACAAACCCTGTTTTAGTTCTATGAAACAAACTTTCTTAGGGCCCAACAATATGGATCTGGAAAATAAATTTAAGAAAAAAATTATTAAAGGAATATTCTACCTTAAAGAATATACAATCTAATTTATTAGAGTAATTAAAGTACAAGAAAGTATAAGAAAGTTATACTTTCTTCCTTCATCAAAATACAGTGGAAATAAAAACTTAAAAAAACAAGTAACAAGTAGGAAATATTTTAACCCAAATAGTAGGGTATCCAACAACCATGGATAATGGTCCTTGATTTATACTTTCAAGAAATCTTGTCTTACCCACACTAGGGTAATCCCTCAATAGGAATATTGGAATTTGTATTGCTATCCCCACAAGCCCTTGATCTTTAAGGCAGTCGACACATCTGTCTTCCTATCCCCGGAATCCCACGGTTGTACTCAACAACAATCAGAGTCACACGAAGAAAGTTGAACAAGATATTCACGAATGGTCAAGATGTTCATTAAACACACAAATCATGAGATTATTTATCTCTCTTGAAATCACTTCTCAACATCACATCATGTAATCGGTAGGATGTTTTTAATAATTATGGGCTTGTTTAAATGATCTTCTATTTATAGCAAAAACTTCAACAGTCGGCTCCCCCCACCAATAGTCATATTTTTCCTCAAATTTTGTAGGGACTTGTACACGTGTCACTCAACCAACAGTTAGTTATAAATAGATTGTAAAAAATTGTTTTATTGTTACAAAATCACATGTAAGGAATATTATGTAACTTAAGAAAATATGAAAATCCAGATTCTGAGGAAAAATATATTTCTATATCTAAATGTATAAAAAGTAATATTCTAGAAAACATAGATATTCAGATTCTGTTTTCAAATAATTTGGAATCTCAATTCTATAGATTCTAGAGTCTAAATTCTAATGAGTTTAGAGTTTGAATACTTAGGAATTTGGAGTATTAATTATAAGGAAATTTTAGTCTGAATTTTAGATAATTTAGAGAATGAATTTTAGAGAATTTGGAGTTTGAATTTCAAAGAATTCAAAGTATGAATTTCATAGAATTTAGAGTTTGAATTTTGGAGAATTCAGAGTCTAAATTTCAGAGAATTTGGTGTCTAAAAAAATTAGACTCTATATCTAGGGAACTATTATATTCCGAGGTTTTAGATAAGAATCCGATTTTTTGACTTAATAATAAAATGGGTTTGGTTTTGAGAGATTAAAAAATGAGGCAATGAAAACCAGGGCATGGATAAAAATTTCCTTAGAGAAGGGAAATTTTCCTTAAGAAAATAATCCTTAGGGAAAGATAATTTTCCTTAAGATAAATTATTTGTGATTTTCAAAACATAGAGGAATGGAAAAGTCATAAGGAAACTTTATTTACTCAACAATATCTTTCTTTTTGGAAAGCATAGAAAACCCTTCTAAAAAGAATATAAGGAATAAGAATTTTCTTTATGAAATTTATAAGAAAACTTTTCTGCCTTTACTTATGAACCATGATGAATACGAATGAACCCACTTAGGTTTTGAAATCTCTAAGGATTGTATTCTTGACTTCATTAGAAAGGTTTACTTTTCTTTATTTAAGAAAATATTCTTTAAGTAAACTCCCCCTTACTTAAACTCCCCCTTACATAGGGACCTCTTATAATTAGTATTATTTTGATCATTATTTTCTCCCCCTTTGTGATTTTAAAAATGGAATGGAGAGAATGAAAAAAATGGTACCTAAAAAATAAGAACTATACAAAACAAAACAAATAAAGGAAAATTTTTTTTATTATTGGAAAAATTTATACAGGGTAAAAAACATATAATAAAAGATCGAAATTCCATTTTTATTATTCCTTATTTTCCTTCGGCATGATATTACTTAAGGTGTATTTAAACTTCTTGATCTCTTTATGATCATCCTCAAACCACTTGAGAAATAATTCATGATCCTGATTTCTCTTATCCAGAGCCATAATTTTTTCTTTCTAAGACCTAATAGTTTCTTCCTGAGACTTTACTATCTATTCTTACTAATTTACCATTTCTTGAAACTATTACCTACGTTCCCTTTATATCATCAAATTTAAGGCAACTAAATTCATCTTCCCAATCAGATCTTTGTCTTATCGGCTCTCGGCTACTTGTTCAAGGTTTATTTTCTCTAAACAACTTATTGTATGATTTTTGATTCTATCATCTGACTTATAAAAATCATCTTTCACTAAATCCTAGAAGTCATGAAGAATTCTCAAATCTTCAATTGTTCTTTTATATATCTTGGTAATTTACTTACATGATCTACTATGAGAATCATAACCGATAAGGAATGATTGGAAATATTTCTGGGTATTTATGAATTTTTCCATGAGTATGTTTATGGAATATGAATTCTGATTAAAGGAGTGTTGAAGTAACTGACATCTTGAATCAATACTACGAATCAAAGGAATGGTGTTTACTAAATTCTTCAGAGACTACACAACAAAATCCCGACCCATGGATGATTATTCTGAATTTGATTCCCTTGTAGGAGAATATTCTTTGTCTATTTCTTTATCTTTACTCTTAGTTGAACCACCAAAATCTTTCTTAACCACCACGACTTTCTTAGGTGTATCATTAATCACTTGTTTTCCTTTATCCACTCTAAAGATAGTCTTCTCAACTTTTAGAGACTCATGCTCACTATCTAAAAGTTGGATAATTTTATCACTATCAAACTTTTCTTTCTAAGCATCTCCCTTAAGATCATTATGTTGGATGAAGTTATGGTTGCTACTTTCATCATAAGTGGGTTTTATAACATCTTCTTATCCCTCGTCCTATTTTCATTGAGAAATAATTTTGGTTGACTCGACCTGGGAAGTTCAGATGAATAGATTTTAAAAAGGACTTTCCTTCTCATGATATTCTTCCACTTGATTTATAACATCATCACTCTCATCTTCTTCTTACTCTTATTCTTCTACTTCTTCTTCCTGAACAATTTATTCTTCCACTTCTGGTTCCAAAATTATGAATTTCTTTCTTGATGTGTCTACTAGTAATAGTTCTTTATGAAAGTATTATAGTACTTGAATCTGTTTAGAGGACTTCTCAATAGCTCTGAGAAGTGCCTGAACAATCTTAGCTTCAGACATTTTCTTCTTTTGTTTCTTCTTTTTTCTTCATTCTTTAGATCTGCAGTAGTTTAAATCTTTAAATCTTTTACCTTAGCAGGATCTAGGCCAAAACTTAAAAATACTTCTTTATTTTGATTGTTTTTTTCCTCCACTTTGATAAAAATTCACTGGGAAATGTTTTTGTCTTCTTTGGCTTTGGTGGTGCTGACTGACTTTGCAGAACTGTAGGGTTTTCTTTGGTTTTTGGTTAATTTTTTCATTTATCTTCTTCTGAGATTTTCTGGATGTCTCTCATACTTAAAATTTCTTATCTAAATCTTTAATCTAACTTTCTAAAAGATCATAAAATTCACTGGAATTTTTATTGAAACCGACTTTCATCATCCTCAGGGTATCATCACTCAACAACGAGATCTTAAAGTTTTTTGGTTTAGAGTTGCATGGAATTTTAAATTATTATAATCATAGAACTATGATCTTAGACAAAATTGTTGGATAAATGATGATATTGTATTTAATATTTCCATTCTCGATGTTGGTAATTGTGAGAAGGATATACTTTACTAGGTTTATCTTCCTCAGGATAACCAAAAAATCCAAAACAAGATGTCACTTTTATTTAAGGAGTCATTGTCTCCTTTTCTTGAAATGAGAAACCGTTGTACCCATAATGATAACAATTTGATGTTAATTGAGAGATGATAAATCTTCGTTTATGTTACTCATTTGATTCCATGGCACACAATTTCCCTCTCCTTCTCAAAACATCTCGATTAATCTGGAAGCTTGTGAGTATAGATAATTGCTTCACCTCCATACAAAACTTCAAGAATATTTGCTTCCATGTTGAAGGATAGAGAATATGTTTTTCCATAAATTTTTAAGGAAAAATTATCCCTCCCACATTCCTCATAAAAACTAACTAAATCATAAAATTCTTTAATCAATTCAGGATAAACCAGATCTTGGGTTTTTGGTTTGGCTACAAATAAAATATCCCATATATTCAACTTAGTATTTTTTTTAATCAAGGAATTATACTTAGCGAAGAATTTTTGGTCAAGCAAACATTCCATATATATTTTCCAATCCTTGATATCCATAGATGAAGACATCTGTTTTTGTGGGGATGATTCCAGCAACATCTATATTATAAGAAAACATGGAAAAATAGAATGAACTTTTTGAGAGAGGTTGAGCTTTAGCATAGAAATCCTTGAAAAATGATGTGGGACAAAAAATATGGGGGACTTTATATAGGCATTTAAGCTATGGTTCAAATTACCAAAATGATCCAATAATTGAAATAAGATGAATTAGATCTTATGGTTGAGATGAATGTCGAAGAAAAATTTGGTAGGTTTTGATCTTTTGAGGTTTTATGGAAAATTCGGATTTAAGGAAAGTGAATCTGATAAAATTTTCTTAAAACAAGATAAAAATACCAATAAGTAAAAAATTCGATTACAAAAAAAAATTACGTAAGGAAATATACCTTCCGTATTTCTAGGAAAAGTTGTCGGTAATGAAGAATATTCTTATTGAAGTAGTTTAGGTTCCAGAATATTTTACTAGTTAAAGAAAAAATTTAGGTTCTGGAAAAAAATTCGGTTAAAAAAAATCAAATAAGGAAATTTTTGATTAAGGGGAAAAAATTTCGTTAACAAGAAAATATACTCCCATTATGATAAAGAGTTACTTAATGTAAGGAGATAGGTTCCAAAAAAAGTCAATATAGAAGATTAACTTACGGTTATCAATCCTAAATTTTTTTATGGTATTCAAATCTATTAGAGGGTAAAGATTTTGTAAAGATATCAGTATGTTGATCTTGCATTCCAATAAATTATAAAATAATATTTCATTTATGTTTATAATCCCTAAGAAATTAATGCCTAATATATATGTGTTTATCATGAGAGTTATGTGCATGGTTTTTTCTTATGCAAATGTCACATATATTATCACACAATTGTTGTGTTTTGGTAAAATTCATTCCATAGTCTGTGAGTGTGTATTTCATCCACAACACTTGATTACATCAACTTCAAGCTAATACATATTCATATTTAGCAGTGGAAAGTGATACTGAGTGTTGCTTCTTGAATGAACAAGAAACTAATGAATATCCTAAGAAACAACATATTCCAGATGCACTTTTTCTATCCATTATACATCCACCAATATCATCATATGATTTTAAAAAAAAAATCATTTATCGAAGTATAGAAAAGTCCTAAATCCATTGTTCCCTTTAAATAGTGAAAAATTATTTTCACTTCTTTTAAATGAGATTCCTTTGGATTAGATTGATATCTTTCACATAAGAATACATGAAACATTAAGTCTAGATGACTATATGTTAATTATAGTAAACCTCCTATCATAACTCTAAATGGTGTTTAATCTACTAGTTTCCCATATTCATCAAGATCAAGAGACTTTGAGTTATCAATTAGAGTGATTATACTTTTAGTGTTTTCATATCCCAACATTTTAAGATGATAATTAATATACTTATGTTGTGATATATAAGTTTCTTATGGTTTTTGAGAAATTGGGTACCTAATAAAAATGTTAACTCACACATCATACCCATTTCAAAATCAGATTTCATTATATTTTCTAATGAATTAGTTAATGATTTCTGAGTTGAGCCGAATATAATTTCATCAACATATATTTGAACAATAAAAACATTTTTATTATCTTTATTTATAAAAATAATTGAATGAAAAGTTCCATTAATATAATTGTTTTGTAACAAAATTCATTTAAGTCTATCATACCAAGCTCTAGGGGATTTTTTATGTCTATATAAAGCTTTGGTAAGTTTGAAAACATGTTCAGGATGTTTTGTGTCTTTTAAATATGGAGTTTTTTCAACATAAAATTTATTTTGAACATATCCATTAAGGAAATCACACTTCACATCCATTTGAAAAAGTTTAAAATTAAAGAATGCTGCAAAGGAATGTAAAATGCAAATAGATTCAAGTCTAGCTATTAGAGCATTGGTTTATGCATATTCTATTCCTTCTTGCTGATTATATCCTTTAGTAACTAATGTTGCTTTGTTTCATAACATGATTCCATTTTCATCACACTTATTTATAAAGACCCACTTTACTAAAATTATATAAGTATCCTTAGGTATTTCAACCACGGTCCAGACTTTGTTCCTTTCAAATTCATTTAGTTAATCTTGCATGGAATTAATCCAACCATCATCACCTAAAGATTCATCGGTGATTTTTGGTTCGAATTGGGAAAGGAAATCTAGATGTTCTACTTCATTTCTTAAGTAACTTCTAGTACTTTCAGGTTTATTTACATAACCAATGATACTATCAATGAGATGATTATTAAGAAACAACTGATTTGGGTTTTGTAAAACCTACTCATCAAGAAATGGTAGAAAATATTTTAGGGTAAATGCTTCAAAAATATTTTCTTGAAATTTTTTCTTATTAGAAAAATATTCTATTAAAGGATGATAATAAGTTTTGGAAAATAAATCCATGGATGTTGGTTGGGGTTGTTTAAAAACAAAATGACCAGATTCATAAAATTATACATGCACTATTTCTTCAATATTACAAGTATTTTTATTAAAAACTCTATAAGCCTTATAAGTAGTATAATATCCTAAGAAAATTACTTCATCAGATTTGGGTTCAAATTTATGTAATTTATCTTTATTATTTAGGATTAATACTTTGCAATGAAATAATTTGAAGTAAGAAAGTCTAGGTTTTTGACCAGTCTACAATTCTAAGGTGTTTTGTTAAGAAAATGTATTATTAAAACTCGATTTATATTATAACAAGAAGTACTAATAGCTTCAGCCTATAAGTGTTTATAAATAGAATATTCACTCAACATGTATCTAGTTATCTCTTGAAGAATTAAATTTCCTCTTTCAACAACACAATTCTGTTGAGGAGTTCTTGGAGTTAATAAGTTATGAGTAATGCCTTTTTTACTAAAAAATTTTAAAATATTAATTATTAAATTCTCCTCCATGATCACTATGAATAGTTATCAAAGGAATGTTTTCTCATTTTTAACTTAGGAACTAAAAGTTTTGAAATAAGAAAAAGCTTCATATTTCTTTGCTAGAAAATAGACCTATGTACATCTAGTGTAATCATCAACCAAAAAAAAAATACATAATATTTTCCTCCAATACTTTCAGTTTGTATTGGACCAAAAAGATACATATGCACTAACTGTAATGCATCAGAAGTTGAGACTTCACTGATTTATTTAAAACTTGATTTATATTTCTTTTCATATTGACAAGGATAAAATACTTTTTTAGAATCAAATCAAAGCTCCAGTAAATCCGTAATAAGTCTTTTATTTGAGATTTTTCATTGGTTCCTAAGGTTATGGTGCCCTAACAATCTATTCTATAACCAAGAGAGATCTTCCATTGCACTGAGGGAAGGTAGATCTTGGTTCATAAGGTCTTTTAAGATTAGTGTGTATACATTCTCAGGCCTATGGGTGGAAACAATAAATTCTTCCTTGGAGTTGTGTACTAAGAATTTATAATTCCTAAAATTCTCAAGGTAACCTTCATCACATAATTTAATTATTCTAATGAGGTTGTTATTAATACAATTAACAAATAAAACATTTGAAATTAATGTTTTTCCAAGAATAACAATGTTACCTATACCAACAATTTCTAAGTGAGCATTTTCTCTAAAATTTACTTTTTTATCCTTTCATCTTGATAATGTTTTCAGATATGTTTTTGTTACCATTCATATGTAGGGAACATACACTATCCATGTACCATGTGTTTCTATTGGTACTTTCTTTATTTTCTTGAAAATAAAAGAGTTAGATTTTAGAAATCCAAACATTCTTGTATCTAGAAATTTCAGAAAGTAAAATTTTAGGAATCAAAATTTTCTTAGAAAAATAAGATTTATGAAAACCTAAATATTGGGTTTTATTTAAAGAAAAATTTCTTTCCCAATGTCCATCACACTGACATTTGGTTTAAAATAGAGCACTTTGGGGAACAAAATAATTATTACTAAAAATAGGTTTGGAGTGAGTATAACTAATTACTAAACTATTCCTTAGAGGATGAATTTGAGAAAACATTTTATCAAATTCTTTCCTTCCTAAGGTAAAACATGATAAAATATTATTTAATTAATTTTTTTCTAATTTTAGTCTAATGAATAAATTATCATCCTTAAAGTCATTAGTATTTGAACTTGAGTTAGCCTATAAAATATTTTTCTTGGAAATAACATTTTCAATATCTTTACAAGGTTTATACATATCATAATTAACTTTATTAAGGTTTTTAGAAAAACTTTCAAAATCAAAATATTTTTCATCCAGATCCTTGGAAAGGTCTAATACTCCTTTAGTTAAAATAGAAATTCTAGAATTTTCTTTCTCTAACTTCCTTTTTATCTTACAATTTTTATTCTCAAGAAGTTTAGGAAATCTAGAAACTTCTTCATTAGAAGGTAAAGAGTTATCTTCATCAGAAGAAGATTCTTTATCTGAAGACTTATGATATTTATCATCAGTAAAATTTTCTTTTAAAGATACATTAGTGATAGATTCAGCATTGTGTACCTTGGCCATTAGACAATGATTTTCAATGGGTAGTTTGGCTATTAGACCAAGATTTATCTAACTAGAATATTCATACTTCGAGGATTCATCAGATGAGTCACCACCATTGGAAATCTATGTTTCATTAGCCTTCAAGACTTTTTTGTCTTTAGATTTGTAATACTTCTTTCTATTCTCCTTAGAATGATTTTATTTTCTATCTTTTCTTTTTAGCATGGGACAATTTGGCATAATGTGTCTGGCTCTTTTACTCATAGAAAGTTACTTTCGAGTCTCTCTTGTCTTGTTTTTTTATTATTATATCTATACTGAATGTATTTCTTTCCCACTATCTTCTTCATCCTGTGAGAAATATTATCTAACTCATTTTCAGAATGTTCACTTTCAATATACTCAGATAGAACAAAGGCTTTCTTAGACTTAGATCTTGTAACCCTTTCTGGGTTTTGAATTTAGTAGTAGTATAGGATACACTTCCATTTCCATTATTCTTCTTATTCATATTGTCATCTCTTTTCATTATTGTCTCATGTTGACGAAGAGTTCCAAAAATTTTATCAAGATTAATATTGGAAACTTTCTTGTTCTCATCAATAATTATTCTTTTGGATTCCCACTTATTGGGCATAATATTTATGATATTGTCCACAAGAATTTCATCTTCTAAAACTTTTTCTCCCATATATTTAAGACTATTAACAATGGTCATAAATATTTGTTTCACTTTGAAAACTGGTTCTCCATATGAAAAAACAAACCCCTTATATTATGCTTAGAGCATTTCTCTTCTGGTTTTTATAACATTGGATGTAACAAAGTGCGTAACTTCATATTTATTTGAGATACAAGTGGATTATTCACATGATGATATCAGACTATATATATTCCTCATCATGAAACACAAAAAATAATTGTGTACGTTGTAATTTAGTTGATATTCCTATTTCTATTGGTTGGTAGAAGTTCAGACTTCCTTATCTGCAATTTTGTAATCTCCAATAAGCATGAACAATTTATCCACTCCTGTATTAATAACAAAGGTCTTAATTCTATCTATTTAGTACTTATAATCATTACCATAAAAAATTGGTGGTCTGGTAGGATTTATATTATCAATGGAACCAAAATTTATACCAACCATTCTATAAGAAAATATCTTCTCCCAAAAACGTGTTAGTTGAAAAAGTTTATAAACAAAGATAAAAATTCTTAAGTAAAACTAGAATAAGATAAATTCAGTAAGAAAATAAAAACTTGAGCAAGAAAACTTATATGAGTATATGTATCTTAGATTCCTCCTCTAATACCAATTGTAGGATCGAAATAGTAAATATAGATGCTCAATTACAAGGGTGGGGGGGGGGGGGTGAATAATAAGTTTAAATTTTTTGTTTTCAACCTTAAGGAAAACTATGCTTAACAAAGTTAAACAATGTAAATTCACAAAACCTCTTTTAGTTATATGAAACAAACTTGATTAGGGTCCAAAAATATATATGTTGAAAATAAATTTAAGAACAAATACCTTAAAAAAAGATTCCAACTTAATGTGTATAGAATCTTATTTATGAGAGTAAGTAAAGTAAAAAAAATTATAAGAAATTTATACTTTCTTCCTTTATCAAAATATAGCAGAAATAAAAACTGGAAAAAAAAGTAACAAGTAGGAAAAATTTTAACCAAAGGAGTAGGGCATTCAATAACCTAGGATAAAGGTCCCTTGATTTATACTTTCAAGAAATTCTGTCTTACGCACACTAGGGTAAGCCCTTGATTGGAATATCGATATCTATCTTGCTATTACCACAAGCCCTAGATCATTAAAGTAGTCAACACCTCTGTATTCTTATCCCCATAAGCCCTTAGTTGTACTCATCAATAATCAGAGTCACACAAAGCAAGTTGAACAAGATGTTCACGACTGAAAATGATGTTCATGAAACACACAAAGAATGAGAGTCTCTCTCTAGAAATCACATCACAAAATCATAGATTGTAATCTCTAGGATCTTTTTAATAATTATGAGATCATTCAAATGAGATCCTATTTATAGGAAAAACATCAATAGTCATCTCCCTTCTCCAATGATCATATTTTCCTTGAATTTTGGAAGGAACTGTACACATGTCACTCGACCAACGATTATTTATAAACAAATTTTATGACATCGTTTTGTTATTACAAAATCATGTGTAAAGAAAATGATGTAACTTAACAAAATCTGAAAATCTGGTGTCTAAGGAAAAATAGATTTTAGAATCTAAATGTATAAATAATCAGATTCTAGAAAACATGGATATTTAGATTCTATATTTCCAAGAATTTAGAATCTGAATTTTATAGATTATGGAGTCTAAATTCTAAGGAAGTTAGAGTCTAAATTATGAGGAATTTGAGGTCTAAATTTCAAAGAATCCAGATTATAAATTTTAGATAATTTAGATTCTAAATTTTAGATAATTTGGAGTCTGAATTTCAGAGATTTCGGGTTCTGAATTTTATAGAATTTGGAGTCTGAATTTTAGAGAATTTAGAGTTTTAATTTTAGAGAATTCAGAGTCTAAATTTCAGATAATTAAGAGTATAAATTTTAGAGAATTCAGAGTCTGAATTTCAGAGAATTCAAAGTTTAAAAACAGAAGACTCTATATCCAGGGAACTATTAGATTTTTAGGTTTTAGATAAAAATTTGAATTTTTGACTTAGTAATAAAATGATTTTTTTTGAGAGATTATAAAATAAGGAAATGAATACTAGGTTAAGGATAAAAGTTTCCTTAGATAATGGAAACTTTACTTAGGAAAATAATCCTTAGGGATAGATAATTTTCCTAAAGATAAAGTGTTTGTGATTTTCAAAACATAGAGGAATAGAAAAGTTATAAGGAGACCTTATTGACTAAAAAAAATTAAACAACAGAATACTGCAAGTAAATCCAACATAATTTACAATCTATATATATATATATATATGATTCATGGAATATGTATCTAAGAAAAAAATCCTAACAAGTCACAATGATAGAAAGAAATATAGATACCAAGGTACAAAAGAAACAAGTAAAATCTAGCAGCATCGCCATCCACAACTTGTTCCCATTCTTTCTAGCTACAATAGAAATCAAGTACCTAATTATGAAGGGTTATTTCCCTTATCTATACTTAAAACCATATAATCTATTTGGGTCCAAAATTTGGACCCAAATAGGGTGTGAGATGAATCCAAATAGGCAACTGCCAAAAGATCTCTGCCTAACTGTCAGTGAATATATATAGCAGGAAATATGCAGGAATAAAGCAATAAACTAGGAAGTAATCAAAAGTAAACAATCATACAATGTTCAATGACATTCATTTACATTTATTATTCAATCTATTGAATCATGTAAACCTTGGGATCTAGCTTAGGCTCTGTATCCTATATGTAAGTAACAAAATAGATGTCTTAAAAGAATATATAAACTAAACAAGTAGGACTATAACCAAGCTTGTTATTTTTATTGTATGGCGCTTCACAATCATTCAACTATTCAATAACAACCCTTTTGGAAATTTCTCACAATATAATCCCCTTGGTCTAATATAAAAACTATTCATTTAATAAGGACCCTCTGGGAAAGATCTCACAGTCTACCCCCTTTGGTCTAATATACTATCAACCAATTATAAACAACTACCTGGGAAAGCTATCATGGTCTAAACTCTTTGGTCAAATACACTATCAAATAGTTATAAATAACCACCTGGGAAATATCTCAAAGTCTCAAACCATAGGTCGACGACCACCTAGAAGCTCTCATATTCTATACCTCTAGGTCAACATTTTAGTAAAACATAAATAAATGACACTCCATTGGGAATCTCTCATAGTCAATTCCCCTTGGTCAAACTTTCACAATTCATATCACTAGAATCTCACATAATCTTTAACTCCACTATAAAAAATCCAGGCATGGAAAACAAGGTAAGCCTAACATGCATCCTAGACTATATGGATAGAAAATAGTAAAACAAGGGAAACATGCCCATAGGGTGTCCTATAACATGGTATCTAACCTTACACATAAGAAGAAACTGTTTATCCATCAATCAAACAACATCAGGTAATAAATAGTGTTAAATTATAAATCGCACAATACCCCAAATGTGTGTATGTGTCAGTTTAAGCATATATAATCTAATACAACACAACCAAGGACACAAACCACCTACCTCGATGTCATATGATTGATATACTTGAAATCCAGCCGTTGAATAGGCCTAAATCAGCGTTGATCTACAAAATGGGGAAACAAACCCATACTTGAATTACTCATAAGAGAGTAGGAATCATGAAGAAAGGATATAGAGGATTTAGTAACTGATTGATGGGATTCCAACACAACTAAACGTGTATCATTTGAAGCTCGAATGAAGAATCGGGGGTTTGATCTTCATTCGTTGTTCCTGAGTACTCCTGTATGAAACACGATAAGAAGAAGTCATTTACGAACATGAGATGCGAACCTAATCTGATATATCAATTTAAAATAAATGTACAAGGTGTGTTATTTAAAACTACACACTATGTATTGGCTTCAACCATCCCCAAATGTAAGCCGGTCAGCTAGGTCATCACATGACCATGTACTCATCTGTTACACAATCAGTACGCAGATGTGCACAACTACTAAGTACATGGAATGTACATGGGAGTACATGATGCATACTCAGAAAATCCCAATTTATTTATTTTTACTCAAAAAAACCCAAAAAAATATTCATACTTGAAATGATGATTTAGGACCTTACAAACATCCCTCCTTAAAGCAATTTGTCCCAGAATTTCCCTTCCATGGGTGGTGAAGAAGAATCTATGAAAAACATCGGCCACTGCGATCGCACATCGGCGTCCCTCTCCCAAGTCTTATTCTTCACTTTCCCATGATTCCATAACACCCATATCAGAGTAACAAACTGGCCTAGAGAACCTTCATGTTGTGATCCAAAATCCAAACCGGGTGCTCTTCGAAGGATGCATCCACTTCCAACTCATCCTCCTTGGGTTGGAAAACATGAGACGAGTTTGAAATGTAATTCCATAGCTGGAAAACATGAAATTATTCATACATATCCCAGTACCTATGAGGTAAATACAACTATTAAGAAACCAGACTGACTCTCTCCAAAACCTCAAATGGATTGACGTATCTCGATGATAGTTTCCCATGTCTCATAATCCTCCTGTGTCCTAGCCTCGGCGTGACACATAAGAAAACCTGACTCTAACCACTAACTCCAGAGTTCATCTCCATCGATCAAAATAATATTTTTGGTGAGATAGTTTAGTATCCAGCCTCTTTCAAATCAAATCTATCTGATCAGTGGTCTCTTGGACAAGATGAGGTCCCAACATAGCTGCCTCTCCTGCCTCTAGCCAACATAGGGGTGATCGACATGAAATATCCTACAAAGCCTCATAAAGATAAATATGAATCATTTCCTAAAAAGTATTATTATAGGAAAAATATACTAAGGGTATGTGTCTCTCTCAAGATCCCATGAAATCCAAGACACATTCTTGAATCCTGTCCTCCAAAACCTGAATCTTACACTCAGACTAGCCATCTGTCTGAGGATGGTAAGATGTAGTCAGATGTACCTATATACCCAAATCCCTCTATAGCCCCTTCCAGACATTAGAAGTAAAATGGTTATACCTGTTTGAAATGATAGAGTTGGGAACCCCAGGAAAACTTACTATCTCTCAGATGTAAAACTTTCCAAGCTCATCCAAACTGATGGTTTCCTTGATCGATAGGAAATGTGAAACCGTCATGAGTCTGTCAACAAAAACTGATACATAATTATTTCCTTGAGGAGACATTGGTAAAACCATAATGAAATCTCTCATGATATCATTCCAATTCCACTCGAGAATGGTTAATTGCTGTAAAAGCCCTACCGGTCACTGATGTGCTGCCTTCACCTACTGACAGGTAGAACAACTCATAAAAAACTAGTTACATCCCTCTTCATGACTAACTACCAATACTGAAGATGTAGATCTCGATACATCTTGGTTAAACCGAGATGGACTTCCCATAAAGAGGCATGAAAATCTCACAACATCTCCTCATGTATGTCTTCCGACACCCATATGCATCTATGAAAATGTGAAACCTCATTCTTTTGTATAATCCACCTAGGAGTAGGTTCCTCGCCCGACACACTCTCCCATAAAACCAGGCCTTAAGAATTTGATAGCTACCTCATTTGTACTCGATCTAGTAGAGTAGAGGTAACAACTATAGAAGAAAGAAACCTATTCCCCTATTTTTCATGCTTCTCAAAATACATATTAGAGAACAGATCCATTATCTTCCAATCACTACTGTCCTCCTGAACTACCTATATATGAGTTATTCTACTGAACACATCAACCATTGTATTGCCTTTCCCATGCCTAAAGGAAATCTCAAAGTCAGAAGACTGAAGGTACTCAACCCACCTTCACTGTCTCAAATTCAGATCACATTGAGTAAAGATATACTTGAGGATTTTGAGGTCCGTGTATACCACAAAATGCCCTCCAAAAAGATAACATCTCCAATGGTGTAAAGCATGTACAACTGTTAACAACTCGATATTGTGCATCGTGTAATTCCTATCATATGGAATCAACTACTGAGACTCATACGCAAAAACTCCTCCCCCCTGTATAAGCACTAATCTAATTGCAATACCTGACGTATCACAATAAATGGTGTAACTCTTGAATGAATCTAGGAAAATCAGTATTGGTGCTCATGTTAATCTCCCCTTATACTCTTGAAAGGATGAATCACAGAAATATGTCATTAAGTACTTTGAACCCTTCTCATTCAGTCACATCAGAGGTGCTTCTAAGTATGAGACATCCTATATAAATCATCTGTAGTAACCATCCAGCCCTAGAAAACTCCCTAAATCCAAGATGTTCTTTAGCTACTCCCATGAAACTACTACTCTCACCTTGTCTAGGTCTATTTATATTCATGTATCTGAGATTACATGGACCAATAAGTGAATCTGGTTCATCCAAAAGTATTATTTTAAGATCTTAAAATATAACTGATTCTCTCTCAGTGTACTCAATACAATCTCAAGAGGGATGGCATGGTCATGTAGAGTATGAGAGTACACCAAGACATCGTCTACAAAGATTACCAAAAAATAATCCAAGGATGAAAAACTCGGTTAATCCAAGGCATGAAAACTACTGGCACATTTGTGAGACCAAAATACATAACCAAATACTCGTAAAGATCATACCTAGTCCGAAAGGCTGTAATAGGTATATCTGATGGCCTAACTCAAAACTTATGATAACTGGATCTCAAGTCAATCCTTGAGAACACCTGGGATCCTTGAATCTAATCAAAGAGATCATTGATCTTTGACAAGGGATATCTATTCTTGACCATAAACTAGTTCAAATTTTGATAATCTACACAAATTCTGAGGGTATCGTCTGCCTTTTTCACAAAAAGGACAGGAAAACCCCGGGGAGAAGTGCTGATTCAGGTGAAACCCTTCACCCATAACTCCTATAATAGCTTCTTGGGCTCCTATAACTATGGTGTACGCATCCTATAATGAGTAATGGACACCAGTGCCTCTCCAGCACAAGATCAACAGAGAAATATACCTCTCTCTACTGAGGTAAACCTGAAAAGTAATTTGGAAAGACATCTCTGAAACGATCCACCATTTGAGGAAAGTCCATCTGTGAAGTCCCATAGTCATCTATATATAAAATAGAAATCTGGGCTATAATTCTTCCCAACACATGATGCTCATGTCTTATTTTACTCGCATGGACATCCCATTCTCCCTTGTATAGAAAGGACCATCCCTCTAGTGATGGGAAACTCACCCTACAATGATATAAGTCAAAAAATTCATGAATAGAGACCAACCTATCCATTCTTAGAATGACATCAAAACCTACCATCTCTAAGACATAGAGGTCCCATATGAAGTGACACCCACCAACCTCAAGAGGTAACTCATTTCATTGATGTATACTAGCCATCCTAATCCCAAATAGAGTGTCTAGCATCATAACATCATTAGAAGTAGAGATGCAGAGCCCAAGGATCTCCACAATGACAATAGATATAAAACCATGGGAATCCCCTGTATCAAACTGATTAGAAGGTAAAACTGAGTAAAATATAATTGTACCTCTAACCATAGAGGGTTTAGGATCCTGCTCTTGTTGGGTCTTCTCCATCGCAAAGGTCTAACCTGTACCGTTGTCCTGCAACCCTGAGATGATCCACCGTATTATTGCTGATAACCAGACATCTGGCTACGACGGCCGCAACCACCTCCTCAGCCTGACAAACCCCAATTATATGACTATTGGGAAACAGTTTGTCCTAATCCTGAACATGGATTCATAATATATCCCCTCTTACTCGCTGCTAGTGTGAATATCCTGCAAAATCTAAATATAACCCATCTTGCTATAAGATCGGAACTCAACTGGGTCTCTCGGCACTACTATCTTGTTTTCCCACTCCTTCCACACTGGTAGAACACCATTCGGCTACCTGAAGAAACATCATGTGAAATCACCCTATGTTACTTCCTACTATCAGTCAAAAGAGGACCAACGATGGATACTGAACTGTCCTAGCTCACAGCTCCTAACTTCCTCAAATTGCGCTCGGTAATTAGTGCCTGATTTACTATTACAATCACTGAAGTCATCCTAAAAACATTCACCTGTGATCAGATGTCATACCTGAGACCATACTGAAACCACCTAGCCAGTGATAACTCATCACCTCCCAAAAGAGGTGTGAAGCCCTGAAGCTCTATAAAGGGAGAAGAGTAATCCATCACTGAAAGATCACCCTGCTCTAAATGCATGAACTCCTAGGCTTAGTTGGACTTCAACGTCTTGAGGTATAAGTATTCATAGAAGGTCCTTTGAAACTATTACCAATCCATATACCGATGACGTCCTGCCTATGAGATAACATCCCACCATCTCTTGGAGAAATCACATAGCATGTAAGTTGCAAGCTTCACCCTCCTCTCCGGAGGCATCTCTAGATGCTCGAAGATAGAAAGTATTACATCTAAACCTGACTCTATAGCCTGTAGTCCTCCATCCTGTAAGAAAGTTGGATGCTGGTCCTACTGGGATACCCATGTCAACTCTTCCATAGTTGGGGAAAAATGTGGTGCTCCTTGAAAGGTTCACATCATCCTCATAAAGACTTCACAAAACTGTTCATCAGTACCAACGTCCAGTATAATAGTTAGTGCCAAGATGGGCATGATAGGTGGATCTACTAGTAGTCCCCAATTGACCATTTTATGTGTATTAACATCACCCTGTATCTGGAATACAACCCAAGGATGTCTTGGGGGCATGAATCTGCAAGGTCAAGTGAAAACCTCAGTTAAATATTATCATGGACTGCAAAATAGAAGTTCTAGAAAAAAAGAAAAGGAAAGAATTAATGTTTTACAAAAGAGGGTTACACAGCATGTAGAACCACTACCCAGAGGGTTCCCTTAATCTTTAACATGGGCTTGTATCCCTGCTAACCTGGTTGTGTAACACCCCATACACATGACATGTTCCTCCTGAGACAAAACATGTACTTGAATGTTCCCTCCTACCCAAGTAATTCTACATGGATAAAACTAAAAGGTCCTACTGGTGTAAAACTATATAGAGTTTTCACCCAAGACACGACATGTACTCAAAATTTCTATCCACCCATGTCGTTAGTCACACCAAGAGATACACGGTTGACTATTAAACATCATGTACTTCCAATACACAACAAGTTCTACCAAAAGTTTACCAACCCCACATCTCTACTCACACAGTCAGTCACATGTTCAAAAAATACACATCATGTACATACAGTACACGGTGTGTACTAAAGAAAATTAATTTCTTATAGAGAATAAGAACACATGGTGCATGTTCATAACATCACATGCTGTGTTTTATGGGTTTTCCAGACATTAAGCCTCTGAAACATCTCTAGAACCCCGAAAATCATAAAATTTTGTCCAAGGCATTCCATGTTCTGATCCGTGAGATCCCATACTCTACAAAAATAAATGTTTGGCATCCTTATTCATGTTATTCCTTAATTGAATTCATTTAAAGTTAAAACACGATCCACTAAATTCTGATCCAAGAGGGATCATAACACCTCAGGGACCAAATCTTGGTGTCCATCCAAATGAAACATTACATATACAAATACTGTATCAAAATATAAGTTATTTATATCATGACGTCTATCCCAACATCATGAATATCTCGAACAACATCTATCACAATAACATGCAATTAGTAATGAACCCTAAATGGCATGACAATAATTCATGACATGTGATTTCTAGCAAGTGCCTATATGATTTATGATATGACATACCCTCATCTTATTGGGTTGGAACAGAAATATAACCAAAATTATATCAATCATAATAGCACAAAACAATTGAATCACCCAATGGTGAAATCAAATCATTTGTAACAATTTAAAAACCATAAAAGATTTCACTATTTGATGTAAGTTGGATTTTCTCTGTAAATGAGTTTGATACTCCCAATCACATCTTATTACCAACTACTTATTCATTACTATACTTGTCTATTGGATCCAACTAGTAAGGTAAATCAGAAAATAAACCCCTTTGATACCACTAGGTGACGTCCCAGATCCGAGTGCTGCCCAAAAGGTGCCTCATACCCTATTGGCCACATTCCCTCAAGTGAATTTCCCCAAACACAATAGGATGCCGACTAGAAATGAGGGAATATGGTTTGATAGTGGGGAAACTATGCTCTCATTGGCAGAGTAAACACAGTGAAAGAAAATAGTAACAAAATCGGAAGAAGTAATACCACAAAAGTAAACAATGAAAGCCTAAAAGTAAATCTAACAGAAGACACAATATATATACAACACATGGAATATGTATCTAAAAAAACAGACAAACAAGTCACAATGCTAGAAAGTAATACATAAAAAAATGTACAAAAGAAACAAATAAACTCTTGCAGCATCGCAAGCCTTAGCTTGATCCCATGCTCTCAAAATCCAACAACAATCAAGTACCTGATGAGGAAGGAATCATTACCTTATCTATACCTACAACTATATAATTTGTTTGGGTCCAAAAGCATGACCCAAATAGGGTGTGAGACGAATCTGAATAGGAAACCACCAAAATATATATGCCTAACTATCAGTGAATATACATAACAGGTAATATGAGGGAATGAAGTAATAAACTAGGAAGTAATCAAAATTAAAAAATCCTATAGTTTTCAATTACATTTATTTACATTTATTATTCAATTTGTTGAATCATGTAAACCATGGGATCTAGTTTAAGCTCAATATACCCTGTGTAAGTAAAAAAATAGATGTCTCAGAAGACCATATAAGTAAAACAAGTAAGACCGAATCCAAGCTTGTGATTTGGATTGGAAGATGCTTCACAATAATTCAGTTATTCAATAACGACCCTTTAAAAAAGTTCTCACAATCTAATACCCCTAGTATAACATAAAAACAATTCATTTAATAACAACCCTCTGGGAAATATCTCATGGTATAACCCATTTGGTCAAATATACTATCAAACAATTATAAACAACCACCTGGGAAAACTCTCACAGTCTAAACTGTTTGGTCTAATATACTGTCATACAATTATAAAAAACCACATGGTAAATCTATCGTGGTCTAAAACCCCAGGTCGATGACCACCTAGAAGCTCTCACAGTTTATACCCCTGGGTCAACATTTTAGTAAAATATAAATAAATGACCCACCCTTGAGAAGCTCTCATAATCGATTCCCCTTGGTCAAAATTTCACAATGCATATCACATGCATCTCACATAATCATCAAATCTATCCTAAAAAACTAAGGCATGGAAAACAAGGGAAGTCTAAAAGGCCTCCAAGACCAAATGACCAAAAAGTAGTCAAACCAGGAAAACACACCCATGAGATGTCCCATAACAAGTTATCTAACCTTACGCATAAGTAAAAACACTTTATTAATCAATGAAACTGTAGAAGGTAATAAACAGGACTAAATTCTAAATCATGCAATACCCCAAACATGGGTATGCGACAATTTAAGCATATATATTCCAAGAAAACACCACATAAATCAAAAACCACCTACCTTGATGTCGTACGATCGATATAATTGAACGTCATCCCTTGAATTGGCCTAAATCGGCATAGATCTATAAAACAGTGAAAAAAACACCACCATGAATAACTCAGAAGAGAGGAGGAATCAGGAAGAAAGGCTATTGGGGATTTAGAAACTCACCGGTGGGATTCCAACACACCTAACAGTGTATCAATCAGATCTTAGATGGATAATTGGGGGATTGATCTTCATTCTTCATTCCTGAGTTCTCTTGTATGAAACTCAAGAAGAAGAATTCGTTTACAAACATGAGACATGACCTCGCTCTGATATATCAATTGAAGATAAAATTACACAACATGTTTTTAAAAAAAACATGTTGTGTATTAGCCTCAACCGATCCCTGACTTAAGTGAGCTACCCAGGTCATCACACAACCATGTACTCGGCCGTTACACAGTCAGTACGCAGTTGTGCATGGATACTGGTTACATGACATGTACATGGAAGTACCCGACGTGTACTAAAAAAACCCATATTTATTCTTTTTTCCTAAACAACAACCTAAAAACAAGATCCACACATGAAATGAATATTTAGGTCATTATAAGGGTGATGAATAACATGGTCATGCACTTGTGGAGGAACACATGGAGCTCCCTTACTTTAATGAACATAAATTTGAGGAGACCCATTAGGAGATGAAAGTAGTTGAGACTAAGGAAATATGAAAAGAGGCTTCTCATTTTTAAAGGGAGAAATTACTCATTAAAAATTGAAATTAAATCATTATTCAAGTATAATTACCTATATATTTTCCTTTTAATCATTCAATACATGAAGCCCCTATGAATCCTGAACTAGAAGTGAAGAAGGAGGTTGCATAAGTAGAAACCAATACAGATGATGATTAATACTTCATCATACCCTTTACATGAAAACTATACCTCATTGTGAAGGGGGATGATGTGGTGTAATCTATCCATGGACCATTACTCACTAAAATGATGAAGAAAAATCTTGGAAAATCCACATGTGGTGGTTTAAATCAAATAAGTTTCACCACCTTCTGATTTTGGATAATTTATGGTACTAACCACTAGAGGCAGTAAAAATTTAGGGCCCTCTTTTTGGATCATACCAAGATTTATCATCATAGTATTTCTAGGAATTTACATTTTAATTTAATTTATTAGGAATTAGTTTAGCATAAATCCTAATACCTCTTAATTTTTTGAGTATTAATGACATGATCTTTGTTCTTAATTGGGTAGTTTTATATTATAGGTTCATGGTGGTAGAAGGAATCATCATAAAATGAAGGGTAAGGACCATGATTCATGGGAAAGAGATTTTAATTTTTATTATTTTATAAACACACTACATTTTTTGATATTTAAAGATGAAATTGAATTCCCACACTGGAATTATGCTTTACATGACATGTCTAGGAGACATGATTTTTTTAGGAATCCTATGATGGAATGTTTTAAATTTTTAATCTTAATGAAATTTAATTAGTAATTTTAAAATTAAATGATTAAAGTGAATCATTGATATTAAAATTAACACTCATGATTTTAGGGAATTGATGGTTCATGTAAATGAAATTTCCAAACCATGTTTAAAGATATGAATTTTTAAAATTCACGTGATTTAATTTGTTATTATTAATAATGAATTGATTGATTTTTAAAATTCATATTTCCATTATCAAGAGTATTTCAATGCCATATACTTCTTATTTATTCTTGAGAAAATTTATTGACTGGTCTTGGGAAATTTCATTGAATATAACTTTCATTTGAACTTATCAAATATATGATTGTGCAAAAAAACCTTTAAAACTTTTTGTTCATCCTTTGATAAACCACTTATCCTTAAAATACCACATTTACATCAATCATTATTTATCCCATCGAGACCATGAATTACCTTTATAGGGACGAGTCATGTTTCAAACTATTTAAACCCATTCCAACCCTAATATTAGTAATTGCATGATATTTTATAGATGAAGTGTGGAGGTTAAGTAAATCATGGTAAATTTGATTATTTATATTATAAGGAAGAATTTTTAGGGTGCCTATTAGGGTAATTGTAAAAGGTTATGGGATCATTCATTGTAATATATTTTCCAATATTGAATATAGGAAAATATAAAAAAAAATCCAAAAAATGAGAAAAAATGGGTTATCATTTGGTTATATAAAAAATAACCATCACTAGACCTATGATTATTATCATACGTGGTTAGTTGGTGAATGCGAGGATTATTATAATCATAATCTTTCAAAAAAAATAAGAAAATAAAAAGGTTATTTGAAAAATAAAAAAAAGAATATATATATTTTCATGAGAGTTCAAAAATCATTTATTATGCTTAAACTGGTTACAATATTTACTTTTTTACTTTTGGGAATTGTGGGAGTTGATATAAAATGAATGGGATAATGTCATTAAACTTTTACATTAAATATCACATTTCATGCTTTAAGAGATAACACTCCTCCATAAGATTTAATTTTTAACATCAAGTCCTACCAACCATAAGCCTTAGATATATTTTAATCTTGATTACAATCCCTCATGATTTAAGGTGATTTTATTCTTTACAAAAGTGGATAAAGAAGTTCTTTTACAAGGCTAGGGATAATGGGAATGCTCTAATTATATAAGAATAACTCTTCATGAATTGTATTTTGAGTGATGATATAAAATTATGAAAAGTGAGGTAGATCATTATTTGGAATGTTTAATAATAATGAATTGAAGAGCATGAATGAATGAATAGAGATGTTCCATAATTTTTCAAATGAGAGAAGTAAAATACATGAATTGACTCTTTCATTGATAAATGAGACATTGAATTGATATTTAATGTGGAATTTGAAAATTTTTTCTGATAGTGATAATTTATGGATTATAATACATTGGAATTTGAATATTTATAACATTGGTTCCCTCTTTAACTTCAGGTCGAGATTTCATACTTGAGGACAAGAAGGGTATTAATGTAGTCAAAATTTACAGACCAAAAATATGGGAGAAATTTTATACAAAATTTGATGATATATTCATTATTTTAATTGATAAACCACATGTATTTCAAGGTTTTATTAAAATAATATTTAATTTGAATTATAGAATGAAAATGGTCTAAAATATAGAAATTACTTATATGTGGAATTTTAAAATAATTTAATCACTTGGGTTTTATTATCATAACATTTAACTTGTAGAATCAATTGATGTGATTATTTTTTAGGATTCCATTCAATTTTGGTGACAACTTTCATTTCTATACCCAAAGTAGAATCTATAATTTGGAATCCCAAAACCATCTCACAATTTGGACCTTCAAAACTATTCAAATATCTAGAAATTTTTGTTGTTGAGACCATATCTATTAATTACATAGACCAAATATGTTGAAATTTTTAGGGGAGATAAAAAATCTACTGATGAAAAACTGACCTAAAGTTATCCACATATTAATAGACCATTTTCCTGGCCATTAATGCATGATAAACCAATAATATTCAATATAGAGAGTCAGTCTAGGAAAAATAATATCTCATAGTAAAAAAGACATTAACATCATTACACAAGGGAAACTATGTTAAAATATTTATGGGAGATGAGAAAGAAAGTTTTCAATGACATTCATGAAGGAGTATATGCCTGAATCGACAATTTATGGGATAACATGTGGAAAATTTTAAAGGGAAAGTCCAGCCAATAAAAGAGGAGATATCATCCTTCCCAAATCATTCCAATCCATCTGATATCACAAGCTCACTACCAACGAGGAGATATCCACCGAGGGAGGCCATACACTATAATATTTTCTCCCCCTCATTTCTTCTTTACATTTTCATTTTAGTTTAGTTTTTTTAATTTAAAATTGTAATTTGAATTTTAATTTACTTTAAATTAAACAACGCATGCATTTTTTTTCTACCGAAATCCATCCATATTATTCTTAATTTAATTTTATTATTTTAAATAGAAATAATAATAATAATTTTATTATAAAAATAATAATTATTTCTTTAAATTATTATTATAAAATTGAAATTTTATAATTATTTTCTCATTTTCTTTCTTCTCCCATTTTTTAATAAATCATCTCTTATTAATAATAATACAATAAGTATTGTTATTACTGTTATTTCTACATTCTTTATATTCTATATAATTTTATTTTATTTTATTTTCTTCTATTTTATTTTACTCTCCCTCTCTCATCTCCATTAGTTTTTTATTTTATTATTTTATTATGACATACAAACTATTTTTAAATTATTCATTCTTATATTCTATTTGTCTTCTTCTTATATTTTTCCCAAATTCACAATTATTATCCCATACTCTCAAATATGAGAGCATTACCTCAAGGATTGGACCTGGTGGAGGTCAACGTGTTAATAAATTTTTGTTAAAGTTTAATTTTAGGTTTTTTTATTTAAATTGAGAATCATGCATGGGTGAGGTGAATGTCTCCAATGTGGTGACTACCCAATTGACATGAAAAAATATATATCTCTATTCCTTTATTTAATAACTTTTCGCCATCTCTATTGTTTAGTTTTTCACACGTTGGAGTGGAGATACTTAATGGATAAAGCAACATTGATAGAGCTAGGTCCTAGAAGATGGAACACCCTAAACCAAGTTGTGTCATCAAAATTCATTTTATGAGGTGGTAGAATTAATATTTTTTAGGATCAATAAAAATTCACAATTTATAAATAAATAATAGTAATTAAAACATGATATTATATGTTTGTATTATCAAAAAAAATCAAAAAATTAAAAGAGAATAGTGATTTAATCTAAAATTTAACCCATGACCAAATCATTTCTTTATTACATAAATCTTTTCAGCATTACATGATAGTTTTGAATTCTATATTTTAGGTTTTTTGATAAATAATCCAAAAAATCCAAAAATATTTCCATTGTTTTCATAAAATAATTTAAGAAAAAGTAGTTTATGAGATTTAAAATAAGCGGTGGAAAAATAAAGAAGATCCTCAAGTGAGACAAACATGGTCATATTATGTGCTTCACTAAGAAAAATATAATTTCTTTTGACCATGAATCATGATAGGTGTGTATCAACTAGATACTGATCATGATTTATAAAAAGTCTTTAATTTAGGACCACGACCACTATTTCATTTTTGAGACTCATTCTACTTCCTCTTCCATTTAATGTAACCACTGAAACTACCTTTGAGAGTAGAATGAAATCCCTTGAACCCTTACTTACTAACTAAGTAAATATCAGAAATTAAAGCCATATCAAGAACATTAACATAAGAGGCAAGCTTTAGCATAATGAACTTGGATTGGGAATCTAGTTAAAATACCATATGAATCATCTAATTTTTACTCTTTATAACATCAAATATTTTTTAAAGAGGTTATTATACATAATTTACTATAAAAAACCTCTTGTTATATGATAGTAATGTGATTAATAGGCTAATTAGTGGTTTAGGAGTAACTAGGGATCATTTAGAGTCCAGAGCTCCAAAATTGGGAATGGAAGATTGATTCACATGGTTATCACACATTTAGGTATTATTTAGTGCTAAACCATGTGGGTACTATAAAAAAATGAAGAGAGTATCATGGTTAGTTTTTACTATGTACATCAGGCAACATGACAATGTGGGGTTTTCCATTTTCCTAGATGGGAAAAACAATCTTTGTCTAAACTATGTTTTTAGGGATTCTCCATTATAGAAACATAACCACTAGTTCCATAAGGAATAGGAACAAAATTTGGTAATCTATGTGACCAAACCATTATCCTATAAAAAATGTGTTCAAAGAGTATTTTCCCCTACCATCATTTATGTTTTCTGTAATAACTCCAACCCCAATTTCCCCGAGTCGGTGGTCATTTTATTATAATTACATAGATAAAATAAAACAAATCACCAATGATTGACTAGTTTATTAGTCCTAAAGAAACTAGATAAATACATGGTTTCATTATTAAATTGTTAAATAAACATGGAATAAAATAGATGAAAATAAATATCCTCTTTGAAACATATTTAAATATTTTATCTTCATAAAATGGAAAAGGAAAAAAATAAAATAGTGATCTAGAACACTCAATAAGGGTTAAGTTCAGTTGAATATAACTTTAATCAATATGTATAATAAATATAGTATGGTTAATAACTGAAAAACATATTACAATCAATAAATTGAAAATGAAAAATTCCTCTATAGATTTTTTAATAGTGGAAATTATATGGATAATAATAACAAAATACTGAATTAAGAGAATGGTTAATCATTAGAAGTCATATATCTAGAACATGAACCATTATATCATTATAAAAGTTTATGTTTGTGTGTAAAAATCCATATAATTATATTTGGAGTGTGACAGGTTTGTCTCTAACTATTTTGTCTCATTAGACATGGCAATGCATCATGGGCCTATAATGGGCCCCACCCATCACTGCAATTCCAAATAATAATTATTATTTATATAAAAGTATCTTTAAATCAAAGTGTCTCATACCAAATTGAAAAATATTTTAATCATAATCATATATGGAAATACTCTAATAAAATATTGATAAAATATTAAGAGAAATACATTTCTTCTTTGTAAAGGTGATTTTTTTAGAAAATAATTTCTATTTAGATTTAAAGCTGATATATCCCAAAAATTAGAAGGTATGGAAAATTATATTATATTTGATGAATGAATTTTGTGAAACTGAAGTGAAAACACGTAAAAAGTGTTTATAAGAAACTTTCGAAATAGGCCAATTGAGTATGGTTTACTGGAAAATTTTAATGAATATATTAAATGATAAAGGTATAAATCCTTTTATAAAACCATAAATAAAACAAGATTAAAAAATTATGGTATTTATAAAAATAATGGTGGATTAAAACTGATTATAGAGTGGAATTTAAAATGTGTGAAAAATTAGGAAGTTCCCTTTAATCAGGATTTCTTATCAGGAATAATTGAGAATGGAACATTATAAAACATGTATTTCCCCATAAAAGAAATATGAAATGATCGACATACACTATTTTGGATCATATTAAAATAATTTAGAATAATTACTTGAAAATAATGTGGAATTACATTAGGTTTAAGAGAGTTTAAAAGTAACTTGAATTAATAGATTCATGATTTTATATATCAAAGGTAAGTATACATACACCACATAAAATAAATAAGTTGTAAATAATGGAAATGTCAAGGAAATAAAAGTTAGGTAATAAACCCCTTACCTAATGTCCAAATGTATTTTGTACTTGATCTTAATGTCTCAAATAATAAGATTAAATACATTAATTAATTAATTCAGAAACTTTTATACATTTATTTGATATATTATAATTTTATTTAGTTCATTTATGGAATTTTTTATGATTTATAATACACAATTTTATAGTTTATAATAACTCATTTCCTTCGTTTTCATGACCAGTTTACTTGTGTATATATAGGGAAAATCATGTAATACTAGAATAGTTGTCCCAAATAGAAATTAAATGTTATTAATGATCTTATAGAATATTTAATGGTTATATATTTCATTTTTTTATATTTTATGAGGATGAATCATTAGATAAATCATTAGTGATAATCGTTTAGATTATTTTGGAGTTTTTTCAATCATTGCAAACTAGTTTTGTTTTATTAATTAATATTATTTATATATACTATTTTAATAAGTTAAAATTATCATTAATAAATATAATATATTTTTTTAACACAAAAATGTATATATGACCTGACCTAAAGGTGTAATTGAAAAACACAAACACGTCATCCACGAAGGAGGTAAATCGGCACCTCACTGAAGATGTTTTTATTTTTTTGAATAAAATGAAGAGGAGAATGGGTTTGATCATGAATATTAAATTATCATAATATAATTACATTATATAGTAGATATTGGGGTTATCATGAAATTTTGGATAGAATATGTAAGTATAGAATAAGAAGAAAAGAAATAAAATAAAATTGAAAAAGAACAATAAAAAATTTACCTCTTAAATTCTTCTTGTTGGGAACCGCCTTAAGGGACTTGGAAATGGTCTTTTTGTAAGACCATAAATACCACAACATGGGTAAGTGGTTTTGGAGAGGAAATTAGAATAATATAATCAAGAATAAAATCATTGAAAGTGTGAGGAGAACTAGTGGTGAGAGGTGGTATTTATAGTGGATGAGGGGGGTGTTTGTGAATATTGTATTCACTATTTTATTATGTTCACTCAAGATAAGAAATAGTGATGAATCATGTGATGAAATATAGTTATTAGTGCATGGAGTTTGAATTTTTTTTCTTACATTATCCATGACTCAAAAAAAGTGCATTTAACTTATAATATATATATATATATATATATATACTGTAAATTATCGTATTCTACCATTCACTAAAAAGTCATGTATTTTAAAAAATTTCCAAAAATCCACCCTAACCATTTATAAACATGTAGAATTAATAAATGAGCTCCATTTTATAAAAATAATTTTATAAATTAGATAAAATTATTTTTTAATTAAATTCATCATTTACTCTAAAATTACTAATTTTAAAATTATAACGTATTTTAAAACACATTGAAAAATTAATTATGGTATTATAAAATTATCTTATAATAAGAAGACAAAAAAATATTAATTCATTATTCTATTTTATGAAAATAAATTTTATATTAAATAAATATATTAATTATAAAAATTTAAATAAACATTCATGTTTTATCCAAATACTAACCCTTAATTTATTATTATTAAAATATTTATTTACATATACATGGATATAATTATATCATATTTTCATTTATAAGATTCCAAAATTTAATTTATACTTTTAGAGGTGAGGTTATTATTCCATTGGCTGAACTACTATTCTTATGGGTCACATTACTATTATAAAGGCCATGTTACTATTTCATTGGTATATGTCCTTTAATTTCTAGAAAAACCAACCTATTTAATTCATTCTTCTAAATTAAATTTGTTTTTTATTAAAAAGGTTAAGAAACACCCATCAAGGAACACAAAAAAACCAAGGGTGGTTTGAGAAGCAGAATTCTAAGGGTACACCCTTGAATGAATTTAAATTTTTTAAGATGATACATACTATGAAATTATGGGGTGTTATATATTCTCCCTTATTTTCCCTCCCCACTCACATGAAGCATCTTTACTAGTTGTGTGATATCCTCATCTTCATCTAACAATGGATTTTATCTTATGTCCCTATTTTTTTCAATTAATTTATTTTTGGTTATTTTTGATAGCCAATAATAATCTCCTCATTCATATTCCTTACATCATTAGTTTATCTTTCCATTTTTAACAATTTTGATGTGACATAATAATCCCTATTTTCAATAATTTTATTTTATTTTTCAGATTTAACCTCATAAACTTTTAATATGATATTGATAAATTATGATAGTTCATATACCAACCAAAGGTAGGTAGTCTAGTTCTTTTCCCACAATGTATTGGAGATTTATATTGTGCGTAACTATTCAGCGTGCTGGAACCTTCTAGTAATCCCTCCAAAATGAATATTTAACCAATGAAAATTATGTATACATGCTTTATATAGTCAAAGAAAACCACATATAAAAGTTATAGGGTGACCACCTCAAAGTGATCCACACCTAAGGGTGTTCTTTAATTAATGTTCTCAGAGCGTTATACCTTGGAAATAAATTCAATAACCAATTGAGGTGTGTTGGATTCCCCCTTATGAATTTACTGAATATAGAATGGGGACATAGGAAAAATGGTAGTCCATATGTATATACCCTCTATTTTCTTATTGTATCCTGAATTAACCATATGAAATGAATTGACCAAAATTACTAAAATGTATTGTTCAACAGTTTGTGTTGAATATGATATTTGACAATTACTTTACACCAACACAAGGGTAGCACAAGGGTATCGATTAAGGATTCCATAGACGGGAGTATCATGTATAAAAATTTGAAATTTGAAATTAATTACAATTTGATGAAGGTTATACATGGTTTATTTTATAAAATACCCAATACAAGCACACCAAGAGGATTATTTTACCATACCCAAGACTGATACATAGTTCCTTGGTGGATTATCTTGGATGGACACAGTGGGAAATGTTTATATACCATTCCATGAGTGATACATGGTTCCCTATGTGGTATACCATTTATGGTATTAAAAGGTTTTACATGTATACTATACTGAGAGTGATACTTTTATTCCTTATATGGAACAACTTGATAGACTCCAATGGTGATGTCTTTTATAGTTCTCCTTAAGAGATAGATGGGTTCTTTTTACTGATCAACTTGGATAGGCCTAAGATACAAACTTATTAACACTAAGGATTTTTCTACCAAAAAAATAACATTATTGGTCATGGTCTGTGATTAATACTTGAATTTTATATAGAATTAGTTATATAACCATGATCATATTCCACATGAGTTATGAAACATTGTATAAATATGTATGGATTCTTTAAAAATTTGACCCATGTACGGACTATTATTATGTATATATATATTATCATATATTACCATATCTATATGAGTAAGATATATAAATACTATTATTTTTATAAATATATACATTTATGCATTGTGACATCTAATCAAAGAGATCCATCTTAGGATGAAGTAGGTAGTGTCTGTTGACTACCCCCTGAGGAACCTTTCCCGATTGTTTTCTCTCAAATATTTGTCTGTACCTTGTCATTTTACATTCTATATGAATATACTAGATAGTTATAGATGTCATTGGTGGTGTCTTACAGAGTATATATCACACTCTGTTCATGTAACTGATTGGTACCCTAATAGAGCTTATAGAAACATGTGGGGAAAACAGGAAGTGTCATGTCTTTGATGTATGACATAATATTTTAGGATAAAGTATGATAGAATAGTACTGAACCTATACTCATGATTCTAGTAGAGATATATTTTTGAATATTTTATTTTTTTTATAGAATATTTCATATTTTGGTACCATGTATCCCACATAATTTCTATTTTGTAAAGAATTATGACATATTTATCATTTTAATATCATATTTATTCATCCTCTACTAATTTAGTATGATATTATTATTTATAATTATGTAGTTTATTTATTATGTAGTTTTCACTGCTTACTGTTATTGTATAGCATTGTCCCAAACTCTAATAATGTGGGTATAGTTTCTCCATTATACCAACATAGACCCTCATTTATAGGAAAAAACTATAGATTATGGGGAGGCATGCATGAGGCCATGTGACCAATAGAGTTTAATTACATATAGACCAACCAGACTTGGGATACTATACAGTGGTATTGGATTCCCTTTTTTCCTTTTGTCTTACTATTTGGATATTTTATAGGATAAAAGGAATGTGTTGGTATTTGGTAATGAACCTATGCCTAGTAGTAAGTAAAACTTGAAAAAAAGGTAAATTACTTTGGGTGGGTTATTATTATTATTTCTGCCTATCTCAATTGTACGAATTTTACTGTTGGGTGATGCACATGATTTGTGACATTTTATATTATTGACAGTTTTCCTTACAATGCGATTGATGAGGTAATAAGGAATGTTTTCATAAACCATTATTGGCACATGAGGATTCACATACCCTGAATATTCCATGCCATATTTATATTACATCATGTATTTCTAGTTTCATTTTTCCAGTTCTTTGAGTTTTTTGCTTGAAAATGTGTCAACATTTATTGAATGGATAAAATAATTATAATAAATAAGGTGTATACATAAACATAAATCGTGTTTTATCTTATATATGGGTGGTGTAACCTTAATTCACTAATTATTCCATGTTTGATGTATTAATATCTAGCTATATGGGATGAAATTTTAGTTAATTATAATTTCATGAATACCAATTATAAATTTTGATGCACGTGCTTCTATAAATAAGGAATTATGACTCATCTAACTAGACCATAGTATATATATACATATAAATTTTAATGAAAATAACTAAATATAAATTCAAAAAACTTATTTCCATTAAATGGGCATTCCAATTGAAAATTAAAGGGATTATTCTTTTATAATTTAAATTAACACTCTATATACAGTGAACTTTACTCTGTAATGTGAGACCATGACCCTAACCCATCCATAGTAGTGTGATATAACCATTATCTCTTATTACCTCTATAATATTTCTTATCACCTTAACATGGATTTAGAATCAGTAAGAGAGGTGTGAATCCTAAATAAGAAAGAGTGTACTAGTACTATTTTTATATATATGATCCTAACCATATTACATATTATTAGAGGTGTGTGTTTGGAAAATTTTGAGCTATGCCTTCATGAGGTCCTAGAGTCATGTTCCAGGAGGGTTTAAACCACCATAATTCAGATGTGGTTTTCCCAAGGACACCGATATTAACTCCTATTATGCCACTTGAGGAAGCTCATGATATTCCTCCTTCATGCCCCAATTCTTAGTTCTATGAGATCTTCCTATGAATTATGCAGTCTGTAAATGGAGCTCTATAACATTCCCCAATAATGGAAGAGTTGAAATTATAATTCCAACATAAACATCTTTCCACTTTCTCATGGTATAAATGTCCCCAGGATACTAAATCATGGATAAAGGCCATGTTATGCATCTTTTTGAATTTTGATATGTATCTAGATCAGATGGTAAAGATCACAACCTATATGATTAATTATTAAACTAATAATTAGAGATAGGTTATCACAAAGGCTAATAAAAATCATTGTATGGTCTGGGAGGACTTCTAGATTGTTATGTTTTACTATATATTCCCTTATGCAACAAGAGAAGAGAATACTATGAAATTTATACACCAAATTTAGGGCAAAATTTCAATGGTATAGAATTCATATTTTTTAATAAGGATTCATAATTTTTTCACTAATGCTGGATAGTGATGATATGATGAAATAAATATGGTTTGAGGATGGGATTATATATTCCACCTGATCACATGTGAATATCTTCAACTTGACACCTGTTTTTGGGCTAGTGAAGTATTCTGTCATCACCAATAAAAACATAGTTGAGGGTGTAAATGTGAGCCAGGGTGGTCTAAAAATTTCATATGGAGGTGGTTCATCTAGTCACAGGAAAAACTATTTTGGTTTTTATCATGGGGTAAGATCCAGTCAGCTGAAAAGAAATGATAGTTATGTGGTGTGTCACTAGTGTTGTATGATTGGAGATAAGAAACCCCAATGTATAAAGGACTCAATTGAGTGATGAAATTCAGAAAGTATAATACACATTTAGTTTTTTAGATTTCCTTATAGTATCTAGTGATAATGGACCTTCACCGACTCCATATTCAGGTATAGGATAAGTAACTCTATCTCATGAAGAGAGTCAGACTAATACATACAAATCAGGCCGAGGTGGGGGACATTGTTGAGGTAGTAAGACTTCAAGTATACATCGCCAACAGAGCAGAACCTAATTTTTTTTCAAGATAAATATCAGGTCTACTGGTCCATCCATATTTATATATGGAATCATACTCTATAGGATAAGATTCCAGGGCCTTATACAGTCTAAGGGACTATTATAGTAGCCTCTACATTAGTTTCTACCTTATTTTATACAGTCTATTATTATTTATTAATATATTTAGTGATTATGGAATGGTAGAGATTATAAATAATGTATTTCTATGGAATAATGACACATGACAATAAATTATTAATCATAAATGATAGAACACACTGATTTAATTGATTTTCCCTTGAGATAAGTGGTTATCTTTTTTGGGTGGGATCTCTTCATCCCCAAGCTATGAGCTTCGACATCATACTCGAGATGAATTGATTAATAATTTTTCTTTATCATGTTTATTCATACTATTGGATGGTTTATTATACTTCACATGAGGGTGGTAAATACATTCATTGGGGAGAATGGGATGTCTAAGTGAGACGAGATGGGCCTAAGCATTGTGGACCAGTTAGAGTGAAACCCTAGATACACTACTGTAAATTTAACCTATTACAATGGTTTAAAACCGTTGGTATAGCCCCTAAAACCATTGGGATAGGCTATCCCAATGGTTTCAAAAACCGTTGGTTTGATAGGTGTTGCAGTAGCTCTATACAAACAGTTTATAGAGAATCTTTGGTATAGGTGGTTTGAAATTAATCTATCCCAATGGTTTAAGTAAAACTTTTGGTATATATGTGTACCAAAGTTTCAAGAACCATTGGTATACATGCTATCCCATATACATACCAATGGTTTTTGAACCGTTGGTATATATTTAGTATGTATTCTATCCCAACAGTTTCATTGAAACCATTGGGATATATGTTGTCCAACATTTGAATACCAACGGTTCTGTGAACCATTAGCATATTTTGTCTAGGATTTTGAATACCAATGGTTCTGTGAACTATAGGTATATAATTTACTCCCTAGCAAACATCAAAGCTGGGAAGACCTGTACACCCACTTTGACCAGTAAACTGACACCTCTAAACCTGTAAAACCTGCACCTCTAATAGTCTTCCAAAGCACACTTTACACCTATAGACCTACGCCTGTAACTGTAAACCAGCACCTCTAACAGTCTTCCAAAGAACCAGTAAAACTGCACCATCATGCACCTCATATGAAAGTATCTTCACCTGATGAGTGGGAAAAGTCACTAGATTTTTTCCATCTTGGTTTATACTATTTAGAGTCTAAAAATGTTGAATAACCTGCTGGAGAGCATAAAGATTCTCAGGGTGGTTTTACCTTGGTAAAGGACGAGGTATCATGTAAGGGGGATCCATCCTCTGGTTCCAAATTGCCAAGACTATCATATCCAGACTCATATAGATATTGTGATGGTGATGACCATAGGATTACAACAGATCATGGTAGACCTACTGTCTCATGTGGCATTGGGACATTTCCTAAGGGATCCTTAGTTAAGCAGATTAACCAAGCATGTGAGCTTTAGGATTTTCCCTTAGATGTACCTACCAAATCATAACCCATAGAGGCTTCTTTACCTAGTGTTGAGAGAGTTGTTTCCCCAGTACCTTAATATTTTGTATCCATAGTATATTTATAATATTGCAGAGAAAGACTTATTTTAGATTTTAGTGGAATTTTGAGTTATCAGGAACCTCCTATCACTCAGCTTAGTGAAGCAGATGCTAGACACCTTTTTGAGACGGTTGTATGTCATATTCATCCCAAGATGAGTTTTCATATTTAAGAAGTTAAGATTTAAAATTGAAGGTTGGATAGTGAGATAGAAACCATTTGATCTGTTATTAAATAAATGAGGACATCCTTTATTTCCAGTCATGATTCCTTATAGAAGAGATTGGAGAATGTTCATATTCATGCATCTACATCTAGTGATCCACCTCCGTCAGCTTTATTTGATGCTGATTAGATCTAGTCTATAGTCAAAGAGTGTCTCCATGTTTCTATAGGTTATGTACATTCATCTCATCATGATTAATTGAAGGATGTTATGTAGAATGGGTTTTCAAGGAATAGGTTGACCAGTTGAAAGTGATGACAACTATACTAAATCTATTCATCTAGGAGAAGAAATATTTCTTTAGTAGTATAGAGAGATGAGGAAACATTATTATCGACTTTTTCAATCTTATGAAGCCTTTCCTATATGTATCCAATACTCTAGTGGATTCTCTAGAGTTGATTCCCATGATATATTTCACCTCCGATTGTTCTTCTAATCCTCTATATCCTTAATTATAGCCTTTTGGTATGACTTCGGTTGAAGCTGTCTGGAATCTCCATCCTAGTGTGATCTGAAAACTTCCTACCTCTACATCTATACCTTCGGCCTCTACCTTAGTGCCTCCTAATTCTGTAAATGGAAATCACCCTACTGATCAAACCACCCCATATGAGAGTTATTTGAATTAGCTAGTCTTTTATAGGGTTTTTTTGTATAGATGAATTTTTTCATTAATGGAATTTCTCTCTTATTATTAATATCTTTCTTTTTTTGTATTTACTATTTATAGTTTTTTTAAAATCCCAAAATGGGGAGAACAGTAATGGAATTTACCTATGACACCAACCTTATACTCTAATATGTTACCTTTTATCCCATAACTATTTGTATGTTATTATTTGATACAAACATATTTATATGGATTTTATCCTTTGATATTGTACTTATTTGGATGCAATTTAAGTAATTTTCTTTTTATATTGGATACCATACCTTTGATACCTGATCAATTTCAAAAACATTTGTTTTATTCCTAATTGTGTTTTATAAATCTCAAATTATTGTTTTGGAATTTTTAGAAGGCTGTTACTCTTCAAACTTTTCAATTTATTCCTAATTGTGCTATACACATGGTTTATAGAATTCTATGATTAATGATCATCAAAAAATGGGAAGATTTTTGGAACCTACTTATTTTACTTTTCACAAATCAAGTTTCTTATGCTTCTAATGAACCTAATGTTTTATGATAGTATATCAGTTTATAAATAATATTAGGCTGAGTATTGAAAAGATTTATTGTTAGTTAAAATTATGCCACTGCTAGATCTTTCCACTGGCAGGAATTTGCTACCACTATCTGTGTTCCATCATCGGTATTACCTGCCCCTAGTGTGTACTACTGCTAGAGTGTGCTACCACCGGGTCATACTACCACCAGAATATGCTACCACTAGAATTAACCACCATTGAACATACCACTTCCAGGTTCATTCAACTTTCAGACGTGCCATTACCAGGATCAAGCTATAACTAGACATTTTAAAACCAAGCTCGTGCTACCTCTAGATGAGATACCTCTAGGGTGAAACCATATGTTTTCTACTATTGATCTTTGATACCATCATATTTTATTCACCATAATCGTTTTCCACCATTATTGTTCTTGATTTGAATTAAATACTTCCAATGGCAATTTTATGAGAGTTAATGAAAAGGGATTAATTAATGATTATCCCTAACCCTTTTCATAGATACATTGAAGACAATGTTAGATTAAATACAAGGATACAAAAAATCTTGATGATTATCCTTCAATGGATGCATTCTGTGCTATATTTATTTCATAGGATCTCCCTCATGCACATGAAGTTAGAAGGTGGAGAGTTTAGAATGATGAAAGTGATCATCACATGAGATATTACACACTGATACATTTCACTATGTAAGAGTGAATTTTATTAAAGATTAATATCCCTTCTTATGAATAGAAAATAGAACATCACGATACTCTATTTTTCTCTAACTTATAAAGAAACTATTTGAGATCTTGCTTTTACACATATTTTTTCTTTTCTCTCTATTGTTTTATTTCAATTTTGACTATTGTGTTGGTTACTCTATTAACACACTGACTCCCATACTTGAATAGGATAATACTGAATATTATCTTTTATTTCCTATTATTTCTATACCAATTGAAACTGTGGAAGATGTCCATGTGTGGCCTCTTTTGTTTCTTTCTTAGTCATAATTTTTTTCTTTTGTGATTGTTTTTAATAATACTAAAGGGGAGATTCGTTTTATGTGTTTTTTTGTTTCAATAAGGTGGTAAAGGGAAGATAAATTATTTCATCCCAAAGGGGGAATATATTTTTCCAAGGGGAGAATTATTTTGTGTTCCTAATTGATTAAAAAAGATGAAAAAATCATATCATATGGGGAATTATTAAGTTTAGGAGAAGTCTTATCTAGGGGGATACTATTAGAATAATGTAAGGGGATAAAATTTTTCTAAACATTTATTGTATATCTCAAGGGTTATGAATTTTAAAAAAAGTTAAAGTGATTTTTCTACTTTCTTTAATTTAATTTAAATTTACTTATTTGTTACTTTTCATTTCATTTTTTGTGATTATCAATAAGTGTAAGACTATTGAGTTCCTATCGAAATTGAAATAAATTTCAGTTGGTTGGAAACCACATTTGGCATTACATTCAAGGGATAAAATATGTATTTTATAGACATGATGATCTTTTTTAAATTAGCATGGATCACAGACAAACCTTGCACCTTTGATTCTGAATAGATGGTCATTGATCTTCAATGCTTGTTGCCCCTTCCTTTAAACCAGATGAGACCAACACATCATGTGTGAGGGTTAAGTCTTTATATTCACTTGCAATGAAAAAATGGTACATTTTTATCTTCAAAGGCTACCTGGATCTATTCACTGGAAAAACTGTTCCCATGTTAACCCTCTTTTTCTTACATTTTTTTCCTCTTTGAAACAAATATATTAATAAAGCCCAGGTCTATCCTTCTCGTATACTTTATTGAAGAACTAGATGTTGCAATGTTGTGTTGGTATCTCCCCTTATCATAATAGAATCATGATATATATATATATATATATATATATTCTAGCCATTTTAATGCACAACTATGGATGGTGTGGATCAAACCAGGCTTATATAATCTTCTCTTTCTTCTCAAAGTGTTCATGAGAAAGAACATGTTTTTGAATTCAAATAAATATACTAATTAATACTCTATGAATTTTTTTTACATCTTTCCAAAAATGCTTTGGGAAATGACATAGGGATCTCTCCATCATCTTTCAATACATCTCTATACACAGGTCCACCATAGTGAGCAGAATTACATTAGTGAGTGTCCCCACTATAATTATTCTCATTAGAACTTGGGAGAAATGATTCAATATTAATATTCAATGGAGGCAATAAAACATATGAACTAGTGGTGGTAAGATAAAGATTATGGTAGGGAGCACCATCAACCTGATAAATGCTAAACAATGGAACCATCTATGCTTTTAGATATATGGGATCAGGTAAACACCCAAAAGGGTGGCCAAGAGGCCATGCAAACACCCAAAACAGGTTTCTCCATAAGATAAGGTCACATCAGACATGATAGAACAAATCAACTATTTAATATTTTTTATCAAGTGATTTCCTAAATGCTGTAGTGAGAAACCCAATGAAGAAACATCTAAAGGGAAACGAAACGACGAAAAATAATCATACACCCTACACAAACCATTTACAAATTCATTCACTTCGCCTAAACATGGAAATTTCATTTATAATATTTAAATGGTGAAAAGGAAAGTGTCATGGTCAAGGAATATGCTTACACAGGAAATGTCATTTGAGCTAAACATGTATCATAATAAAATTTATATTATTCAAAGAAAAAAGAAACTAACTATCCAAAAAACAAACACCAATAAGAGACATATGAAAAAATCAAAACTAATCTAAACATGATTCAAATAACCATCACAATTCTTTTCTTTAGAAGAAAGTGAACCTCCATTGGAGGGGTTTTATTATAAAATCATGGAATTGCTTTATCACAAAATTCATTTAATTATATTTAACATTTATTCTAAAACTCATTCAACAAAAATCAAATGCAATACGTTAAGAAACTATATCAACATAAATATCACTGTGAGTTCTTAGAGACAGATCACCTCCGTTGAAGGGGTTTTATTATAAAAACATGACTTTATTTATCAAACGAAACTATTATATTAAAGAATAGATATTCAAGATATGTGATTCAGTATAATTAAGTAGAATTAAGAAAGAATCTAAATTTAATTTAAAGCCTTCTTGAATTAAATAGGCTAAGAGAGGGACTATACCTCAAGGTGGAAACAAGCCGCCCACTTTGGCCCTTGGAGATTTCTAACTAAAAGCTACTGCTCCTCCAATGGGTATACACACCTTCACACACATGCAAGGACACCTATCCCTTATGCACACACCCACATGGCCATGAGAACGTGCAAGGAGATCCTTGCACATATGAATATATGCATATACCAGTCTCCACTCAACAGTGTACATGTTTATATATATATATACATGGGCACACCTAGCCCCATATGTGCATAATCACTACCATGGGTGACTATACACGTAACTGGGGAACCCACATACATATACTTACTTACCTATAAACATGCAGGCGAGTCGCCCTTGACTTGGGAAATCAAAACAAATGAATAGGGATCAAAGCACTACACAAAAGATATTATGAACCTTAAAACACATGAATAATGCTACAGAACCAGTGAGAAACCAACCGACGACATTAAAGCCTTACCTAGATTGGCAATAGATAACCAAATCCACCCGAACAAACACGAAACGATCCAACTCCCTACCAAAAACATAATATGGAGTCAAAAATAGTAAAAGACCCAAATACATGAGGTGAAAGACAAGTAGAAACAATAGAATCTTACCTCAGATCAAAGCTGATAGACTGAATCAATATGAACCCCTTCTAGCCCCCTTTGCACAATATAACTACCCTATGTCCATAGAAAGCAGTTAAGGATCTAAGTGTCCAATGTGATAAATAAAATAAAATAAAAACTAAACTAAAACATACCTTTATCCTATGACTATGCATGTCACTGCCCAACATGTAAGAACTACAATGCCCCATGGGTCAAATCATGTTCTTTCAAGAAAGGGAGAAATATATCAATGTTTCAAAATTATTCTATCAAATAATACATTCCTATTAATTAACAATTACTCTTCCTATTAATGGTATATAATCAAATTGGCTCGAGTTTCAACTAAGTTTGGTTTTGTTCGATACAAGGGATGAGGTCTTATTAATCTTGGTTTTTATATTTATAGTTGAGATATTAATTTAAAAATGATGCATGCATTTGGAATTATTATTTATGGTTTTAGTTCTTAGCCTGTTGGCATGTGGCCTGTACACATGAATAATTATTGGAATATAGGGTTTAGTTTACATTTATGCGCTTTAATGTGTTTGATGTCACTAACAATGAGGAATCAAATTTTAAAATTTAAATAACCCTATATGGTGTTTTACTATATAACTTATTGGAAGTATTATACATAGATGAACAGTAATATTACTTCTAATTAATGGTATTATAGATCATATGGTGAGATTTTCAATGATGACAACTACATAGTCTCTCCATGAAAAGGATGTATATTGACCCTTGGTGGGTCAGTACAGGAAGTGGTTATGATAAAATGTTGTCTTGGGATATATGGGCACAGTTCCATGCTGTCTCAATATTAACTGTGGTGATGAGTAGAGATTTTGATGTTTGGTGAATACTTGGCATTGGTGTTTGTAGTTACAGAGCCAAAAATCATTTGATATTACAATATAAGATTCAATGAGTTATCTATAAATTAATGATTTAAGTAGGTCAAGATTGATGGCTATATTATCACTATATAATATAGGAAATCGTTGAACATCTCTCTATGTTTTATGCATGTTGTTCATATGAATCCTATATATTGTATCACTATGGAAGGGATGTATACCTCCGCTGGTGCCACCTCCAACACATCAAATGCCATCCCCTTGTGAAGGACTTCTTTCAAAGAATACATACAAGAGGAAATGTGCGAGGTAGTCACCTAAGAAACCTCACCCAAAGTCATCAAGTAAGTAGTGTGTTTTATGACTTTAATCATCAAATTTCTTAAGTATATCTTCCTATATAAAGAAAGTATTAAGAGCCTATATAGACCCTTAAACACTAACATGATTATTTGGTCATTGATTTCCAATGTATTGATTATAACAATGTTCTATGGGAATTATGGGCTCTAAGAAAGGTAAATGAAAGGGAATGGATCAACACAATAGACCTATATATATGGTGTTCACAAGACACCTAGCTTTAGATAAGGTTCTTTAGTGATTTGATGGAAATGAAATCACCCTGTCACTAGGTCTCTAAGTGGATAAGTTATTGATTGGTATATGAGTGGTCTAACATATGTCTTAAAATTGGGATGATATGTGTATGGACTAGATAAAGATTTAGCTCAAGTAAAATATTCCTAAAGGGATTGGGCCTTGTAGTGATAGGCATGTCAATTGTACATATATAGTGGGATGGTCCCTCTTAGTCTATAAAATGTATTATGAAAGGTTATACTCCATTTAATGATTCAAGAGTTCAACTAAAGAGACGAAGGATGATATGGTAGTGTGGGTATTGGGTATTTTTGGACATATTGACATTATAATGCCAAGAGGCTTGGTGTGATTTAGTTTAGGAAGGAACCTGGTTATTGGGGATGGGTTATAATACATTATTTTTATGAGGTTCTTGACAGAATTATTGAGAATATAATTTAGGAATGTTCGATATGCCGAGAGAAGACTATAGTGTGTGGGATGCAGATAGTGGTCAATGAGTAGCGACTAGGATGGGTTTGAGGGACCCTAGAGGATTCCCAAGTGGATGATATAAGAATGTAGATGTGTTCTACATGGTGTACTTTTGTGACTAGGACAATCATGAGGTGAATAATACTCTTTGTCTAGTTAGATGATGAGATGTGCATCGAGGAATGGGATAATACTCAAGAGGTGAGTCTAGACTATGTGACTGAGGGGATATACTAGGATATTTTTGATAGGATTGAGTGAGTGTCCAACACATTCGAGGATGATACGATGTATGGAGACACTTAGAGATACTTGGGGTTATTTATGATATCTCATGGAGACACTTGGAGTTATTTCTTAACTCCACCATACTCCAGATATATTCCCACACAATGTTTTAGAAAAACAATTCCATCTCATGGAAGACCCCAAGGCTTTTCTAGCTTCCAATGTTTCCTCACACTCACACCTCAAGGTATTACAGTATAAAAGTGATCTACGTCAACTATTCAGGATAGCATCACTACCCTCCATCTGTAGAAAGAAGTAAAAGACCTAAGTGGCCAATGTGATAAAGAAAATAAAATAAAAACTATAGAAAAACATACCTATATCTTATGACTATATGTGTCACCACCCAATATATAATAACAAAAATTCCCCATGCATCAAATCATGTTCCTGTAAGCAAGGGAGAAATAGTTCCATTTAATAATCTCTTCATTTTTCATTATGTTATTTATATAGCACATTGTTGGAAACACTATACTAGTACACTTAACCAATGAATATACACCTATAATACATTATTTGAGTTGTAGATTGTTTACATAACCCTCTTCACTATGTAAAGAACCTCATAGGGACCATAATAAATGTTTAGTAGTTGATCCTGCTCTTGAACCTAGTTGGTCACCAGTCCACGAAACAGATAGTCTACATGGTCATGAGGGTGTAAACCATTTCATTATACTATACTAAGAATAAATGTGTTGGTATCTTTTCTACCAGTAATGGTAATCTCTCAACGATTGAGTGCCAATCGACTTCAGATCCTAAGTTAATGACCCCTTAACTATCCATAGATGTCAAGGGGGGTCTCCCATTGGTGTCTGGTGGTGTGTGGTGTCTATCTATAATTTATGTGGTGCTTGTATATTGTGGGAAATGTGTATTTCATGGTTAGTTTAGTAAATACATTGGTCAATTGGAAAATAAACCGATAGTCAACTGAGATATACCCGCTTATGATAGAGAATACCATCCAAATAACTTACTCAGAAATCCAAGACCAACATTTTACTTTACCAATTCCAATTACATAATATATGAAACACCAAATTATGTTTTATGAACCCAATCGATTAAAGGGAAAGAAAATTCTCACAATAACCCAAAAAATCTCATATAGCATCCCTCACCTCCAATTAACCCACATCATTACTCATATTAATGATGATACAACCTCATCACATATACATCATCATTAAAAAAACAAAATCCAATAGAATATCAGGTCTAATAGAAGTCTATAGAGGAAAATATGAGGTTTTAAAAAAATCATGAAATTTTTATTGAATGCATTGTTGAAATGAATAGAATACAACCCGTGAATCTAACCCTACATTTCTAGAAGACACTATTTAGAAAAAATTCACAATTTACCCAATTATTCACCTCAATATGAGTTGGTTACTACCCAAAACTCTAGAAAATGCATGATTAATATGAATGGTTATCCTACCAATGAATCTAACAATGCATTCCCCATTGACTCATTTTTTTAAAAAAAGAAGAGTAATTCTTATTTGTAAGTACTGATCCAGAACCTTGGAGGGAAGAGAGGGACCCGAGAGAGGGGGACGTTGTGCGGGGTGTTCGACCATGGGGGTCTCGCGCGCAACTAGAGAGGGGGTCGGGGGACATTTTCATAGGAGAGTAAGTGAAGAGGGGGTGGGGATGTCACCAGGAGAGGGAGAAGAGAGGGGAGGGGGAATGTTTCCAGGAGTCGAGAGGGGAGGGGGACGTCTTTGTCAGAGAGGGAGCCGAGAGGGGAAGAGGGAATTTCACCAGAGGAGAGGGAGGGGGGCTGGGAGGTGGTGGCGGAGGCTGTGAGGAGGTCAACATCGAGGAGGGGAGGAGGGGGTCGAGAGGTAGAGGTTGGGGAGGGTTCATGCGTGGATGAAAATTTTGGAGGGAGCCCTAAATTGGGTTATTTTCTCCCAATGGTTAATAAAAACCGTGGGTAATATTTTTCATTCCCAATGGTTTTGTTAAACCATTTGGAAAACCCAACATATAATAGCATATTCCAATAGTTAACTAGAACCGTTGGTATAGGTTCTTTATCCCAATATTTTTTTTCAAACCATTGGGAAATAAGTGTTGGTATGTGCTAGAATTACACTAGTGATAGACAGACTAAATATGAGTGATTAAGGAATGTTACATATGGAACTAACTCCTATTTAAGACTGTATTATGGATGTATTATATGACGTACCAAACTTGATTGACTTAACAGTAACTGAACTCGGTTGGCCACATGACCACAAGAACTCCTCTCCATAACCCATAGGTTGCAGACTAGAATAAAGGATCTACAATGGAATAGTGGGGAGACTATACCCTCATAATGATTGTGTTTCATAGTGTTATAGTCATATCAGTCAATAGTAGAATCATAAATAATAACAGAACAATAGAATAGTAAACAACCGTCATATAAATATCCAAGAAACTATATCAATCAGTGTTATATACAAAATAATGGTCATGACATGCTACAAAAAGGAAAATATCTGCTGATCAAGGGAACATGAATATATAATAATAAATATAAAAATAAAAAGTAACTACGAATATCCTATATAGAATCTTGAGTATAGGATCAGTACTCTTCCCCCATACTTTATCCTAGTATGGTAATCAAGAATCCATTCCATGTTTTTTCCCTTTTCTCTACCTACATCCATGAAGTCTATCTAGGTACCATATGGTGGCCTAAATAGTGTATGAGATATACTCAATATGACACCACTTGTGGTTTATAATTCCATCCAGTCCATGAATATATAAAAAAATTTACATGTAACAATAAAATATGTAAAAAATGCGTGGTATATAAATAACCCACATAGGTCTAGGTTCCCATGGAATTCCCATCCTTTACTACATACATCATTCTAATATGTAATTCCTTTGAGTAATATTTTAGTCATGTTTTAATTTGTAATAAATCCTAAAGACATGGCTCAAAGACCAAGCATCCACCATGATCATTTTTGATCATGATTTGTATAATACGGTCATCAATATAATGTAATTCTCTGATCGAATCCAAGATTGAACTTTGTCTTTGAATATGAATATTATATGTAATTAATTTGGATTATAGCATTCCTAATTTTGAACATATGTATTCCTCTAGGAATAACATGATTACATCACCTTATAATCCCATATGAGGTATTCCTTGTAGAAACACTCATACCACTCTGGTTGTTTTAAAAATCCACCACCCCTGAGTTCATCCATGGAACTCCAAAAAGGGACCCTGATTGCTACTCATGGAATAAAATTATCATCCCTCTGAGTCTTTCCTTGGTAGTCCACATGGGAGCCAATGTATTACTCATGGCATGACATGATTTCCCCCTGATTTCATCCTTGGATATCTATAGTGGGAGTCTATGTATCACTCAAGCTTATACAATCCACCTACCAAGTGAGTTTGTTAATGGTGTTCTTATAATAACCCATGTGTTAACCATGTTTCATGGTAATTCCATTTACAAGTTAATTAATTAAATAATCCTAATGAGTCCATTTGTGGCATTATAAGTTGGAACCTAGGTTCCAAGCTCAACATAACAATATGACTGGTCATGGGAACAATGTCTAAACATACCATTTATGTTCATTTTTAATTCAATTTTCCATCAAATGTTTTTAAACATGTTATCTAAACTTATAAGGTGGGTGAAATAATAATCTTGGCATAGAATACCATGCCTTCCATGACTTATATCATTCACCTAAATTGGGAATATTGAATTTAAAAAATATCTCAATCCTAAGTGACAAATGGAAATGGCCAAATAAAAAGGTATATGGTCTTACATTACCTATATTATTGAACTCAATTTGTTTCCATTCAAATTAGTTGACTTCCCATATGCTCGGGGTAAAATACCACACCTTAGAAGGATAATAAAATTCAAAGGCCACACATGGCTGTTTTCCGATTTAACAACTCATGCAAATAGGTGGTGAAATTCATGGTCTTTAATCGTTGATTATATATAAATGGGTACGGTAAGTCACATAGGTCAAGATTATCCTTTTAAATTACGGATAAATCCCTTTAACAAGAATATCAAATAAAATATATTGAACAGAACAACAACGTAGTATATAAATGCTATAAAATTAATGGAAACAGTTTTGACCACCTACCTCATCTTATATGTGTAATCCTCATTTGTTGTTGGAATCTAATATGATATAGAATGTAAGAAATTGAATAAATATTGATTTATGCTAATGATAGTGAATTTTATCTTTCACAAAAATAATAGCCTAGATAGTCAGATAAATAATGAAAGTAATAAGAGGCATAAAGAAATAACTGGTGGCTATCCAAAAAGATCAATGGAGTCCCAATGTAATTATGAATGGAAAAGATATTACCAAGCCTAGCATTAGGCAGGAAGGAAGCTTCGAATGTTGAGGTATACTATACATGGGAGGATAAATTAAATGAGGGATGTGATATTAATGTGGATAATTGAAAATGGTAATTTATCCCAAACATTATAAGTTCTATGGTTTTGCAGTGCATTTTTCAAAATAGTGTGCTAATCGTGCACACCCCACTACCAAGATAACACACCCTTAGAAAACCTTAACACCCTATTAGAGAAATCACACATAACCCATTTTCACCCTCTTTCACAACCATATATGAACAAAATACCCAATTGGAGGTTTAGAGAAACCATGTGGAACCCCTTTATGACCTCATTATTTAAGTTTCATTGTTAGCACTAACACTATGCTAACATCTCTCATCTGTTGTTTCTTTCCAATACCACAGATACAGGATATGAAAAATCCCCCCAAACTCTTGAAACCTTCTTTAAACCATATGACACTTTTAAAAGGATAAAAAAATTTTAAACCAATATTAGAAGGACACATACTTTATAGAAAAATAGGGCTCTTATCATCATTCCCTCTAAAGAAAACTCTTCCTTGAGTTCCCTTGCTGAGGCTAGTAAAGAATTTTATGAGAATAACTCAGTCCATTGGGCATGAACATATACATTCTATTCCAAAGTCTCATCTTGTACAAGGTTGTTCTTATATATCACCTATACTAGAGAAACTAACTGGCCTAAGATAACCTTAATTACTTGCTTGAAAATATGGTTTAGATGATTTTTAAGGGACACATCACCCTCCAATTCAACCTCCTCTGGATGAAGAATATGATATAGTTAGAAATAATATCAGTGAATCTGAGATACATGAAACATGTCCTAAATATCCTAGTACCACTAAGGTAACTATAACTGAAAGGCTATTAGCCTAACTCTCACTAGACTCTCAAAGGGTATGACATAACAAAAAGATAAATTATATAGTTTCTGAATTTGTATATACCACAATCTATGTTAAACATATAATAAACTATAACTCCCAACCTTGAACACTTATTGTAAAAGAAGATGACTGACATATGAATTTTTCCTAGACTAAGCTATAGACATCTGATTTATAATTTGATAAACATTCTTTATTGTCTCTTGAACAAGATGTGGACCCAGTAGTGTTGCATCTTCTACCTCTTACCAACATAAGGGTGAAAAACAGAAACTACCATATTGGTCATCATAAGGAGCCATTTTTATGGTCTCCTAGTCACTTTTATTAAAAAAATGGATGAGATGTAAGTTTTTATCTCAATATCCTCAAAAATCAAGGATTTTGGGCGAGAGAATGTCGTCTACAAATTCAAACATATGTTCAAATAGATCTTCAGCTTATGGGTGATAATATTTACTAAGCATTACATGTGATTCAAATGACTTATAAACCACATCTAGAAACAAGACATGAAACTAGTATTTTTTTATACAATATCACATAAAACCTTAAAGAGGTATATGATCTCAGGAATATAGATCATATCAATCCCATCCATTGAAAATGATTATAGGATATGTAAGAAATGGGATGAAATTGTTAATATGTCAGTGATCACCCCTATGACTTTACTACCCTTAGGTGATCTAGAAAATCATATAATGGAATACATGGGATCTTCATCCCATTTCTACATAGGAATAGGAAACTAGTATAAAAGTCTCACTAGTCACTCATGTTCCACCTCCACCTGTTGATAGGTGTAATCGTGAGTGGTATACCCTACTATCTCCATTTTCATCCATAACTAGCAGTATTGGTGATGAATTTCATGATAAATATTGGTATAACCAGACAAAATACCCATATATAGGTATGAGCCTCTCGTATTAAATCCTCATGGACTTCTATATTAACCTAGATTCATCCATGAATGTTAGGGATTTGATTATCATCAATGAACAAATTATGAGTTAGGTCATCACCTCCAATGACCTTATATAGGTCCAAACTATTGGAATCATATAGTTTTCTCACCTTCACTCTCTCTATAAAGTGAAGTGGTATCTAATAATGATACAAGTAAAGACTTTAAAATATTGTCCTAAACCTCCAAGTGAATCTCAAAAAACAAGTACATTAGATGAAACTCACTACTAGACTCCTAAAAAGACTATGTTTGAATCCTCTTTCTCAGAATATCCACAACTACATTTCCCCTATTTGGTATCTAGTAAAGATCTATGTTGAAGGAATTCAGGTATTCAAAAAATATTCATTTCTTATAATTCAAGTTACACTTTTTGAAGTTGTACTATAGGTTTGTTCATATGTGAACACCCGAAAATGCTCCCATAGAAAATAATGCATCCAACAATGAAATGAATGATCATGTATAGATAACATGAGATTGGGTGTTAGGGAGTTCTTGTTGTGTGGACTCAAATGATGAGACATGTACACCATGACTAGCTCCTCCTGTTTTAGAAATACTCCCCAAAAAAATCACGATGGATCATAAGAAACTATATCAGTTCTTCCAAACTCTTTCAGAATCTAGATCATCACTGAATTGAGTTTCCCTTTCAAATTTTGAAAGGATGTCTTATGATATTATAACCATGTAACCTTCACTCCATTATTAGTAAATCTTGTAACCTGATCTTCTAATCATGTGAAATTTTGTTTGATATTACTGTAATAACATGTTCAACCCAAGGAGCTATTTATATCAAATGTTTCCTTGGGATTCTCCAATGAAACAACAACTCTCACCTTTACGAAGTCAACTTATACACCTTTATCTGGGATCATATGACCTAGAATGTGAAAATTAAACATCCATAAGTGGCACATTGTTATTTTACCATATAACTAGTTATCAATTACTATAATAAATATGGTCTTAAGATTTTTGGAATGCCCATGTCATGTGTGAGAATATTGTAATATATTTTATATTAATACCACCATTAATGAATCTATATATTAATGGAAAAATTGGTTCATTAGTGCCATGAAATCCGTAGGCACATTCATAAGACTGAAATTCTTAAACAAGTACTCATAAAGCCAATATACTATGGAATACTATACATGGTATATCTAATGGACAAACATGCACCTGATGATAACCCAATCTCATATAAATATTAAAAAAGGCCATTTATCCCTAGAGTAGTTCAAAGAGATCATCTATATGAGGCAATGGATACTGGTTCTTAATAGTAAGAAAGACTAACTTATTGTAATATATGAAATTACTAAGGGAACCATTCATCTTTTTATAAAAAAGAACCTACGAACCCCATTAGAATGAATTGGGTTGTATAAAACAAATAACATACAAATACTCTAGATATCCATTTATCTATTGTAACTCAATAGTTTCTATACTGCAAGAAGCAATGTATACTGTTGTAGCTCCAAGAAGTAGCTCTATGGAAAAAACTACCACTCTCATGGGAGGTGACCACGTTGTATGGACAAATAAAATTGATTATGATTTTAAGGTTGATTTATAGTATTGGTTAGACCCAAGGTCATCACTCAAGGAAAATTGATAGGATTAGAGTATAGGTTTTTAATATTAATTACTAAAAAGGGAAGTGATTTTGATAATAGTTTAATGAATATAACTTAACATAAAGAGTTTTATAGTTGAAAAACCAAGTGGATTTTGAAAAATATGAGAAAATGGGGTCATTTTGATTTCACTACACACATTTCAAGTTAAATGTTATAAGATATTAATTTATGTTTGGAGTAATTATTTGGTATAAAATAATTAGAATACCAATTAATTCCTAAGCTTTTATTTCATTGCTTGATGAAAAAAAATTGACATAACAATCGTATTTTCAAGGTCTAGAACTTATTCAAGAATAATAGCTTCAAAATCAAATTGAAATCTCAAGAAATTGGGTAAGAAAATGAATCTTGTGTTGTATAATTGGAACAAAAAAAGTCACTTAGTTAGAACCTCACACCGATCGGTTATAAATTAAGATAAAACCAGTCACATGCATAAGGAAAAGAATTCAAATAATAAATAATTAAAGATACATGGAAAGAGATTTTTTAACACCAAAATCACTCCAAACTAGTATCTAATATATGTGTCAGAACTCCCTTGACATGTGTGCAACTCCCTCACAATGAACACCCACCATTAACTTGACATCAGAAGGAGAAAAAAGATCAGGTGGATCCCCTTCTCCATTATTGACCCTCTATGAGGATAGGGTCCTCCATAACTTCTAGGATAACGAGGAGTCTCCTCTAAGACTCCAAAATGGTCGATCATTTCTTATGGTTCAAACATTAAAATGAGGTACCCAAGGTATCATTCTATGGGAAAAGTGGAAGGTGGTTTTTTCACAGAGATCATGTAAAACAACATGGACCATTGTTTTCAGTGGGTAGAAAACCTTATCACACTTTGGAAAAAAATGAAACGTTTTTGACCCACCTATTTAAAATATTAAACAAATGTTTTTGATTCATTTGGACACTTAAAAATCTAGATATGGACAGAGCACATCACACCACTTTTGACTTCGTGTAGATTCGGTGTGCTAGACAGATCAAGTTGGTTGGGACACTAGATAGTCAAATAAGGCTTGGGTTCCTTCAGATGAAATGTATCCAAAATAATTTTTGACCAGCCCACAATATTTCATCCCATTTAGATGCACAATTAAAAATAATTATGCAGTGGAGTCCACTGGTATGCATGGATCCTGCGTAGTTTGGCCAATTTCCATGGACTTCATCATGGGCCCTCCAAATCACCTCCACCTACAATGTAACTATCAAAACAAGTAACATTTAAATCATTAATAGTGTTAAAAAAATAATTGACTCAAAAATGAATTTAATTTTGTTCTTATTTTTATAATTTTCAGTACAAAATTAGTTTAGCACAATGGTGTAAGGATGAAAATGAAATAGTTAATCATGGTGCAATTACACCCTCACAACTAAACATTTTTACTCCTGAGAAAAGTCATATTTCCAAAAATTATATACGTAGTTATTTCTAACTTTATAAAGATTTTAACTTCAATGAAAATTTAATTACTGATAGAAATTTGATCAATCTAAAAATCAAACTGAGGAGTTATCCACAGGGATCATAAAAAAAGAAGTCTAAAAAATTGTATCAAAATGAAATTATAAGATATGCATGATACCAATAAGAGAAAATAATTCAAAATTTTATCATGTCACTACTTCTTCATGAGTATTTGTGACAACCATTACATTCTATACTTTCCACTTTCTATTGAGTAAATAGAGGTTATTTTACAAATTGTCTACTTACATGATACATTACACCGAACCTACCCTATATCCTTATTAATAAAATTTAAAGAGCCACTCAATTTATAATTCCTATAATTAAAACCATAAGAACATGACTTAGTTATCCCCATATTTTGTAAATTTAATCACTCCCCACATTTATTATTATTCTTTTCAAAAGATTCACTTGGAAGAAATCTTACACTCTTATCTTGACCCTTGGTTGATCTCCTCATGATAATAATTGTAATTGTTATAAAAAGATCAAAAGTATAGGAAGGGTGGTTTTCAACCTTCCAGTACACAACCTTTTTGTTTTTTAAATTTTTATAGTGTACAATAGTTGGATAACAAGTACACACACTAGTTAATTGTGTAAAGTAATGAAATAAATTAGATAAAGAACGAACATTTGAAAAAATGATTTTGGAATGTAGTGAAAAATCAACCTAACTTATATTTACCATCTATTAGGTAATAAATGTTCACACTTCATGGTTGGGTGCAAAGATGTGTGGAGATATTAAGTGAAACAATTTTCCCTTAAACAATTCACAAAATGGTACCATTCTTATCAAAGGTTTTGAAAAGATACAACCATTTATATCATTAATAAAAAACCAAATTTCAATAGAACTTCACACCACTGTATTGAATTTGTGATAAAATTCACTTTTGATCAGATTTTTTTAATGTTAAAACAACATGAAATAGATAAATTACTCATGAATTTTTAATAAATTCCATGATTAAGTGGAAATATTCCTCCATGATATTGTGGGAATAAAAAATCTTACATTTTGGTCCAAAAGTGAGGGGGAAATAAGCTGGGAAAGTGACAATACTATATAGTAAGTGAAAAAAGAAAAATAGATAAAGATAATGAAAATTCATAACTAACCCAAGTATACACCACTAGTAGAAATAGAGTTTTTAACATTATAGAAATGACCTCGGTTTTACTAAAAACTGATGCCAAATTTTTTTTATACATGGGGTTTGGTGTCGTTTTTTTAGTAAAACCAACACCAATTTTTTTTAAAACTTATATTTTTCCATGGTTTTTTAAAAAAAATATGAAGATAAAATATTTTTGGCATTGAATTTTACTAAAACCAGGGAGAAAAAAAAATTTGGTATCAGTTTTTACAAAAAATGACGCAAAAAATATTTTCTCAGACACTTTAGAATTGGTTTGGTAATAAGCGACACTAAAAATCTTTAAAAATAATTCAGAATTTGGAGAACCTCATTTTTTGGATCTAAAAAAATATCCCACTCATGAAGAATTCCTCTCAAATCACATTGACTTCGAACGAGACCCGGTGATCTCCTACGACATTGTTGTTGATTTTCTTCGATTTGCACGATTTGCAGTATCTATTCTAAATCTTCTTCAATTAAATAATAATTTTCAAATTATTTTAAACTAAAAAAGATATTTCTAACTAAAAAATGGTCTTATTTTAGTTTTTTTTTCATATTTAATGTTCATTTTTACAATCAATATTTTATAGATCTTACAGGATGTGTTTATTCTTACAACGCATTCATGGGATAAATTTTGGATTAAGGATCAAGGAAAATTTGAACTCTAAATTTGGTAAGTTGTTTTTTTAATTTGTAAGATAAATTATTTATACTCAGAAACCTAATTTTGGTCCAAAAAGTGGTTTGATTTTAGTTTTTTGTTCATATTTATTGTTCTTTTTTACAATCAATTTCACACTGATCTTGCAAGAAGTGTTTATTCTTGCAACACATTTAAGGGATGAAGTTCAGATTATGTATCATGGAAAAGTTGATCTTTGAATTTTTATTTTGTTTTTCAATTCACAACCCTTATTATTTGTGAACAATTTATAAACTATAAAAATATAATCCATTTGTTTTTAATTTTTTAATTTTCTATTTAATTTAAAATTTTGATAGATGCATGGGGATTATTAAAATTAATTCAATTTAAGAATAATAGAGTCCTTATATATATAATATTTTTTATATTTATATTTTAATAAAATATATTCTTTTTGAGTAACCAATATATAGGGGAATTTATCATGCAAAGGCATGAACCATACATATAGAGTAACCCATAAATAGATGAATATATCACATAGGAGGAAAACATAAATATAGAAAATATTATATATATATATATATATATATAAGAAAATATATTAAGCATGGGGCTACCATAATTGATGATATAAAATATATCTCTAATATGATTCAATAATATATTTTTTCTGAAAGTCAAGATTTAGTCATAGATAATAATATAACATATATCTTAGATTATCACACAGAATAATACTATTATATTATATTTAACTCACTATATAACACCTTTATGTCATAACCTATGACCCCAAATATACATTATGTTATGAAATAATGTTATTTCAGGTGGAGTGAACTGATGACATTTTTATGGTAATAGATTTATACTACAATGGATACCGTTTAAACACCCAAATGGTATGAATGACTATATAACATCATATGTTGAGATAGATCTTATTGTTATAGTATTACATCATCCTAATCATTATTTATGTGAGAGTATTAATGATTTTTTTCAATATATTGGAGGTGTAGTGCTAAGATGTGATAATTACATATCTATTAGGACTAGTGAGTTTCAGTTGTAACATATCCCACTCTCTAATAACAACTATATAAAATGAATTATTTAATTAATTCATTCTTCAATAATTTTGACACACACAAAACTAAACTATTATAATGACTATGTAAAATGAACTAAATTTTTTTTGATGATTGAAAATCATTAAATTATAATGTCAATAAAACACATGTATATAATATGAAAATAAAAATTTTACTATTTGTAATTGTGTTTCAAATCTAATGTTTTCTATTTTATTATCAATATTTTTTACAAAATTTGTTTCTATTTATAGTTTATCCGTATATATAAATATATATATTAAAATGTTTATATGTTTTAATCTATTCAACAATTATATGAATATATTAGATATTTAATGGATCACAACTGGATAAATTTTTGAATAAACACTGGTGAATATGAAAAAGGAGTTGATGAATTCTTGTAATTTTATAAACAAAATATTCAAAACATTGATTTGATTTTATATGAATCTGTGAAGTGTTTAAATATGATAAATTTAAACTCTAGAGAAATAAAATATCATTTAATTTCTTCTGGTTTTAGCCTTAACTATACTTGTTGGATTTGACATGGTGAAAGAACTATAAATTCAATAGATAATATTGATGAAAATATTCATAATGTGTTAGATGATCATATTGAAGATTTAATTCATTATTTAGGTGTTGAAACTGTTAAAAAAATAGAAAGTGTTAAATGATTGTATAAGAGATTATAAGAAACCATTATTCTCATACTGTAGTAAATATACATTGTTATCAGTCCTTTTTAGAGTGGTTAACTTAAATGAAAGTAATGGTTAGAGTGATAAAAGTTTCTCTAACTTACTTAAGCTTTTATAATAGCTACTTCCCTAAGGAAATGGGCTTCCAAATTCCAATTGTGTGGTGAATAAAATATTATTCCCAATGAGATTGGGGTATAAAATGTCACATGATTTCCCCGATGATTTTGTGTTTTATAGGAACAAATATGAATTTTTATTAAATTGTTTTACATGTGGAACATCACACTATAAGATGGATGAAAAAGTCAATTTAGATTAATTATTAGGTACTAAAATATTATCTCATGCTAAATCAAATAATTTATTCCAACAATCCCTTCATATTATTCTGATAAATTAACACTGATTAATTTTCATGTACCAAAATCAAATCTCATACTAAAACAATTCGGTACCTTCCAATAATTACTTGTTTGAAGCGTCTATTTTCAAATTCAATTGATGAAAAAAGGTTAAGATGACATTCATTTGAACATATCTTTGATGGTAAATTACTTTACCCTACTGACTCATCACAATGGAAGATATTTCACAATCAATTTATTGATTTTTGAAGTGAAGTTAGAAATCTCAAAATGGGAGTGTGTACAGATGGAATGAATCCATATCGGAGATTAAGTAGACAACATAGTTTGTGGCCTGTTTGGTTGGTAGTTTACAAAATATCCCCACAGATATGCATAATTTTTTTTATGATGATCTTGATGATTTATAGACCAAAATAGCTATGAAATGATATTTATGTATATCATTCACCATTGATTGATAATTTGAAACTTTAATGGGAGGCAGGTGTTATTTTTTTTGATGTATAAAATAAAGAGTATTTTCTTTTGTGTGCTATGATAATGATCAATATAAATGACTTTACTAGATATGGAAAATTATCTAGATACAATGATAAGGGATATAAATCTTATCCAATTTGTGATGAAGATACTTTATATCACCAATTTCAAAATGGAAGAAAGATACTGTACATGGTACATCGAACAATTTTTGCAAATTGATCATCCTTATCATAGATTGAAAAGGGAATTTAATAGTTTCTAATAATAAAATATTCCCCCAAATCAATTTTCAGTTGAATAATATTACAATAGAGTAAACAATATTGATTAGAAATTTCTGAAAAAAATTAATTCTAGTCTTCAAAAAAATATCTGGAAGAAACAATCTATTTTTCTAAACTACCTTATTGGATATTTTTATAGATAAAACATTACATTGATGTTATTCATGTTGAGAAAAATATATGTGATCGTTTTATTGGAACTTTATTAGACATAAAAGTAAAAACAAAAGAGAGATTTAATTCTAGATTGGACTTCATAAAAATGGGAATATATGGGCTATTAGCTCCCACTATGGAAGGAAACATAACATATTTACCTATGACATGTCCCACATTAAGCAAGAGTGAGAAGTTGAATTTTTATTAGTGTCTGTATTGTATAATAGTACCTAGTGGATATTCTTTAAATGTGAAGAATTTCGTGTCAGTGATAGATTTCAAATTAATAGGTATTAAATCTCAGGATTGTCATATATTGTTGCAACAAATGCTACTAGTCGCACTGCGTGGTATACTGTCGTCTGCTATCATAAAGACTATCATCAGGTTATTTAATTTTTTCAAATCAATTTGTATCAATGTTATTTATCTAAATTTATTAGATGAGTTGGAAAATGAACTTACTCTTATACTTTTTCAACTAGAAATGTCTTTTCCACAAGCATTATTTGATATAATAGTTCATCAGGTGATTAATATGGTGCATGAGATAAGAATATGGGGGCATGTTTATTTACGTTGGATGTATCCTTTTGAAAGGTACATGAATCTTATAAAGGGATATATTAAAAATAACTAACTCCCATAGGTGTATGTTGTTCAAAAATATGTATCGGAATAGGTTATTGAGTTGTGTTCTGAATATTTGTATAAAGTGGAGTATATTGGTCTTCCTATTTTTCAACATTTGATAGTTCATAGTGACAGTAGAGGTATTCGAGGCTTAAAGGTAATGTTAATTCCACGTTATAAAGTGATGAAAGAACATTTATATATTTTAAACAACACAGATGATGTTCAATCATATATATCATCACATATTTATTAATTAATGTGACGATATCCAAAATGAAATGAAAAATGGTTGATGATTAAGCATAAAAAGACATTAGTTTCATCATTTAAAGGGAAAGTGAGAACATATATATCTGCATCAGAAACATTGAAATTGTTGGTAGGGGACAATCTCTTAATGTGATAACATGGACTAGTTTTGATATTAATTGGTATACATTTCACACAGAAATTCTGGATAAAAAGATTATTGTTCAAAATAGTGGTGTGATGGTTATCGTTGAAGCAGTGCATTTTTCATGTGAAAAAGATAAAAAACAATTTCTGTTTTCTAGGAATATTTGGATGTTATTGAGGATATATGGGAAATTTATTATACAAAATCTTGATTCATTGTGTTTAATTATAATTGGGTTGATATCCATAGTGGTTTGAAACATGATGATTATATATTTACACTGATTTATTTGAAAATATTTAATTACAATGAGGAACCATTCATCATGGTGATACATGAAAATCAGTTATTTTATCTCATTGATCCATCAAATGATCAGTGGTCCATTGTTTTTAAGGGAAAATATACCATTTGGGTGATGAAAATGATGCTAATTATGTTATTTATTTACATGAGTTTTATTCATATATTACATGATTTTCAGATGACTAAAATGACTATAAGATAGACATAGTTCATGAAGTACATAACAATCACGATGAATTCATATAATAAAACACTAAATAAGCTCATATTTTATTTGTAATTATTTATTTTTTGATTATTTTTTTAAAACATAAAAATGCATGCCTATTTTTTTAATTATTTTTTTCATTCTTATTTCTAAATATTCAGTTTTATAATAATATACTAGTACAAAAAATTTCATTACACTTTTTATGGTAATTTAAGATAGATATAGAGAGGATCAGTTACTGAGGTATATCTATTTTTTCATATTGTAAAATTTTAAGTAATATAATTTTTTATTTAAATAAATATTTTAATTTATAATTTTTTTGTAGGACTAATAATGTGTCCTCAATGGAGGAGACTTCTCATGTTACTACATAGAAATCATGTTCTCATGTTGGTAAATGTGGTATTACACGTTTACCAAAACTATCACTTGATCAAGGAGATGAAAGATTACATATTCATTTTGATGATAATAGTAATGCAACTGGACCAAATGAGGTTTAGATTATCAGTTACATATCAATGCAATACATTCTAGGATTAGTATTTTATATATTGATTGGATTTCCATGGATATGGTTCTGAAACAACTACTTTGGGAGGTCGTCATGGTAAAATATCTCAATTGATTTATTATAACTCATTTTTTGAAGATTAAATATTTTATATGAAATATTCCATTTATTGAATTACAGATGAAATTTTATTTTGAGGGAAAAAAATTAAGAAAATACATATCTTTTTAATGGGGGTTCTATTTAGAGATTTTGAAACAAAATTGACAAAAACTATTTTTTCAAAAAGAAAAAGTTTGAAAAGCCATGTCTTAAGTATCTGTATATAGATGCATATATATGGAAGAAATTTGTTGACACCCATCATGAAGAAAAATTTCAGGTATGATAATTATTTTATATTTTAGAATTTAATATATATTGATCTAATTACTTGTTAGTTTATTTTTCTGTAACATGCCTCCCTGAGATCTCATCAAAAGATATAGTTGAAAAATTTATACCCTCATACTTTATCACATGGAGGGTATCCATATTTAAAGCAGAAAATGATTGTTGAAAAATTTGAATAATTGAGAGTTCGATCTAGTAGTGGTTCAAAAGAGTTACAGTTTTGTCCTCTATCTCCTCCATCTCACCATGAAAAATGGAAACGAGTGAGAAAAAAGAAAAATGAAAAGTATCTTATAGAGGAATATTAGAAAAAAGATGATAAAATTTTAAATAAATATTATTTATTTGTCTTGAATTTTTCTATTATATAAATTATAAACACTAATATAACCTTTTCATTTTTCATTTCAGGATGAACTTTATGAGCAAGAGTCATAAGTCTCTTTTATTTCTGAGGGTAGGATGGACATCCTAACAACTACTTTAGGAAAGTAAGAACCCCACGATCATGTTAGAGGATATCCATAGGGTGTTAATATTCAGAATTTTTTTTCAGAGTAATCAATCAAAATACCCAAAAATAGAATCCTTAAAATCCGAACTGAAAGAGATGAAACAATCTATGGGTGATCAAATTCAAATAGTTGTGGAATAGGTTTTGTTATACCACTTGAAAAAATAGTCACAATCTACAAAGCATTATCAGCTTTATTAGTTTGATCCTCCACCTCCATCCCAACTTGACTTCCCTTCCTAACCTGCCAACTTTGATCCTCCACCTCCTTGCTTGGGCCAAACCATATATTGTGAGTTGTTTGTTGGAGATCCTCATATACATATTATTGCATTAGGAATCATATATTTTTTTGGGGATTTTCTTATGTAAACATACTATGAATATGGGTCTTGTTAGAGTATCAGTACTTTATATTATTGATCATAATTCTCTACTACCATTTCCTACTATAGAGATTACCAGATTTGTGGATTTTCTGGGTCATCTTTTAGTTTGGCCAACTAGCCGTCTTTGTTATATTTCATATGTGGTATGAATTTTTTTAAATATTAATTACATATGATTGAAAATTACTTGTAATTTTTTCTAACATTTAACTTACATATATTATTTTAAAGAAAAATAAATTTAACAATTGAAACAACACATTCTGGAACAATAGACTTTAGATAATTTTTCTATTTCTTATGGGATACAAAGATTATCTCATGATTATCCTTCCTTGAATAATATATATGAGTTTAGGATGACATCCAATATATGTGGAAGATATTATCCCTTGAGATTAATCAATGAAGATATTGTGAATCTAGTTGAATATGATGAAGTCATCCTGAATGTGTTGCAGTTGTTTTCCTTGTAAGTAAATTGATGTTTGAATGTTCAGTTTTTAATATAAATATGGTATAAATTTACTAATTATATTTTCTTTTCAAATATGTAATCTACCCATTCTTCTTGTACAAAATGATAACACATCCATTTATGGTTTTATAGATCTAGAATAAATTTCCATGGAAGTGTAACATGTGAATAATCTTAGTAGTGTTGCATATATATGTGAGAGATTATCACATATGGAGATTCAATGCTGGTTTTTTCCATTTCTCGATAAGTAATAATAGAAATATAATTATTGATTAATGATCATTATAATTTCATTAATTGTGAAGATTTTTTATTGTAGGGGCCATTGGATGTTAGGCGTATTTTTCCCAAATGAATGCAGTTTATATTGGTTTTGCTGTTTATCATGGAGTATTTATAAAAGTTTTTCCATATTATTAGATAGGTATGTTTTTTTGTTTTTTATAAACTCATTATGTTTAATTTTCATTGTTTTTACATGTATTATTAGTTTATATATATGAAAATTCAGTTCATGGAAAAAATTTAACAAACAACACATGTCCACAAAGAAACCAAATGCAATCAATTATGTAAAAGTAAAGGTAATTATTTTTTATATTAGATATTGTTCTAATTTATATATATATATATATTGTTTTTTATTACTGTGTTAATGATTTATAACCATAGTATCATAGTCAACAAGGACATGTTGAATTTAGATATTATGTTCTACGATTCATGTATGAGATAATCACAATGGGGGTAATTACTGAATTTCATAAGCTTAGTTATATGAATTTTTTTATATTTTATGTCACTGTATTCTATTTTTAATCTAATATAATTCAATGTTATTGTATACATTCAATGATATGGATTTTAAACCCAAATAGAACTTACCAATATTCAGTCATCGTTTCAGAACTATTTGTTCATTATGATTTCGAATTGAGGTATGTATATTCTAATGTTTATGAATAATATTGTACATTTTTCAAATAAAATGTGTTCAAAAAAATAATTATTTTGTTATAATAGGTGTTTTAACATAATGATATCAAATTAACGATTCAAAAAAAATGAACAATGAGCATGTTCTAAATTTTAGGTATGTATATTTGAAATCTACTTTATAATAAAATGCATAGACAATTTTTTGGTTTACTAGATAAAAGGATGTATGTTTTTGTAGTTTATTATTTAATAAGTACTGTTGTTTGATTTCTATATAATATGTTTTTATTATAGGAATTAATATTATTTGGTAATTGTAATATTTTAAATTTTCTAAAAAAATTAGCTTTTAGAGGTGGTTTGCATAAAAAACTGACACTAAAACATTAAAAAATATGATTACAGGTTTGATGTCAGTTTTCATGAAACTCGATGTCAAAACCAACCGATGATCAATTTTAGAAGTTATTTTTTAATGAAAACTAACACTTAATACTGAGCCCATGTGGGTTTTTACATCGATTTTTATAAAAACTAATGCCGAAAATAGCCGACGATCGATTTTCAGCGTTTGTTTTAATGATAGATGATGTCAAAAATTAAAAAAAGCTACCGTTAAATCTTGTTTTTTCACTAGTGTACTCATCTCCACACCTATAGTTTAAAGTGTACTCACTATAATAAATGAGAATGCGGGAAGGTAGGATAAAAACTGGTGAGTTTCATTCATAGATTTCTTCTTGAACATGGATTTCCTCCATTAGGGACTCTAAAATGAATTTATGGAAGTGCTTCAACTGCTACCCAATGATAGTGAAGGTTTTCTTGGTTTCTTAATTTTGAATCTAGACAACACCAAATGGAGACACATTATTGATAGTGCAAGGTCCAAACCAGTGGGAACGAAGCTTACCTAGATTCCACTTTAGCCCTACATTGTAGAGGAATACCTTCTACCCAATTTGGGATTGATGATGAAGTATGAGATGGTCTTGGGAAGCCTTGGTTCCCTAATTACAAATCTTGGAGTTCTCATATGAATCTCTTCTCATTTTCTCTAGCTCTTGAATCCGAAACCTCCTTTGATAACCTACACTAGAAATATTATAATTTCATTGTTTGATGTCCCATTAGGCTTGGTGCTCAATCTCAACCGGGATGTGACAACTCTTTCCAAACACAAGCCAATATGGTGACATTCCAGTGAGAGTTTTAATGGATATACAGTAACCCCATAATGAATCATTGAGTCTAAGAATCCAGTATTTTCTATTAGGATGAACTATTTTTCCAAGAATCTATTTTACCTCAAAATTTTACAACTCATCTTGACCATTGGTTTGTGGGTGATTTACAGTAGACACTCTATGCCCGACCCCACATCAATGCAAAAGATATTTCATTTTTTGGGTGTATAAATGAGAAACCTAGTAATTGATGATGAACCTAGGTAATAAAAATATACATAATATTTTGGTTCTAGAAAATTCAAAAACTACCTTAGAATCATCATTCATTTTAGCTTGTGCCTTAAACCATTTAGAAACACAATCCACTGCGAAAATTATGTAAAGGTTCCTAAATGAATTGGGGAATGGTCCCATAAAGGCAGTGCCTCAAACATTGAAAATTACATGGAAGACCATGGGTTATTTTAGCGTTTCATTTATATTAGATACATTCATTATTATTTTATAGTGAGGACAAGAATTACATAAATAATTGGAATCCCAAAAAAGTGTTGTCCAAAAGAGACCAAAATCAAGGAACTTGCGAGTAGTATGTTGGGTGACCAAAGTTTCCCCCAAAATCATGAGTGTAGTAGAACCTAAGGACGAACTAAAACCCACTATCAGGAATAAAATGCCTAAGGACTTCATCACTACATGTTCTACAAAGGAATGGTTCATCCCAAATGTACCAACAAGACTTATGTTATAGATAGTCATCTTGGTTTTTGTTGAAATTAGTAGGAATTCTTGGTGCTACCAAATAATTTACAATTTTAGCATAGCATGGAATAACATCTTGCACTTAGTACAATTTCTCATCTGTAAACATGTCATTTATGAGAATACATGGGGATGAGTCAATGTTCAAGGATGGTAGGATCCTACTGATATATTTATCCACCACATTCTATGGTTGTTTATTATCTCTTATTTCTAAATTAAATTCCCGAAGGAGGATCATATAGTGAATGAGATGTGTTTTGGCTTCCATATTCTTAAGTCAATACCAGAGGGATGCATGGTTTGAGAACACAATTACATTGGCTCTTAAAAGATATGACCTAAATTTATACAATGCAAACACAATGGAATGAAATTATTTTTCAGTTGTGGTGTATTTTTCTTGGGTAGGATCCAAAGTACATGAGGCATAGGCAATGACATGTAGAGCTCAATAGAACCTTTATGATTATAAATCCCCAACTTCATAGTTAGAGGCATCAGGTATGATATCAAATGGTAATTCCACTAACGTGTTTGGATTACTGGGGGTGATATGAGACTATATTTTAACTGATTATGAGATTCATCACATTTATTATCAATAAAATATTCCTTTTCTTTTTGGAGAAATTAGGAGAGGGGAAGTGTAATTTTACTAAAGACACGAATTAAACGATGGTAAAATCCAACATGAACTTGGAAATACCACACATCACATACATTGATAGGGAATGGTATAGTAGAAATAACATCCACTTTTGATTTATCTACTTGGATTCCATCCCCAGAAATGACATGTCCCAAATCTATACATTGTTGCACCATGAAATGGCATTTCTCATAATTTAAAATGAGATTAATTTTAATACAGAAACATATGACTGAAATTAAAATACTAAAAAATTAATCAAAATGGAATCCATAAATAGTAAAATCATCCATAAATACTTCCAATCAATCCTACATGTAATCTGAAAAAATACTAACCATGCATCGCTGCAAAGTACCCAGAGCATTGCATAGAGTAAATGGAATCCTTCAATATATAAATGTGACAAAGGGGAAAGTGAAGGTCATATTTTCTTAATCCTATAAGGAAATATGGATATGAATGTATCTATAATACCCATCATGGAAAAGATAATGGGACTTACCTTCTATTCTCCCTAGAATTTGGTCAATGATTGGAAATGGGAAATGGTCCTTCCTAGTGTTTTTATTTAGTCAGTGATATTCTATAAGGACATGGAAATTATTCTGCACACAAGTTGGAATCAATTCATTATTTTCATTTTTTATTATAGTAAGACCAATTTTTTAGGAACCAATTGTACTGGACTGACCCATTTCTTCTAAGAGATGGGGTAAATGATTCCTGTATCCAATAATTTTGTTACCTGTTTTTTAAAAACATCTTGGAAGTTTGGGTTCAGTTGACGTTGTGACTTCCTCACTAGTTTACCCTCATCATTTAACAATATATGATGTGTGAACATTGATGGACTAATACAAGGAATGCCAGAAAGTGTCCATCCCAAAGCTTTTTTATAATCCCTCAAAAGATAAGGAATTTGAAATTCATGCTCAGGAGGGAGTGAAATATCAATTATGATAGGTAACTTGTTTCCATTCTCAATATATAAATATTTTAAATCTTAAGGTAGTTTTTTAGTTATTATTCAAGGGGATTTTGGATTAATGAGAGTGTTTGTGAAATTGAGAGGTCACTAATCTATCTAACTGCTCAATGGTATCATCCTCATATGATTAATGTGATTTTACAAGCTTATAAGTATCATTCATGGTCATGTGATCCTTATTGTTCAAGAAATAATTAATTAAAAAACACGCATGACATTTTTCTAAATTGGAACAACATTCAATGAATGATTCATTACATAACATTTCAATCAATGATGAAAAATCATAAAGGGTATTAGAAGAAAGAAAATAAGTTTTTTATGGATAAGAGTACATGAATTAAATTAACATAGAGAGGAGAATGTTCTTCTGAGGGGTGCTTCATAGAATCAAGGATATTGAAGTGGACAATGTCACTACCAAACTCCATAGATAATGTACCATTATGAAAATTAATTATGGTTTTAGTAGTTTTCAACAAGGGTCTCCCCAATATAATCTGGGGATTCCCCTTCATCCTATCATCTTATATTTTAAGAACATAAAAATCAGTAGGAAAAATTAAATTTTGGACCCACACAAGAACATCCTAGAACACCTTAGAAGGTTGTGTCATACTCCAATTTTCTAATTGAACAAAAATTTTAGTGGGATTCAGTACTCTGACCTGCAATGAAGAGTAAATTGAATGAGGCATCAAATTTTTAGAGGCACCCAAATCAAGTATAACATTGTAAAAGGAATATTCCCCTACAGTAAACATAATTGAGAATGTTCTCAGATCTTTTAATTTGGTTTGAAGTGATGGATCTATCAATGATGAGTCATTCATACTTAATCTCACTTTCTCATAACCTCTAATTCACCTTCGGTTTGTACACATAACTTTCATAAACTTAGAATATCTTAGAATTTTCTTCAGGACATCAATCAAGGGGATGTTAAACTGCACTTTTTTTGAAAGTTTCCAATATTTTCTTATCATGTTCAGTTTCCTTTTCATTTTATGGTAGGATGTTAGTTTATGAAAATGGAATATGAATGGTTGGGATAGGTGAATCATCAACATAAACACTATTTCATTTAGAAGGGCTTCTCTCCAGACACAAATTTTCTTCTCTTAGACCATTTCAGCAGTTGGGATGGTGGTTTACTCAAGAGTTGATGAATTTAATGGGGGGTTTATTTGGTTTTTAAGTTGTTTCCCAGTATTAAGGGTGATGGAACTAATATTTACCTTATACCTAGGCTTAAATACTAGTTAAGAGGGTAGTTTACCTGACCTATGACTTTGAATTCCCCCCCCCCCCACAGTGTTATCTAGTTTGCCTAATTGGGGTTTTTGGTCTTGTGTAGATGATTGGGTGGTTTTTTGGAATTGGAGATTTTTGGTAGCCAGTTTTTTCATCATATCTTCTAGGAAAGGATTGGGTTTTGGAGGTTGTGTTTGGAATGGGCTTTATGGTGTTTTTGTATTTCTATGTGGTGGTGGTGGATGGCTACTCTTCCCTAGTTGGTTCCATTATTTTTGAGGTTGGTTTGAATACCCCCTTTACTATATGCTTAGTTTTCTTTCCACCCAGGGTTGGATATATTATATGGTTCTATCCTAAAGGGTTGGTTATAGGGGCAACCTAGAATGATTTCATGACAACTCTAAGAAGTTTCTCTCAATTGGGGGGAATTATTCAGATTAGTTTGTGACAAAAGAACATATACCACAATGGATGGGATGAGGAGATAGGGATTTCCATTGGGAAGGATAATTTTGGTTAATAAGGGTACATACCTCTTTGAACTTTGTGTCTAACTTCTTCTCGTATTATGTACTTTTAACCTCTTGGACACCTCGAATGGGTATACTAGACCTTGAACTAATTTGTTGAGTGTTCTGCACCATTTTCTCAATTAGGGTTCTTACAGAAATTGGGATCTTATCAACAAGTGCACCACCCGCAACAACATCAATCTTATTTCGATCAATATGAATTAAACCTTCATAAAAATACTGAATTAAATGTTGATTAGTTATTTAGTGGTGTGGTAAACATGAATATAACATTTTAAATCATTACCAATATTCATGTAATGTTTCCCCTTGTGATTTACTTATACCAAATGTTTCATTCTTTATAGTTGCAGTTCAGGATGCTGGAAAATATTTTTCAAGAAAAATACATTTCATGTCCACCTGGACTTTAATTGGTGAATTAAGATTGTTAAGCATGTATTTTGTAGTGTATTCTATTGAAAAAGTAAATTCCTTAAGTTTTACTTATTATTCATACAAATATATAGGTTTCAATATAGAACCCATAGTATGAAATTCATTTAAGTGCTTATGAGGATCTTCTCCCATGAGTCCATGGAATCTTGGTAATAAGTCAATTAAACTAAATTTTATCTTGAAACTGGGTGCCTCGCCTTGTATTTGAATGTATATTGGTTGGATATCAACATCAGGGGAGGTTAGCTAATTTAGTGTTTGATTATTTTAATCCATGTTATGCAAGTTTAATTCAGTTTTGATGATGGTTCCAGAAGAAGAATAAGAAGGATCAAGAAGTGTGAATTTTTTTTTTGTGTATCCTCTTTCAAAGGGTTATCTTCTGCATCTCAGTGTCGCTAGCATATGATCTTCTCCAGTTAGGGTTCGAATGGTGGTAAGTATCTTAGAGTATAATGAATCATGCACAGAACCTATAAAATATATTAATAAGAATAAGAAAAATATAGGTAAAGGATTAAGATAAAATAAATAAATATTCACAAAATTTAGTGAAATCTTATAAAAAACACTAAAAACCAAAGCACTACTATGAAACAGTACAAAAATTTGACCCCATTGTCATGAAATGTCAAATTTATCATGATTTTAAGGTTTATTTATAGTACAGGGAAGACCCTAGGATGTCTCTCAAGGAGCATTGATAGGTTTAGCGTATGCATTTTTAATAAAAAGTACAAAAAGGGGGGGTGATTTTGAAAACAATTTAAGGAAAAAAATGCAACTTAAAGAGTTTGATATGTGAAAAAACATGTGTATTTTAAAAATAATTAGACAAAAAGGTCGTTGTGATTTTACTACACACATTTCAGGTCTATTGTTATTAGATATTCATTTAGGTTTGGAGTAACTATTTGGTTGAAATTAATTTGAATTCAGATTAATTCCTAAGCCTTTATTTTATTACATGAAGAACCAAACCATTAAATAACAATCATATTATCAAGGTTCAAAACTTAAACATGGAATAAGAACATCCCAAGAATATTTAATTCTCAAGAAGGTGGGTATGAAAATGATTACTGTGTTGTCCAATCAGAACAACACAAGTAACACACTCAAAAACTCACACAAATCGGTTTGAAATTAAGAGAAAATCAACCACATGCACCAAAACATGAATTAAAATAAGAAATAATTAAATATACATGGAAAGAAATGTTTTAAATCTAAAATCACTCAAAACTCATAGCTAATATATGTTTTGTAACTCCCTTAACATGTGTGTAACTCCATCACAATGAACACCCATCATTTAGCTTGACATCATGAGGATGAGGAAGCTCGGGTAGAACTCCTTCTTAATTATTGACCCCCCTATGAGGATAGGGGACTATAGAAATTATAAGATGAAGTGGAGACATATATGGAACTCCAAAATGGAATATATTTTCTTATAGTTCAAACATTCAAATGAGGTTCCCAAGGTATCATTTTATAGTCAATGTAGTATGAGGTTTTGGGTGCACAGATTGTGTAAAACCACTTGGACCATTGTTTTAGGTAGGTTTACAACCTTATCTTGCTTTGGAAAAAAAATTATTTACCTACCTATTTACTATATTCAACGAATGTTGGGATTAATTTGGACCTGAAAAACTCGAGATATGGACTAATCATAGAACACCACTTTTGAATTTGTGTAGATTTAGTGTGATGAATAGATTAGGTCATTTGGGACACCAGATGGAAGAATGAGGCTTTATTTTCTTCAGAATAAATCTATCCAAATAAATTTTGGGCCAGTCCAAAAACTTTCATCCCATTTGGATTAATTATTAAGTAAAAGTATGTGGTTGATTCCACTAGTATGCATGGATCATGCGTAGTTTGACCCATTTTTCTTGGACTTCATCATGGGCCATCTAAATCACTTCCACCTACAATGTAACTATCAAAACAAGTAAAATTTCCCTTTTAACAGTTTAAAAAAAAATCAAATCCATCAAGAAGTAAAATTTGTTATTATTTTTATAATTTCCAATAAAAAACAATTTTAGCATAGTGGTGTAATGGTGAAAATAAAACTACGAATCATGGTACGATCCAGAGGTCATCATGAAAACTCATTCAAGAAAATGATCATAAAATGATAAATAACTAGAGGGAAATGTTCCTGAAAAATTCATTGATCCTGCAGATAAAATATTGAATTTTAGGCTATTGTCCCTCCTAGAACGTGATTCTCGGGTCTAGTACAGATATCTTGAAAATCCTATTCAACCTTGTGAATAAAAACCCTTTCATATGGTGATGTGAAGGTAATTGTTCAACCAATAAAATAAACTTAATAATGATAGGGAACCCTCCATCACAACCTTATAATGATGTAAAACCCTTTCATATTTTGGAAAAGGTGATAATATCTAAAGATACACCCACATATATTGAGTAAGAACTACCAGTACTGTCATATAATCTTCAATTAAATCCCTAATAGAGAGTCAAGTGTCATCATGGAACAAAAAAACTGAACATCAATCCCAAGTACATCAACAACAGAAACAAATATGAAGGAATATGAAGCACCTATATTGAAAATATAAGATACTAATATAGAGACTACTAGAACACTACCTCAAACTGTAGATGTTTTGGATCAATACTCATCAAGTATCATATACACTACATACATCTAGCCTGATCCATGACCCGATGATATAGTCTAACTACCCTATATAATCCCTCACTACTGGAAATACATGTATGGTGTCTGGATTCCCCATAAATGATCATATTTTATCCCAGATTGGTCAGTTGTACTATATCTCCCTTCTTAAAGAGATTTTTCTAACCTCACTCATGAACATGTAGTTAGAACCAACCCTTTATCACTGTATATTTATGTAAAAGTTCATCAAAAGATTATTTTATTTCCCATAATTTCACAAGATAAAAACTCAACTGGGACACCAGTACACTATGATCTCATATGCTTTGTCCTACCACAATGATATATCCTTACCTAAATACCCAACAGTGAACACTCTCCACCATTATCACCATGTTGAATCTCTAAATGATGCTTCATTATATTGGTCAATATAGTTGAAAATAATAGTTTTGAACTTCCCCATCATGAAATCCCAAGATTCCTTAGGTTTTTCTCTTTAATAATATCTAGATTCACTATTCTAAATATGGCAGGAAGATAAATTACATTCACCTACAATTTAATGTCATAACTAAGACCATACTTGAATCACATAGCATTAGATAACTCATCACCTAACAGAATATGTGTAAAACACCAGATATCTATAGAATGGGAAGAATAGACTATTACTAATAATGAACCCCTCTCATAGTGTATAAACTATATATCTCTATCAACCCTCAACATATCTAGATAGAAATAATAAAATAAGAAATTATGAAAATCCCTTTAATCTATATCCCTATGACAATCCATCTAAGTAAAAAAATTCCAAAATATGTTTATGGAATCCCAATTAATACACATAGTGATATTTAAACTCTTTTTTGAGAGGTGTCTTAAGATTATTGAGAATTTATAGCATGTCCTGTAACCATGACTCTGCATCCTGTGGACCTCCATCCCCCAAAACATGGGTAGATTATAATTCTAAAAATATCACCTCAACTCTGACATAATCAGGTCAGGTCATGAGGCTCCCCAAATAGTCTGTATAAAATGTCTGAAATTCTCTAAAAATGTGGAATTGACACCAATATTGGTTATAACTAGTTTCATCTCAAGTGGAACTATTTTATGTTCTATAGTTGACCCAGTGGCCACCACCTTCAGAGAATAATCTTCGTCCCCTCTTGGTGCATGAATCGAGGGCGTCAGGGTGGCATATATATACAAATCCCAATCACATTCCTCAATACAATATTTGAAGACATATATAATAAAAGTTAAAATAATATAACATCTAAAGACTTCCTATAAAAGTGTTTCACCCATTTTTATACTCCAAATTCTCAGTTTGGACGAGGTATAAATCATAATGAAATAAATATACACCACCTACTAACCACCGTTGAGGTTGGGTCTGGGTGAATTTCTCTACTATAAGTCAAAGGATCTGTTATACATAATGTCAATTGCACGTTTTGGAGGAAAAAACTCTTAATTTTTCAATTAAAATCCCCATTTAATAGTGAATGATTTATCTCATAATTCAATTTTATTTAATATAATAATCATTTATATAGAATTTTTTTTAAATGGTTTAATTATATAAATAAAAAATTCCAATTTACAAAGGATTATAAACTTTATAAATTGGGATGTAGAATCCTTGAAATAAAAACAAATTTTTTATCTAAGTCCTACATAAAATTATATCACAATTTCACAGGAAAAGGAATAAAGGAACTAAAAATACTATAAGAAATGTTGGTAGTAATAAAACTATTTAATGGAATATGCATGGATATTAAATCCCAAAGAGAATATAATGATGAAAGATTTAATAATTCCTTACCATGTTGGACAATGATAAAAATCCATAGTTACAAGGAACATCAATCTTCAAGTGAATCTCCCAATAGTGGAATGAAGGAAACTATAATAATAACAATCTAGAACCACATGTCCCATACCGGGTAATTTTTCTTTTCATTGTAAATGGGTTATATACTTCAAGTAATAGGATCATGTTCAAATCCAAACATATCCTTTTCCACTTTCTGCCATCCCAATTATTTTAAAATTAATAGAATATAAAATAACCCCCCCAAATGCCAATTTTTGAAATCTAGAACCCGAATCACTCAATAGTAACCAAATCTGTTTGGAAACATGAACCCTATCACCCCTCCTCATATTCTAGAGGCTGCCAACTACAAGTGAGGGTGTATTATAAAATAGTGGGGAGATTATACCATCATGATCAGAGTGTATCATAGTGATGTAATAGTAAAAATTAATAGAGGAAGAATAAAAGATAATATAATAGAAAAATAGTAAACAACCATCATATATATAACCATGTTCTCATATCAATCTGTTTCATATAAGAAATGACAATCACATATTTCTATATAAAAAGAAGACTACATGGGGATCATTGGAAAATAAATATACAACATGCTATACAAAAATGAACAAGATAACCAAGGATATATATTGTATCATCACAAGTATAGGCTTGGTTCTCTACCATATAGTCTATCCTAGAATAGTAATCCAGCCTCTAAATAAGGTCACTTTACCTTGTTCTTACTTGTATCCATGATGTTTTTCCAAGTTCCAAATGATTGCCCAAAAAAGGTGTGATATATATATTATAGTCCACCACTAACAGTGTTTATTTATCTATAGTTTATGAATATATAATAAATAGTGTATAAATAAAAATAAAAATTTCAAATGAATTGAAATATATAAATAGACCACATAGGTCTAGTCTCCCATAGAATGTCTTTCCTATTCTACCATCTTCCACCTATGACGGAATATCTTTAAATAATAAGTTAGTCCTGATTTAATTTGTAATAATGTCTTGGGAGATGGATCATAGACCAATAATCCCATGAAATATCTTAGAAAGACATGCATAATAAGTTCATCAAGACAATGTAAGCCTCTCACCTAATTCAAGATTGTGTTTTGGCAAGGCTGACACATCGTACATGAAATTAATTATGATTATATTCTACTTGAGAACATCCCTAGAATTTTAAATTTTTGAACAAGGTATCGACCTAGGCATAACATGAACACAAAAACATACAATCCCATCCAATAAATTCATCAAAGGAACTCTTGTATATCTGTAGGTGTGATATAAATCCATTTCCCTCAGATTCCATCCATATAAATATATAAATAGAGAATAACTATCACTCTTGGTGTATAATGATCATCCCTATAAGTTCTTTCTTGGGATTCTGCAATCAAGCCTGACTATCACTCATCAAATATAATGATCATCCATATGATTATATCCTTGGCTGTACACAATTGGATTCCATGTTTCTCTTTGGCGTATACAATATAACTACCATGTGAGTACTTCCCTAGAATCCATATAAGAACCAATGTTTCACCCATGGTACATGATATTACATTTACAAGTCATATAATAAAACAAGCTTGGTGAGTTCAGTTATGGAATTCCGAGTAAGAACCCATGATCCATCCCCAGCATAACAATATGAATTATCGTGGGACAAGAGTGAAAACATACCATATATGTTCAATAATAATTCATTTTCCACCAAATATATATAGTCAATGTAACTCACCAAATAAGGTGGGTAAAATCATAGGGTATTCTTAAAAGACCTAGACTTACATGAATTCTCTCATTCACCTAAATAGGTTATTTTTAATTTAAAGAACATATCGAACATATGAGAGAAGGGAAACGAGCCAAAGATATAGGCACTTGTTCTTCCATTCCAACTTTTAGTTAATTCAATTTACATTTAATTAAAAATCATTTAACATCCCATAAGCCAATGGTAAAATAAAAAAACTCAAAAGTTTAATCAAAATACTAAGCTACCCATGGTGGTTTATCCAATTTAACAACCCAACAAAATAGGAGGTACAATTAAACATTTTCAACCTCTATTGATTTGTAAATGGGTCTTGTATGTCACATAGGTAAATCATATCCCATTTATTTTAGAATAAACAACTTTAATATGAACCCTCAAGAAAATATGACATGCATCACAACAACATAACATATTAACACCAATACATTAACGTAAAATCATGATACCATCTACCATAGCTTAGTAGTCAACTCCTCATCCACTGTTGTCCTGTAATCCAGGATAGAATGAATGAAATAAATAAAATAGAAAAACTCTCTAATAATAGGGTATATGAAAACACACTAATATAACTCCATAGATGGATGGATAAATGAATAAATTCAAAATATGAATAAATAACTCACTGATAATATATAACGAGACCAATAATAGCTCAATCAGTATCCAGATAGAGAAGCTATCACCAAGCATAGAATTAGGCGTTATAGATGATCCCGAGTGTATGTGTTTTTTTGTGGGATAAGAAAATAATGTTGGTGTGAGAAGATAATATTAATAATAAAAAATGTACATTTTTCACAAAAATTAATGGTCTCATGGTTTGGAAATATGGTTGGCCAAATTTTTTGCAAATTGTATGCACCCCACATCCCAGGGACACACCCCGCATGACCTAAAACACATGGTTTAAAAAACCATGTGCATCCACTAAATACCTTCTACCTCAAACACAGATAGATAGAACTCCCCTTTAGTGGTTTTGGCTAATCATTTGTAACCCCTTCATAACTGCATAGTTTGAGGTACATGGTTTTCAGAAACAGTGTGCAATCCACTTGGCCTCACTGTTTCCTCAAAAAATTAGATCTCTGAGATTTAAAAAAGTCACCGATGATCACAATAAATTCCTTTAACCATACGTAAAATTTATAATGACAAAAATATGATTTTAACCCAATATTTGAATATAATATACCTGAAAAAAATTGTATTCTTACATATTTATAAATGAATTTTCCATATTATAGTCTATAAGAGAGGTGGTGTTCACTATTGTGCTAGTTCCAAGAGTAGCACTGGTTCCATTCCAGCTTACAAGATAGAACCTAGTGAGATTATAGAACATAAACTGAATCTAGAGGATTTTGAAACTAATTGTGTTATAAAACCTTTAACTTCTCTTTAGATTTCTCCTATCCTATTTTCCAAGAAAGTGGAGGGTACCCTCAAGCCTTTCATAGATTATATATTATTGAACCAATATACAGTTAAGAACCAGTATCTAATACCTCTTATAGAATACATAATAAAAAATATAAGATGGAAAATAGGTTTCTCCAATATATATTATTGCCAGGCTACCATCAGGTTCATTTTAGGACCTCATACATAACACCTATGGTGTTCCAGAGTAGACGTGGCTTGTATGAGTGTCTAGTTTTACTGTTCTGTCTTATGAACACAACAGTAGTTCCTATTGACACGATAAATCATGTTTTCCACCAATAATTAGGTTCATAAGTGGTAATATTCAAGGAAGATATTTTTGTTTATTCTCATACTAAACATGACCACGAACAATATCTTTATATGGTGATGAATACAATGAGGGAGAAACTATTATATGGTATGCTCACTGAACTCCACTTTTGGATTGTTATGATATATTTACTGGGTCCCATAATCATAGAGGTATGAGTAACTGACGACTCATAGAAGGTGATATCTATCATTAACTAGGATTATCCTAATAATGTTACCGACATAGGAAGTTTCTTGGGGTGAGGTGGCTATTATAGGTGTTTCATTCTAGACTTTTCACGCATAGAAGTGACTCCCAAGGGATTGAAAAAAATTGTTTTTATTCTTAATTATATGCAACCTAAATAATAGACTTTAAAAATATAATATTATGATTGAAATCATAACCAAAAATGATTCTACCTAAATTAGGAAGAATGTATATAGATTATTATTATAATGCATCTTGAATTGGGGTAGGAGTAGTTCTGATGCAAGGAGATCGAGTTATAGCATACATGTCCTACTTGCTAAGAATTCACAAGAATAATTATCCTACTCATGACCTTGATTTGGAATATATGGTTAATGTGTTATATTTTTTGAGGTATTATCTTTTGAAATAATGGTTCATCATTTACAAGAACAAAATAATTATAAAATAAATTTCCACACAATGTTGTTTGAATATTAGGAAGAATAGATTAGTAGAGTATCTTCATTTTTGTGACATTAAACTCACTTATAAAAATGTTAATGGAAATTTAGTTTCTAATTTCTTAATCCAAATACTCAAACACATGACATTCAAGAGTCTAGTGGTGAGTGGTAGTTGATGTCTAAATTTTTTATATGAACATGGATGTTCATGAATATCATTGGCTTCCTATTTTAATATATTTGATTGTGAAATATTCCCTTTTGGAATGAGTATGGATGGGAAATCATTAATATCCTAAGGGATAGTCTTGAGTTATAGTATATCAAGTGATGATCCACCACCTTTTTAGGTTATTGATAAGGATGAGATCCTATAATTTAACAAACATGTATGGGTTTCTATGAAAAAATTGGATAAATTGATGCAAGAAACTATTTCCTTATTTTTAGAAGTGAAATATAGGCTTACTAAGATTTATTAGGACATAAAAAGTCAATATTGGTGGCCATATAGGAATTGGTATATTTCAAGTTTTATCACATGGTGTTTCACCTAACTGTATGTGATGACAGAGTAGTAACAACCTTCTAGACACCTATATCCTTAGTTGATTATAGAGTTGAAATGTAATGACATAACCACATAATCAATAATGATATTTACATAATACACTTTTGGTTGTGATGTAGTTTGGGTGATCAATGATTGTTTGACCATTTTTTCACTCATTATGTATATCATGGAGACCTTTTCAATAGATTTGTTTGTAAGGCTTCACATTTGGGAGAATATAATCCTTCATGTTCTTCCCCATTATCTTAGATTAAATAGAGACACCCAATATATATCATGGTTATACCAAGGGTTAAATAAGGACTTGGGTTAATAGGTGATTCAGAGTATAGCATATCAAACCCAGACCAATGGTTGGTCATTTCATATAGTATAAGTGTTAAAAAATAGCTTGAACATGAATACTCAATGTTTTAGTTTCTTGTGAAAAACACCTACCACATATTGAGTTTTCCTACAATAACATATTCTAGGGAATAATTTATATGGATACATATGAGGCCCTATATGGTAGGTTGTTCCGTTCATCAATGTTCTTTGTAGAGGCAGTTCAGGTAGCGCTAACTATAACCTTGTCTCATTCAGGAGACTTCAAAAAAGATGAATTTTATTCACAAGATTATAGATACAACTTAGTCGAGGTTGAATTATTATACTAATAATCACCATTAGCCTCTAGAGTTTGAGGTGGGATAAAAATCATTTCTATGAGTTTCTCATATATTTGTTCATATATAGATTCAGGGATAGTGTATGATATCACCTCATTTTGTTGTGAATTTTGAGATCATTGAGAGAATCGAGATAGTATTATATGAGTTGGATTTACCGTGGAGATTTTGGGAACTTCACTATCTTTTCCATGTATCATAGCTTCTACCTTATTATCCTTACCCATCATTGTAGTTTGATTCTATATATATTGACCTAGTGGTAGAAGCATATTTTTAGGAGAAAAAAATAATTATAATTTATCGTAGCATGATGGTTCTCATAGGTAGTTCACTTCCTTTGGTATTGGTGTAATGGAATAACAACCATGTACTAGATGAAACTTTTTTATTTTGAGTCTAACATTCATGTTTAGTGGCCATATTTTTTCTTAGATTATCTTTTACCACACTCATAAGGGAATCATAGGGGAGAGTTATTTTAGGGAGGAATGTTTGTAACATCCAATCATTGTTTGAAGAGGTAAAAATGCATTATTTATTATAAAACTACAATTTTTATTCTTATATTGCAATTAAGAGTATAATGAGTCGTTTGGAAGCATTTGAGGCCTTTTCAGAGCCCAATGATAAAAAATATGGAAGAGAATACTGAGATTCATTGTCAGCACATGGTTTTTTATAACCCTACCATTCAACTATGTAGGTGCTACATTAAACTACATTAGGGTGAATGATTAGTTTTAACCATTTTCATTATTATTAATTTTCATGTAGTGGTTTTTAGTGTCATATAAATAGATTCATAATTTTCCAAAATATGTTCCTAGGGTCACAACCTTAGTGCTACATAACCAGTGGTTCCAAATGATTTAGACATGTGATTTGTAAAAATGGGAATCTAAATAGCGTGCCTGTACAAAAATGTGTGAACATACAATTTCCACATACAATAATTTATATTTTCTCACCATTTCACTACTCATTCATATTTAACACCTCTCCCAGTTACGAGAACTCCTCTTATTCCACCAACGAAGGATTTGATCAAGGATATTCATTTAGTGTCTAATTCATTCATTATCGATTTCATTGGATAGAAAATGGTAATCTTATCATACGTCCTCCTTCCTTTCTCATTTTATATCTCCATATATGGAACTATTTTTTGGGAGCTAATATTTCTTATTTTTTTAGTAATTTTTCTGTTATTCTATTTTTTTATTTTTCTCATTATACATCAAATTCAATGTCGATAATGGATGACTGTTCTTCTACAAACTGAATATAGGTAGTTTAGTTTTTTTCATAATATCTCCATGATTAATATATTACACCATTGGAATGCATGTATAAACCATTTGGAAATACCTCATAAATATAAAATTAACTAGATAAAATTCTTTCATCATGGTTACTATAGTACTAGAAACCCAAAAATCTATTTTAGGGGATGACCACCTAGAAATAATCCACCCCTAAGGGTGTGCTTTCCATAATGTACATAAAGTATCATGAATTGGAATAAACCAAACCAAAAATTGAGGGGTGTTGGATATCCCCTAGTTAATGTAATGTATTTGTAATTGGACATAAGGAAATATTTTAGTCCATGGGTATAAACATATCTTTCATATTGTTTCTTAAATTAGTTATATTGAATTTATTTCTACCATGAGTAAAATGTATTTGTTGAATGGTATTAGTTTATTAAAAGTTATGGCCATTCCATTTCACCAAAATGAGATAAATACAAGGACCCCAATTAATAATTCTATGGATGGGATTCTAAATCTTAATAGTTAGAAATTTTAATGGTATTTCAATACAAAAGTGTGAAATAGATGGATTATTTTATAGAATTTATTGGATGGGCTCACCATGACGATTATTTTACCGTACACATGATTAATACGTAGTTCCCTAGGGGACTACCTAGGGTAGGCATTGTGGGAAATGATTTCATAGAATTCCATGTGTGATACTCATTTCCCTATGTGGTATACCATGGAAGATCATAGAATATTTTACCTATATAGAATTATGATATGGATACATGTGTTTCTTATAAAGAACTAAAAATATAGTATCCTATAGTGATTGGTTTTATATTTCACCTAGAGTGATACCGGGGTTCCATTTTAATGATCTCTTTTGATAAGAAAATGATACTGATTAATTAAAAATAAGGTTGCATCTTTAAATCCAATGAAAATTCTTGAGTTTGTTCCATGTTTAATAATTTAATTTTATGATGGCCTAGTTAAATATTTTTTCTCACATTCCATAGGATATATAAAATAATTTATATGTATGCGTGGATGCCTTGGTCTTACACCATGGGGCTATAATATTATATATATATATATATACCAATATGTATATGATGAATATATAAACATACCCTTATATATATATATGCATGGTACAATATACTTATAGACATATAACCTAGGCCAAAGAAGGCATTTTAGGTCAGGTACCCCATGAAGAACTTGTTCTGATGTGATTTCTATTTTATTTTTTGTCTTATATTTATTATTACCTAATCACTTTTCATTCAATATGCATAGAGTAGATAGTTCTAGATTCCACTGGGGGTGGACTACTGGGTATAACTTGCATATTATTTGGACCTCTAGTTGGTATACAAACATACCTTATGGATACATGTATGGACAATGGGAAACACACAACTTTGGATTCCTCACATACTATCTTAGGATGTAATACATGATTAAAGGACCAAGAATTTTATCATGATGTTTGGGGAGATATATTTGGGTATTGTTTCTCTTATATAACATGTTTTATATACCTGTATATTGTATCCCGTGTACATCCCCATTTATATATAATCATTATATGATAATCTTTTTTTTATATCATATTAATTAAATTTCAACATTTTTTTTATTTCTGAATATTTTATAGTAAATTAGTTAATTTATTATTTTTCCCACTTATTACTATTAATTTATATCATTATGGGACACTCTAATGACCTGGGTATTGTCTCCCCATTTTACCACATTAGAATGATGCTTCTAGTCAACATCCTTTGGTATAAGAGTATGTGATCTTGAGGACTTTATTCCAACTAAGATCAATCACTTTTAGGTGAAATGGGTCTTGTGGACTACAAGATTATTATTTGAAACACCTCTGATGATAACTATGAACATTTAGAAAAATGGTTAGAATTATTAGTAAATGTCAAATCACAATGATGAAATTTGAGAAATTCTATATACATATCCAAAAATATTGACTCGGGATAGAAATTATCTATGAAAATCCTTTATTAAAATCTATTACAATCCATCATTCCTTGTTTTCAGAACTATTATATCCAAACAACTTATACTAGGCCCATGAATCATGAATAAGACATGTGTGTCCTTTATGAAATATGATTTCTCTACAATCATGAATATTTTCTCACTATTTGAAAAGTAATCTATTACCTATTCAAAATAATTTATTCACTTCAATTATGATTTTTTATTATGAATAAACTTCTATGAATAATCTCTGTTATCATCCACCTTGAGGTTCCCCTTGTTAACCCTGAATGAGAATAGGTGTGGACAAATTAACTAGTGTATGGACATCATGAACTACCACCAACATGAGGTTATGGTCATATTGAAGTTTTTATACCATATTGTATTAAAAGATACCTCATTGAGAGAGTTTAGACTCATTTTTTGCAGGCATAGTACTTTGAAAACATCAAATGATACGGAAAACACTAGTCAAGATACATATGAAACTCAACACAGTCAATAATAATATAACTTTGGAACAAAAATATCAAATTCATGTTTAGGAAATTTCTATATTTAGATCAAAATAGTCCTCAAATACAATTTTCCCATATTCCCATAGAATCAAAAGTCTTTTTATGATGAGTACTAGGTAGGAACTCACTCAAAACATACCCCTTAATTCTATAAAATCATATCCCTTATCTACTAGGGCACACATAATTGTATTCTTATATTTATGAAGAGACTTGAAGTACTATAACATCATTTTTTTCATGAAACATCTATGATAACCCAATAAGAAAATTACTTTAATAAATTATAACATGAACTTTAGGAAATTCATGATCCCCATGTGTTGGTGATTAGATCATTGGCACCATAAGAAAAAAATAGGGAAAATTTTAACCATAAGAATAACTGACCATGAAATAATAATCATAAATAAAACACAAGTTTTTAGTATAAAAATTTATCAACTAAGTGTAAAGTACCATAATTAGACATGTAGAAGTCCCAAAATGGTATATTAACCCGAGTTAACACAAAACCATCAAAGTCATCATCAAAAGATAAACTCATAAAAAGTGAGACACATAAACCACCAGTCACCAACAAATACCATGTTCCTAATCATTTATAACAATTCCTACTTATGAATAGTGCTATATTTTTTTCAAATTCTAATATTATAATGTCTATAAATTCCCAAAGGTAAGAGTAGGGTTTCATGAATTGTAAAAATTTTGGATCCCAACTGGAATTCTGTACAAAATATATATCAAGTAAACCAAATATAATAAATTATATATAATTAATTCCATGGTCATATTTTCATAATTGAATATAAAACATGCATTTAAAATCATTTCAGTGGCTATTATAAAACAGGGAAAATATAATTTCCATGAAAATAATCATGAATAATATTTTATATAAAAGGGAATGAAAATATCACTTTATAAATACTAGAATATATAAATCATTTTCAATCATATAACTATGGTTATAACAAAAAAGTTTTGTTAGATCAGGGATCAAGGATCCTCACACATCTCAGTGAAATATAGATCTAGGTTTACACACGTCCCTAAATCTCAAACACAGTAGTAATGTTAGTCTCCCATTATGAATAAAATATCTACCCTCATCTAGTTTCATATCGTTGCTTTATAAACCTTAACTCTAGAAAAATAGATCTAGTGTTTTCATTATTACATCAGTATATGAAATAAAGAATCTCATAATGCCAGATCGATCGGTTTAGAAACCTTGAAAAATGACATACTAAAATGATTCCCATATTAAAATGGAAATATTATAAAATTACATATGAAATCATTTGTAATATACTTCTTAAAAACTTGGGGAAAGTAAATTAAATAAAGTTTGAGATCAAAGGATCAATAATGGTTTCATATAAAAGAAAATATCATGGGTAAATAATATATAATTGACATTTAAGGGTGGATAATAGAAACACATTCCATTCAATACACACGTGAGTTAAATGAGTTTCAATGTATAATATCATCCTAGAAAACACATGGATACTGGAAAATTAAATCTTTATAATATAAATCCAATATTTTATACATTGATGATCAAGTTCTATCAACAAAGATATCATGATTCATGTTTCCACGACCTCTCAACCAATAACTCACTCTTAATAAATACGCAAGTGTAAAAAAATAACCAAATAATATTTAATTCCTAGTATTTTTTCTCGTGATACCATCCAATGATTTTAGGGGATATATACCATCACACCGCACCTATCAATTACATATCTTATGCATTTATGATATTTTGAATCATTAATACAATTGAATATTAAAAATTCAATATAAGTCCAAAATGATCCATATTGAATCAATAATATATGAAATAAATACATAATTATCATAAAAAATACATAAATGATTAAATATAGAATCATTTGATCATAGACCTTGTAAAATAAATATGGGTTGACATTGTTGAAAATACAGTTAAATGATCATTAAAACATTTCATGAGGAAAATATCTATTCTACATTGAAATAAAATATTTAAATCAAAAAAATCCAAAATATTAAATAAAATATTTTCATTTAAAAGAATAATGAAAACATGTAATGTAAGCATCAAATAACTATGTATTAATGCTGGTATGAAATTAGGATTATGATGTATAAGTTAAAATAGTGATTCCTTTCCCATTTCCAGTAAGATTTAAAGAGTATATACTTTGGAAAAGAAAAATGAGAATCCTTTAAAAATAACTTATAATATAAATCATGGTTATAAATTATATAAAAAAACAATATAATAATATTAAAAACATTCATGATTTTTAAAAAAAACTTAAATATGGATGAAAATGGATTTTCGACCAAAGGGAGAAGTAGTGTCGGTAACCATAATAATATCAATTCATTGACATGAGTACCTAATGCATGAAAAATGAATATAAAACATGTAATCTACACAAATAACCAAACGATATAAAAATTATAGAGTTTATTAAGGTATATATCACAAAATCTCATCATCGAAAACATAATCATAAATAGTCACGGTAAAAAAATAGATTATGACATAAATATATTTACATGGAGATAGCTTTTAAATCGTAATCACTATAAAAGTAAAAAACATATATGGATATATAAATCCTCATAATATTAGTGTGAGGTACTATAATAGAAATTAATGGGTATTGTTCTCACTACTTAAAATGAAATAATTTGTGAATATGGCTTGTGTCTTACAGAAACAATCTGAGATGCAAATCCATTACCTTAAGTTTGAAATGGATTGTAACTAATTTTATCCTCATATATAATAAATTTATATATAATTTAATTCTATAATATAATTATATATAGACTTATAATATCATATAAAATCCCTTTATAAAATTTCAATACCCATTTACCAATAATTATTTTTTTAAAATGATTGTTCTCAAGCGTTTATTGTTTCCCTTTTCATGAAATTTTGGGTTCACTAGTTTCATTAAATTCATATTTATTATTGATCCATATGATAATTTATTTATTAATGATATAAATATTTTATATATTAATTATATAAGTATTTATAATCATATTTTAAAGATGTAAATGAAAAATTAATAACATCTTTTCAAGGAGACGATTAATCGTGCAATCACACGAGAGATATTATCATTTTTAATAGGTGAAAGGGTAAAATGGTAAATGATATATTATAATTATATAAAAAAACATTTCATAAATATCATATATGTTAAATATTTCCATATGTATAACCATTTGTTTAAAATGGTTCTCAAGAATGAATTTCACTACTACTTGGAGGCAACAAGTCATACATACACACATGCGATATTTTCATTTTTTATTTTAATAAATAGAGATATAATATGATTTTAACATAATAATAATAACAACATATATTTATATTCATGATACTATTATTTTAGGTTTTTTAAAATATATTTATAGAATTTAGAAGATGATATAAATTTGAAATAGTTGGTAAAGATGAATACCTATTCTTCGGTAGACATTTATTTGATTCCTTCTTAGGGACCATTGGGAAAGAATTTTAAGAAGATAAGTACTTCAAAATCATTGATAGGGATTTTTATAATATAAATGTTAATGGTTTGGATGATCTAGGTTTCTTCAATGTGGTGTTAAGAAGGGGGAGAGAGTGGGTTTCATTTTATAAGTTAGGGGTGGGGCACTTTATGAAATTTCTTTAATATTATAATATAATGTGTGTCTAAGTCATAAGAAATGGTTTCAAAATAGAATATATTATGATATTTAATTTATATAATCATAAAAATAAATATATTCTAGTTTATATACCATTTTAAACTTTATGATTTGGACTAACCCCTTGGTTAACTAATTTTAACCTTAGTCACGGTATTGAATTTTTGAATATTCAAGGGTTTTAATTTTACATATAAGGTTAAAATTCCCTCATATGTGGCTAAGGGATTAAATTTTGGTCCATATCATTTCCAACATGTCTTAAGTCAATCTTTATTAATTTTTAAAAATTTAATAATATATATGTTTTCATTAAATATAATTATTGTAATTTTGGACAAAATTCAACTAATTTAATATCAAATTCATTAATAATGTGATAGAATTATATATAAACCATTAACCGATCACAATTTTTTTTATAATTATATATAATTTTTTTGGAAAACAATAAATATTTTAAATTTTATTACTTTTAATATTTTTAGTATTATTTATTTTGTTTTATTATTATTTTAACGAATACTGTATTTGTGTTGTGTAAAAATTTAAGGTAGTGATACCATTACAAAAAATATAAAATATATTACCATTATAGAAATAAATCATTTATGTTAAAATTATAATTTTATATTCTTCCATTAAATATTCATATCCCCATTTTAAGAAATAAAAGAGAATAAAATCAAGAGGATTATATTTTGGAATTTCTGTACTTATAATAATATAAATTTCATAATAAAGGTATAATTAAACCAAAATTCCATATATTTTAATTTTAGATGTATTTGTTATAATTTCACCCATATAATTAAATTCCTCCATTAAGGTTATTTTGAGACCTTATTTCATTTTTGAACAATATTTTTCTAATTTTACCCATACATAGGTGACAAATATTAAACATTGTTTATATTCATAATGTCCCAAAATGAATGTTACCCACATACCAAATTTTAAAATTATGATTCGAAATATAGAACCCATTTCTTAATATTGTATCTCTATTGGTGAAAAAAATCAATTTTGATAAAAAATCATAAAAGGAAATGATAAAACTTTTTTTAAAAAATGTATTTTAAGTATGAAAATTAACATAAATAAAATCATGGTTATTTATTATTAAAATGGAATTAAATAAACTATTATAAATTTAATGTATCATATGTAAAATTATTTTCAAATTAATAATAAAATTAATTGAAATTATAGTGCTTGAAAATCTATGTTTTTTTCTATTCACAAAAAAAAATCATGCATTTCTGAATAATCCCAAAAAACACAATTTGTTATTTTTAGTTCATTAATTTATAAAATGAAAACTAATTAAAAAATTTAAATTACTACAACAGGTTAAAATTAAAAAAAATATCCAAAATCAAAATGAAATAATAAAAAATATGGTGGAATAATATTATTGAATCATAAAATAGCTTTTATAAAAATTGAGTACTTTTTAAAAGATTTAATAAATACATTTATATTAAATAAAATAATTATATATATATATATGTCACAACTTTTTTAATACTACTCATACCTATAAATCTCATGTCTAGGTGATAAATATCACCTAAAAATATTTCAATTTTTGGATTCAGTTCATTTTAACTCAGTGTAACTTGTAAAAAAAGTTATCAAATTTTTTTATATTTATTTTAAGATAAATATATAATAAAATCAAAGGGTTCTACATTCTAACCCCATTTTAAGAACTTCTCCCTTGAGTGGATTTTTTTCTTAACACTTCTTGTCTATGATCCAGAATCCCCATAGATTAGATCTTGATATAGAAGTGTGACATTGTGTTTATTAGATGTGAAGGATCATGTATTCACTTACTTAGGATAAATATGTGGAACACATCATAAATTTGAGGAAGATTTAGTTAATGCACCAAATGATAATATACCATTCTAATATTATAAAACCATTTATAGGTCCAATATATATTTGGCCCAAAATTCCCTTATTTCCAAATCTCATAACCTTCTTCCATGAGATATTCATAAAAATACCTTTCCATCAACTTCAAACATTTTATCTCAATGATGATTGTCAACATATCTTTTTATTCTATTATGAGATTCGCTTATGTGATATTCAATGGATATAACCTTTTCTACAAGTTTTCATATCTAGATATGGTCCCAATAGTTTTCATTCACCGTGTTGTTCCCACAATGTTTGAAATAAGGAATTAATTCCATAGAGGTCTTCATAATGAGCCATCTAAATGATAGAGTAAAAGATATCACTATATGAAAATTTAAGAAAATGAATTTTTTTTATCCCAACCACCTTTCAAATATATAGAGTATACTATCAGCATGTCTTCTAGAGTTTAAATATCACTCTTATACTGAACATATTATGGAGGATGATAAATATTACTGAATCTCAACTTTGTAATCCTTGTGAATATTTCTCATGAATGTAATGTAAAACCATGGATCCTGATAAAATATGATTGAGAGTGGCCCTCCATGAAATCTAAAAACATAAATAATGTTTAATATATTAATTTATTCCGGAGAGAAATATTATACAATAAAAAAAAGAATTCATAAGGATATCAACTACAACCCTAATAACTATTTAGCATTTAGACATTTTGGAGACTTCGATGATGAAATCCATATAATTTCCATCGCATTTCAATTATTGTATGCGTAATGGTTATACTATCCCCTTATAATTCTATATATCATCGTAAACTAATTAATACACCATACATTGAGATACATGCTCTATAGAATCCATTTTCATGTAATCCCACTGAAAAAACACTTTTAAATACATATAAATATGAATACAACTAGGATGAATATAGAATAATATTAAAAATGTGCTTCATTAAAAAGCTCCATGTTCATATCTGGTATTGGTGGAACATATATTTGGATCATAAATGTGATTATTAGGAAACACATACCCTTATTCTCTGATTCCACACCTTCCTTTCATTCCTTATTAATTATCTCATAGAGATACAGTTGAACATTAAACTAAGAATGAAAAGATCTCTACCATTTCTTCAAGATTTTAAGATCTAACTTCTCAAAATCCTTAAATATTGAATCACATTTAATCCTAATCATGGATAAAATATTATTGTATTTCTATCTTAGATAATCATAAAACTTTTTTTCCTTCATATGATGGTAATTTATTTAGCATTTATAATATTTTAAAACTATGACCATAATATCTCTCACATATTCCACACATTATGTGTAAATTTATACTTAATTAATTTTTGATTAGTATCTATATCACACCATTCACCATATTTATAATTCATCTATATATTTAATAAAAAAACACCTATTATAAATCATAATCATTAGTCATGTAACTTTTCTTTGAATTTTCCATTAGATAGGTTCATTTTATATCAATATACCATTTATCATGACAACACATCCCAATACCTTATCTGATGCATCATTATATATCACAAAGCATTATCCACCATAATGATTTGTAGGAATAATTTCACTAACCAACCATCACTTATATTATTTAAAATTATTCTCACATTCATCCATCCATAAGATATTAACCCCCTTATGAGTCAGATTTTTTAGTGGATTAAATAGTTTTGAGAATTATATTAAATAGAATAGGTAATATCCAATATATATATGAATTATATGGATCTCAATTACCATTGAATGTCTGTGGAATTTCTAAATAAATTAAATATTTGATGCATCCAATAACATACCCTCACTATAGATTAAGTGACCCAATAATGAGGCTTTATGAATAAAAAATTCATACATTGTAAATTTAGAATAAAGAATTCTCTTCCTCATGGTCATCGACACAATCCTCAAATATTCACCATACTCTTCCATCGTATTTTAATATATAAAAATAACATTAATAAAGAATACAACATATAAATTAAGGTAATCTCTAAAGACTATTTTCATTAAATAGATGAAGATAGATGGAGAATCAGTATGTTATAATGGAATTACTATAAATTCATAATGACTATACATCATACAGAAGGCTATTATGGGTATATCATTATTCTTGACCCTTAGCCGATGATATCCATATCTAAGATCAATCTTAGAAAAATATTGGGATCCTAATATTAGATCTATAATACCATTGATATGGGATAGAGAATATTTTTTTCTCAATAATGATTTTTAAGTTCGCAATAATTAATAAAATGAATCATAGAACCATATTTATTTTTCATAAAATGTATAGGGGAACCCCATGGTGAAGCACTAGTAAAAATGAATTCCTAATTTAGATTATTCTAGATTTTATTATTCAATTCCTATAACTCATCTAGGTCCATTCTATATATAGTCTTTTAAATAGGTGTAGTACCAGGTATACGTTCTACTGAAAAATAAACATTAGTATTCTAGAGAATACTCATAAACTCTTCTGGATGAATATTTGAAATCTCATGTACACCCTACATATTGAGTATCTACCCAATAATATGAGATAAATATCACACATTAATAATTAGTAAAACTCATACGATTGAATAAAATTCATTTTTTATTTTATTTTTATCCCCACACTTACATAAAATCATAAATTAATTTAAAATTTTGAATTCAACTTCCCTTTTATTACAATTGATATTTTATTTATGTTCAGAAATCCAAAACATGTCAAAAATTAAATTGAATTTAACTATAAGAATATTAATAATATTTTTATGAATCACATTACCATTAGAATTATCATAGTGTAAATAGAAAATTGAGATGTGATAATTTTACTATTTATAGTTTTCACTAAAAACTCAACATCTAACAAATGAGTAGGTGATGTGACACTTTTGGGAAATTATTCAAATATTTATTAGTGAGTAAAACTTGAATCAAGATTTTTTTTTTCAATTTTAGGGTGAATACTATTTATACCATCCACTACATAGTTAGGGACTCCAACTTCAGTTTTAATAATTTCATTAGATTTTCCTTCTCCCATTGGATTCTTTGGTGGAAGGTTCCCTTGACACCAGGGAAATTATTTTGAAAATTACCCCATATCTTTACAGCTGAGCAAGGGATAATAGTCTTTTTATTAATTACCATGCATTAAAAAGACTTATGATCCCTTTCCCCAGACATAAAATAAACTCATGTTCCCATTATCCATGTATATGTGTGTTTCTTTACAAAATATTCTTATGCTATAAATATCATCCCCATTTCATTTTCTTTGATAGATTACTTTTTTTCTAGGTTCATAGATAACTTATTATTTTAAATCCTTAACTTGAATATATAATACATAGAAATTTATTTCTCTTCCATGATATAACATGAAATTATATAATAACATGATGAAACTGCTTTAGAATCAAGTTCCATTAAAACAATCAACTTAATCCCATCAAATAAACTCTCAATCATGCTCTCTATGTTATGTATGTAGTCGAAATCTTACATATATAATCTTATAAAGCTATCTGTAAACCCATCCACATATTATTCTAACCATTACATCAAAATGAGAAACAACCTATCTATTTTAAATCATTGTTCTTAAGGGAATTATTTCTCAAGGAATACCCCAATAAAATACCTCCATTTAAAAATTTATATTTATTCAACCTCTTATTATTCTAGATCAAGGACCACTATTGATCTCTATATCCTTTCAAATAATACACTGCAAAAATAATAATTTTACATTAATTACATACCAAACCTAGGAATATATTTTCAATAAAATTAATCAATTATTCATATTCCAATGAATTACTATTTACATTAAAATATGGCGATCTTTATTTTATAAGGCAACCCAAAATCAGTGAATCATGATGTGGAACAACATATTATCTGAGGAGGGCATGTTTATTCACCACAACATCAGTCAATTATCCCAATATGGAAATCATATTATAAGTTTATTCAAAAAATATATATATTCATTCGCGATAGGAAAATCCCAATATTTTTTATTTGTAACAACCTGATATTTTATGATATACATCTCTTCAAGTAAATTTATTTTTTCTCGATAGCTTATGATACATGTAACTCTGATTCTAAATGAACCGTAATATAAAATATCATTATAACCGATACATTAAATTTTACATGTGAATAGAAATTAACATAACATGAAAATTATGTATAATTGATTTAGATAAAAACAAATATTTTGATAAATACGTAATCAATCTAAAGAAATTTTTTATATATATCAAATAAAAAAATTTCCTCATAAATGGGGTTTCATTATTTTTGTGAGAAAAATAGATTTAATTCAGTCTATATATGGAAACTTTATTTGAAAAAATGAACATTATTTTTTAAATTATCTTGTCAATATCATCTTAGAATCAATTTTTAATAATATATAGAAGTATTTTTTTTAATAATAGTGAAAAAATGATTTTTTTGAAATGTGCATTTTCGTTTAATGAATTCACAATGCCATAGTTTACAAAAAATGGTTTAAAAAGTAAATTTAAATAATTTATATAATATTTAAACTAGTTAATTTTATTTGAGTTAATTTTATGTTCTATTTTTTTATAAAAACATTTTACACTTTAGAAATGAATTTTGTAGGAAAATTCCATTTTGTCTCATTTTATAGGTTTATTTATAAATTAAATACATACAATTAAATGAATTGAGTTTTTATATAAGTATTATATATTTGGGATTATATTTTTGAAATTTTTTATAGATAACTCATTCATTTTTGTTTATAATAAATAGTTAATATAGTAAAAAAATTGACATCGGTGAAGGTTGAAAAGGTTTTATCTGGGGTTAAATCATGAGGTAAGGGTAAGTATGAAAATTAAACAAGAATAAATCCAATTGAATGGAAAATATTTATAACTAATACTATACCACATTATAATATCTTTCTATTTGGATAATATATTCTGGATAAATAATTTATTATATTTTAATCTTTTATGAAAATCTAGGTGTTCCCTCTCTCCCAATTATAAGAGGAAGCCACTACATTCACTTAACTATAAAAATTTTATCCCTATATCTCAACAGATCACATTATATTTATCTTCAAAATATCTTTATACATGACATAAGTTTGTTGGTCTTCTTAAAATACAATTAAATATAACCTTTATAATTTATATAAATGAGGTTTACTAAAGAAGATAAAATTATCTTACCCAAACAATTTCAATTTATTTCTTATTATAATTCATCTAAATATATGGTATTAATAATAAAATAATAAATTCATTAACCTAAATGAGCATAAATTTTATTATTATTTTTAAACTATAATTATTCACTTTTTTTTTCATCAAATTGGAAGTGAATGTATCTCTTACTTATACGTGTTGACTTTAGCATCCATTTAGCGATGACATTAATTTTTTTATCCATTTATTATGAATGGTTATTTTAATGGGATTAGTGTTTATATATTATATTTATAATATATTTTTAATTATATAATTATAATATCATATATATGTTATTACCTTTAAATATATTGGAAAATGATGATGTCTCTTATGTATATGTGTGGACTACCACCTCCATGAAGTGATATTAATCGTTATTCATTTAGGATTTACATGGATTGTAATTAGGGTAGATTCAGTGAATATATATGATTAATATGATATAATAATTATTTTTAAAAGGTGAATTGATATTTACCTTTATTTTTTTCTATCAATCGAAATGTAAAAACCATGATATTGTATACGTACGACCTACCATCTTAATGTATGTTTTAATTCATTTTTTGATATTTTCATTTTATGGATGAATATATATGTATTTTTAAAAATATATTATATTTATGTCATTATTAATTTTTAAGAGATGTTGTAACCATGATCAACATACAAGGGTCAAAACTACAGAATAAAAAATCTCATGAAAAAAGAAGTAGTTAACACAAATAATTGATGATTTCCATAATGAGATGTTAATAAATGGGTGTTGAAATGTCATAAGTGGAAAATATATATTATTAAAATTATATAAATAACTATTTTATATAATTATAATAAATTCAAGTTTATTATACATTAGGTTATATTGAATCTTAATCAATTCTTATTTGAGGTAAAGAGTTTATATTACAATATCTTTGTTTATCATTATTATTTATGATTAAATTTATAATAATGAATTTTATTAATAATTACCTCAATAAACTCATTAATTATACTCTCATTTGGTTATTTCTTGTGATTACGTGATTTACTTTCATTTTTCCATCTTTAATAACTCACGAAACATAATGAATTGTTTTATGGAAACTTAAATTATTTATCTGTGTCATCAAAAATCCATTTTCATCAATATAAATGTTTTCTAAAATTAATTCAATGAATTTGTTTAAATATTATCCTATTATTATTTAATTTCATTTTTACCCATGATTTAATTTCATAGAAAATGGTTTAAAAATATATTTTTTTCATTTTACAAATGAGAAACTTTTAACTTTTAACTAAAAATGTTAAAGGATTCTTTATTTTAAAATACAAGGAATGAAAATAATTTTCTGTCATATTAACAAATAATAACAATGAAGTAAGATTAAATAGTTTCCATGGTTCGTCTCAAAGAATTTTTTTTCTATATTATTTTTCAAAAAAAAAGTATTTTAAATTAGATATGTCAAAATGAAAAAACTATTTTCCATATAAAATATTACATTTTATATTTTAAAGGAATTTAATTTTATGATATAATAATTCAATGTTACAAATACTATACTAGGTTTATGATCAAAGGATTATATTCTTATCCAATCTTATGATGTTTAGTGATTTTGATGATGTTATTTTTATTAGACCCATTTATTTTTAAAAGGTTATGTCATGATGAAATGTAGAAATGATAATAAAACATGATTCCCTTTCATTGGTTTTGTTATATGATGAACAAATGAATAATGTTTTATACACAAATAAATTTCCTGTGATTCTACGATAGGTGGGAGAGGGATTATATATTCCTCCTATGAAATGGTTAAATATTGATATCTTGTGGGATAATAAGGACATGAATGGAATGGTAACCCAATTCAGTAAGTGACTCTCCATTATAAAAGTATTTGGTGTGAATCTTGACATAGGATTTGATGGAAGGAATAGTTAACCCATTCCAATTTTATAGTATTATATATGATCCTATAATAAGTAAATAATTTCCTATGATTCTGTGTATTCCAAAAATATTAATGTTATGTTAATTTTTTCCCATCATGACTCATGCTCTATGATTCCATTAAGATTCAGGTCTTATGAACTTCCAATATTTGTGAAAAAATTAAAAATATGACATATGATATACTAGGTATGAATTTTTAAAAGTTAATATGATGTTATTAATTCCCCAGACTCATTTTATGATTATGTGATCATTGATATCTCTCTTGTTTACCCTTAATAATAATATAATCTCACCATTTTTATGATCTATTTCCCTAAGATTGAAGAATGTTTTTATATAGGGATTTTATATGAAGAATACTATTTTAAAAGATCATTATGGGAGATGATGAATATCAATCATGAAATATGATTATTGTGTTTCTATTTTCTAAATACAACAATAATTTACCATTATTGGATGCATACTTTTGTAAAATATATTGAATATTAATATATTATGATTTAATATCCATGTATTTAAAATATGTGTTCTTATAGTTATTATTAGATGTAGATTTATTAAATATTTGAATATTATGATTATATAACATTGTTGAAAACCCAAGGGATATGTCTATGTATATCCTAACATACTAACATTTTTCTAAAGATATATTATGTAGCTTTCCTATAAATATAACCATATAATGAAACAAAAAGTATACACAATCTTGGAATAGATGATTCTAAGGGTAATAACTCCATGAAAAGTTATTCATTTATATATTGACTATCAATATATGGAATGGTGATTATTCTTTATCAGTGCATCTCTTTGGAAACATCAAAGTGATATTCTTGGGAAAAATCAACTTTTCATTATAAATTATTATGATGGATTTGATTAGTGATGACCATTAATAGACATAGATAAACGAATGTTGTCGTATATTGAGAAGAAGTTGTCATAATTTAGACATACTATAATGATTATTCACGAATATGTGTTTTACCGTAGTTATTTTTATTGCTCACACATTTTAATTTTGTTTTAGTCAATGGCTAAAGCATGAATTAATCATGTTATTGCTGAATATTACAAAAAATGAAATTATTTTCCTATTAAAAAAAATTATGGGAAATTAAATGAAAAATATATGCTTATAAAACTTGTTAAAGACTTTAATCATTCTAATATTACAAACAATGAAATGAGGAAACATAATTATATTTATTACATAATGAAGAAACATCCATCTTCTTTAATGGGTATGATGGTCCACTGTGTTTTAGGGAAATGGATTAGTACCACTAAAAAGATATTTTCTATTATTTAGTGTTTAGAACATGAAATAGTTATTTTTTTTGTTTATCATTTGCAAGGAAACATAGATCAATGGTTGAATCTTGTTAAGAACACAAAGAAACCATAAGAAACTGACCTCATGAATTTGGATGAGTTTAAGATATTATTTTTTATTAAGTATTTTATTTATTTATTTATATGATAATAGAGAAGGTATTATATGAGATAATTTATAATGATTATGAATCCATTATTACCTATGAGGAATATTTTATAGCACTTATAAGTTATAATTCTAGTATTTTCATATAACCTAGAAGTAATATTGATCGATTAATCAGTAATTTAAAACCATTACCATAAAGTGAATTATCTATAATATACACCTGTAGTTATGAATAAATCATTTAGTTTTTTATATTGGAGGGTTAAGAAATTGGTTATACCCATTAATGTTATGATTCTTTTAATATATAGAAAGGTTTAATTAAAAGAAAATACAAATTATAAAAATGTAGGAGAGAAGAAGATGATCTTCCCCTTTTCCCAATGTGTGGTAGGTAACCCAGATTAAACTATATTAAGAGGACTGGTTAATTTTTTAACATTTTAAATGTAAGGCCATCAAGAAGTTCAACACTAATGTGACGGGATGAAAAATCAAGGTAATTATGGAGATAAAACACCACAGAATGCACCACCTAAAATTATATAATTCATATACAAGGAGTATGAGAATAATCCTAACTAGTTTTCAAATATGAATTTTAATGATTATTTATGATGTCATAAACCACTTAAGACTATAAACTATGTTAAATCTCATGTGATCATAATTTCTGATGTGGATTATGAAGTAATGAATTTTACACATATGATACAATCTATAACTACTATTGTCTTATTTAATTCTAGATGACAATATTATTTTATATATAAATTTTTTTATAAGATTATCCAAATATCACATCACTGATTATATGTTGAAGTAGTGTTAAAAACTAAAATGAGACAAAGATCACATCTCATGTATTTAATTTTTTATAGATTTAAGTTTGAGGTAATGTTATCCTAGAAATCTCGTTATTCTCCCTCCAGTAGAATTCAATTTTTTCAATGGAATATTTTTATTTATATAAATCCCCAATTAATTTCCATGGATGGTACTTCTCATTTTGTATTCCAAACCTACAAATGATCATTTATTGTTCGGGTGATAAAATATAAATATCCAATGGAAATTTCATTCATTGTATGGGTCTTGATTCCAATTAAAATAAATGGTTTTGGGGAAACTAAACAAAAAATACATTCCTATTGTATAGTTGTTTGTTGATGTATTTTTCGAATAATTTAATAGTATTCTTCTATATCATGATGTTGTGTTTTCAGTAGAACACATATATGTTCTAAAAGATATTTCAAATACTACTTATACAATGGACCCCACTTAGTTATGGGAATTAAAAAAGAAATTCAAGTAGAATCATGATATGGGTTTCATTCTTCTTTGTGTGTCACCATGGTGTGAACCAATTATTTTTACAATGAATAAATATGGATCAATGTGAATCTTCATTGATAATTGGAATTTGAACAATATCCCAATCAAGAATAACTAAATCTTACCCAGTATTGATAATTTATTTGATTAATTAGGATGATCTCAATACATATCCATGATTTATCTTTGATATGGATACTATCAGTTGAGGTTCAGGAGTGAAAGAATAACAAGAAATTATTTCGTAAATGGAATGGGTACTATGGATTTATAATGATTCCATTTTTTCATAGTAATTCCCCTACTATCTTCATGGATTTAATAAATAGAGACATAATATCTTATATTGACCTGTTTGTAGTAGTACTACTATATATATATATATATAATTTTTATATATTGAATGAGAAAATAAGAGAATAAATATAACATTAGGATTTTATAAAAATTTTGAGATAAGATAATATATTTTAAAATTTTATAAAATGTGATTTTTTTGGAAAAAAACATTAATTTTTATGACATATAATCTCAAGTGATGGTATATCCGTGCATCCATCAATGGAATATGTTTTTCATGGGTGTCCCAAACCCACTACATTGAATGAGATACATAGTTTTCTTAGTTTGGATGGATATTATTTATAATAACCCAGTCTTAACATACATATACATTACATTAATTTTGTGGAATAATTAAAACATTACAGAAACAGATGCCTAAGGACTGTGTTAGTTTAGTAACTTTGAATACTTGGAAACATAAACACATGTACATAAGTGGGCTTAATTATATCCCACTAGGATCTTCATGACTAGCACTCTTCTTAGAAAAATCATACTTAATAAAATCTTTATAACCCAGGGAAGGAAACCTAAAAAGAGATGATCTCATATAAGCATAAAGATGATCATATAGGTATGAGAACATGATCATAACCTTATAATATCTCACCATACATATGAAATATCATAAAAAATAATCCTGGAATACATATTGGCACTTAATAAGATATTAATGATAAGGAAATAAAGAACATGATATATAAAAGAATAGTATAAGAATAAGACATTGAATTGTGGACGACACAAAAGCATATAAAATGATTTATAGAATAGTTAATGCATCACTTACAATACCATCTTAGTAGTTTGGGTTCTCTCACCACACTATCTTAGTATGCATGGTTCACTCCCATGGTCATCAAATTAGTATTATTTCACTCTCGATACCATCTTGGTAGTCATAGTTCACTCCCATGGCCATATTAGTAGTCAAGGTTCACTCCCAAGACCATCTTAGTCTATCTCATGAGATATTATTAATTAGAAAATGCATTGGAAAGAGATTTATGTCCCCATTTTCTCTAAATAGAAACATATATACATGTTATAAAATATCATAAACAATCATGTCATAACCCCTAAAATTAAATGAGGTTCATAAACATAAAATTATATCCTAACCTACGGAAAAATATATAGGTTTCATAATTATTTCATCTAGACAATAAATCACAAAAGAAGTAGGTTTTAAAAGAATATAAACCATGAAAGGGAAAAAAATTTCATAAACATCATTCTATCAAAACATAAACCATTCAAAGAAGAAATATGAATGGAAATATTTTATCATTTTATCATTTCAACATAAAGGCATGAGTAGCATTAACAAATATTATCTTAGATGGGAAATAATTTTTAAGGCTATTTAAAAAATATTTCTTGAGGAAAATATCCTTATTCAATGTAAAATTATTTTCAAAACATAAAACCTTTTATAAAAATTTTCTTTGGAAATAATCTTCAAAACATATATAAGAATCTTGAAAACTTTTTTAAAAACTTTTTCTTGAAACATATAAAAGAAAAATGGAAGCCTTTTTAAAAACACTTTCTTTGAAAAATAATTTTTATACATATAAGGAGATATTGATATTAATTTAAATAAAATTATTTTAAAATCTCTTGAAAAACTTTTTTAATATTTAAACTTTTAACTATTTAAATGAAGCTTCAATGAACTGATGATGAGAAAATTCGTGCATGTTGTATGAGGAAAAAAGAACATTAAATTTTCATAGTAAATAGGTTATTAAAATTATGTATTTGGAAAGTGACTGGAATATTTATTTGAAAACATTATCTATATATAAAAGGGTAAAAATAAATTGTAATTATCATTGTATATTTTTATAATATTATAAGAATTCCTTTTTGGAAATCATGGTTTTTAAAGAACATAGATATCTGATAGAAGAGAGAGGTAAATCCATATTTCCTTATGAACATTATATTATTAATATTAAGTAACAATTATTAGAGAAATGGTACTAATACATGAATAAATAAGGACTAACTATAGTAGAAGAAATTTCATGGGTGTTCTTGAAATATGGATTGTAATATTCAATTAATAAAAACTTGATCATAATCAATCTTGATAATAGTGATATTGTTTCAATAAACTCTTACCACATTGAAACATTAAAACATACTCCCCATGTTGGAAACTTAAATTACATGGGGATTAAAATATAATAAAAATATGGACATTCATGATATATCATTTCAGATGTATTTTATACACCTCATATACAAATATAGGCGTATAATATGGCATGTGTCTCAAAGAAAGTAAATTTATACCAAATTAATTTAACGATTTAGTAAATTTTGAAACATAAAAACATGATATAAATATCATAAAATGGTAATGTAAATACTGATATATTTTAGTACAATAATAATAGAATAAAATTTTGGGCATTAGATACACGACATATAATAAGTTATTGGTGAATAAGGCATGTATCTCACTAAAATAAAGAGTGAGATGAAATTCATTTACCTTATGTCTTGACTACAATCACACTCATTAAAACATCATGTATAATATATTAAATTTGTTATTAATATTTCCTAGAAACATATTCCTATATGTAATACCATATATTATTTTATTATGACTTTATATTACCCTTTTTTAACAATTCCATGTTAAGGTTTTGCTTTGGGTAATATCAGCTTTGTTTTTTTGCATGGTCATAATTTGTTATATCTTTTGTCCTTATACTTTTATCATTATTTAAAAAATTGAAAACAAGATATTAATATCATTTAATTTAATTATACTTTTATCATTTTAAATTATTTAACAAATAATTATAAAATGGAATACACTGTTTAAGGAGACGGTATATCGTACGTACACAAGAATGTTGTTCCCTTTTATTATCATATTCAAAGGAAACATGTAAATTAAATATATGTATATATATAATATCATTAATGAAGAATTATTTTTTCATATATATATAATATGTTCACTAAAAACATCCTTCATACCTTCCATGTAGTGTGTGAGTGAATCACTTTACTTTGAGGGGACGGTAGTCAATACATCCCCAAATGAAATTATCATATTTACAAAAAATGGAAGGTATAATGATATGTGTTGAAAGATAATTATATAATATTAAATACATAATATATATAATATATATCTTTTATATATATAGTGTTAATCATAATTCCCAAACATGAAAGGGGTAATGGAAAAAATGAACATCTGTCATTTAGTTAGGCGGTAGTTCATCGTACAGGTAAAAATATGTTTCTTACCCATTAGATGGAAGTGTGTGTCTGTTAAGGTAAATAAATAAATATAAGAATATCTTAGTATATTTATTATGCCTATTTTTTAATAATATAAAGAAATAAGGATATTTGAGGGGGTGGAGAAATAAAATAAAATAAAAGATCTTGAGGAAGGATGTTAACTCTTATTTTGGTTTACTTCCTTTGGTTTTCACCAAAGGGATACCTTGGATGGATTTCAGACGAAATGTACGATTAAATGTGTAAGTGAGTGATTTTTTAAGTGAATTTGGTAGATATTCTCTGAAATTAAGTTCCTTGGTTTGTGTGTGGAAATGGGACGAGAGGATGACTTTTTATAGTAGAGGAGTGGCACTCCTGTAATATTTTGGAAGGGGAAACCCCACCCAAGTTTTCTATTGAATGTGGATAAAATAATGTTACAATATCCAAAAATGTAGTATATTATAGAAATATGTTGATAAAATGGATTTTTGACAAGTTTATAAGTCATATCAGGCCTTATGATTAGGGTTTAGTCCTTTTGTTAAGCATTTTTTCATATTAATAGTTGTAATTAATTTTAATTACCTTCACAAATATTTATGTTCAAAAAATAATTTGACACTATTAGAAATTAGAAATTATAAATTTTCCAATTATGGAATCCAATTTAAAAAATTCCAATCATAGAATTAGAAGAAATTAATTTAAATTTAATCCCATAAACGGGACGCCATAGTTGGGATTTAAAGTAAAAACATTGAAAAGTTTTCTAGGTTATTGTAACCAATTTCAATGTGAAATTGATTAAAATGAACTAATTGAATGAATTTATAAAAATGTTATCTAATTAAAATTTAAATTAAATTAAAAATATAATTTATCATTGTAAATAAATTATATAAAAAACTATTTTGAGTTAAACTTAAGTATTTCTCACGATTCGTCTAAAAAATAAACTTTAATGAAAAATATAAAATAATCACCCTAAACTATTTTTTTGTTTCATTTTTAAAAACTGAAGTATATTTTGACATATAACATTCATACAAGTTTGAAAAAGTATATTTAAATTAGGTTCTGCATCTAAAGGTGAGAAAAGAACCCTAATAAAAATATAGGATTTTATGTGAAAAATTGGGATTATTGTTGTCTTAGGCCTATTGAATCTATTTGATGGATATAAAAAATATTTTAGGGAATAAATAATTTCTATATTACATTAATATCACTCATTAATTTTATTTAATTTAATTTATTATGGTAAAACTACTTTGTGAGGATACAAATTGTTTTCTATAAAAATATTCACTTTATATTCAATTGGTTTTTATATTCATTGTAACTACTAAATACATTTTATACTTGTGTAAATCGTAGTTTTTCATAAATTAGGTAATATTATTCATAACTACTAACTTAAAGACTAGGTTAAGTCTTAACTTATAAAATAATAATATTATCATAATATACAATTTTATAGAAAAACACGGTCTTACTTGTTACACATGATGACAAGGAAAGCGAGTCCTACATGTAACATAATATAACCTCAGTGTTCCAAATAAAGTAATATAACCTTTATATTTCATGTAATGCATTATTACCATGAAATTTATTATAAATCATTCCAAAAAAATTTATTTAATATATATAATATAACTATTTTTAGTGTTGCGTGGAATGAAAAATATCAAAAAGAATAAATTAATTCTAAAATTAATAATTTAGAAAATCTTTCGGTGTTCCATTATAACCCCCTTAAAATGAATTTATACCCTGAAATTACTCTTGATTATTAATGTTTTAATACTCGAATATTCCTTTCTTAGAAACCCACTTTATAAAAATGAATACTAAAAATTCCTTTAAAAAGGAATTTTGAAAGAATAAAAGTTACACAAAGTAACTTATAACTAGGTTTCTATATGAGAGAGGATATGTGGAAATTGAAAACATTGACATGGAAGAAAAATCTAACCATCATGTTATGATGGAGATTGATAGAGAAAAATTTAATGAGAATGTCAAAAATCACAAAGCCATAAACCTGGAATGAAATAAGGGACCATTTGATTCATCTGAAATAGAGGTACTAGGATAATTTTTTTTAATTCAAGAACCTTTTCCACAAATTTAATGATTTTGTAGGAAAAGATATACTTGCATGATTTTAGAACAACCTCACCCTTTGTTCTTCCTTGATCCAATTCACATCTTTCTCCAAAAAGGAAGGTGAATTTTTCATTAATGAATCGGTAACATATCATGAGATCCATGATATTACATCATGTATATTAGTAATTATAATCAACACCATGTTTTTATAATAGGTTATCTAATATGAATAAATCTTACATTGGGGAGATAACACTATATTCTCATAAAACAATCCAATTATTAATATAATATTATCAAAAATGGATAACCTTATAACCCTTGAAATTTTTTAAAATAAAAAATGTTAGAACGATTTTATAAAAATAATGTTAGCTTTGACCCCTCGAATATCAAAAAGTAACATATGGACATAACAATTCAAACATGTGAATACCTTCATCATATATTATCTTGAAACATGGTAATAACCTGAATTACCATAAATCCTTATTATAAGTATTCATGTCTCCTTATTTCAAAGTATATTGGATATATTCCTTAAATCCAAAAATATTTTTGTAAACATGATAGAATAAATCACTTGTTAACAAGTCCTTAATTAGTCCCAAGGTAATCAGTACGATCCAATTTACTGATTCCTAACCAAAATATCTTTATCCAAACAAAATTATATTATTATAAGGAACATATGAATGGTTATATTCCCTTAAAAAATATCACCTTGTCATTAAATCACATTTCTATTTGATCAAAAACATTTCATGTAATCATGTAAATCCATAGAGAATAACATAAACCAAACAATACAAAGTATTTCACCATTCATACCACATAATTATGGAATATAAATACATAAAAACATTGATAATTCTACTTAATCCATAAGTCATAAGAAGGAGAACTCATCCTATTAATTAATACCTTTTTCCTTTTCACATTTCCTCTGTAGCCTCATCATCATCAGCAATATAAACATTACTCGTACCACCTTGATGATTCTATTTGGAATATATCCACATAAGAAATAGATTTTTATAATAATCATTCATAAACCAATAAAATCATTTGTCCTTTGATAATTCTTTAGGGTGTCACATATTCTTATCCATTTGGTTAGCCGAAACCTTCATTTCCCTTTTGTTCCTACTTGATTTGTGTCATTCTTTTCAATAGTAAAAACTACTTCTTATTCCTCTAATACATTCACATAGGTGATTATTTCCACAGTATTGACACAAATGAATCCAAATCATAATTCCTCTATGGTCACCATTACCATAATTCTTAGAAAATTCCTTTCATATAATGACCCAGTCTTAACGTACATAGAAATTACACCACCTTTGTAGAATATAAAAAAAATTAAAAAATAGACACCAAAAGACAGTATTAGTTAAGTGCCTTTGTAATCATAGAAAAAATATGTTTTAACTAAGTGAAATATCTTTAATGTTTCACACAATGATCACATCTTTATTTTTTTGACATAAAACCCTTTATTCATAACCTGGGGAGGGGAACAGATGAAAGGGGTGATCTAAAAATCATAATAAGGGTAAATAAAGGAAATGCATAAGCATATATGGAACATAAGGGTATTATAACATGATCCTGATCATTATAGGATCATACCCAACATATAAAAATTCAGAAACATGAATCATGGCTTAAATATTTGTTTTTCATAATACATGAATTTTAAGGAAATAAAAACATGAGAAATGAAGTCATAATATATAAATAAGTCCTGGAATTTTTGTAGACATAAACACATATAAAAACCCTATATTAAGGTGGCATATAAAGAACTTTGTAATATGTTAGGATTGGGTTAGTCACCTATGTAACTTCTTTTGGTTTTAGATTCCCTCCAGTGTACCCTCTTGTTTTGGGCTTGGGATGTACTCCTGTGTACCCTCTTGTTTCGGCCATGGGATTTCTTCCTATATACCCTCTTGTTTCAGGCATGTAATTCCCACGAGTGTACCCTTTGAGATCATAAAAAATTTATCATTACCCAATGCATTGGAGGGTGATGTAGGAACCACCCATCTCATAATTAAATAATACATGCATGTGCCCCAAAAATCATAAAAATTATATCAGAACCCATAAAATGAACTTGGTATCATTAATATTTCTTTACATCATAACGTATGGAAAATATATAAGACTAAAAAGATGAGAAAAACAACCTTTTGCGATGGGCTATTTTTTACGGGATTATTTTCCATCACAAATAGTCGAGTCCAGAGATTATTTGTGACGGGAAATCCCCCCATCACAACTAACTTGTTATTTGTGATGGGTTTTGGTGGCTCGTCGCAAAAAGTAATGCGCGACTTGGCGAGGTTTGCGCGCCAAACTACAAGAAGGTTATTTGCGATGGGAGGAATATTCTCGTTGCAAATAATTCGTCGCTCGGAGGTATTTGCGACAGGACCCGTCGCAAATACCTGGCAGCGGTAAATGGGTTATTGCGACGAGATGTTGCCCCGTCGAAAAACGTGTGTCGGCAGGTACCTTTTGCGACGAGGCCCGTCGCAAATACCCTTTTAACCACCGATAGAAATTAATGCATGCAAAGGTATTTGAGACGGGAAAAACGTCGCAAAAGGTCCTGTCGCAACTAATCTAACCTATATATACCGCACATCTGTTTTTTCAAATCATTCTCTCAATTCTTATTTTCTCTCTCTCGGTCTCAACCCAAATTTCAGAGTGAAAATTTGTTTGAGTTAGTTTTTTTTGACAAAAACGTTTTGTATCCATCTACATCGATAGAAGATCAGGTTTAAAAGTATTTATATTTTATATTATTTAATATTTATTTCATTTTTATGTTAATTTTAATTATTTTTTCTTAGTTTTAATTTAATTAGATTTGAATTGTTTTGTTAACAGTATTTATTTGTAATAATAAATTGAAATTATTAGTACTAATTATTAAGAAATACGAACAATTAGTAATAAATATGAATAATTAATAATAAGTAGGAATAATTAGTAATAAATAAGAATAATTAATAATAAATAGAAGTAATTAGTAATAAATAGGAATAATTAGTAATAATTAAGAACAAATATTTATAATTTGAAATAGATAGGAATAATTAGCAATAAATAGACTAATTAGAAATAAATAAGAATAATTAGAAATAAATAGGAAAAATTAAAAATAAATAGCAATAATTAGAAATAAATAGGTATAATTAGCAATAAATAGGAAAAATTAGAAATAATTAGAAATAAATAGTAATAATTAGGAGTAATTAGAAATAAATAGTAATAAATAGTAATAAATATTAATAAATAGTAATAAATATGAATAAATAGTAATAAATAAGAATGATTAGGAATAAATAGGAATAATTAGTAATAAATAGGAATAATTAATAATAAATAGGAATAAATTTTAATAAATACTAATAAATATGAATAAATAATAATAAATAGGAATAATTACTAACAAATAGGAATAATTAGTAAGAAATATGAATAATTAGTAATAAATAAGAATAATTAGTAATAAATAGGAATAATTAGTAATAAGTAGGAATAATTAGTAATAAATAAAAATAATTAGTAAAAAATAGAAGAAATAGGAAGAAATAGGAATGATTAGGAATAAATATGAATAAATAGGAATAATTAAAAATAATTAGTAATAATTCGAAATAATTAGTAATAAATAGAAATAATTAGTTATAAATAGGAATAATTAGAAATAAATAGGAATAATTAGAAATAAATTGAAATAAATAGTAATAAATAGTAATAAATAGTAATAAATAACAATTAATAGGAATAAATAGCTATAAATAGGAATTAATATGAATAAATAGGAATAATTACAATTAAATAGGAATGATTACAAATAAATAAGAATAATTACTAATAAATAGGAATAGTTAGCATTAATTAAGAATAATTAGCATTAATTAGGAATAATTAACTATAAATATGAATAATTATTAGTAAATAGGAATAATTAGTAATAAATAGTAATAAATAGGAATAAATAGAAATAAATAGGACTAAATATAAATAATTAGTAATAAATATAAATAAATACGATTAAATAGTAATAAAGAGGAATAAATTGTAATAAATAGGAATAATTAGTAATAAATAAGAAGAAATAGTAATAAATTGGAATAAATAGAAAGAAATAGTAATAAACAAGAATGAATAGTAATAAATATGAATAAATAGAAATAAATAGTAATAAATAGTAATAAATAGGAATAATTAGTAATAAATAGGAATAATTAGTAATAAATAGGAATAATTACTAATAAATTGGAATAAATAGCAATAAATAGGATTAATTAGCATTAATTAGGAATAATTATCATTAATTAAGAATAATTAGTAGTAAATAGGAATAATTAGTTGTAAATAAAAATAATTAGTAGTAAATAAGAATAATGAAGACTAATTAGTAATAAATAGGAATAAATAGGAATAAATAGGAATAAATAGTAATAAATAGTAATAAATAGTAATAAATAGTAAACAATATGAATAAATAGGAATAAAGAGGAATAAATAGGAATAAATAGCAATTAATATGAATAATTACTAATAAATAGGAATAATTGCTAATAAATAAGAATAAATAGCAATAAATAGGAATAAATAACACTAATTAGGAATAATTAGCAGTAATTAGGAATAATTAGAAGTGATTAGGAATAATTAGAAGTAAATAGGAATAATTAGTAGTAAATAGAAATAATTAGTAGTAAATAGGAATAATTAGTAATAATTAGTAATAAATAATAATAATTAGTAATAAATAGAAATAATTAGTAATAAATTGGAATAATTAGTAATAAATTGGAATAATTAAGAGTACATAGGAATAATTAAGAGTAAATAGGACTAATTAGGAGGAAACACGAATAATTAGGAGTAAATAGAAGTAATTAATAGTTAATAGGATTAATTTGAAATTAACAGGAGTAATTAGGTGTTAACAAGAATAATTACAAATTAACCGAAGTAATTAGGAATAAAAATAACTGAATAAGAATTAAAAGAAGTAATTTGGAATAAAGTGGAATAAATAGGAATAATGTGGAATAAATAGTAATAAATAGGAATAAATTCTAATAAATTGTAATAACTTGGCACAATTTCCAGTGGATTGACGACACTCCTTTTTCTCAATGACTCTTCTACTTTAATCTTTCACCGACTCAAAACATTATAAAAAGTATGCTTCTACGTATGCATATTCAATCTTGTATACATGAGTTTGAATATCCATTCGTAGGACCACATTTTTATAATGTTTTCAGGTGGTGATAGTTGCAAGAAGATGATTCATCGATGAAAAGGGGGATCTTTTGGTCGATAGATCATTTACTTGCATCTTTGTCACACTGAAATCACAATGAAGAAACTGCTCGGAGGTACGCTTATACATTCTCGTATGCATGAGAATGAATGAGAATACCTCTGAGAAAATTCTTCATTGTGATTTCAGGGTTAGAAATATGCATGTAAATGAGCCATCAGACAAAAGAGGAGCCATCAATCCACTGGAAAGTGTGTCGCCTAAATTTAATGGTAATTATTAATAAGTAGTTGTAATTATTCATCTTCTTTTTTCTGATAGTGTTTTTATAATTTCAAATTATTAAAAAACAATGTTGATTTATATTTTGTAGAAAAATATGGAACAAGGAAATTGACATTAGTCACTATTAGATGATCACTCTTGGATAATTCAGTGCAGAAATCAAAATGGTTCTGGTTTAAATCCTATATAAATTGAGGGTGTTGAAGCTTTTTTATCATTTGTATCACCAAAACCAAAATATGTTTTAGAAGCAAAAAGTAAATGTCCTTGTAAAAAAATGTGCTCTGAGAATGTTTGACACATTTGAGAAGGTTGGGGGATATCTCTTGTGGTTTGGTTTTCAACCAGATTATGTTTTTTGGTATCAACATGGTGAACACAGTTCTAGAGAAGATACTAATAACTTGATTCCAGATCCATAACAGTTTTAAAAATTAGTACATGATGCTGTAGGTCCATCTGTTCAACAAACTGAAACTCAAGATGATAGTGATTTAACTCCTGATTTGGCACCATCTGAATTTTATGTGTTGTTAAGGTCTACTGAGGATGCATTATATCTTGGTTCCAAGATAAGAAAATTAGAAGCGGTTGAAAAATTTATGGCTATTGAATCAGATAATGTAATGTCAAAAAACTGTTTTGATCAGATATTTTCTTTGGTTAAAACAATATTACCTGAAGGAAATGCGTTGCATGTAAATTAATATAAGAGCAAGAGGCTGGTTCACAATCTGGGCCTTAATTATCGGAAGATTCATTCATGTCCAAATGAATGCATCATATATTCTTGTGAAAATGAGTAATTTGATAGTTTTCAAACACGTGGATATTCGAGGTATAAAGAAGCTCAACTAGGGAAGTCTCGATCAATTTGAGTAAAATAGTTGAGATATTTCCCCCTTACACCCAGGTTGTAGTGTTTATTTTTGTCTCAAAACACAACGTCAATGATATCAGAGCACAAAACCAAGATTTCAACTGATAAAATCTTCAATCATACATCTTATGGCAATTCATTGAAAATTTTTGACCATCTGCATCCGAATTTTTCTTTAGAAGCCCAAAACATGCGATTGGCTCTTTATACTGATAGTTTCTATCCGTTTGGTTCTTATGGTAGTTAGTATTCATGTTGGCCAGTCTTTATAGTTTCGTTCAATTTACCTCTATGGATGTTGATGAATGAGCCCTATATTCTTTTGACTCTATTAATCCCAGGACATCCAAAAAAGAATATTGATGTTTATTTGTAGCCATTGATTGATAAGTTAAATGCATTGTGGAGTGATGGTGTTAGTACATATGATGTAGCTGTGAAACAAAATTTCATATTAAAAGCTGCATTGACATAGACGATTAGTAACTTTCCAGCATAATGCATGTTATCTGGATGGAGTACACATGGTCCGAAATCATTTCCTTAATATATAAAATACATCAAAGCATTTATTCTCATCAATGGAAAAAATCTTGTTAGTATGACTGTCACTACATATTTATTCCAACTGATCATCCTTTTCGGAGGAACAAATCTCATTTAAAAAAAGGTACAATTGAAAGGGATAAACCTCTAAAGATGATCTCAGGTACAGAGTTAAAATCAGTTTTATTTTCATTACCTCTCATCACATTTGGGATAATAATAAACTAACTAAAAATTGATGGATTTGAGAAATAACATAATTGGATAAAACAAATCATTTTTTGGGATCTTTTATATTGGTCTGTTTTATTGTTCCACCACATGTTTGATGTCATTCATATTGGGAAGATATGTTTTGATAATTTATTTCATAAAGTTTTGGATAAACCAGTTAAGACCAAAGATACTCTAAAGGCATGATTAGATCTTGCCCTAATTTGCAGGTGACCAGAACATGACCTATTTGAAAATTTCAAATTATAGAGGTTAAGGGAGCCAAAATCAGCTTATACACTATCCAAAGAGAGTAACTTCTTATTTTGTCAATGGATTGCATATTTGAGACTTCTAGATGGTTGTGCTTCCAATTTGGGTAGATGTATTAAAAATGGTTATATTACCGGATTAAAAAGTTACGATTTTCTTATTATAATGGAAAGACTTATGCAGATTGGATTCAGAGGTTTGTTGAATTCTATTATTTGGGATTCGATAATAGATATATGATATTTTTTTCGAGACATTTTTGCAGTGACAATAGACTAAAATGCCATAAGAGAATTGGAAGAAGACGTTGCTGTAATTATATGTAAACTGGAAAAAATATTTCTTCCAGATTTGTTTGACTCAATGGAACATATGATATTACATTTTCCACATGAAGCATCTTGTGGAAATCCTGTACAGTTTTTGATGGATGTACCCATTCTATAGATGCATGTAGAAATTGAATAAAATAGTATGTAATAAAACATCATTTGAAGGCTCAATTGCTGAAGCTTATTTGTAAGAGGAAATTGCTTTTTTTTTTTCCTGCTCTCATTATTTTCAATCTCAACATCCCTCAAAACATAATTGTATGGGAAAAAAACAAGGGAAATGTTTATGATGAAATGGATAATCAATTATCAGTTTCTAATCAGCTAAATCTGGGTTTCGGTGGAGTTTATGAATGATGGATTTTAGATGATGAACATCACAAAGCTCATACATATGTTCTGCTCAACTGTGAAGAAATGACATCAATTGTGATGTGAGTGCTTCTATCACTTATTCTATAATTTATGTTGCATTATGTAAAATTATTTTATTTGTAGGTTATATGATAATCATTTCAAGAAACAACTTCCAAAAATTACAACAGATTCTCTTGAAGAACACAGACAAATATTTTTTCCTCAATGGTTTCAAAAACTGGTAGCATAAATTATTGATAGTCTAATATCAATTGATTTTATTATTTAACATATTGATAATTGTTTCACAAAATTTCAAGTGTCTCAATATGAAGATAAAATTGATAAATGACTTTGTATATCGAGTAACACACCATACAAAATGGTTAAATATTATAACTCCTATGTGGTTAATGGATTTCAATTTCATACACGAGCATATAGGGAATAAAAAAAACAATGAACAATGGAGTTTTCTTAAAAGGATCACATCATAGAGAAAGTGAAGTTGAATTTTATAGCATTCTGGATGAAATTATTGAGCTGTGTTATCTAGGATAGAATTAAATAACGATGTTTAAATGTTGGTGGTTGGATACTGAGAGAGGATTGCGTTTTCATCTGACTCATGGAATCTATGATATTAAATATAAAATCATTCTTGCATTAAATGAACCATTTTTACTTGCTCAACAGGCACATCAAATTTATTATGCAAAGTACTATGCTACATCAAGAGACTTGAGTGATTGGTGGAGCATAATAAAAATGAAATCTCGGGAAAATCAGTCTACTCAAACTAAATGTTGTTCTTCTGAAGTGAAAGGAATTGAAATTTTTCAAGAGACTATTCAAAATCCATATTTTTCACAAAGAGACATGAATATCAATGATGACACTCTACAATTAAGGATCGATGATGATGAAGATGTTAATGATGTTACAAATGAATTTGAAATGACAAGAGATGAAAAAACTGTAACTCATATGGATATTGATGATGTTGGGGAGGAAGATAAATACATTGACCTAGAAAACTATGGAGATGAGGATGAATATGGAAATTGACATAGTTAAATGCTGGTTATAATCATAACTAATATATATCAATATATAATAGTTATTTTCAACTATCTTCTAACAATAATCATTTTCTGTTTCAGATGGATCCTGATCTATTTCTCGATTTTCAGGAGGCTAATCTACCTTTGGATGAGGGGGATTGTGAACCATCTAACCCTCAGCCTACTGACAGTTCAGGGGGTATGCGGAGGGGGTACAACCTTTCACAATTGATTTTTCCTAACCCTATCCTCGAGCAATGTCCACATCTTGGTTTCGATTCACGCAAACAGAGGTATGGTAACTGGAATATTTTTGTTAGATTTCATTAATTTATTTATATGTATACTAATTGTTTAATTATTAATTTATTTTCCATAGTTTTATGCATGTAGCTATTGGAAAGGGGAGCATTATGTTGCGCAATTATTTTTCTCAGCAATGGATTACATGGGAACAGATTCCTATTGATGTGTTGCGCGACATGTTCGATCATTGGCTAGTATGTAAATAAAGAATATTTATTTTGAAATTTATTTTATTAATAACATGATATTAAAAAGGGTTTATGGTATCCCATTGATGATAGCATGCATGACGATATCCAAACGGCATGGTAGGTGTCTATGCATGACTATTTCCATCAGTTTTTTTACAATTTGAGAAGAACAACCATTAAGAAATCAGGATTGAAAGAATTTGATGAGTTTTATAGAGCCCATTGACCAGAGTACTTTTAAACTCACGTTTGGGATGAATTATGTTTACACTAGTTGGGTGGTGGATTTGAGAGGAGATCTTTAGTGGGATAGTAGAACCGGGGGATACAGGAGGTGACACATTGACTTTACTGGTTTATTATGACTTTACTGGTTTATTATGACTTTATATTACCCTCTTGTGAACAATTTCATGTTAAGGTTATGCTTTAGGCAATATTCGCTCTGTGCTTCACATCTATCTTAATTTAATATATCATTAGCCAGTATACTAATATCATGATTTCAAAAATTAAAATCATGATATAAATATTAGTTACATTCAATATATTTTTATTATAATAATATATACAATATAGAAGTATGAAATTTAATGGACTGTTTAGGGAGACGATAGGTCGTATATACGCATGAACGCTATTTCTGTTTAATAGTCCTATTTAAAAAAGAAAGTAAATGACATATATTTATATATTTAATTAATCTATAAGTATTATTATATCATATATAGCATATATATTCAATTAACACATCCTTAATACATTCCATGCATTGTGTGAATGAATCAATATGCTTTTAGGGGGCGGTAGTCCACACTTCCTCAAACAAAATTTGCTTTGTTACATAAAATGGAAAGTATAATGGTATGAATTGTAAAAGTATTAAAAAAGATTAAATATATAATAAATATAATATATAACATATATAAATGAAATTTCTATTATAATGTATACTGTGAGATGTCATAAAGGGAAAATGAACAATCATTATTTTTTGAGGTGGTAGTTCCCCATATACGTAAACAATATGTTTGTTATCCATTAGATCAAAGTGTGTGAAATGTTGGGTAGAACCATTGGCATAAAATATTCTTGTATATTCAGGTTAATTTTTTTGTTATAAAATTTTATAACTTGAAGTGTTTTGGGGTATGGATAATGGAAATAACATAAAATAACTTGAGGGAGAATATTTCCACTTATTCGGGTAACACCTTTTAGTTTTCACCAATAAGGTTCCTTGGACTGATTTCTACCGAAGTGTAGGATATTATGATCTATTATAGTATGTTGGGGATCTTTTTGGGGCATATTTTGTTCTATCCAATGTGTTTTGAGATGTTTGATGAAGTGGGAGGACAACATGCCTTTTTATAGTGGAGGAGTGGAACTCTTGTAAATTTTGGGAAAAGGAATTCCACCCTTGTTTTTCGCATGTAAATTGGATCCAATATTCTTTCAATGTTGATGAAATTTATTATACAGTAGAAATATTTCTAGAAAATGGATACTAGAAATGTTTCTAGGTTATTTAGACCCTTTATGTTTATGCTTTAGTCCCTACTTAAGCTTAATTTTACCCTAATTGATATTATTAATTTTAAACACTTTAAATAATGTTTTTGGTCAAAAACTAAGTTGACCTTATTATACATTATAAATTACAATTATGCCAAATACAGAATTCATTTGTCCATATTCCATTAAATATATGGTAAAAAATAATTAAAATCTAATCCTGAAGTCGGGTCGATAATGCTGGTTTTTAAAGTAGGAATGTTAAAACGTTTTCTATGATTTTACATTCAATTTTATAGTGACATTAATTAAAATGATATGAATAATATTTATTTTTAAAAATATTATCTAATTATACTTTTAAACCAATTTAAAATGTAATTTATCCTCACCAATAAATTAGATGAAAACGCAGTTTTGAACTAAAATTCATTATTTTTCACTATTCATTAAAAATGAAACATCAAAGAAAAATACCATAAAATTATCCTAAACTAATTATTATATTTCTCTTTCAAATATTAATCTTATTTAGACATATTAAATTTATAAAATTTTTAAAAATTTAAATTATAATTTTTTACTCCATTAAAACACAATAAAAATATATTAATAAAATATCTATTTTTAAGCATAAAATTGGGTTTGTTCTAATATTATGTCTATCAAACCTGTTGGATGAATATCAAAAATATTTAATTGAATATAAACCATTTATAATATATTAAAATCACTCAATAATGGTAATTAATTTATCTTAATAAGGTAAAATAACTTTTTGACCATAAAAATAATAATATTTTCTATTATATTTAATAGATTTTCATATTCATTTCTAATTAATCGTTAACCTATGAATTCATCTTATATTTCTGTAAAAAAATAAATTTAAATAATTTAATTATATTGATAAACTCTCTTTTAAAATACATTTTATATATTATTATATTAATTAATAAGTTTTTCAATACTATATATAGTCTGGTAACATTCGGTCTTACGTGTTACACAAGACATAGAGAAAAGTATGTCTTCTATGTAATGTATGTTTTCTTGATTGGTCCCTGAAGAGAATATTAAAAAATATTTTAGGTTTAGTGTAAGGTAAATTTGTGTTGTATATAATCCAAGCCCTACTCAGTGCTTTAATCTATATAAAATAACTATTTTCGGTGTTGCGTGAAATGTAAAATCTCATAAAGATTAAATTAATAAAAAAAAAACATTTCACAAAATCATGGGGTGTTATATTCCTTTGATTATTTGGTGAGTTTGAGATTTGGTTAAGTTGCATATTTTTTGATCACGTTCCTTGAAAATTGATTAGGCATGATTACAACATCCTTCACTCCAGTGGAAATACTATTTGACTTCTCACTAGAAATTTTTCTGTCACATTAAACATTAATCTTGTTCCTTCTCATTACCTCTATTGGTTAACACTATAATGCATTGAGTGAGAAATTATTATCACGGTGAGGAAACACATAATCATGGGAAGTCATGTATATGATGCCTTAGTTATGACTCCATCCTTACTCTATGTCATGTTTGGTTTATCCTAGGTTTTTCATTGCTAACTTATATTCAAATCCATCATCATGGTTCATGAAGAGTTTGTGAATTATCAAAGCAGTTTGCCTAGGATTTTCAAACCAGGTATGTAGTAAGACATGTTTACTTGTACCAGGTTACCCCGAGTCAGTACCAAGACACCTTGTCAGGATATTTACCACTAGGTACATCTGTTCCAAAATCACATCCACTTGTAGTATCCAGACAGGGATGTATTTCTCATAAATCACTCACTATATCATTTTCCAAAATTCTATTACATTTTCCTATAAATTACATTATCCTTAGTATTATCTTTATACATTTCCTGAGAGTTCTCACTAATGCTTTCTCAACCTAGTTTACAAAGGTTATTTAATCATTTTCTCTAATACCAACTATAATGACCCAATCATAGCATACAAAGGCATTTCATCACCTTTACGAAAAACATAAAGCATTAAAAAAAAAATTCCCAAGACCACATTATATTAGTGCCTTTGGTAACATGGAAACATAATCACCAGTACAAAAGTGAGCTACATTATCTCCCACTAGGTTCTTCATGATAAGAACCCTTCTTAAAAAACTCACACATAATACAAATATTCATAACCTTGGGAAGGAATCATAAAAATGGGTGAGCTCAGATGCTTTGTAAGCCTAAATAAAGGAAACATGAAAGCATAAGCATGAGTATATGAGTATATTAACATGGTCATAACATTAGAAGTTCTGACCCTGCATATCAAAGATCATAAAAATGAATGATGAAATAAATAATGGTAGTTTATAACTCACAAGTCATATTGAAATAAAGAACATTATTCATGAAAGCATAAAATAAAAATAAGACATTGAATTGGGGAAAACACATATGTATATAAAATTATTTCATTAGTAGTTAAGTAGTATCTTTTAAGGTCGTCATGGTAGTATGGGTTCGCTAACCATTCTATCTCAGTTATCATGGTTCACTCCCATAACCATATTAGTAGTAAGAGTTCACACTCCATACCATATTGGTTGTTATAGTTCACTCACATGGACATCTTAGTAGTAAATGTTCACTCTCAAGACCATCTAATTCTATCTTATGAGACATAAATATATACCCAATGCATTAGAGGGAGATATAGGTTTCAATTATCTCAAAATTAAATCATAAATACATGTTCCACAATATCATAAACAGTCATATCATAACCCTTGAAATGAAATGGTATCATAAACATGAAATCATATCATAACCTATGGAAAATGATACTAGTTTCATAATCATTTTATCAAAATCATATCCTATGAAAGAAGAGGGTTTTAAAAGAATAATATTTGTGAAAGAGAAAAATATTTGATAAACATTATGACATCAAAATATAAATCATTTATAGAATTAATATTAATGTAATGAATGAATAATTTCCACATAAAGGCAAGAGTAACAAAAATTGATGTTATCTTAGTTAGAAAATAAATTTTAATGATATTTTAAAAACATTTCTTGAATAAAATATCCTTATACTTTGATAAATATTTTTTAAAACATAAAACCATTTCAAATTAATTTTATTTCATAATAAAAATGAAAACTTATAATATAATCGTTAAAACATTTTGAAAACCTGCCACCTAAAATTTTATAAAATAAGCATGAAAACCTTTTCAAAACCATATTCCTTGAAAAATTCTTTGAAAAACTTAAATGATATCGTGAGAAAGATTTGAAAAAAATTTCATTGAAAATAGATTTTCAAAACATTTTCTTGAAAATTAACCTTTTAAAAATTCTAAGTAATCTTAAAAGAAAAGATGACGGATAATCCATACATGTTGTACGAGGTAAAAGGATCTTTCCCTTTGTACTGTAAAAAATATAGAAAAATGGATTGCTTATAAAGTGATAAGAATATTCCTATAAAAACGTTGGTAAAATGAAAAAAGTGTAAATATTTTTTTAATTATCATAGTATTCTAGTAGAGTATTCATGGAATCCCTTTTTGGAAATCATGGGTTTGAAAGAACACATATTTCAGACCAAAGAGAGAGGTAAAGTTATATTTCTTTAAAAATACTATATTAACTATTTTAAGTAGCAAAGAGTAATAAAAAATATAACTAATACATGAATACATCAAGATTAAATATTGGAGAAGAAAATCCATGATTTTTCATGAAATATGGATCAAAATATTTCATTAACAAAAACATGATCATAAGAAATCTAGATAAATGATGAGTTTGTTTCAGTAAAAACTTACCACATAGTAACATTAAATCATACTTCTAATGTAGGAAAATTAAATTAAATTTAGAATAAAATATAATAAAAATAATGAGATTCATGATACAACATTTTAAATGGCCTCATATAATAATATAGGTGTATAACATGGCATATGTCTCAATGAAGGAAAATTGAGACCAGATTAATTTACCGATTTGGTAACTTTTGAAACTCAAACCCAATAAATTAAATATCATAAAATGGTAATGTAAATAACCAGTTATTTAAGTATAATAGGAATATAATAAATTCATGTAATTTATATTCACATGATAAAATAAGCGAGTGGTAAATATTGCATGTATCTACGAGAAACAAAAAAGAGTTAGACCAAATTCCCTTACCTTATGTCTTGACTCTCATCTCACTCATTAAAACATCATTATTAATAAATTAATTTTTATTATCTATCATTAAAAAACCATATTATTATATCTAATCAAATATTTTATTTTATTTGGACTCCATATTACCCTCTTATTATCAATTCCATGGTAAGGTTACTCTTTGGTAAATATATTCTTTGTTTTTTTGCATGGACTTGATTTGTTATATCTTTAGTCATTATACATATATCATGATTTGAATAATGAAAAACATGATATAAATATAATTTATTTTTATTATATTTTTATTATAGTAATCTATAGAAAAAATTTATGTGAAATGGAATACATCGTTCATGGAGATGGTATGCCATACGTACACATGAATGTTGTTTTTGTTTTATTATCATATTGAAAGGAAGAAAGAAAATGTCATATATTTATATATATGTATATAATATAATTAAATTATAGTTATTATTTCATATATATAATATCTAAACACATCCATACAATATTCCATTTCGTATGTGAACGAATCACATTTCTTTGAGGGGGGGTAGTCCACACATCCTCAAACAAAATTATCGCATTTATGAAAAATGGAAAGTATAATGTTATGAATTATAAATTAATTAAATAATATTAAATAAATAATATTCATAATATATATCATATATAGTTATAATGTACATATTAATTCCCATCCATGAATGTGGTAAAGGAAAAAATGAACAATCATTGTTTCGTGGGGCGGTAGTTCACCGTAAATGTAAAGTGTTTGTTAGTTACCCATTAGATGGAAGTGTTCTTAATTATTGTTTGAAAAAATAATTTAACAAAATCTGAGTATATTTAGGATAATGGTGTGGTTATATAAGAATTAAATAAGGTTTTTTAGGGGGTTTATAATGAAAATAAAATAAAGGATCTTAAGGAAGGATGTTACCTCTTATTCAGGTAACTCTTTTTGATTTTTTCAAACGGCTTCCTTGGATGGATTTTTTCCCAATTTTAGGATTAAAGGATGAATTTAGGTAAGACTGGAAGTTAATTGGGTAGATATATTTTTATAATACGTGTCATGATAGGTGTGTGTAAGTGTGACGTGAGTTGACCTTTTTATAGTGGAGGAGGAGTGGCACTCTTGTAATATTTTGGAAAAGGGAAACCCCAACAAAGTTTTTTTTGAAATTGGATCCAATACTGTTAAAAATAACATAATAAATATTATAGGATCTAAATATTTCAATCCAATATATTTTAGAAAAGTTTCAAGGTCAAATTAGGCCTTAGGTTTATGGTATTGTCCTTTGTTAATCTTAATTTCATCTTAATCATTGTAATTAATTTTAATTAACTTCACTAATATTTTTTGTAAAAATATAAGTTCATATTATTAGAAATTATAAAATATTATGGTTTATTATATTAAATAAAATTTACCAAATTATAATGGCATAATTAGTAGATTTTTTTTTTAAATTAAATACCACAGACGGGGCGACAAAGCATGTTTTTAAAGTAAAAATATTGAAAAGATTGCTAGGTTTTTATAACCAATTTTAATATAAAATTTATACCAATAACCTGAATTGGATAAATTTTTAACATTATGATCTAATTAAATGCTAGAATCAATTAAAAATATAATTTCATTTTATAATTTAATTATATGAAAAAAATAGTTTTGAGTTATATTTCAGTATTTTTCACTATTCATTAAAAAATTAATCTTCCTAGAAAAATACCAAAAATTCACTGTAACCTAATTCTTATGTTTATATTTCAATAATTAAGTATATTTTGACATATAAAATTTATGGAAATTTCCATAATATTGATTTAAATTAGGGTTTCCATCCAAAGGTGTTAAACATACATTAATAAAAATATAAGTCTTATGTGTAAAATTGTGTTTATTCTTATCATATGCATAGAGAATCTACTGGATAGATATATAAAATATTTTAGTCACACATATATATATATTACATAATATCACTCACTAATTTATGTTTATTTAATTTATTATAATAAAATAGCTTTCTCCAGAAAAAATACTTTTCTCTAAATATACTTTATATTTGATTGGTTATTTTATTCCTTACAACTACTAAATTATTTTTATTCATACATAAACCATAGGTTTTCATATGTTAGTTAATAATATTCATAAATGTTAAAATAACATCTTGGTTAAGTATTATTGTATTGAAGAATAATATTATAATAATATACTTTTGTTTGGTAAAACTCGGTCTTGTCTGTTATGTTAGCCATCAAGGAAAGTCAGTCTTGAATGTCATATAAGATTACCTTAATGTTTTTATTGATAATGATAAACTTTATATTTGGTTTAATGAACAATTATCATGGAATTTTGCATAATTCAATCCAAAATTAGTTCATTAATATATAAAAAGAAAACTATTTTCAGTGTTGCATCAAATGAAAAATATCTAAATGAATAAAGTAATTTGAAAAACAAAATTCAAAAAATGTAAGGGTGTTACATTATTTAGACATTGAGAAGAATTTATCTGATATATATATCCTAATCAATTAGTTTACAAGGAATTGATCCGATTTATTTTATAGATATGAATGTAAATATAATTTGTAGGAAAAATAAATAATATTAGTCACCGAACCAATACTCACACTACCCTTGATTGGATAAGGGTTTTTTATCGATATTGTCGCATTGAATAAGGTAATGGGATTCATCCTTATACATACTAATATGGTGAAAACTTATGTGCCATGATAATTAAATTTTTATGAGAAAAATAACCAAACATAGGAATTAGAATCAGCTATAGTAATGATTACATTAATGTTATAAAGGAATTATTTGTATGGAGAAAGGTATGAAAAATATACTATTTATAATTTTTTAATGTTCATATTAACTCAAAGAGACATGAATATATTTCAGATAATATGGTTGGAATGATAAATTATTTTTACATCTCAATACATTATCACCCAAGGAAAGGGAACTATGTGGAATATTCTTTGATTCAAAAGGTTTATTCTTTCATATCTATGATGTGGATACAAATATCAAGTATTTTTTGATTTTTAAAGGAGTGATATGGAAATCACGAAGGAAGGGTAGAAAACATATCATAATCAAATGAGTGTTTAACAATATATCCAAGTTGATATTAAGGATGCAAGGAAGGCAAATTTTAATATTTAAAACATTGTGATAAATGTTGAAGTGGTCAACCTTTATTTTAATGGAATGATATGGTTTAAGAACAATTTACATGTCTCATCCATTCCAGATTTGAAAAATGAGTTTTAGGATGAAGGTTCTAGTTTATCATTATTTATTCATTCTATAAGTATTAACTTGTATATTTACATGAAAGTGTATTTATAGTGGGACAAAATATAGAGATATTTTAAAGAGTATGTATCATGATTCTTTTTATGAAATTAAGTTAATGTTTACAGATAGATGTCTAATGGGATGCTATAAAAATTACTCATAAGAAAATGGAAATTTGAAATCATTACCATGGATTGTGTTGTCGGACTACCAAAATAATAAAAAGGACATAATGCTTTGGGATGTTTTTTATCACCTTATGATGTTTTTAGAATTCATTTTTATGAGAGAATATGTATCTCTTGATCATTTTTCTAGACTACACATTAAGTAAGTGGTATAGTTTGATAGAGTACAACATTTTATTGAATCTGATAAAGTTATGGGGATTACCAAAATTTTCTAGATATGTAATAAAAAAGATCTAGATTCAATATTATTATCTAGTTCATATGATAATCATTAGACTGATTTTTAATATAAGAGAACCCTTAAAACCATGTAGTTTATATTGAGATCCGGTTCTACAAATTTGAAATTTGGTTTGGATCAACATGGTCATCTATTCATGTTTTGTTACATAAATATATTCTAATTGATAATTTATATGGTTTATTAGGATGTAATATATGGAAATAGTGGTAGATTTAAAACCATGAGTTTTTATAATATATTTCTTCCAAATAAATTTAGTTTCATTTGTTGCTTGTGTTACATGCAACACCAAGATTTAGCCAACAAAAATATACTATTAATATTATTATATAAACATGATCATTATAAACAAGGAAATAAAATTTTTCGGTATGAAAATGACTAACTAAATTATGAAAATAATATGGTTTAGACATGAACAAAATAAAATCATTTTTTGTCAATTGATTATTTATTAAAATAAAAATCAATTTAAGGTAAAGTAATTTTTTTTATGAAATAAATATTTTTAATTCTAATGATGTTTTTTATAATTAAATTAAATTAGACAATGTTTTTGAATTATTCGAAATAAAATTATATATTATATATTAAATAAAAAGTTTATAATTCATTTTATGTCTTTTCTAAGCATGAGATAAGTATATATCATGTTTTTGAATAAAAATTCCATTTCATTTAAAGTATTTAAAAAGTAAAATATATTTGAAAAACTTAAAACATAAAATTAGGTTAGTTATATTATTTATAATCTATTTTACATCATTTTTATCAATTTTATGTCTATTTTTGATATAAAAATATTTATACTTAAAGGATAATTTTATTTGGAAAACATCATTTTCGTCAAGTCTATGAGATTAATTTCAAATTAATATTTTTCACTTCTACGAATGGAATTTGAAAAAGGAAATGAATATTTCGAATCATAACATTTAATAAAATATATAAAATTAAATATAAATGCTGGTCAAAATGAATATTAAACAAATAAAAAATTAATTAGTACAGTTAAGGATAAAACTTGTTTACTATGAGGTTAAACGAAAAATATGATTATTTTTTCAAAAACAAACTTATCTAAATCCTATTTTATAGTAATATTTCAACTTTAAACCACATAGAATTTGAATATATAGTCATTTTTTAAAATTTCTATGGGAAATTACTTTACCAATATTTATTATTTTTGAAAATTTCTATGTAGTCGTCATCTTGGTTACTTACCACAATTATAATAATTATTCCATTATCCTAGGTTAATCACACTACCAAATCCTTTTGACAAAGATAATCCATAGAAAAATCATTTCCTTATTTCTCTCCCCACTTTCTACGGGTCTTATTCTGATTAGGAATCCATGATATGAATTCTTTTATTGTAAACCTAAGGAGCTTGTTTGAAAAAGAGGTACCATTCTTAACATAACATTTTTGTATTTTACATCCACAAAATTAAAATATTATTAAAATATTATTATATAAAAACAACATCACATAACATAAATTAATATGTTATTTTTTAGTTTCATGACTAACATCCATCTTCTCTTCCATCAAATAAGAAACGAAACCGTCGATTATTTGTACACCAGACTACCAACTCGGTAACATATTTGATTAATTTTCTATAACCACTTGTCACAGCTCGATATAAAGATTGATTTAATATATATATATATATATATATTATATTTATGAAATAATTATAAAAATTTAATAATAATATATCACTTAACTTCTTACATTCCTATACTTTATAAAACTATAATGTCACTCATGCATATATATGGACTACCGCCTCCACGAAGTGATGTGATAAATTTTTCTTTTTATATTCACATTAATGGTAATAAGGATATAGTTAATGAATATATAATATAAATATGATATAAAAATGACTATGTAAAGTTGAATTAATTCTGAACTTCATTTTGCTCCATCTATTGAATAATAAAAATAACGGTCATGTGTATGTACGACCTACAGTCTCTATGAATGTTGTAATTAATTTTTTATATCTCTAAAATTCATGGATATCGATAAATATTTATATAGTTAACTTATCTAATATATAGATAATGAATAGAATTATAGACATTATTTAACCATAATAAATATATAAGGTCTAAAAGTATAGAACCAAAACATATAAGAAAAACAAAGCAGTTATCACTTGAAACATAGATTTTAACAAATAATTGTTAACAAATAGGCGATAAAAGGTTGTAATTAAATAATAAATGTTAGAATATATTTTATTAGGGTTCTTGAATAAATTTATAATAATACTATATTTATTATACAAATGGTTTAAATGTGTACGAAGAAATTTGAGACTTAAGGTATGGATTATTGTCTCAAATTACCTTCTTTGGGACATATGTTATGTTATGATCCAATATTATTTTATAAGGTTCATATATTTAAAATTAAACACTTAATATCAAGAAATTTTATATTTTCCTAATAATTAATGCTTCATAAAATATAATTCATTCATGGGGATTATGATTCAAAAATTACCATTGCATGTAATGGATTTTCCCCTCACATAATGTTCCATGGGACACATGCCGTATTAAATACCTTTTCCTTATTTTTTGTATATATTATTACCTTAAATGTATTTTATGATCCATATAATAAATTTTATGTTACATATATATGAAAATGATGTCATTTTTATCATGATTATTATGATTCAAACATTACCAAAGTGGTAATGTTTTTATATTACAATATCATTATTTTTCGATATTATTTATGATTAAGTTTATGATGATTAAATCCTATGACCTACCACTCACGAAACCTAATTACATTAAATTAAATTTTTTTTTATTTTTGGAGAATATATTTTTTAGTTTATTCTCATTGATGAATAGAGTCCAAATTTTTTTAGGAAAAATCAACATTATTTCTCTCTTCTATCAAAAATACTTTTTCTTCCATGTACATGTTTTCTAAAAATATTTTAAAGGAATCTTAAAATATTCCCCAATTATGTTTTATGCAAATTGTTACCGTGATTGAATTTTTAAAAAATGGTTTAAAAAAGAATCATCTTTTCAGTTTCTAAATGAGGTATTTTTGACTTTTTACTGAAAATTTGAATTGTAACCAAATTTTAATATGTACCAAATGAACATAATTTAAATTTTTATTATTACTTAATTATTTGAATATTTCATTAAAAATTTTCATGGTTCATTACAAAACAATTATTAATATTTGGAAAAAGTTTATATTTTTATAAAGAGACCTCAAAATGGATATGATATCTTCTTATATAATGATTTAATGATATTTTTATGGAATTTATATTCATTAATAACATCAATCTTTGTTGTTTATTAATTTTTTACTTAGGATATGATCTAGTTTTAAAATAATCTTTAATTATCTGAATGGTTTATGTTTATGACTATGATGATGATATGTTTATGAAACTCGTTTTTTTACCATAGGTTATACTGTACTGATATTTTTATAAAAAAATTCATTTCCTTGGGTTTTGATGTGATTAATGTTTTATAATATTATAGAACACAAATTTATGGATTATGTGAAGGGTGGGTATTTTGTATCCATCCAATGAAATGGATGAAGATGCATATATCATGAGATCATTATGTGAAATAACCTGATTTAAATGATCTTCTATGGGAAACATGATGGTGTTCTCTATCCCCTTTTGGAAAAATGTTAATGTTATTATTCCACAATGAGAATTAGGTAACGATTCCTAATATGTTATGTTATCAGAAATATATAGGTAGTCCTGATACTCTATGATTTGATGGTCCCAGTAATAAACCATTATATATAAAATAGGAGCTATACTTTTGATGGTGACAATGTTATATGATGTGAACTTATGTTTAATGATGTATTAATAATTATTCTCACTAAAATGATAAAAGTATTTGAAATGATAATTAATTATTCCATGAATCATGTTTATGATCTTTGATAGATTGGGTATACAACTTATATGTTGTGTTTGTGATCTTATACCCCTGGGCTTATCATATGTGTTCTTTTGATCATTGACTGATATCTCCCAACTTTACCCTTACTAAACATCAGAGATATCTATTTGAGATTTTTCCATTCCCTAGTTAATGAATAATGATAAAATTAGGTTACATATATGAATTATGAAGAATTGGATGATATTTATGGCAGTTTTTTTTATATTATTCAAGAAATAAGAAGATTTTATATATAGTATCAAAATACACTAAACCATTATGATATTGATGAATGTGTTTGAAAAATTTAATTAATATTAATCTCAAAAATATTTAATGTTAAAATATGAGACGTTTGGTTCACTATAGTTGGTAACAGAGGATATATTTAGTCAATAATTTGAGTGCAGTGTTATAAAAAATTAGCGACAACACTATGGATAAGTTAATGTATAAGAAAAGGTCTTGGAATTTCAGTGAAATATAGAGAGATTCACTTCCAAGAAATAACATCTCTATATTGGTAAAACATGTGGTTTTATCTCTCATACCATTAAAACTAGGAGAAATAACATTGAAAATGGTTCGTTGGGATCGACTCAATTATCAACAGCTGCACAAAAATTGTCTATGTTGCACACTTGTTTTGAAACACCCAACAGAAATGTTTTAGAAATTAAAATAATATTTATAAAATATCATAAAATACCTCAATATACGATGACCATGGATAGCCATGGATGACCTAGGTTAAACCTAAGTTATCTTAGACTTAAAATATTATGACATTATTTAGAAATACTTTATATGATTTTTCATGATTATTGTAACACCCCACGTTTTTAAAAGAATAACATTATGATTGATAGTGTATATGAACTAAAACATGATTAATAGATGAGACTGTAACACCTTAATGATTTACGATATATTTATTTTTAAATAAATTATGTTTTTTGATATCTTTCATAACATGTAACAATACGTATAAAAGGAAGGTGATATTATATTAAAATATTATTATTTAGAAATGACCAGTATAACATAGTTGTTCAGTTTGAATGTTTGAATAGGAATACCTATATTATAGAAATTATTTGGTTTACAATTTTATAAAATAAATCAAATGGTTACTTATTTATTCAAAATAAAATTAGAACCATTTGAAAGAAAACGTAATGATTTTTCAAAATATTTATATTTTTTAAAGACTCTTAATTCATGCTTGGGGTATAAGATTTAAAATTAATTCTAAATATTTTAGAAAATTAAATAGTAAAAATAAAATTAAATTCATAAATAAAAATTACAAAATTATCTTTGTGACACCTTTTTAGAACTTTTGAAAAGAATAATTTTTTAATGAATAGTGAAAAATAATGATTTTAATTGAAAAATGTATTTTTGTTTCAATTACTTAAAAAGTTAAATTATATTTAAAATTTTATAATGTAAAATTAAATATATAATATTAAAATTTAACTAATTTTTGTTATTGAAATAAATTTCATATTTCATTCTGATATAAAATCTTTTTAATACTTTGAATTCCTTTCTTTTGGGAAAACTATTTTTCCAACACGTTTCTGAGTTTATTTTAAAATTTAAATTTTTAAATTATGTAGATTTTATTTAGAAAAGTGTATCCCATGTTTCTCATTATAATAATTATTTATATATTTTAATAGAAATTTAATATTTGACCATAATGAATAATAAAAATAATAAAAATTAATCATCATAGGGAAGGTAATACTAGGTTTACCATGGGTTAAACAAAGAGGATATTAATTTAAAATGACAAAAAATATATAATACCTATTTAATAGTAATATTTAGACCTTATCACATCTATTTTTAAGAAAGAATACGTTTTTGAGGCTTTTTCAATGTAAAAAACGTGGGAATCACTATTTCATTTTAAAAATTTCATGTGTATCCTATTCCCCACTCAGATAAGGCCACCCACTCTCTTCCCCTCTTCACTCATAGAATAACCATTAGTTATGACCATTAACAGAGAAAATATATTCATTTTTTATATCCACACATCCTAGAATCCTAATTTTTATTTGGATTACCTCTGTATAGGGAATTATCAACAAACCTAAATATTATCTCAAGAAACAAAAAAATTATTAAACCTTCATTTTTTATTTCTTTGTCCACATCCTGAAAATATTGTCCGTATATGATAATATAAAAACAATTATATATAATATATACTTATTTTATTCTATTTTAATTTCATAACCAATATCCATCTCCACTTCCATCAAATGGAAAATGAAACTCCTGATTATTTTTATGATGGACTTCCACCTTGTGAACCAATATAATTTATTTTCCATCACCTCATTTAAAAGATGGATATAATGATGAATTTAAAATATTTATATGTTTTTTTGACATCATTATACTTAATTTATTATTATATAGAATATATCTTCTTACATTCTATTCTGTGTGTGTGTGTGGGGGGGGGATATGATAAAATCACTCATGTGTGCGGTGGACTACCTCCATGCGAAGCAATGTGATATAATTTTTGATTAAGAATTACGTGGAAGGTAGTATGGGAAAAGGTACTGAATATATATATATATATATGATATTTTTATAAAAAAATACTTCTTGAAATATATCCTTTACATTCTTACCTTCCAATCATTTGGAAAACAATAACGTCGCTCGCACATAGATGTGTACTATCACCTCCACGTAGCAACATGAAATGTATTTCATCTTATATTTTAATATATATAAATAAGGATGAAATTTATTAATATAAATTATACATAAGAAACAATTTTTAATTAATAAAGTTGAATTAATATTTCTTTTCCTTTTATTTCATCCTTCATGAAAATGGAAACATCATTCATGTGAATTAATGTCCCACCATCTATATAAACGGTGTAATGTATTTTATATAATTAAATTTTATGAATCAATCTACATATATAATGAATATATATGATATTTATATAAATTTTTATGTTTTGTAGATCATTTAACAATTATAATAGTAAAAGGATGAATATTTTTGATCAAAACCATATTTGAAAAACAAATCAATTTTCATCCAAAACAGTGAATTTAACAAAAAATTGTTAATAAATGGGTCTTAAATGACTATAAATAAATAATATATGGAGTGAAATATATTATTCTGATTATGTAATTGAGTTATAATAAATATAAATTTATTTAAAAGTAGGTATGGGCACATAATAACAAAATCATATCTGAGGTTAAGGTTTCTCTTCTCATATTTACTTCCCTGAGACATATATAATATTTAACCATTAGGTATTTTGCTGGGTTTAAATTATTCAACATTGATTGGATATATGATGAATCCATTTATATTCATGGTATTTATTGTTTCATTATATTTTATTTCTTTTATAGGGATTTCAATCCCAAAGTTACCAAAGTGGTAGGGGTATATTTTACAATCTCATAGATTATCGATATTATTTATGATTAAATTGTGAATGATGAAATATTATGATATATCAGTAAAGAATGTTATAATATTTCATTTAAAATGGTTATTCATGTACTTTTTTTCACGACCCGTCCCCTAGGCCCATGCCGTGACTACCCCAAGCCCGCCTCCCAAAGGTTAGGGGTGGCGACTTGAACCGATGCCATTATCCCATGAATTGGAGACATTTCCCTGAGTACCTGTATGAATGCACACTCACAACTACATCCAAAATAGCTGGAAATGAAAACTTGCATGCCACTAAACAACCACTGAGAAAAGGTACAAAATGGAAGTCAAATGGTACGGAATACAATTACAAAATAAGACAAACTGAAAACAGGAAAGTAAAATAGATATCTGTAAGACTTTTGTAGAATACCCCACATAAAGGGTAGGAAAGGAGTAGCTGCCTGTAGCAATATAAGTATGCCCATCCATCTCGTCTCACTGAGCACCACCAAGTCCTAGACCACAAAAGTCTCCATCGAAGTGTCGATCACCTGTATGGGACAAAACATGTTCGGACGAAGCCCATCTATGGGTGAGTAACAAACTAATCAGTAAGGACCATAAACCACAAAGGAAAGAACTCAAAGAAAAGACCACACTGAAAGACCACAAATCAAATACCACACAATAAAACCACAAATCAAAGGCAGATCAAACAAAGTATAACTCAATATATATAAAGTATGATTTATTAGTCGTAGAGGTGAATCATCTTGTATAGCCGAGGGACTCATCCCTGATGAGCCACTGAGGTCTTATTACAAGCTGAACCACTAAGGTATGCTCGTATTCAAAACCACTACGGTACTGTCAGCTCATGCAGGTATAATCTAGAGTATAGAAAGCAATACCATATGTTGTATCCCTAAACACCTTGTGCTACTGGGGTACTACTCCCTAATGAGTATAGTGGGTATGATGTGTAACACAGAGCTCCTCCCCACTGTGGGCCTACTGGGTCATACAAAGTCTCTTCCCACTTTCCTTGGACTACTATGGTACTCATCCCGGATGAGTATCATGGGTATTATGGGTTATAGAGAGATACTCCCCACTGTGGGCTGGTCGAGTCACATTGAGCTGCTTACCACTTTGGCCATCATACTGATGTACTTCTTTTTGATGAGTATCATGGGCCTGTCGGGTCACACAGAGCTGCTCCCCTATATGGTCCTTCCAGGTCACACAAATCCGCTTCCCACTGGGCCATCATAGCTGATCCACATGGGGTCGCATGTCAGCAGTCTTTGGGTCTTAGTTCACCATATGATCTCTCCACATAGTGCGATTAATTCCTGGAGAAACTTCTCCTCAAGCCATTATTTTTTCCAACTTCCTTGAAATCCTTCTTAGAGTATTTCAAAAGATCTTCCTCACTGTGAGGGTTCGAACAATGCAAAAAACTTGTCAATTAGATACCCGATTTGATATATATTGGGATTTTATTTAATAGGGGCTGGTTGTGTCCAGGATCGGTTGGACCCAGTCAGACCAACCCCAACAACCTGGCTTATGGGTTCCGCATGATCCGGCCTGGTTTGACTAACCCAACCTGACCCAGTCTATCCTAGCCAGCAGGCTTGGCCCATTGGGCCTTGCTCGACTTGGCGTGGTTTGGCATGGGGACAAGTCTATCGGGTTGACCAACAACTAAGTCCAATTCGGCCTAGCCCATAACCGGCGGGCCAGTTTGTTCCCCTACTGGGATTCTCAGACTCACGGTGTTACTTTTCAAGACTGGACCACAAAAGTGGACCAACTTCATTTCCATCCCAAGTAGCATAGCGCCCTGGTTTGCACGCCCTAGTACAGCCTACCTGGTGGGTCTTACATCTCCATCACAAACGCCTAATAGGGAATTTAGTTCTAGTGTGATGAGGCTAGTTAATTCGGCCGCATTGTACCCCCCTTCACATAGTCCCTAGACCACATTCTGAAAAGAGACGCAGCTCGTGCGGTGCAGGCCACTCCGCATAATGTGGCTGGATAGCCGTATCCCTCTGTAAGCCAATGGCCTGTTTCCAGCAGCTCTTGCTGCACCATCGTGGCCTGAGCCAGCTGCAGAATCTCCCCTAATATACCATCATGGCACACCAACCCCTAATTTCTGTCGCTACTATGGGCCACTGGTGTCGTTGCACCGACAACCTCTTCCGTAGACCACCGGGTCCGCTATGGCGGTCTGTTCTTCACACGATCTGTGACTCTGGCCTCCATGGGCTGCCGCCTTCCTTGCTAAGTCCTCAAAACATTCATTCCACCATTTTGAAGGTTCTTTCACAAATAACTCATAATGAAGAGGGGATCTGTCTTTTATAGTGTCACCCACACCCTCCACATTAAAGTTTAAACATGGGGAGTTTAAGTCTTGAAGTTTTATCGACCAAATAAATTTAATCCCGATACAATAACACAAGAAAAGGAACCCTCACGAAATAACAAGTGATCCGTAGATCAACATGTTCATGGGTTATTCTGAATTAATTTTTTAGAATGATGTAAGGGAAAAGTATTTCAAATCAACGCAACCCCTACCTGGATAAGGTTCGTCATTGGTGTCAATCTGTTCGAATCCTTTGGTGTTCATGGATCTCTGGTCCCAGATCTATTCTGTAAGGTTCCATTTCCACTTTTTGATTCCCAGGAATTATTTTTTGGAGAGAAATCCTTCTTCTTATATCAGATAAATTCTTTCTCTTATTCTCCAACCCATTATCTCATTAAAAGAGAAATGTGTCGAAACATTTCTGTTATGCTGCATCGTCGCGTCGTCACACTGTTTTATTAATGAAACAACATATCTGTTATGCTTCAATTAATGATTCATTACACTGCACATTTACAATCCTAATTAATGGGCTTCATTTAATGTAACTTGTTTCTGCCTCATCACAACCACCGTAGTGCTGACATTCCACCGCTCAATGATAAAATAATTTTATTTAATTATTTTTTTATGGTTATTCTATATTCATGCTTTCTCACAGGAGGCCTACAATGACTAAACTTATGTCGCGCATAGGGTAAAACAGCCACCCTGAACCCAACAGTTCCTTCAAATTTATGATATGGGAACCATTTTATGAATTCTTCCACTTTTTTAGAAAAACCTCTCACATGTTCTATTTAAAACATAAGATTTTTATAAGGATCATTCTGGGCACTCTGGGCCTCGAAAATGCACGCCTTCTTAGTGCATGGTATCTAAATAACTCTATATAAAAAAATTACATGGAGTTTCTAGGACATTTAATTAAGCCCAACTTTTGGGTTTCACATCTTCAATAAGCCAAAAAAGTCTAAACAAACAAATTGGGGGTACTGAGCATTAATCTAAGCCTTTTTCTCCCATGTTCTCTCATGGAGATTCCCGTGCTTCCACCGAACACGCACTAGAAGAATCATCCATCCATGAAGGAAATTATTCTATCAATCCTATCCCTAAAATGGGAACTCTACAAATATATCCTTATCACTAATGTCTATCTCACCCCATTTGATTACATACGATGGATCATGTACGTACCTCCTCAGATGTAACACATGGAAAATATCATGAACTCGGGGCATCTGTGGGGGGAGAGATAGGTGGTACACCACCTTTCCAACTCTGCTCATAATCTGGAAAGGGCCAATGATCTTCAGTGATAACTTTCCACCCTATCCAAATCTCCCTATCCCTCTTCAAGGATATACTCGTAGGAATACGTGACCCCCTCATCGAACTTCAAGGAACTTCATCACCTATCAGCATAAGACTTATGTCAGCTCTATGTAGACTTCATCCTCTCTCGAATGACCTACACCTTCTCCGTGGTATCCTATACCACATTTGGACCCATGAGTACTAACTCCCCTGGGTCTATCCAGCATAGTGATGAACTTCATGGTCGTCCATATAGTGCCTCAAAAATTTCCATACCGATGGTGAAGTGGTAATTGTTGTTTTACGCAAACTCCACTGGTAGGTGGTCCTCCTAACTATGACCAAAGACAATAATGAAAGCATGAACCATGTCCTCCAAGGTCTGTATGGGTTGATCTTTCTGACTATATGTATTTGGGTGATGGGTTGTGGTCAAGCATAATTGAGTCCCAAACACCTCCTGTAATCCCTTCCACAACTGGGATGTAAAGCATGCATCACGATATGAGAATATCATAAATGGGATTCCATGGAGTCAAACTATCTTTTGCATGTAGAGATATCCCAAGATCTCTTCTAAACTCTTTTCTCAAATTGGTAGGATGTGATATGAATTTTTGAGTCAGTCTACAATCACCTAGATGGTATCATTCCCCCTGGATGTATATAGTAATCCTGCCAAAAAGTCCATCAATATCATACCCCACTTCCACTTCAGTACATCAAAGGGTTTGTGTCAAACCTACTAGAACCTGGTTCTCAACCTTCACTTGGTGACAGGTGAGGCATGTCGAGAAAAACTCTTCCACTGAATTCTTCATCCCTGACCACTAGTACTGATGTCAGAGGTCCCGGAACATCTTCACCACACCTGGATACACTGTCAAAAGGGGATGTATTGAACTCCCTCAACACTTCTCGCATAATTCTATAGGTACAATGGTGAATCATATGAAAAGGATGACATTCATCTCACATATTGAATATCCATTGGGGGCATTCCCTGTGAACATCTAGGCACATGTGGTCTCGCAGCTGGAATCTCCAAGTTTCAACTCCCGAACTTGCTGTAAGAGTGGAGGGGAAACCACCATCGACTGAAGTTAAACTACCTCATATCTATCCATAAAGGATATCTCTGGAGTGGCCAGATGCACTAAGGAAACATTCAGTAGTTGTGAACTGAATCTTCTACTGAGAGCATCTTCCACCACATTCCCCTTCCCCGGAGTATAGACTATCTCAAAGTCATAGTCTTGGAGGAACTATAGCCAATGTTGCTATCTTAGATTCCGATCCTTCTAAGAGAAGATATATTTGAGACTCTTGTGGTCGGAGTAGATGATGAATCGTTCACCCATAAGGTAGTTTCACCACATATTTATAATGAAGACTACCACTACCAACTCAAGTTAATGAGTTGTATAGTTCAATTCATGTGGTTTCAACTGTCGTGAGCCATAAGAAATCACCAAATTTTTCTACCTCAGGACACAACCATGTTTGGTTTTTGATGCATCACAATACACCAAATAGTTGGTTCCATCCTCTAGAAACCTCAATATAGGAACGCTTTTCAATATTTTCCCTAGCTTCTAGAAGATTTTCCAGCATCCTTCTATCGATACGAAGGGTTTTCACTTCTTCATCAATATCATCATGGGTGCTGATACACTAAAGAAGTTGGGTATAAACCTATGATAATACCCAACCAACCTATGGAAACTATGCACCTTGGTAATTATCTTGGATGGTTCATAAGGAATCACCACTTCAATCTTTGATAGATCCACCATTTCACTGTCAGAACGATGGGCTGGAAAATCTCTTAGCAAGATGTCCCATGCTATCTTTTGAAATCCCTTACTTATTTATAGACTGACTATATTCACCTTATGAGCCTGGAGATATATATCCCCTATCTTGGTACCTATTATTGGAACATCCCTCATGTCCAAGTCTCTTATATTATCATCGGATTCGTGGATTACCAATGCTAACATCCATTGGCTGTATCTTCTTATCCAAAGGAATTTCAACCAAAAGCTCTCTCTCTAGAACCCTAGAATAAGTAAAAATGCACATAAGAATAGTGATGGCTCCGAGGTCCCTAAACAAATCTCACTCGTAGGTCTGATCCTTTAAGAACTATTTGTGTTTTATTTATCTAGTACTTGGAATGGTTTGTACACCTCGATGAATACTCAAATACTGATATATCATCATACCAAAGATGTAGATGCTCTTGGGAACACATAACCCGTTTCTTTTACAGAAAGAGACCCTTCTTTGAGAAATTTTTTCAAGATCAGTCCAAATAAAAGTCACCTAATCATAAGATCTGGTAATCTAAACACCTTAATCGCCCGACTGAGCCACATAAAAGGATCACTGATAATACCACCATCTAATCTAATGGTGCCCTAGCTAGGCGGAAAACTTGGTCACCACCTGAAGCTTGTCTTTAGCCACCTATGAGTTGGTATCACCTCAAAACATGAGGGTTCTCTATAGTTGAAATTTTTTAAGGAATTAAGACTATGTGCTTCCTCTACCGGTATCTCCAATAGTAACTACAGACCAAAAAGAAATGGAAAAGCTAGGACACCGCCTGAAGGTTCCATCTTAGGCAACAATCCTTGTACCGATTCCTCATCACTATGTTGACCATACTCGTGGTCACAAAATTTAATATTTTATAGATTTATATGTGGAGGTATCTTGAAAGAGAATATAGATGAACCACAGTTAATTTATTATACCTGGTGAGATGAATTTTACTCAAAAAAATTAGGGGAAAACCCTCAAAGATTCATGAAAATAGTGTTATTTGTATACCGGGTAAGAAAATAGAATTTAGGTTTCTAGTGTATGGATAAATCAGCCACCACACCAAAACTGGACTTCCTGGGCTGAAATCCAATCTAAAAACAATTAAAATTATTGCCACATTAAAATTTATAGACTCTTAGTTCTTCTGGTCGAACCAACTACCTATGATACCATTTTATCAAGAACCATCCCACGGGGCCTGTTCCATGACTACCCCAAGCCTACCTCCCAAAGGCTAGGGGATAACGACTAGCATCGAAGGCATTATCCTAATGGTGGGACACATTTTCATGAGTAATTATACACACACACACAAAACCATGTCCCAAATAGATAAAAAGGAAAACATGCATGCCACTAAACAACCACTGAGAAAAGGTATAAGCTATAAGTCAAATGGGCCAGAATACAAACCCAACAAAAGACAAACTGCAAATAGGAAAGTACAGAAGATATATGTAAGATTTCCACAGAAGACCCCAACTGAAGGCTATCGAAGGAGTAAGTACCTATAGCTATAGAATTATGCCCATCCATCCCGTATCACTGAGAAACACCTAGTCCCGGACCACCAAGGTCTCTACTGAAGTGTCAATCATCTGGATGGGACATGAAAAATGAAAGCGAATCCTATCTAGGGATGAGTAACAAAATACTCATTAGGGACCCCAAACTGCAAAGGAAAACCACAAAATAAAGAACACAAAACAAAACTAGAAATAAAACACATCTCACAAAAGGTATAACTGAAAATATATATAGTAAGATTTATTAGTTATAGAGATGAATCATCTTGTATTTCTAATGGACACATCCCTAATGAGACACTCAGGTCTGCTATTCTGATGGAGCACTAAGGCCTACTCGCATGATGAACTACTAAGGTACACTCATATACTTAACCACTAAGGTACTTTTAGATCACACACGTATAATCTAGAGTATAGAAAGAAAGACCATCAGTCATATCACTAAACACTATGGGATGTTGGGGTACTGATCCCTAATGAGTACCATGGGTATACTAGGCCACACAGAGACACTCCCCACCACATGCCTTCTAGGTCACATAGAGCTACTTCCCACTAGAATTTTACTACTATGGTAATCATCCCTGATTAGTAATGTGGGTATGATTGGTCACACAAATCTACTACTCACAATGTGCCTTCTAGGTCACACAGAGCCGCTTCCCACTTTGGCCATCGTACTGAGGTACTCCTTCCCGATTAGTCCCATGTATCTTCTAGGTCACACCGAGATACTCCCCACCATGGGCCTTCAAGGTCACATAGAGCCTCTTCCCACTGTTCTATCACATTTTATCCACATAGGGTTGCTTGTCAATAGTCTTTGGGTCTCAATCAGCTGTAAGATCTCCAAACATAGAGTAGTTTATTATGATAGAAACGTCTACTTAAGACATTCATCATATTCCAACTTCCATTAATGACTCCTTAGAGTATACCAAAGGATCCACCTCACCACGAGGGTTCCAACATAGAAAATGGCTTGTCAATCAGATGCACGGTTTGAGAGATATTGGTGTGATAGTAAACATGGGTCGGTTGCATTTAGGCCAGGTCCGACCCGACCAACCCGTCCCGTGGGTACCACATGACCCGACCCAGTTTGACAGACCTGACCGACCTCGGTTTGGTTCTAGGCTAGCCCGGTCCAGCCTGGCCAGCCGGACAATTCCATTGGACCATGCCGGGCCTAGACCGATTCGACCGGGTGTTCAACCCACTAGGTCACTTGAAGACATGGTCCCATCCACCTCGGACCACAACCGCCAGATTAGTTTGTTCCTAGCCTGGGGTACTCAGTGGCCCCATGTTAATTTTCCAACATGGACTGTAGAAGTGGGATGCCATATTTCTAGCACAGGCTGTATAGTGGTGTGATTTTCACGCCCTGGTCTGGCCCGCCCTTTAGGCCAAAAATCTCTAGCCCGAATTCCTAGTGGGGTATTCAGTTCCATTGCACCATGGCTGGCTAAGCTGGCCATGTTTAAACCCCCTGTACATTGTATCTGGACTGTGTTTTAGCAACCACCGCGGCCCAAGCGGTTGAGTGGACACATACCTCTGCCAACCACTGACCCACTAGCGACGACTCTTGTCATACCGATGCGGCCTGAGCCGACCGAAACATCTTCCCAAGCATTCCATAGTGGCATGCCACCACTTTCCAACAACCTCTTCTGTGGACCACCAGTTCTACTACTAGTGTTTTTTCTTTGCACCGTCTATGCCACCGGCCTCCACAGGGTGCTGCCTTCCCAACAATGGGACCAAAACCATCTTGCAAAAATTTCTAAGGTTCGACCACAAATAACACACAAGGAAGAGGGGCTCATGCCTTGTTTGTTCTGTCTCGTGCCCTCCGTATTAGGGTTTAAACATGGTGGGTTTTAGGATTGAAGTTATATCAACCAAATAAATTTAATCCCGATACAAAACTCCAAGAAAAGGCACCCCCCGCAAGAACAAGCGATCCAAAAATGAACCCTCTCGGGGGTTGATCCACATTTTTTGTCTTAGAATGAAGAATGGGAAAATTAATTCAAATCAATGAAATCCCTACCTGAATAAGGTTTTTCATTGGTGTCAATCTATTTGAAGCAGTTAGCATTCGTCGATCTTCAATCCTGGATCCCTTCTCTAAGGTACTATCACTGCTTTCTGATTCGCCGATGTTCTTTTTTGGAGAGAAATCCTTCATCGTCTGTTAGATAAATTCTAGATATGATTCTCCAACTCGTTATCTCATTAAAAGAGAAACATGTCGCATCATTTATATAACACTATGTTGTCATGTCGTTAAGTTATTTTATTAACAAAATATGATTTCTATTACTATTTGATTAATGATTTGTTACACCACACATTTATGAGCCTCATTAATGGACTTCATTTAATGCGACTCATTTTCTCCTCATCACCGCCTCTGTCGTGCTGAAATTACACCACTAAATGGTGAAGAGAAACAAATAATGAAAATTTTTAAGGTATTTTATTTTTCTTCAAAAAGTTTAAAAATTAACATTTTTCCCTCAACCCATGCCGGTTGAGGTTAGGTCCATTAATTGGTAACGTCAACGTTACAAATGCAATGGTGCCCTCATATTTTCAATCTGGGCACCGATTTAGATATTTCCAAAACCGATAATGCGCTCCATTTTCATTATCTTATAAAGTTCCAAAAAATATCATTCACCCTCAACCCGTACTGGTCGAGGTTACGATTTTATTAAAGAAATCACACCGTCGCGAGATCAATGGGACTTTCATATTTCCAATCTGAGTTACCATTTAGGAGTTATAAGTAATTGACAATAAAATAAATGGTACATAATTATTTTATTTACGGAAAATAACGGACCTCCACTGTTGGCCCATATCGACCAACGTCTGGCTCTTACTAAGAAAAGAATACCGTCACGAGCTAAAAAGTGGTCACATATTTTAAATCTGAGTCACCGTTTGTGAGTTATAAGCTTTTGAAAAATAATATTATGTTATTTAATTATTTTATTTATAGTTATTCTATTTTCAGGTTTTCTCACTTGAGGTCTGTGCTGACTAAAATTAAGTTGTGTCTAGGGTATACCTACCATCCTAAATGCAATTCCGGCCTCATATTTCTGATCCAGACACCCTTTTAAGAGTTAATCCACTTTATAAAGAAAATTTCTCCTGGGTTCTATTTAAAAAAAATAATATTTTTGAATGGATCATTCTGGGCACTCCGGGCATCAGAATTGCACATCATCTCAGCTCTTGGTCACGAAATAATTTCATAAAATTAAAAACAAATTACATGGATTTTCTGAGACATTACACTTTCTATGTAATAGTGAATTTATTTCTTATTGGTATAATTTTTTTTGATAAAACTATTTTATGAAAATGCAACATTATTTATTTTTTTGGTCAAAACAACTTTTCTCTTCGATGACCATGTTTTAGAAAATTGATTTCAAAAAGGTTTCTGAAATTTTCAAACTAGATTTTTGTAGACTTTTTTAAACATTATTGAATATTTAATTTTTTTAAAGCATAATCATTCTATTTTTTTCATGAATAAAAGACTATTTGAATTTTTTACCAATAATATGAATGGAATATTCATTTTAACAAACTTAAGATGTAAGAAATTTTACCACTATCATGACCAATAATTGAATTGAATAATCCTTTAGAATACTAAATCTTTAATTTTAAGAAAATGGTTTTAATAATATTCTGGATATTTTTTGTTTTTTAAAGGATATATTCATAATGAAAAACATATTTTCATAAAGAATTATTTTAATAGTAATTTTATTCATCTATGATAATAATTATAAATTTACCTTCATCTATAATGAAAATATATTGTAATTATACCATTACTAATATTTCTCTTGATGTTTAATGATTAGTTTGAATGGTAATTACAATTTTGATACCATTCACCATATTACTCTATATCATTAATGATTATGTTTATTAAATGAGGAAAGAATTAACATTTCATCTGATATTTTTTCAATAATACTTTTTTTAATTATGTTTTACCCTTTTCATATGAAGAATTCATTGAACTTAGTAAGAGACATACATCACCCACTATTGTCCATTAATGCATCATAAGTTCTTATGTGAAAAAATAGTTTAGTTTTTTGGCTATATACATACCCATTTATGAAATATTTCCAGGAATGGGTCCTTGATTATGTGGTTATCATGTATGATATTATGAAATACTAAATTAAGTGATCTATTCTTTATTTCACTATGAGTACTAAATTCATTAGAATATTCATGGAAACATTTCAATATAATGCGATTATTTATATGGATTGATTTAATAATACTTTATTCAAACCATTTTACATGCATTATATTGTCTTAATAGAATGTGTTTCAGTTATTTACCTTTCTATATTGAATATGATTATTTATTTATAAAATCTATTATTGTACGCATACCCTTAATGGGTATTTGAGATCACCCATTACTTATGATTAATTTTCCCCATGAAACCAAGAAATGTTTTATGATTAATATGAAGAGAAATTATAGAGGCAGTAAAGAGGATCTCAAAGAAAAAGTTTTGATGTGTTTTTTTATTTCAAATTTATGTAAAATTAAACTAATCATCTAGCTTACTTTGAAAACTAGACTATTAAGTCCTTTTGAATGTGATCTATTGTATATAGTAACAATGTAATAATGTCACCACAGACTCTAGACTACTGGATTTGGGAATGTTAATGTTGGTATTAGGGAATGATTGGTAGAAACCATGGGAAGTCGATTAAGTAAAACATATATTAGAGAATACAACCCTATAATTTACTTAAAGAACATGTCTTAGTATATGATAACATATTAATGTTTGAGTAAGTTAGATATCACATGGTTTTCCAAGAAATACATCCTTTTTTGTATACTATAAGTTGAAGCAGGTTTGTAATATATATTCTAAGCAAAACTAACTCTGAAAAAATCACAAAATATTGACTTGACAGTTATTAGGTACACAAAAATAGGCCATACTGCGCAAAAGGATTGACAATCCTGAGGGGGTGTTCATGGATTAATTTATATTTCCTTTATAATAAATTATAATGTATTTTTAAATAAATTTATTATTTTAAAAAATTCCCAATGAAACCACAAATATGATTATGAGATTATACATGCATAAACATGTCAATTTTTGTTAAGTATTTCACTATTTTTTGTATTATAAATTATGTTTCATAATGTAATGATCTAATCTATTGTATTATGTTATTTATAAATAGTATGTAGTCCATGGAAAAAATTCAATATCATTTCACATAACACATGAAGGTATTTTTTCATAGGAAAGATAATGATGCTTGAGCTAGATCTACAATTGAAACAAATCAATTTATAACCATATAATGGTTGATTACTCATCTTATAAATAAAAACAATTCATGTTTAGAGAATTCGTCTAATCAACCATGTGGTGTATCCATGTTAGTCAAATTTATGTGTTGGAAACATCCATAATTTATTGTGACTAAAAATACATTTGTAGCTAAGAAATGGATAACATACATAAAGAATATATTTCTAACTTTAGGAGGAAATGAAAGAGATAATATTGTTATAGATATTTATCTTCCATAAGGAGATGTGGATCAATGGTGGTCATGAATTAAAAATAGTACTAATGATGAATTAATAGTATAAATAGATGAATATATTATCATGTACACTTACTGGAAATATGTTTTCCTCGTAAGCCACAAGAGGATTTGGATAGACTATTCTCCAGTCTAAGGAAAAGGATGATGAAAATGATATAATGTATAAAGACCACATTGAATGGTTATAATGGAATGATATATAATATATAACCAATAAAAACAGAATAATTGACCATTTATTTGGTGTGATAAGACAATTCCTTGAAGATCACCAGTATCCAAAACATTATCATTATATGAGGACATAATATCATGTGGTATCAAGGTAGATAAATAAATCCCCATGTCTTATGGAATCAAAGTGAAGTAATAGAATAATAGTATGTAAGATAAAATGTTGGAAAAATAGTTTAAATGAAATATATATTTTACTCAAAGTGATAATTGTGGAATGAATCACCCAGGTACTTTTGTGAAGGGAATGTGAGCTTGCTATACTTGTGTAGACAAGGGCCACCATATTCATGATTTTAAAGGAATAAAGATATTTCCAATTCTTGAATCTTCAACTGTAAGGATATAGGGAACTATGAAAACTAATTTCCCAAATATATTTGGGAATATAACCTATAAGAAGATAAGGTATCAATTTCAAGATTATCCTATTAGAATGGAGAAAGTAGAATGATTAAAGAGATAGTGTATTTAGATTAAAGAATTATGGTTAGAATAATTCTATCAAGGATATTTCTATTATAAAAATGATAAATTGTGTAAATATTTCCTTGTAGTATTATTTCAATAAATATTCAAAAATTAAAGATGAATGGAACCAATGTCCAAGATAATTGATACAATGAGGAGTGGATCTTTTTGGAAAACACATGATTTAAAGAGAATAACCCATAATATATTCCTGATGATTAAATAATAATGATAAATATATGTTTATGGGATATAATTTATTACTTTGATATTATTGAGTTAATTTATGGTTTATGTTATTTGTTTCTGGTCTTTAATAAATTTATGAAATTATTAAATAAAATTTTACAATTTGAGATTTTATTTAAGGAATGTGGAGGAAAATTATATTTAAAAACATTCATTTTTTATTAAGTTTTTTTGGTGGTCAAATAATTCAAATATTTTTTATATGACATTAATAGAAACTTTATGTTGTATTGGAAATTTAATATTAATTTATTTTGTAAGTTCAATGACCTTCCTTATAATGTTTTTGAAATTGAATTTGGTCAGACACATTTTTGATGAGTCTTATGGTTTTTTATTTATGAAATGTATGATATTTTACATTTGGTTCCACTATTGAGGTTTATATGTTAATTTATAATACTTGATGATTTATTATTACCATTTCTGTTTTTTTAATACATTTAGGTGCATTCTAAAGGACATTCCACGCATTTATGGATATTATGATCAATTAATAGTTAATTTTAGTGATTTGGGTATAAAAACATCATCCTGGTTATTTATTTACTTTAGTAAAAAATTATGTGGAAGATTGTTGAAGTGAAATAAATGGATGAAATTATTCATATAAAATATAAAGATATCATTTAGGTATATTTTCTAATTTTATTATTCTAGATGGTAAAATAATTTCCTCAAACTATGAAATAGATCTTCAAACAGAAATGTTATCCTAGTAAATTCGTTTCCAGAAAATAAAATTTTATATTAATTCATTTATTATGTATAAAATTTAGGTTATTAATTTATCAATATCATTCTCTTTATTATGATCAAGGATCCCTTTCACTCTATATAATTATTATTCGTTCCTTTAATGTACATATCTTCACTTCCCAACAATTTGTTCTAACATGAAGACCATGTTATGTGTTATTCTAGATTACTTTCAAACTTTCCATTCTCTAGTTTCATGAGAATGTTTTATTAACCCCTTTTATGATGTGAATTTGTATCATAGTTTAGACCTATGATGAGTAGAATAGAATGTTGATGGTGTGATTTCTTTATTGGGGGGGGGGTTGAACATGACACCCATATATTTTAAAAGAAGAAAATTATTTTCAACTATATATATGAAAAATAACACTGATATTAGAGGAAAATTTAGTGTTATGATGGTATGTCTGAGTAAGATATACTCTATTATACCAAATGTAGGATTAAATATATAAGTATGAGATTCTCAGATACAAGAGGGGGGTGAATTGTACCTTTTAAAAATTCCCTAAAGAAATTTTTCATAACCAAAATTCACAACACCTCTAAGTTCTAAAGACTAGCTTGATTCCGAAAAAGTGATTCTGGAAATGAAACTTAACAAAAGTTTTCAAATACTAAGATTCTACCTTAAAGTGTGTAGAATCTAACTAAATCAGAGTACAAGTAAATAAGTATAAGAGAGTTATACTTTCCTTAACAATACAAAATGCATAGTGGATAACAAAGTAGTAACACTACAAGTAACAAACAATAACTCTTTTAACCCAAAGAGAAGGATATCCAAAAACCCTGGATAAGAGGTCCCTTGATTTGTACTTTCCAGAAAGTCTATCTTACCCACACCAGGGTAAGACCTCGATACGAAGATCGGAGTTTGTCTTAATATCCCTACAAGCCCCCATCTATCAGGTAGTCGGCACATCTGTCTTCCTATCCCCGGAAGCCCTCAATTGTATACAACAACAATCAGAGTCGCATGAATAAAGTCTACACGAAGCAAAGTTTGAACATGTTGTTCAAACTTTCTGCATGAATCTTGAGAGTTGATAAGAGCCTCTCTCTAGAAATCAATTCAACATCATGTAAGCACCAATGTCAAAGATGTTGTCTAGTGTTATTTTTTCTTTTCAAATGAGATACTATTTATAGGAGAAGCCCCAACGGTCACCTCCATCCTCCAACGATCATATTTATCCTTGAATTTCGGAGGGAACTATACATGTGTCACTCAATAAACATTTTTTTGACAACTGAAGGCACGCCATCATTTTATATTAGAACAAGTGTACGAATAAGTAAAACTGATGTTCAGAATGAAAGTAAATAAAAGTTCACAATGTAAGCAAAGAAGAATTCAGAGTTTATAATAAATAGATATTTGGATTCTGTTTTGTAGGAATTTGGAACCTGAATTTTATAGAATTCCGGAGTCTGAATTTCAAGGAAATTTGGAGTCTGGATTCAAAGGAATTTAGAACATGAACTTAAAGAGTTCAGAGTTGAACTCATAGATGTTTGGAGTCAAACTAGTAGAAGTTCGGAGTCGAACACATAGAAGTTCAGAGTCGAACTAGTAGAAGTTTGGAGTCTAACTAGTAAAAGATCAGAGTTGAACTCATAGAAGTTCAGAGTCGAACTAGTAGAAGTTCGGAGTCGAACTAGTAAATGTTCATAGTCGAACTCATAGAAGCTCGGAGTCAAACTAGTAGAAGTTCGGAGTTGAACTAGAAAAATTTCGGAGTCGAACTCATAGAAGTTCGGAGTCGAACTAGTAGAAGTTTGGAGTCAAACTAGTAAAAGTTCGGAGTTGAACTCATAGAGGTTCAGAGTTGAACTAGTAGAAGTTTGGAGTCGAACTGATAGAAGTTCGGAGTCTGAATTCAGAGTCTTAAACAGAATGCTTCATATCTACATATTATACGATTTCGAGGTTTTTAGTTACAATCCAAATTTTACACTTAGAAAAGAAATGTGATTGAACAATGAAAACAATGTAAGGATAAATTTCCTTTGGGAATGAAATTTTCCTTAAGAAAATGAAACAAGGGGTAAAATAAGATTTTCCTTAAGATAAGGTGTTTGTGATTTTCAAAACATGAAGGACTGGAAACGTCATAAGGAAAACCTTATTTACTCAAGAGAAGAATATTAAGATAAGGGAACCCCATCTGAGAAGTTTTCACTCTGGACTTCTCAAGCCGAAGCCTCAAAATTGGCTACACCCACAGATGATGAGAAAGGTGAAGAGGAGGGAACAAAGCCAGCTAAAAAAGAAATTCATAATTATGACTTTATCCATAAAGAAGATTTTGAGGCTAGGGCTGAGAAAGAAAAGGTTGATGAAGACAAGATTGTGAAATTATCTGACAATGAGCATGAATCTCCAGAATAAGAGGCCATTCTGAGAACCAGTAAGGGTAAGAAAGTGCTTATTGATACCTTAACGAAAGATATCATAAGGAAGAATAATGTTAGAGGCTCTTCTAAAAGGAAGCTGGTAGAAATAGAAGAAGAACAATCTCCTAAAAAGTTGTCTAATTCGGAGTCATCTGCATTGGGACATGATTTTATGGTTGTGTCCCTGAATAAATTGGTAGACACCATTCCGATCATTCCTAAAATAGACTCCAGATGCCAGATGCTTCAGCACAGATTGAATCAGAAGTTAGAATACTTATCCATGGTAATGGATAAATGTGTGAAGATTGAAGCCGAGAATACAAATTTTCTTATCAACTACGGGGTCTACAGAAAGTCATGCAGAAAAATAACCCTTTGGTCTAAGAAAATTGTTGATGATATGGAAGATCTTGATCAGTTCTAACTAGATGTTAAGGAGGCTTTTGGTACTGATAATGTCAAAATCAAAAATCTTTCAGACAATTTTTAGGATAAGCTAAACCTAGAGAAAAATACTCGGATGCATAATGTCAAAGATCTAAATGGATAGATGAATTATGTTGCTCAAGGTTTGAAATCAGAATGATATCTATGAACTGAGATGGAAGAGAAGATAGTGAAGCAAGAGGAGTTGCTGAATGCTCAGGCAGAAGTCTTGAAGGATCAAGAAGATAGAATCAAAGTCTTAGAAAAGCAATCCAAGTAGGATCATAAAGAGCTCAAAAAGATGAAGACAATTGTGAAGAAGTTCTTTCCCAAGGAAAAGGAAATAAAATAGACTCAATCCGATCTTTTGTTGCATTGGATTTTCCTTGTAAAAATTCTTCCAATTATAATAGAATTGTGGTTGCTTGTTTTGTTTGGTTGTCTTTACTAATATCTCAGGTACCGTATTAATTTTCCATTCCCTCAAACTCTTTTTGAAAATCAAAAAGGGGGAGATGGAAAAAGAACTCAAAAAGGAAGAAGGAAAAATCTAAAGGAGAGAAGGAAAAATATTCATAAGTAAAAGAGGTATCCCTAAGTAAGGGGGAGTTAATATAAGGAGGCGTTTTTCAGTATAAAAAATTTTTGTACTCAAGAAAAGTCTCATTCGAGAAAATCTGAAATATGATCCTTAGAGTTCCAAAGCCTAAGGGGGAGTTAGTCGTATTCATCTTTGTCCATATTTAAAGGGAGGAAAGTTATAATTTTTCTAAGTCCTTTTATTCTTTTTCATAAGGATGTTTTTGGTTTCCAAAACACGAAGGAATGGAAAAGTCATAAGGAAAACCCTATTGACTCAAAATTTAGATCAATAATACTATTATATATTTATTTTTTTGATAGATTATGTAACCCATATTAAATGGTTTAAACGGAACGTGACACCCTATTAATACTATATTATTAAATCATGACCCTTATAACATAGTTTCTAAGTATTCTCATACAAATATATCAAATTATATTATGAATATAATATTTTTTACACATGAATAAAATAAATAAATAAATTATTTATTTATTATAAATAAAATAAGAACAGTTTGAATAAAACAAATTTATTCTAAAAAACTGCATTTTTTAAAAGGTGGGTTACTCACTATTTGAAACATAATTTAAAAGTAATATTAGACACTTTTATAATAATTATATAACAAATTCTATTAATTTTTAAAATCTAAATTGTATAATTATATTTTGGAGAATTTTTTTATAACTTTCTAAAAAGAATAATTTTTTTATGAATAGTCAAAAATATGGTTTTTATTGAGAAAACCAATTTTTATTAAATTATTTACAATGATTAATTATAGTTAAAATTAATTTAAATTTAAAATTTGATCAATTATATTAAAATTTTAATAATAGTTTTCATTGGAATCTATTTTTTTTACATTATAATATGAATATCATTTAATCTTTTAAATGTTTTTCTTTGGAAAAACTGTTTTTTAAGCCTCTGAATGTTTAATTTTAAAATATAAATTTTCACTAATTTTAAAAAAATTTAGAAAAATGGATTTCATATTATTTATCATAATATTATATAATATATAATAAGTACAACTTAATTTTTGATGATAATGAATAGCGAAACAAGTAACCATTGATTAACACGGTAAGGGTAAAAATAGAATTACAATGGGGTTAAATTAGAGGATAATTGTTAAAATGACCAAAATAAAGTTTAAAACCCATTTTATGGTCATATTTAGATGATATTATAGAAAATTATATATAATGACCTTCATTTTTTTCTGATTAAATGATAACAATGTGTGTATTTTGTTTTCAATTCAAATTCTCCATGTTTTTCATCTCTTGAACTTATAAATGGCCAACCACTCTCTTCTCCACTTAAAACATCCAAACCCTATTCATCATCAAATAAAAACCCATATATATTCCACCATTACCTTAAAACATCATGGAATCATTATTTTCATTATAAAACACTCATATAAAAGCTTTAGTTATACATCTAAGGATGCTCTTCATAGAAGTGGTAACAAATTTAAACTTGGGTTTTTGTTTTATTTCTTATTACTCCTCCATAAAATCTTATAATACTCATATAATATAATAAAACCAATACATAATAAATAATTATATATTATTTTTCTAATTTAATAACCTATATCAATTTCCAATTCCATCAAATGGAAAATGCAATCATTGATTATGTGTACACAAATCTACCACCTCCCAAACCCATGTAATTCCCCTTGCACCACCACAATTCAAAATAGAATATAATATTGTTAATAAAAATTTTACATTATTTTTAATAATTTATAATACTAATTAAATTTTTATTTGGAATATACCTTCTTACTTTTTTGTCATTTGGGATGTGGTAACTTCACTTGTGTGTACGGAGGACAACAACATCACATAGCGATGTGATTCATTTTTCAATTATGATCTACATGGAATATAATAATCAAATATTTAATTATTTTTTTTGATATTTATAATAGAGGTAAATTTTTAAATGATAATATGAAATCTTTCTTCCTAGATTCTAATCTTTAGTAAAGCAATAACGTTTTCTTGTGAACTTGAGGATAACTACCTCCACATATCAATGTGAAATATTTTTCTTTTTATTTTTATATGGAAAGTAATAATGATATATTTTATTAATATATGTGATATATATAAAATAATAATTATCATGTAATTGTTAATTTATATTTTTTTAGTATTTTTATATTCATTAAGTAATTGGAATTAGTGTTAATGCATACATACGACATACTGTTTTCATGAACGACGTAATAAATTTTCTATCATTAACTTTTTTGGATTAAAATAAATAAATAAATATTTAAAATATATTATATCTATATAATGATTTATATTACTTATATTTCTTAACCAATATGAAATTGATAGTCACAAATTATCATAACAAAACATACTTGAAAAAAAGCAATTATCGCCTAAAAGAGTGATTTCAACAATGATTTATTAATAAAATGGTCATGAAAGACTATAATAATATAATTATGGGCATAAAATATGTTATTAAACTTCAAAAATACATTTATAATGACACAATATTTATTATATAGAAGGTTTGGACAAGTACGATGAAATTGGATATGAGTTAAGGGTTTCTCATATCACTTTTAAAACTCTGAGACATAGGATATATTCTACACATATTTATTTTTTGTGATTTTTATAATACCAATTTTATATGTTTGTTAATGAATCCATTTATATTCATCGTATTTAGTGTTTCATTTGATTTTTTATGGGGCTCAATATTGCAATGTTACAAAAGTGGAAATGGTTTATTTTACAATCTAATCATTTATCAGGATTGATTATGTTTAAATTTTCAGTGACTAAATATTATTAGGTATCACTCAAGAAACTCAATATTTTTCTTCTACTATTGTTATTAATTTAATTTTAAAGTAATAATAACATTCCCTACTATTTTTTACTTAAAATTACTGTGTAAATTATTTTGAAAAGTCCTATCATTATTTATTTTTTCAATGGAAAATATTTTTCTCTTCCATATAGATGTTTTTTAAAAAATAAAAATTATTTAAAAAATTATCCAAGATATTTATTAAATTTGTTTTTCCATGATTGGATTTTTATAAAAAAAAATTAAATAAAAAATTCTTATTTATTTTGAACAAGATACTTTTTTACTTCTGATAAAAAATGTGAAAGGAATAAATTTTTTAGAATACACTTTATGTTCATAATTTCAAGCCATCATTACAAATAAATGATTTTAATATTACATTAAATGTTTTATAGTTAATTTTTAATGAAACTTTTTATCTAATATTCTATATTTTTAAAAATTTATTTTCAAAGTGAAAATGATATTTTCCTCACAAAATTTTAATGGTATTATTGTGGTATTTATATTTATCAATGAAAAAACCTTCATTTTACCTTATTATCCAATTGGAATATCATGTAATCATGCTATCCTTATTATTATTTCGGTTGGTTTATGTTAATTTTTACTTGGATGTAATACTTTGATTATTATTATTATTGATTTATGATATATTATATTTTATGCATACCCTTACTAGTAATCTGACTTAATCACTTTCGTATGTTTTATTTTCCATGTGATAATAATAAATGATTAATGGTTGATATAAAAGGAAATACTATAGGTAAGAAAGGAGATCTCAAAGAGAATACTTCTTTGTATTTTATATTTTCATATGTATATAAAATTCATGTATATACCTACTTTACTAATACTACTAAACTATTATACCCTTTTAATTGTGATCAATTGGATATTTTTATAATATAATAAATTATCCACAATATTTAGGCTATAGGGGTTAGGGTTTTTTCAAATATGTTGTTTACCAATACAAATACGATTTCTCACACTATGATTTTTTGTTTTAAATAATGATAGGAACCAATAATATTTCTGTTAATATTTAAGGTGATAGAGAATGTGTTAATGAGAACCCAAATTGGATGATGACTAGAGTGAAAGGTATTTTGATTATTCCTTATTAGTTATCATGAAATATGATTTAAAACATACACATTAAATTACTAGAAGAATCACTATATAAGATAAGTAGATAGATCACTGTGATATCGAAAGGTGGATTCAATGGAGGAATGAAGATTTGGTGTTATATATGTCAAGATTGTGGTTATAACAACATAAGTGATTTTATAAAAGTAATGTGATTGTGTTTTATGTGTGGATAATAGGTGAATAGAATAAATAATTATTGAGGAAAAATGAAAATTTTGGTTAATTAATTGGAAGAGTTTAATAGTTTCACTAAGGATTTATAAATGGTTCAATTTTTTAAATGTATAATTTATAGGAATTATGAAAATTGATGTCCTTGGAGAAAATATAAAGAAAATTATTAATAAGGTTAGATGAGTAGAAATGTTTCATTAAATATTTGTAAGAACATGATGAATGATGCTGATGACCTAGAAAAGTTATTTAATGGAAATTTTACATTTTATAGAAAAACACATGATTAATACATGGAAAACCCTTTAATATGATACTAATGTTGAGATAAAAGTGAATAGTTTGGATTAAGTGATGATTTATTTAGATAATGTAATTTGGGTTATTTTGATGACCATCGAATGTACCAATGATTTGATGAAAATGACTATTATGTTATCAATTAAGTATTGTTTTTTGATTCATTGAATATATTAAATAATTTTTGGATTATTTATGGAATATGAATTTTTTTTCAATACTGTTTTATGGCAGTTCTGATTATTATCATGTTTCAGGAGAATATAAATCCAGAGTATGACCATATTTGGTTTGTAAAAATTAATAGCTATATTATGATATTTGGGGGATTAATATTATGTTTAATTTCGGAATTTAGTGACCATATAAATCAATTTTTTATTTTGGAAGGTTCTTATGGATAACCGTTTATGGAATGGTTATAATTGAACTTTGAATGAGGTTTTAGATATCAATTTAATATTTATTTATATAATTATTTTTCCATATTGGATAATTTGTGCTAATCACATTGGTTTTTGTGATAAATGACAATAAAGGAATAAATTATAATTCATTTCTGGGTATTGTGATCCATTGGGGCTTTCGGAAAAAAAATTCATCATATCTTCATAGTGTAAGAGATGATGAGGAAATTGATCAAAGAATGAACAAAGGTTTAGATTTTTATTATTAAATAGAAAGGATAATGTATATAAGTTTTATCATTTTATCTATATTGATAGTAATAATTCCTTAATATTTTGGAAACGTATCTTTAGACAAAAATTTAATCCCATTACTTTAATTTCTCAATAATTAACGGTCTTTTCCCTCATCAATGATTTGTGGTTTCCTGGTGGTCAATATTCTCTTGAACATGATATTTATCACTCTATATTAATCTTTAGTAATTGGTATTATATAACATGTCCATATTATTAATTACTAATAAAATTTTCTTATTTGGAGACCTAGTTATTTTTTATTCCATATGACATTCATATCTTCCTACCGTTTTTTACAAAGATTATGTTTTGCTAACAGTTTTTATAATGTGGTTTTTCCAAAAATGAATTTTAAAATGTCAAACCCACCGACAAGAAGTACAAATTGAGGGAATGAAATTTATTAAGGGGGGATAATGTAACATGATGAAATTTTATGAAATACTTTTTACAAATAAATTTTATTCTTTAGATAACTTGTATTACTTGAAAAGAGTTTTAATGAAACAAATATACTATTAATATTATTATTTAAACCTAACTATTTTATCCTTACCATTAAATTGGATGGAATGAATAGGTATATCTAAATTAAATAAAATATTATTTTTTACAATAAAATATATTAAATTACTTATTTATCAACTTATTAGAAATTAAGATAATAATCAAATGAATGTAAAAGAACTTTTTTTGGAAAAAATAATTTTATGCACAACAAGATTTTTTATCTAATTAAATTTATTTACTAAATAATATTGAAATATTTTATTGGAATTTATATAATATATATTCAATAAAATATTTTATCATTAATTTAATATTTTTTAATCATGTGTGTAACGTCTCGGGTCCGGATGCCACTAAAGGTACCTCGTAACCAATTTTCCACATGGCTTGAAGAACATTTCCCTAAATTCCAGAGGCTTTAGACAATAAGAGAGGTCCTAGGGTGTGATAGTGGGGAAGCTATGCCCTCATTGGTAGAGTGTAGAACAGCGTAACAAATAATAACAATAGAAGAAGCACTGAACAAAATGGAATTGACGTAAACAATGGAAGACTGAAAGATTAAGATGAACAAAGGTCATATCATATCAAAATGATGCAGCATGTCACATGATGTAATGAAATAGTGAAAACGGGATACACTGCAATAATGTAAAATAAAATACCAAAGTACAGTAACAGAAAATGAAACTCAACAGATTCGTAAGCCTTGTCTTGGTTTTATGCTCTACTTCTCCTAACCAGTAATCATGTACCTAAAAAAGGGCTCTTTCCCTTATAAACACCCGCCAAAATATAGTCTATTTCGGCCAAGAAACATGACCCAAATAGGGTGTGAGAAATAAATACTAGTAGGTAACCACTTAAGGTCTATGCCAATCTATCAGTGAGTAAAAGCATCAGTATTATACAATAGTGAAATGAAGTAAACTAGGAGGTACTCAAAATTATACAATCCTACAAATACAGGAATTTATTAATAAGTTCATTATGTCTATTAGAAATTAAATTACCTGAGATATTTATGTATCCGAATTTTTCCTTAGCCCTATAATCCCAACAGAAATGTAAGAAGAACATAAGTCTCAGAAGACCTTCTAAAGAAGTAAGTGAAGACTAATTTCAAGATTGTGCTTTTTCTTGGTAGACAAGTCACAATTCATTCCATTCCATTAATTAATTATAACCTGATTCCGTTTTTGAGAGTTCAAAATTAAAATTCATGTTTCATTTCAGGTACAATTCTACCGATATCCTGTGAGTCTTTTATCAGTGGTCCTACACGGGATCCCTGTGTGTCACTATAAACATTGGTATAAGTTCATGTGAGTCCATCCTAAGGGGACCTACAGGGGATCCATATGTTTCACTCTAGGTGTGGTATAAGATCATGTCAATTTATTCCATCCTTGGTGGTCCTACTAGGGAGACCAAGTGTTACTAACGACGTATAACCCAAAAACCTCTCCAGTATACCCATGGAATTCTAAGATAAACCCATGTTTGACCCATGGTTCAAGGTACAATAGTTATGTGAGTCCGTTCACGGTGTTTTAAGATAAACCCATGTATCCCAAAATGATATATACCATTTAATTAATAAAATTAAATAAAACATTTCAACATTATTGAACAAGAAAAACCACTACATCGGTAAAGGGGAAAATGAAATCCCAAATCCAAAATAAAAACACATACCAATTTATCACAATTGCAATTCCATATAATAACCAAGTTCATTTTAAACAACCATTCAAGGAAAAAGAAGGCATTCCCATAGACATCATAGGCCAAAAGGGCTCAACAATAATAATCCAAGGGAAACACACCCACAGAGTATGCCTTAATCAAAAAAATAAAGACAAAAATGCTATTAATTCATCAAATAAATTACCAAAAAAACATTATGTAGTAATAATGATAAATCTTCTTTCAAGGCGACACCCTAAACATGGATGCCTTACACAAATACACATAGCAACACCTCAACAATTAATGGGAGGAACAAGACCACCTACCTCATCATAGTATGACTCTCCTTATCCTACCTCGACCTTCAATTAAAGATAGAATTGTGTAGATATTCGAAACAAGAATATTCACTCAACCTTAAATTACTCTATCAAGATAAAAAATCACCAATATCGGTTTAAGAGAAATCGAGCACTCATCGAGAAGAATATAATGGATATGACAATGTTTGAATCGACTATTAGATAATGAAATGGGGGAAGGAAAGAATCCCAGGGCTGTTTGTTCATCCAACCACCAAAACCTATATCCAAATGCTATAAGAACAAGGCTACTACCCGTTTTAAGTGAAAAACAAAAAATACATGACATGTAATTGTTGGGACCAAGGGGATGAAGGTTTCAAGCGTTTCTTTTTGGTGTCAAGGTTGGTTTTGAAGAAAAAAAATCAATTTGGTTTAGAAAAAATTATCTTGAGATTTGGTTCTATAATAGAATTGATCAGTTTCTAGAAGAATCAATTTCAGTAGAGAATGTATCATGTTGGAAGTTACTGGTCATTGATTTCACATTGGAACCTATGAGAATTAAGTGTCTATTTTATTGAATTATCAAAGTCTCTATGACTATAATTGAAAGAAATTGTGATAGGGATTTGACAATTAGTATTTCAGATAAATCATGAGTTGTATTGAGAACTTGTGATGAAATTTTGGTAAAATAAAGGGGGAGTGAAAGATATGATTCCAATCAGAAAATAATAATATTCAGATCTATAGTATCCAAATAGAAGAGAGAAAGAAGTGGTACTGATTTTTTTTCTAGACAATCATATCTAGATTGTATCAATTGTATTTCAAAATAATTGGATACCAAGTGGAAATAAAAGATATGCTCATATTTTGTAAATAGGTGGTGTCGATGGAAGGTGGAGTTTATTTAAAAGTGATACTGATTGGAAAGGTTTGTTAATAAACGAGTAAGATATGGTACTGATTGTTTCTCAAAATTACTATATCTGGGTGGAAGTGAAAGCATAAAGATGGTACCAATAAAAGATCATTGTTTTCATATTATATTGCATTGAACTTGGGTGGATCATCATTTTCCGATTGTATTGTATCATATTTGGGAAGACCATTGTTTTCGTATTGTATTTGATCGTACCTAAAAAATTGGAACCTGAAATCTTAACTAGAATGATCGTAACCAAAATGGTCGTATCTATAATGATCGAACCTAGAATGATCATAACCAGAATGATCATAACTAGAATAATCATAACCAGAATGATCATAACTAGAAATGATCATATCCAGAAAGTATCATACTGTGGTTTGTTTTCAAATGACCTCATGAAGTGAAGTAAAATATGAATTGTTTTGTGTTCTCTTCATATAAAATTTTAATGGGAAAAAGTTCCATCAGTAGAAGAGAAGAATAAGAAGTTTGTGATTTAAGTTAATCAAGGGTTGTGTGAAGAAAATAGTTTTCTTGAACAAATGGAAAGTTACAATACTATCCAATCCTAGTGAGATGATTCTAAAGCCGATCCTCAATAAATTTAATTTCAGGAAGGTAGTCAAGATTCAAGCACTGGTTTTTGAATGAAGTGTTGTTTTTCAAGAGGTTAAAGATAGAAGAAAAGAAAATAATATTACTGAATGATTCTTCAAGGGGGAGATGAACTTTTGTATATAAAATTTTGATCCAAATTGGGTTTTAGAATCGTATTATACAATTGGCATGTGGAATCATACATAGTTGATTGGATCCATATATTCCTGACAATTGAAAACAGTCTCATCAATTGAAATGGGAGTATAAAGAGGAAGAGGTGAAGATGATAGAAGTTTCGAGAAGAATCGAAAAGTGTTGATGAAGCCAAAATGCATTCTAGGATTTCAAGGGAAATGGAATTTTGGATGAATTTAGGTGATAGGGAAAATGTTTTAGAATTCCCATCTAAACCTATTTTGGGTCACCTATAAAAGGTGAAAGTAATTTGTACTTTCTAATTCTTGTACTGTTCTCCACAGAAGAGAGATAATATTTGAGTTTTATATGAGATAAAGTGATACCATTTTTTATTGTATTAAATACATTTCAACTGATATTGTATTCATCTTGGTTTGAAATCAAGATGAATTAATTAGAACATGATTTTTGGAACTGGGTATCACTATATTGAATATTTCTGGATTGAGTACGTTTCGTAATGAGTTTCATTGTACTCAAGGATTGAAGTGGTGCCAATTCATTTTAATTGTATTCTATCAGAAAATCACACTGGGAGTATTGTTTGGTAAGAATAAGACTTGGAGTAATCAGGCACAGAAAATATTGGAATCAGTGTTTCATACCAAATCCCAGGTGGTTCTTACCTTTCTTCTGGGTAAAGAATTGATGAATTGTATTTCAATTGAATACATTTGTTTAACTGAGAATAAGTGAAGGTAACATGAGTTTTTCAAAAACAATTATATTACATTGTTGTGGAAAGAGGGTGCACACACATTAGTGGGATTGTTTTGTAGTACTACATGAGTGGAAGAGTACTTATTACTCATTTCAATCCAAAGATTGATTTTTAGTGGATTGTATGGTATTAGATCATTTCAAAACCATACCAAGGACATAAATATTCTTATTTAATAATAAACCTTGTAAATATTTGTGTTCCTTTACATGTGTGTTTATTTTTTTCTCAGCACGGAATTGAAATATTTAACATGTGGTGAAGGTTGTTTCAATTGAAAAGAAACATAAACGAAAAAGGGTATCACTGATTCAACCCCTCCCACTCTCAGTGATACAATAATTTTACTGGTCTCTTTCAATTAGTATTAGAGGCAGGTTGCCTTCTCTATTCTTTGTTGATGGAGAATGTGAACTATATGAATAGTAAATATATTCCGATTTTTGATTGAAATAACTATGATATCTGGAATGATAGAATTCTGCCATATCTTATTTCTATTAGTTATTATGTTCTTGAAGTTGAAAAAGTTGCGTATCTTCCCATTGATGATAGTTCTACACTTATACCTATTGATATGGAGTTTCTGGAGAATAATGGAAGGTCCAAGAATGATATATTGTCATCATTTTTTGAAAGTTAATTCTTGAGAGTGAAAGGTTATGGCACAACTAAAGGTATATAGGATAAATTGAAAAACATATATGAAGGAAATAGAAAAGTGAAGAAGACAAAGTTACAAATATGAAGATTGAAGTATGAACATTTAAAGATGGGTGAGCATGAATCTGTTGGGGAATTATTTTCTAGTGTAAATGAAATTGTGAGTACTATTATATGTCTTGGTGAAATTTGGAAGGACTCTATAGTTGTTGAAAAGATCTTGAGAATCCTACTTGACAAATTCTATGAAAAAGTTTCTTCATTGAAAGATATAGATCCTGAAACATTATCTCTTGATGATTTATATATCACTCGTATAACATATGAAATTAGAAGAGAGAATACTATAGAGAGGAAAATAAAGGCTGATAGAGAAATGTGTTTAAAGGCTACGAAAAAGGAAGATTCAAAGAAAATTGTTATTGAAAATGAAGTAGGTGATTCTGAATATGAAAATGATGTATGTAAAAATCTCAATAAAATGAAATCCTTGTTTTATAATAATGTGAAAATAGGTATAGGAAAATAAAAAGGGAAACTTCCCTTGAATTTTTTTGAATGTGGAAGTGTTGGTAACATTGCAACTAATTTTCCTCGAAGAAAGAAAGAATATGATAGTGATATTGAAGAAAGAAAGGCAAGAAGATCATGGAAGAAAAATGGAGACAAAGGGAAGAAAATAAATTATTCAAATGAAAAAGAAGAATTTTCTTGTCCAAAGATAACAAAGAAGAAGAGAGTGATTCTGAATCTAAAAAATCCATTGGATATGGTAATGAAAATACTTTCATTACAATAGATACTGATGAAGAAGAAGAATCTCATCTTGAAATGCATTTTAAAGAAGAGTTGAAAGAATGTATAAGAAATATTAGAAGACTTGAAAAGAAAAATGAAAATTTAATAGATGAATGCTCAAGAAACCAAGAAATTTTTTCTGGTGAGAAATAAAATATGGTTAAAGAAATTTATGATTTGAATAAGTCTTTTGAAGATGAAAATAATTGTAAAGTTCATTTGGAAGTGAATTTGAAGGAAAAGGCGGAAGAGTTAGAACTCTTCCAACAAAAAACTCTCTGAAGTTGAAAAGAAAAGTCTAAGTTTCAAAAACTCTATAACTGAAGTTAGTGATTGTTCTCATAATGAGAAAGTTGAGATGGTTCATCAAAAGATACCTTCAAAGGTTAATAAGAAGAATGAAACCGTGTCTGAAGAGAAGAATGATTGGAAAGTTATGTTTGTGGTCAAAGTGAATAATTCAAAAGTTACAAAACATCCTGAGTGAGAAATATTTTTATATAGATCCATAAAAGATTAAAATACTTATGATCCTATGAAGGTAGTAAATAAGAATAATAATATAATGAAAATTAGAATGAATATGGTTGAGAAATTATTTCACATTTCTGATCAGTATGGGGGTTTTAGATCAAAATACTCTTTCTATGGTATTACTGGTATTGTGGTGGATTTGGGAACACAAAAAATATGTGTTGGTTTAATAAATAACATTTCTATTTTCCCACTAATTATGGAAGGTAGCAATTGAGTGGGATTTAATCTCATCAAAGAAATAAAAATTAGATGGTTGTTTTGATGGAATTTAAAAATATTTGAGTAAATATTGAAAATAGGTTCCTAACCTTGGAAGCTATTTGTGAAAAATGTAAACAACCTCGACACCTTGAAAAATTATCTCTTGTTTTGTTACGGGATCAGCAAAAGATTCTCAATTCTCAAAATCAGAAGGTGAAGAATGAAAATAATGGAGAAAAGGCTCTTTTTGTTGAAACTGCATTAAAATCTATGAAAGGAGAACGAACCTGGATACTTGATAGTGGGTGTTCCTCTCCCATGACATGAGAAATGAAATTTTTGAAGAACGAGAAATATTATAAAGAAAGCGTAGTGAAATTTGGAAATTATGATTCATTAAAAATCAAAGGTGTTGGGAAAACCTTCATTGGAAAAGAAAATATGAAATATAAGAAAACATTGTATGTTGATGGGCTGAAAAACAACTTGATAAGTGTCTCACAATTTTGTAATGATGGTAAGAAGGTTATCTTTAAGAAATATGGATTTGTTTTAAATATTGAAGAAGATGGAAAGATTGTTACAAGAGGCCAACATATGAAGGGAAATTTGTTTTAGGTTGGGGATTCAAAAAACTCTTGTTACATGAGTATAGTGGAAGAGAATCAGTTATGGATTAAAATAATTTGGCATATGTGTCAGAGAAACATGAGCAAGTAATTCAAAAGAGATAGTGTCCAAGACATTCTTGATTTTCCAAGATGAAGAGATTGGTGTTTCCCTATTTTCTATAAAGGAAAGATTACAAATGCCATGTCCAAGAAGGTTGATATTTATCAGAACAACCCCTAGAGATAATCTATTTTGATATATGTGGTCTAATGAGAAAAAAATAAACACATGGGGATAAGAACATCAGTACATTAATTGATTTTGTTATGTATATGAAACAAAAATCAGATGCTTTGAAAATCTTTAAAAGTTTCAGAAGAAAAGCTGAAAAATAATGTGAGTATTCTTTGAAGAAGATGATAACTGATAAAGGTAGTGAATAAAAAAGTGAAGATTTTGAAGATGATATTTGGAATAATGTAATTTAGCATGACTATAGCTCTTCATAATCTCTCCAACAAAATGCGATTTCTAAAAGAAATAATAGGAGCCTAGTGGAAATGGGAAGAACCATGTTACTTGAGTATAACCTTTATCATTATTTTTGGAGTCAATCCATGAGTACTACTGTTTATATTTAGAATATTTTTTTCTATAGGCCTAAATCAGTTATGACTCCCTATGAATTATTTTATCTCAAAACACCAAGTTTGAAGCACTTTAGAGTTTTTGGGAATCCTTTTATTATAAAGAAGAAAGGTGGAAACTTTGGTAAGTTCGAACAGAAAAGTGAGGATGGAATCATTCTCAGCTACTCTCTAGAAGGAAGAGGATACATATGATACAAAAAAGGATAAAAACAATTGTTGATACAATTTGTGTAAAAGTTATTGAAATCTCTCATAATGATAAACATGTACCGATAGATAAACAAGTTGAGAAAGTTGAAGAATAAAATTATGATATGGATACAAAGGATTGTAATCCTAATCTAGATAAAGAATTAGAATTAACCATTTACATCGATGCATAAGACAATTGAAAGAATTATCCAAGGCTAAAAAAACATGTGGAAGCTCAGAAAATAATTGGTGATATACATCAAAAGGTTCAAACAAGAAGAAAGAGTAATTCCATTTCATATACTTATTTTTATTCAAAAGTGGAACCAAATGATGTGAAAGAAGCTTCTGAAAATCTGTAATGGGTTTAATCCAAGAAAGAGTAATTGGATCATATTGAAAATAATAATACATGTGAACTTGTACCCAAGATTGAAAACAAAAACATCAATAGGCAAAAAATAGTGTTTCTGGAATAAGTTGAATGAAAAAGGTCAAATTATAAGAAATTAAGCACGATTTATTTTCAAATGGTATTCACAGATTATGGGTATTGATTTCGAGAAAACCTTTTCTCCCATGGAAAGAATTGAAACAATCAGAATCTTTCTTGTTATTTCCACACATCTAGGCTACACGATCTTTCAAATGGATGTTAAATATACATTCCTAAATGTTGATCTTGAATAAGAGGTTTATATTAAACAACCATGTGTCTTTGTTATTGGAAAAGATGTATGTTATGTGTGAATATTGAAAAGGGAATTGTTTGGCCTAAAACAATCTCTGATATCATGGCATTCCAAATTGGATACATGCTTAAGAAAGATGAATTTTAACAATGGAAGAGTGGATATCAATCCTTAAATCAGAGAAATTCAAGAGTATCCCCTCATTGTAATTGTTTTTGTTAATGATATTATCTTTTCTACGAATGATTAAATATGTTTTGAAAGATTTGATGAATAATGAATAATTTATTTTAAATGTCCATTATGGGAGAAATGAAATACTTTCTTGGGTTACAAATATAGAAAAAGGAGGAATACATTTTCCTCTCTCAAGAAAATCATGCAAAATAAAATCTGAAGAGTTTTATCCTAGAAAATTTAAAACTTCTTTCTACAATGATTTTAGTGGGAAAAAAGCTGAGTAAATATGGACAAGGAAAATAAGTTTATTAAAAAGAGTATCAGAAGCTGATTGGAAGTCTGTTGTATTTGACTGCCTCAAGAACGAACATTGTGTATGTTTTTACCTTATGTGTAAGATTTTAGAGTGTTACAAGAGAATCATAGCTTATTGTTGGAAAAATAATTATCAGATATATAAGAGGCACAATAGAATTCAGAATCAAGTATTGCAGCTCAGATAGTATTGATTTATTTGGGTATTCTGTTATAGATTGGGCAGGAAATGTTGGTGATATAATATCCACATATGGTGTTGTATTCTATTTAAGAAATAATTATGTTAGTTAACATTCAAAGAAAAAAAATTCAGTAACTCTCATTATGGATGAAGCGGAGTATGTTACTACTACTCAAGCCACCACTCAACTTATGTGGATATAAACACAATTGGAAGATTTACTTATTGAAGTGAAGTTACCTATTCTCTTGGGTTGTGACAATCAAAGTACAATCACTCTCACCTATAACATTGCACAAAATCCTCATTCAAAACATATAGATATCAAATAAAATTTCATCAATGAATATGTAGAGAAGAATTAATTGAATATGGAGTATGTTCCCACATCAGAACAAGTTGCTGATATTTTCACAAAACCTTTATCTCAGGAATTATTTTAAAAAATGAGGTTGAACATGGGTTTCCAACCACTTTCACTTCGAGGTTGAGGTATGTATTTATATACCCTCTCTCATCTTAAATTTGGATTGTTTTCTCAAGGGGGATAATTTTTTTTTGGTAAATCTATTGCACAAAAGAGAGATTTGTGGATAAGCTCAGAATTTAGCATTGTAATGTGATTAAACAATTCTAATTCTTTATTAGAGTGGTTGTAAGAAAATAAATTGATTTGTTTTCCATGAAGAATAATGAAAATAAAGAGGTTGTCATGATCACTAATTTTTGGATAGCATGATCTTTCTTTTAACGATTCTTGTTTTCAATAATTAGTTTGCTCACGTAATATTAGAATTGTTGATATGTAATATATTTCTTGAGTTTACAATGTTCGGTGATTTATAAAACATTTTTGACAACAAAATACAAAGGGAGAGATTGTTGGGACTAGGGTGATAAAGGTTTCAATAGTTGTCTTTGGTTTTTATGGTTGGGTTTGAAGAAAATAAATCACTTCACTTTATTTTAATAACAATTATTTTGAGATTTATTTTATAGAATAATTGATCGGTTTAAAGAATAATGGGTTTCATAGTAGAATGTATCATATTAGAGGTTACTGGTCATTAGTTTGACACTAGAACTGATGAGAAAGAAGTGGCTATTTTGTTGAAGAATCAGAGTCTCTATGACTATGATTCCAAGAAATTGTGATGATGCTTTGCCGATTTGTATTTTAGATAAATCATGAGTTCTATTGAGAACATGGAATGCATGATTTATAGAATAAATAACGAGTGAAAGAGATTATTCCAATCAGAAAAGAATCGTATTAAGATTTATCGTATCCAGATGGCAGAGAGAAATAAGTGGTACCGATTTTTTTTTCAAAATAATCGTATCTAGATTGTATCGATTGTATTTTGAAATAATTGGATACCGAGTGGAAGTAAAAGATATGGTGTGGTTTTTTAATCAAGTGGTACTGATGGAATGTGGTGTTGATTTAAACGTGATGCTGATTGGAAAGGGGTGTTGATAAAAGATTAAGATATGTGCTGATTGTTTTTGAAAATGATTGTATCTGGGTAAAAGTGAATGAATAGACATGGTACTAATTAAAGATAATTGTTTTCAGATTGTATTTCATCGTACTCAATTTGATCATCGTTTTTAGAATGTATTGTATCGTATTTATGAAGATCAATATTTTCAGATTGTATTTTTCCATACCAATAAAAATTGTTACAAGAAATCATAACTATAATGATCATAACTAGAATGATCGTATCCAGAATGATTGTACAAAGAATGATTGTAACTAGAATGATGGTAACCAAAATGATTGTAGCCAGAAATGATAGTATCTAGAAAGTATCCTAATATGGTTTGTTTTTAAATGACTTCATCAGGTGGAATAAAAGTTTAATTTTTTTGTGTTCTCTTCATATAAAATTTAAATGGGGCCAAGTTCAATAAATAGAAGAGAATAATAAGAAGTTTATATTTGAATTAAATCAAGGGTTGTGTAAAGAAAAGTGTTTGATAGAATGAATGGAAAGTTACAATACATTACAATCCTAGTTAGATGATGTTGAAGCTGATCCTCATTGAATTCAATGTCCTGATGGTAGTCATAATTCAAGCACTGGTTTTAGAATAAATTATTGATTCACAAGAGGTTCAAGAGAGAAGAAAATAAGGAAGATTGCTGAATGATTTGTCAAGTGGGAGGAACACTTTCATATACAATATTTTGATTCAAATCGGTTTTGATAATTGTATTCAGCAATCGGCATGAGGAATCACACTCAGTTGATTGGACCCATGTGTTCCTGAAAATTGAAAATAGTCTCAGCAATTAAAATGGTATTTTGAAGAAGAATATGTGAAGATGGTAGATTTTTTGAGAAGAATCAAGAAGTGTTGAAGAATTTAAGATGCATTCTGAGATTTCAGGGGAAATTCTATTTTGAGTGAATTTAGGTTAGTGGGAAAATGTTTTGGAATTCCCACCGAAACCTATTTTGGGTCACCTATAAAGGAAAAAGTATTTTTTACTTTCTGATGCTTTCACTGTTTACTATAGAAGAAAGAGAAGCTCCAAGTTTTCTATGAGAGAAAGTCATATTATTCTGTTTTGTATGGAATACATTTTTATGGGGATAATATTAAGCTCAGTTTGGTATTAGTTTTAATTATTCAAAATAAGATTTTCAGTACTGCGTATCACTGTATTTAAGATTTACAGATTGAGGAAGTATCATATTGGATCTTATCGTACTAAGAGAATGAAGTGGGGCCGATTCATTTTCATTATATTCTATTAGAAAACCAGGATGAGATTATTGTTTTGTAAGAATCAAACTAAGAGGAATCAGACTCAGAAAATATTATAATGCGTGTTTCATAACAAATTCCATGTGGTTCTAACTTTTCTTCTCAGTAATGAATTGATGAATTTTATTTCCATTGAATACATTTTTTGAATTGAAAATAAGCGCAGGTAACATGAGTTGTTATAAAACAATTATATTACCTTATTGTTATAATAGGGTTAAGACACACTAGTGGAATTTTTTCATAGTGCTACAAGAGTGAAAGGGTACATCCTACTCATTGTAATCCAAGGATTGATTTTTAGTGGATAGTATGGCATTGGATCATTTCCAAACCATAACAAGTACAAATCCATTCTTATTGAATAATGAACCTTGTAAATATTTGTTTTCTTTAGATGTGTGTAGATTTGTTTCTTAGTTGTGAATTGAAATCTTTAACAGGTGGGGAAGGTTATTTCAATTGAAAATAAACATAAAAGAAAAATGGTATCACTGATTCACCCTACCCCCTCTCAGTGATACAATACTCTGACTGGCCTCTTTCAGAAAGTAAATATACACGGTGTGTATATCATTTAACTATTTATTTGGAAGCTGAATCTCACTGAATTACTTTCCAGAACCTACCGAAATGGCTACATGGCATGTACTAGGAAGTACATGGTGCATGGTTCGGTTTTCATCTCTTCCTTACCAAAATTACCACACACCGTGTATTCCCATAATAGATGGCCAAAACTACGTGGTGTGTACTTAGTATCACACGGTGTGTAACCCTAAGTTAGGTCCTGAGAAAGTATGATTACGTACTTATCTAGTTTTACCCTATTTTCTAAAAAAACTAAATTGAAAAGGAAGAGAAGAATCTCATACCTTCATATAAGAACCAGGTTCTTAAAAACACCCCCCCTTAAATTAATTCATCATCGAATTTCCCTTAAAAGGGTGGTGAAGAAACATATTAGAATAACTCTGGCCACTGAGCATGTAAATCAGTCTCCCTCTCCCATGTATCGTACTATACTCGGCCGTGCTTCCATAGCACCCGTAGAAGAGGAACTGACCAGCCTCAGAGAACCATCATGCTCCTTTTAACTATACGAATCAGATGCTCCTCAAAGGATGCATCAAACTCAAGCTCAACCTCCTCATACTGAAAAACATGATATAAGTTTTAGGGATAACATTGTAGCTGAGATACATAGAAGACAACATGCATGGATCCATACCGCTGAGGTAACTGCAACTGATAGGCAACCTAAACAATGCTCTCTATAATCATGAACATATCGACATATCTCGATGAAATCATACCCTTTGTCATGATCCTCTTCTCTCTCATCCTTTGTATGAAATATAGTAAAAATATATCCTCAAGCTAGAACTCCAAAGGATGTCTACATTTATCGGAACATGATTTCTAACTAGACTTCATAGTAACCATCTGTTCTGAATCAACTAAACATTCTCAATGGTCTCCTAGAAAAGACGAGGTCCCAATATACCTACCTCTCATACCTCCATCCAACATAGGGGTGATAGTCATGTCCTCCCATTCAAAGCCTCATATAGATCCATTTAAATAGTATCCTGGAAGCTATTATTATATGAAAACTCAACCAGGGGTATGTGTCTCTCCCAAGAACCCCAAAAATCCAAGGCGCATGCCTAAATAATTTCCTCTAGAAGCTGAATCATGTGCTCTAACTAGCCCTTTATCTAGGGGTGGTAAGCTGTGCTCAAAACCACCTGTGTACCAAAATCCCTATGTATCCATTTCCAGAAACATGAAGTAAACCGGGCGTCCCTATCTGAAATAATAGAATGTGGGAACCCATGTAGTCGTACAGTCTAACAGATGTACAACCTCCCAATATCATCAACATTAAAGGTTTCCTTGATCATCAAGAAATACAAAACCTTCATGAGCCTATCAAACATAACCCATACAACATCATTTCTTCAAGGCGACCTCCATAAACCTTCCACCAAATCCATTACGACATCATTCCATTTCCATTCAGGAATAGGTAACAGATGTAAAAGTCTTGATTTTATTTGGTGTTCTACCTTCACATGATAACAGGTGGAGCACCTCATAAAAGAACTAGCTACATCTCTCTTCATACCTAGCCACCAATAATGACATTGTAAATCCAGATACATCTTGGTGACGCCAGGATGCACTACCCATATAGAGGTATGAAAACCCCATATCAACTCCTCACAAATGTACACTAGAACTTAAACACATCCATGGATACGTAAGATCTTATCCTCACCAACCATACAGCTAGGATGAGGGTCCTCACATGCCACACTCTATTGTAGAAGTAGTCTTTCAGAATCTGATAGCTTCCTCATCCTCACTTTGTTTAGTAGGGTAGAGGTAACAACCATAGATGTATAATTTGTTTTTCCTTTTATATCATTAACCTCTATATTCATCTCATAGAACAAAGTCATTAGCTTCCACTCACCATTCTCCTCTTTCACTACTTGTATCCATGTCATCCTACACAGTGCGTCAGCCACTATATTTCCCTTGGAAGTCATATAGGCAAGCTAAAAATGAAAGGACTGAAGCTGTTCCACCCACCATCGTTGTCTCAAATTCAAATACCACTAGGTAAATATGTACTTGAGGATTTTCTGGTCCATGTACCCCACAAAATACTATCCCAATATGTAATGTATCCAACAATGTAAGGCATAAACAACCACATCTAACTCCAGATAATGTGTAGTGTAATTCCTCTCATGTGGCATCAACTGCTAAGACCTATACACAATAACTCGACCCCACCCCCTGTATAAGCATTGATCCCAGTCCAATACCTAATGCATCACTATATACAATTTAACTTTTTCCTGGATCTAGAAATATAAGTCTCGACAATAAATTAAAATTCCATTTCATCCCCTGAAAGGAAGTCTCATAATTATAGGACCACACAAACTTCATAGTCTTCTTAGTCAAGCCCGTCAATAGTGCTACCAAGTGTGATAATTACTATATAAAATTTCTGTTGTAACCAGAAAGAACCATGAAACTCCACACCTCAAAAATGTTATTGGGATACTCCCATGTATCTACTTATATCAACTTCTATGGGTCTATTGGTACTCATATTTCTGAGATGACGTGACACATTAAGTGATTTTGATCTATCTAGAAGTGGAATTTTGGGAGCTTAGCATAAAAAAAATGCTCTATCAATGAATTAAAAAAGATCTCAAGGAGTTTGGCATGGTCTTGTCAATTGTGAGAATACACCAAGATATCATCCATGAAACCCACAACAAAAGAATCTAGTTAATTATGGAACACTCGGTTCAGCAGCACTATGAAAACTGTTGGCACGTTCATGATGCTAAATGGAATAACTAGGTACTAATATATGCCATACTAATATGAAAGGTTGTAAGAGGTATGTCTGTAGGTCATACATGTACTTTATGACATCCCGACCTTAATTAAACCTTAAAGAACAATAGTAATCCTAAAATTTGATCAAATAGGTCATCTATCTTTAGAAAGGGATATTGATTTTTAACTGTCAATTGGTTATGTTTTTGATAGTCCATACATAGCCTAATGGTACTATCCACCTTTTTCATGAAAGGACCAGTGGACCCCTAGGATATGTACTAGGTTAGATAAAACCCATATCTTCCAGATCTTTCAACTACATGTTCAGCTCATGAAACTCCATTGTACCCATCATGTATGGATGAATGGATACAATGACATATCCTAGAACTATCTCAATATCGAACTCCACCTCTATGACTGGAGGAAAGAATAAGATGTCCTCCAGGGAAACATCCCTAAAATGACCAACCACTGGAGGGAAATATGCTAGACATGTTCCCAAGTCATCAAGATATAAATTCGCAATCTGAGCTATCATCCCACCAAACCCACGATGCTCGGGTCTAGCTTGACTTGCCTAAACATCCCCTTATCCCTTATGTAGAAACAACGAGCCTTATGGTGAAGTAAAAATCACCCTACGCCAATAGAAATTTATAAAGCTTTGAAAAGAGGCTAAAAAGTCCATTCGATGTATGACATCAAATCCTATCTTATCCAAGACATAGAGATCGCAAAATAAGTGACACCCAGCAACCTCAAGGGGAAACTCCTTACATTAACACATACCTATAGTTTTTATTACTAACGGAGTGTATAGCCTCATAAAATCATCAAACATCAAAACATAGAGCTGAAGGCTCTCCAAAATGGAAAATGATATGATACTATGAGAATACCTTCTATCAAAAAGTGAAGAAGATAAAACAAAGGTGACTATAATAGTACATATGATGGCAGAAGGTCCAGAATCTTACTCCTATCGGGTATTTTCCATTGTATATGTCTGGTGTATACCACGACCCTACAACATAGCCTGGCTACCCTGAGATGACGCTCCCTACTATCACTGAGATCCTGGGGTCTGGCTACCATGACCATGACCACGACATTGTCTTGAATTCCATGACATACTCCAGTTACTTATCTAAGGAGAAGTTGTAGACCCTTCTCCTGAATGTGGAGTCAGTGAAAAACACCTCTCGCTAGTAACATGTGGAAACATCCTATAGAAGAACTTTATATGGCCCAACCTACCACAAGCTCAAAACTAGACTGGGTCCTTCATGTATAGTGGACTTGTATTCCCTAGCCTATCACACTAGTAACACCTCACCAGATTACCGTTAAAAAATTTCTGACTACTATTATCACTACGAGATAACTCTAACTTCCACTTATTCTTTCCGGTTGAGACAGTACCAGAAATTGGTACTGGACCTCCCTTACTCACACCAATTGATTCCCGTAGATTTAATTTGGAAATCAACACCCTATTAATTATAACAGATATTGAAGATAAGTTGAATACATTCACCTGTGATCGGATGTCGAACCTGAGACCATCCTCTAAATGTCTAGATTTCAATACATCATCACCCATCATAGTATGTGCTAAATAGTGAATCTCAGTAAATTGGGAAGAATATTACACAACAGAAATTGTTCCCTACTCTATGTGAATGAACTCTTGGTCTCAATTGGCCCTCTGCTTCTTGGAAAAATAATAATCATGGAAGTACTTATGAAAGTCTTCACATGTCATATCCCAATGACTCTCTACCTAAGTGATAACATCCCATCATCTCTTGCTAAAATCACATAAAATATATGTCAAAAGCTTGGTCATCCTCTCAATAGGTATCTCCAAGTGCTCAAAGATAGAAAAAGTGGCCTCTACCCATGATTATGTAGCTTGTGGTCCACCATCCTCTGAGAAAGTAAGAAGATGCTGCTACTAGAACACTCATGTCAACTCTTCCATGTACGTGGTATGTTTTGGTGCACCCTAAAAAGTTTGTATAGCCCTTATAAAGACTTTAACGAACTTTTAATCTCCACTTGCATCCATTATAATGGCTGGTTCCATGACTGAAACATCTAGAGGATCCATTGGTAGCCCATGGCCTACCACCTCCGAGGTATGTTCATCACCACTTTCGTAGAATACAACTCGAGGTCATCATTGTGGCATGACTCTACATGGTCAAGAACATGTCTTAGTTCAAGATCATTATCATGGTCTTCCATTTAAGAGTTCCAAAATGAAATAGGAAAATACTCTCAACATTTTTTCAAAAAGGAACTACATGGAATGTAAAAATCATACACAATGTGTACCCTTAGGTCTCTACATGACCATGTAGTCTCGCCGACCTGGGCGTGTATTAACCCTAGGTACACAATGTGTTAGATACATACACAACATGTACACTAGTCTACCTCCTTTCCATTTAATCCCACACTGATAGATTCATATGGGTTCCACCTAAGTGAGCCCACACAACGTGTACTGAAAGTACACAACTGTGTACATGTGAAAACCACCATCCCATGTTCTGCCTCAGATGGACGAGCACACAGTTAGGTACCCCACAACATGTGCATATGGTAAATGATGTTTACATTTTAAAACATGGAAAACCATCTCCTCTGAACATGAAGAACACATGGCATGTTTGAAAAGACTATAGGCCATATAAACTATGTTTTTATGGATAGAAACACCATATTTCCTAGAAAAGCCCTGTTAAGTAGAAAAACCAACTAGTGGTATGCCAATTTTCAATCCTTGGAGGTTCATACTCCCCTTGAATAAAAGTTTGACATCCACATACAGAACATAACTACAAAATCTGTATGACGTAGACCAAACATGATCCAATAAATTACGATTTGAGAGGGCCCATACACCTTAGAGATCAAATCCTGGTGTCCATCCTAATCGAATCATCTCACATACCAATGTACCTATCACAACAGTAAACATTACTATCAATGTACTTTCATAACCACACACATCTCTAGCACAAAATATATCACAACAACATGCAATCAGTAATGCTCCCTAAATGGCATAGAAAGTATGCATGGTATGTGATTTCTAACAAGTTCTTATATGATGCATGAGATGACATACCTTCATATCATCAGGTTGCAACAAAATAGAACCAGAATAATATCAAAAATAATAGAACAAAACAAGTGAGTCACCCAATGGTGAAATCAAATCAATAGTAATATCTCAAAATAGAAAAGCACAATTTAATTTGAGGCAATTTGGATTTTCCTTGTACATGGGGTAGCTACTCCTAAGAAGAAAATAATTACCAAATTCTATATCCTTTATATTTTTACCAAATAGTAAATTAAACTAGAAAATAAACACCTTTGATACAACTTTGTAAAATATTAGATCTGAATGCCACTAAAGGTGCCCCGTACCTGATTGGCCACATGGAATCAAGAACATTTACCCAAATTCTAGAGGCTACCAACTAGTAGTGAGGGCCAATGGTGTGATAGTGGGGAAACTATGTCCTTTTTGACAGAGTGTAACATAGTGGAATAAATAATAACAATAGTGGAAGTAGAAAACAACATCCAACAGAGGTAAAAAACAGAATACTAAAAGATAAAGATTACTAGAAGTCATATCATATAAAAATGATGTAGCATTTCATATGTTGTATGAAAATAGTTAAAATGTGAAAAAATACAATAAGAAAGAAGAGTAATGAAAAATGAAACTCAGCAGCATCGCAAGACATAACTTGGTCTCATGCTCTCCTGCTCTTAAGAAAAAATCATGTACCTGAAAAGGGATATTCCCTTATCAAAACCTGTAGTAATATATTTTATTTGGGCCCAAAACCATGACCCAAAAATGGTGTGAGAAATAAATCCCAGTACGAAACCACCTAAGGTCTATTCCAATATGTTAGTGAGTATATGCACCAGTATTGTACAATAGTGAAATGTTGTAAACATGGAGGTACTAAAAAGTAAACAATCCTACAAGTATTGTCCTTCATTTATAAGTTCATTTTGTCCATTATCAATTCAATTATCCGAGAAATTTAAGTATCAGAATTTGTACTAAGCCCGAAATTCCCCGAAGTAAAGTAAGTACAACTAAAGTCTGAGAAGGCCTTCTAAACAAGTAAGTGAAAACTAAATCGAAGATTATTCTTTGTCTTAGAAGATGTATCACAATTCACTCTATTCAATTATTTAATTATAACATGGGTTTGTTCTTGAGATTACAAAATTGGAATTCAAGTATCCCTTCATGTTCAATTCTACCAAAATCCTGCGAGTCTATTCTCAATCTTCCTATAGGGGTGCCCTGAGTGTCACTCTAGACATTGGTATATGTTCATGAAAGTAAATACTTAGGGGTCCTACAAGGGATCCCCAAGTGTCACTCTTGGTGTATTATAATATCATATAGATTTAGTCTATCCACGATGGTCCTATAGGGAGCCCAAGTTTCACTAATGACATATAACTCAAAAGCCTCTCAAGTCCATCCATGGAACTCAAAGATGAACCCATATGTCACCCAAGGTGTAAGGTACAATAGTCATGAGAGTTCTTTTATGATGTTCTAAGCTAAACCCATGTATCACCCAATTCTATTTACCATTTAATTATTTAAATTCAATAAAACATTCCAACCTTATTAACCAAGAAAAACCACTACATGGGCAAAGGATAAAACAAAATCCCAAAGCCAAAATAAAAAAAACTTACAATTTTATGGTAATTTAAATTCCATATAATAAACAAGTTCATTTTATACAACCAAATAAGGGAAAATAATGCATTACCATAGACATCCTAGGACAAAATGGATACACAATAATTATCTGAGAGAAATGCACCCACGGGGTGGACCTTAATCAAACAAAAAATCCAAACATGTTTTTAATTGATTGAATTAATTACCAGAACAACATTAGGTAATAATAAGGATCAATAACCTTTCAAGGAAACACCCTAAACATGGGATAGAGGCACAATGACACATATAAACACCTCGATAATTAATGAGAGACACAAGACCACCTAACTCATTGTAGTATGACTCTCCTCATCCAGCCTTAACCTCCAATTCATGCTAGAATGATGTAGATCTATGAAACAAGAATATTAACTCAACCTTATATAAATCAGTAGAGATAAAAAATCCCCAAGAACTACTCAATAAAAATAGAGCACTCACTGAGAGGGTTCCAATGGATCTAATAGTGTTCGAATCAGCTTCCGAATGACGTAACTAGAGAAGGAAAGAATCCCGATGCTACTTGTTCATCCAACTAGGGACCCCTCAATCCAGATGATAGAAAAATGATACTTCTACCCGTATTAAGGGAAAAAATACATGGAATTTAAGTCCATATACACGGTGTGTAAGTCCATATACATTGCGTGTATATCATTTAACTATTCAATTGGTTGATTGATTTTACTAAATTACATTGTAAGACCTACAGACATGGTTATACATCATGTACTAGAAATTTCACAACAAGTAGTTGGTTTTTCATATCTTCCTTACCGAGATTCCCACACACCATGTATTCCCATCATACAGGGACAAAAATACAAAGTGTGTACTTAGGATTACACGACATGTAACCCTATGTCAAGCTGTGTGATAGTATGATTCGAGTACATGTCTAGTTTTCTCTTGTTTTCCCAAAAAAAACTCAAAGTTAAAGAGAATAAAATAATCTCATAACTCCAAGTAAGAAACGAGTTATTACAATGTGTAATAATAAATCAAGTTTTATTCATAAAAATGTACTTTTCTTAAAATAAGTTTTTTCACATTTTGAGTAGTTATTTTAAAACTAATTTTTTCCAATATAGAAGAATGTATTTTAAAAATGTAATTTACTTTGTTAAATCATCATTTTCTGATATTCTTAGATTTAATATTTTATAATCTATTGATAATAATAATTTTTTGATGAATAGTGAAAAATATGGCTTTTTATTTAAAAATGAATTCTCATTTAATGTATTTACAATGTTAAATTATATTGTCATACTATTTCAAAAGAAAATGTGGCTCCTTTATATTCTAAATAATAAAAATTAGTTCATTGGAATCAATTTTATATTGATTTATAATATATAAACATTTATACTTGAAGAAAAATTGACTTTGGAAGACTTCTTTTTCAATAATGTTGACACTGTGAAATGTGTTCGCTTTACTTTAACATGGAATTCATGACTTGAACATCAATTATAAACCAAAATTTGAGTTTTATTATAAATTAATATTTATTCTGGAAGAATGAGAAGACTGGATTTTGTTGTGTCATGATTGAAAATGTTTTTGATCCAGGCCAAAAAGTTCATGGTGCGACCATCCATTTTTCATGTGGGTCAATTACGGTATGAAAGGGACCGACCCAAAAAGTCAAAGATGCAGTCTTACACTGATCCAAAGCTGGGGTGTGGGGATGAAAGTGCTACATTATAGAGTATGATGTTCACCCATGTGAGCTGCGTAAGTTTCCCAAAGCAGCATCAGTGTATAAGGTACCTGCACATTGACCTGCATGACCAACCTGTGCATGAGCCATCATGGAATACATGCACGGAACGCCTGGGATAAAGAAACACTTCACCCAGGGATCCATATTTTCCTATAAATAGGACCTGGGGTCTTTATTTGTATGGATGGAAATTCTCGAAGGCCTATCGATGCTTTTATCATCGCAGTTCTTTTCCCAAACCCTCTAAAACCTTCTAGGTACTCATAAAAAACGAATAATAGGTAATTAAAGGAGGATAGTGAAACTAATGTCCTACCAAGGTTTTAAATAAAAAAACATTCATGAGGAAAATTCTCTATAATGTTTGAAAAACACTCACGTGAGGTACCATTCCTTACCCATAGGACCTATGTGAGACACTTCTGGGAAAACCTATGGTAACCCTTTATGTCCTGAGAGAAGCCTATCCCAAGTTTTGTTTCCCATTTGTACTATCTCTAAAGGTACCATCACCTCTCTTAGGAATTCTAGAGAAAATAACCCTTATGAGAGTATCCCTTAGATTAAACTCTCCTTTAAACTTCACAAGCTCCTGATTAGGCCCTCTTCTATGACATCAATGGGATTCCCCCTTCCTCTGATTCCCTTTCCTGAAAGAGACTAACTTAAAGAATCCTCTGAAACCTCTAGAATTTCAAAACCAAGGAAAGGGGAACCCCTGTGTGTAATGTCCTGACATTTTTACAAGGGAAAAAAATACTAAATCATGATTAAATGAACTATTATATACTATGTGACATTTATAACCTAGCCATTTTACAAAATTTTTACAAATTTGTGTTTGTAATATTGAGAAATAGATATACACGGTTGCGATCAAAAAGTTATTTGGATTCTGATGGAACCAAATTAAATAAATTGTAAGATTAAATAAATAATTTAAATAAAAACTTACTTCCATAAAATGTAATCATAAATAATAATTTTACTATATTATGGTTATAATATAATTTTACGAGACCTTGATTAGTTTTTCAAGGTGTTAAAAAATGAGTTATAGTTTTAAAATTTTTATTTTTCGAATAACCTTTGAATTTACTTAAAAATTTAATTAAACATATTTAAAAACCTTTATTGATAAAATTAAGTTAGATTTTTAATTATAATTATCTAAAAAAGGTTCGAGTTAATTTTTGGTATTTTTTCTGAAATACATGAATTGTTGAGAATAATGAAATTTGGTAATTTACTATACATATAAATTATATGAAAAGTACACAATTCATAGCATCATGACTGATGTAAGAACCCTTGGTTAGAAATCACATGTGGTATTTACTATTTTTGGGTCAAATGAATCAATACTATTTATATTTTTAATCAAAAATATTAAACTAATGATTAAACTAATGCAAAAATCCTCCTCTCAACCACTATAAATACCACCCTCTATTTCTCTCACACCTCTAAAGCATTGAGAATTACATAAATTCATTCCAATATTCTTCCCAAGGCTTTTCCCCAGGTCAAATGACAACTAGTAACACCAAAAGGCCAATACCAAAGGCCTTAAGGAGGATCTAAAGGAGAAGAGATCAAGGCGTAAAAATCCTCTTTCATTTTCTTGTGTTTTCTCTTGAATTCTTTTTTTATTATACTATAATCACCTACCCATATCCAAGAGGCTTGAAAACACCAGGATTATATATATTTTTTATTTTTATCATTTTTATGGAACAATTCATCATCATACTCCTCATCTCCATCTTATTCTAAAAATAAAAACACCATTCTTGATGTGCCGATTTACCAATATCATGGACCATGTGTTTTTCATTTACATTACATCCGTCATAATTGGTTTTAAAAACATTTTAATTGTTAAAAGATATAGTAAATTTTATGATATAACTTACCATATATTCTGGAATTAACCTACATTCATAATATTATTGGTATATGCTGAAACAAGTTCGTGATTATTGAAGAACGTCCAAAATGATCTAGAAAACTTTAAAGTTTTATCTAATGATTCATCATAAAATATGATAAAAATGAATAATTGTATAATATAATATTCTATAAACATATTAATAACATATCATTGAACATCTTAATTTTCTATTTCATTCGAAAATAAAATCCATTACAAACCCACTATGGAAACAATGTATAGAATGCACCCAAAACAATGTAAATAACAAAATATTATTAATAAATGTGTTGAATGATGTTATAAAATGATTATATAAGGTGTTATAAAAATTATTATTATTCATAAAATCATTAATAACACTCATTTATCTATTATAAAAGAGTTTCAAACATGTTTTAGGTAAGAGGAACTTGAGGTTGGGGAATTATTAACCCAATTTCCATTCTATAAGTTAACCTTGTAAATTATTCGTTATGTGGTATTATGTTTTTTGTGTGATTAATTTTTTTTATATTATGTTTAATTATGTGTATTTATATTTTATACTCATATCCCTTATATTCTATTAATTTTCACTCTAATTAAATTTGTAAGGGAGTTTTTTTTAAATCCTTTCAATAGTTTCTTTAAGGAAATTTGAAAAGATTGTTTTTATATATGGTATGAGTAGTTTTTCACATTTTCATGATTCTTTATAATAATTATGTTTCTATTATATGTTTAATTAGTAATTTTTTAGGAACATTATTTCATTATTATGTGAACATTTTTTGTTATATTTTAAAAGTGATCTGTTTTACAAAAAAATGGTATTTTCAAAATCTGAATGTGTTTTCATGAATATTTTAAAAGCGTTATGAAGTTTTTTATCCATAATATGTTCCTTGGACATAGTTATGTTGGGTCGATCTCATTATAGCTCAATATATGTTAGGTTTAGACCATTATGACACATGATATGTCGAGTAAGCCCCATTAAAGATCTGTAATGCATTGGGTACTCTCGAGATAGAAGTTGACCAAATGATTATTAAATATTTAAGGATGATTTTAAGAGTGATATGGTAAATATTTCCCTAGGAAACTAAATGATATTTTTATGCATAGTGAGAAGTTTTTATGAAATGGGTTCAATTGGTTTTATGTTATCAATTGACTAAAGATTTATTTCATGATTTCCATTACTAAGCCTTTTGTGACCATCAAATGTTTTCAAATTGTTTGTTTCATAGGATTCCATATAATTTAAATTTAAATTTAAGGTTATATTTCATATGAATTTGATTATTTATTTTATAATTATTTTGGTAAACTCTAATTCATTTTTTGTAAGTTTTTGTCTAATTTACTAGAACCTATATATGAAAAGGTCCTCGTATGTATAATGTATTTTTTATTTTTCTATTATCCTTTATAAATAAACAAATATAGTATTTTAGTAATCAATTTGGAAGTGAAGGTTTCGGGCTTTACAATTGGTATCATAGGAATGGTCTAAATAACTTTTCATATTAGGAATTATGCTTTTTTGGAATAATTTTAGTGATAGTATTTACTTTTAAACTTCTAGTATGTTAATTACACATAAGAAAATAGTTTTTCTTACTTATGAATATGTAAAATGAACTAATTTTAAGGGAACAATTCATTTAAGGTGTAGAGAATTTAACATTCCAATATTTTAAAAAGTAAAAAAATTCCACTTCATTTTTAAATGAACTAATAAATACTATGTAAACTTTATAACCTAAACATTAAACATAGTTTTTCTGATTCAATGTTTTGAATTTTGAAAAATGGACATCCATGGTTACAATCAGTAAGTTATTTGGAGTCAGAGTGAACCAAATTAATTTTCAGGGAACAGTAACATACACTTATGAATAGTAATTTTACTGTTATGATTAGTAATATGTCTCTGATGAATAGTGAAATGGACATTTAAATAAGAACCTCACAAATGAATTTACAGTAGAGAAGAAATATTATAAGGGACAATATGATGAATAAATAAGTGTTGGTATTTTTGAAAGTTAGATATTTTATTACAATTTTATGATTAATTATATATATTAAATGTAAATGTATTTTAATTAAATTTAATCATAAATTATTATTTTATTGTCTTAGGGTTATAAGATAATTTTAGGAGGCCTTGATTAATTTTTCAATGTGTTATGAAATAAGTTATAGTTTTAAAATTATAGTTTTTTTTAATAAATTATGATTTTATTTAAAAGTTAAATTAAACATATTTAAAAAATTATTTTGATATAATGGAGTTCATTTTTTAATATTACACATCAAAACATGGTTAGGATGAATTTTTTGGATTTTTCTAAAATTCTAGAATTTTTTTTGAATAGTGAAATATACTAATTTACAATATATATATACATTATATGTTCAATACACTATTCCTAGAACTTTGGATGATAAAAACACCCTTGGTTTGAACTCACATGCTATATTCACTATTTTAGGTCACATGAATCAAGAATATTCCTAGTCATGAGAAAAAATATTAAACTAATGATTAAAATAATAGAAAACCCCTCCTCTCCTCCACTATAAACACCCCTCACCCCATCTTTCTATAACACCTCAAAAGATTTTAGCATTGTCTAAATTCTGCCCAATATTCCTCCCAAGCCTCTTCCCCACTTCCTATACCTTCTTTTCTGACCAAAAGGCCAATACCAAAGTCCTTACGAAGGATCTCTAGGAGAGGAGATCAAGAGGTAAAAATCCTCATTCATTTTCATGTGTTTTATTTTCAATTATTTTCTTTTTTTATGATCTTCTTCAACCATTATACATGACTTTTAATTGAATTTGAAGTAAAGAAACCCAAGGTAAGGTCATTCTTAACCGAATTTCCATTATTTGGGTTAACCTTCTACATTATTCATTATGTGGTTTTAAGGTTATTTGGGTGATCATTTTTTATTTATATTATGTTGAATTATGTGTATTTATAGAGTATACACATATCCATTCCATTCTATAAATTTTCACTCCAATTATATTTGTAAAGGACTTTCCTATTATAATTCTCTTAAAAGTCTATTTAATGAAATTCAAAAAGATTATTTTTTATTTATGTAATGAGTGGTGTATCTTATTTTAATGATGCTTTATTACAATTATTTTTTCATTATGTGTTTATATTGTAATTTTTTATGAATATTATTTTATTATTGTGCACCTATTTTTTGGAAAATTTTAAAAGTTATCTGTTTTACAAAAAAATGGGTATTTTAAAAATCTGAATGTGTTTTTTTGAATGTTTTAAATGAGTTATCAATTTATTTACCCATGATATGTCCCTTGGAAATATTTATGTTGGTTTGAGCCCATTATTACTCAATATATGTTGGGATGATCCCATTATATCTCTAATAAATGATGGTTCATGCCCATTTTATCTCTCTAATGCTTTGGGTACTCTGAATATAGACATAAAATGAATGGCTATTCCATGTGTAAGGGTGATTGTAAGAGTTATACAGTAAATATGTACTAAGGAAACTATATAATGTGTGTATGCATGCTAACATGTTTTTATAAAAGGGGTTTTATTGGTTTTATGTTATCACTTGACTAACGATTTATTTATTTATATCCATTAAAGATATTTTTGTGCTCATCCCATTTTTTATAAATGATTTTCACAGGATTCCTTAATAAGATCAAAGGAAATTTAAGGTTCTAGTGAAGATTAATCTGATTAGTTGTTTAGTAATTATTTTTGTAAACTATGATTCAATGTATATAATTTATTGTCTAATTCTACAGATCCTAGTTCGTAAAAAGACCTCCTATTTTTAATGTATTATGTATTTTTATATTATCCTTTATAAAAAAATATATATCCTATTTTAGTACTAAATATGGATGTGAGGGTTTAGGGATTTAGATGGAATTTATCCCATTTAGATTTGTATTCCCTCATTCAAAGGTTTCTTGCATTTTTCCCACCTATTTTTTATTATCCTCAAGATGCATGGGAATTTTTATCCCTTTACCCACAAGGCCACCCACCCAAGGGACATTTTTAGGGAGTTATCTATCTCAGATACAAGGTCTATGACTGTTTCCCACCCTTTTTGTCTCTTTGACTTGAAGCATCCAATTCCTAATGGTAAGGGTAAGGATTGCCATTTATTTTCCATTCAATATATAATGATATCCTCCTCCCTCTTTAAAAGACTAATTTTTGAGAATCCCTCCTGGATTAAGCACATTAACTTTATTGATGTATGTTTCACTCTTTCTAATCCTTTCCCTCTTGGATACTACGTCAAAGATGGTATGGGTACTTGATTTTTCTCCTTCCTCTCTTATACCCTCAGCCTTTTACACTGGCATAGGAGGAGAATTGTGGTTTTCTAGATCTTTCACTTCCTCTTATCCATCACATTAAACATGATTAATCCCAACTAATGTGGCCTCAATGTCTAGTCATGATCATGGTGTCCACATATCCTAATGTATGCTTCGATAGAGAATTATCCTTTAAATATTCCTCTTTCCTTTCTTTAGAGTTATCCCACGACATGAGTCCTCAAAAAAATGTGTCCAAACTCATGGAAAAATAGATTCTTTGGTTTCCTTGATCATAAAATTCCTCTAGTTTCTCACACCACAAATGACTCATATGGTCTTAGAGTATGAGGGTTGTTATGACGTCCAAATGATCCCAAACCATCAATGGAAATACTCTTTGGGAGTAAGCCCAAATCAAACCACCCCATGGGCCTCTTACTTGGTATAATCCCAAACATATTATCAAGTGTATCCTTTATATAAGTAATCCCAAAACCAATTTAATAAATGGGGAATCCTCCCCACGTGTAAGCCTCAATCATAACCCCAATTCACCATGTAATCCTCTTCAAGAACAATTCCCCTAGATATAACCTTCAAGTATCCTCCTCAAGAGTAAGCCCTGAACCAAAACCCAAAATCTCCACATGTAAAGACATTTCTCATGTAATTAAGTTCATTCATCCAGTGAATTATTTTCAAGATTAATCCCCAACATAATCCTTTCGAAGGGATACACTACCCTCTAAGACCAACTGAACTCTGTGGGATTTGATTCCCATCTAAATGGGTCACGTAAGAATCCTCCAACTGGTCTAAACCATACAACTTACATTAACCATATTATCACTAGGAAACATTCCTAGTTGGGTCTAATTCAACTTGAAAATTGATATCCCTTCCATGTTCCTTGGGCTACTTCAGAATAATTCCCACAACAAGATATGACTCGGTGCCTTCTTCCTAGACGTCCTTACTGTAGAAGTTAATGTATACAGCTAGGTCTTTATCATATAACCTTAAAAGGTTTGATGTTACCCATTCAGTGGAACAAAAATATATGGGTTTTGATTCATTTCATGAGGATAGATAAGAATCCCACCACATGGTTTCAATCCCAACATCAAAACAACTCATGTCTCCCTAGAGGACAACACACTCTAGAGAGCACCGTTATGTTTCTAAAATACCACCATCATCGTTATGAGGACCAAATAATATCTAATAATTATATATGAGGATACCATCAATGGATAAAATCATATACATAATTTTTTTTTCAATTATGAATACCCTCGATTACATACATATGATTATAAATTCACTACATGATAATAATTGATTGTTAATTCAAGGGTGATTCACGTCCTGAAAGGGAATTAATTAAGGATTCACGAACATATGATAAATCAATAAGAGAGTCTCATAGTTTTCCAAAATTCCTCCCAAATGGGTTTGATGAGACTAAACATTCTCCTCTCGACCGTTAGGAGTTCTTAAGAATATTTGGAAAAACATACCATTAAGTGTATTCCTTTGAAAAGAATGTCCCTCATGGATATAGAACTATTGGGTTTTTATAGTTCCAAAAACAAAACCATTGGAAGCCATTATAAATTAGTAAACCATATGTGAATGATTTCACAAGACTCAACCCCATGTAATCAGTCATCGAGCCACCATTTTCTATGGTAAAAAAATGGTGACCCTAACATGAATTACTTAACTCTGGAATCTCACCCATAATATGAAAATGATATTATTCCTAGTCCTATTATGACCATTTCATTCGTAACAAAAAACATAGAAACAAAAATTTTCATCCCTATGTTAGTTCTTATCCATGATGATTGTGTCACCCACATGTCATGCCCCACAAATCTTAAAATACATGAGGGTCAGACAAGATAATTCATCATACATGTGTTCAGTCAAATGAGATGCTTCTTTAATTGGGTTCTCTTGTCTATGTTTTTCAATATCTAGGAATTTATTTCAATGAAATCCCTTCAATCCAATGGCTTCCTTCAAGATTTATTCAAGGCATGCCCTAACTATTGGGGATGCCAGTTCTTCATCCATGAAGAGGATACCATCACCAAACCAATATCCTGAACACTAGGAATCAAATTCATTAATATATGAATAATTTTAGAACAGAAAAATCATAACCTTGGAGGCTGAACAAAAAACCCTCCAGCTCACAAAGCCCCACTGATCATCCAATCAGCAATGAATAGTGGTCAGGAAGAAGACGACACCGACCACCGTCTTCAACCGTTTCAGGAACCTATCCCCAAAATGCCAAAAGAAATACATCTCTTAATATATTTAGGTTGATCGAGAGGCTACATAAGGCCTACTAGAAAATACATATGGGTCCTTATTAAAGGATCCCACCATCAATCATCTTCTCCAATGTAACGTGATAGTGAGCCCTCAATATGATTTGGGTTCCATCCTTAGACAACTAGACAAGGTCATCTAGACTCAGGCATGCAAGGCGCCTCACTAGGGGTAGAATTTTCTCAACATCAACAAAGGTCACACCCATTAACCCTCCAGAGAGGCCCACCAACCCAATTTGGTTTCGAACTATGAGTGAGAATATACACATGTCCCCGTTCATTGAGTCATCCAATAGAATCTCTTGACAACATACGATTAATCACGTCATAAAAATCTAGAAGCATACTGTGATCATGAATATACACCTTCTTTCACCCACCAATATTTCTATCAGACTCATTTGGAAGAACTCAAAGAATCCGACCATCCATATTGGGTGGTAATCCGTGAGAAGTAACATACACATTCCTGCATGCACCAAGTTTTTCATGAGACTTGTATTGAAGCACTCAAAGAATCCCTCTAAATATTTTTGGAGGTAATCCATGAAAAGTCACACACACAGACCACAATTTATCAATCATTATAGTAGTTGTGTTTGGTAGCACCAAGAGAAGTTATTCGAATGGTCCCAATGATGAGTATGAAGCAGACCTGACTCTTTTTCTCCACACATGAGTATTGTTAGTAGCTACAGATAGGAAAGGGTGAACTTGAGTGATGACATACACCTACTCTAGGTACATAATGGGCATATATTCCTATTAAAATCACTAAAGTCACCATTAATATCCTTTAAATGGTGAATGCGTCGATGAAAATCCCTACCCACATCCTACAGACTTTCCAGGACATCATAATGGTGAAGAAAGTAGTGCCTGAGGGGTATATACACAACTCCTTCCCAAAAATAAGGTTACTTGTCAGCATGTCACCCCAAGAGTATACAAAAACCTCTACTCCCATCATGGAGGGTCATGGGAAAAAATACTCCATATTATTAAGAAACCCAGATTAGGAACATACACCCACTCCAACTGGAGGTAATAGATCTATCCTAATGTCCACTCAAAGTCATGCACAAAAACCTTCCCATAAAATCTACATTCTTTGATAATTGAACTATGCTGCTCAAATGAAGGTATCCAAGAATAATCCTTATAAAATACAACAGGAAATTATAGATAAGATGCACAATCATGCTCTTCTCAATGCTATAGTTATTGAATCCCTTGGATGATTATTTATGGATGCTCAAGACCCTACTCTCCCATTACCAAATTATAGGAGTAGTAGTAGTAATTATGAAGGTAATATTTGGACACATCAACAAGAAGGCTTGCTTCATGACCCCAATGTAATATATATCAAGATCCCATTTCTTAATAATAGATATAGTAGCCCTAGGTGTGGATAGAAGATCAATGATCAAGATGGTCTTCCCCTTGATGTAATCCACCATGGTGGTTCACCTCATGGTGGTGTTCCCTTTGAATGTTATCTAGGAATTTGTATTTCATGTTGTCAATAGAAATATCCAATTAGAAAATTGGTGATGATAATTCCCACCTATCATTAGGAATTTTTAAAACAATTCCAATCATTTTTGATTCCTTTTCATTGTTAGTTGAAATCATTTCTCAAAGGAAAGTTTCAACTCTAGTCAGACAAGGTATAAGAGTGGCTAGTGAAAGATAAATAATAAATGACAATCATGAGGAAACAAATTGCTATAGATGAAATGCCAATCATGTTTTGGCCTTTATTCACCCCTCAATACATCATTCTGGATGCGTTATCAAAATATTGAGTGTAGGACATCCACCTCAACATAATGAAAACTATTTTTCACTTTAAAGAAAAAATATTACCCTATGATGAGTATCATAGTCACATCAAGTTAATAGAAGGGTTCCAAGGCCAAATTGATGTGGGCGCTCTACTATATTCATGAAATCCAAAGATTGAGAAATAGTAAGGTTTTGTTCAACGCTCATGCATCATCAAATTAATGATGTTGTGACAGTTTATCACTAATACCCCATCTGGTGTTTATATCAGAGGATGGGGTTCCCAAGAAGTGTCACATTCCACCATGCTCCCTAACCAAAAAACATTCCCAACATAGTGTCTTACAATGTAATAGATTTTAGACACCTCTAAAAAACATAAGCTACACAATATCAATGAAATTCTCAGCCAAAACAATTCCCACTAGACTCTCACTGACGTCGGCCTAGAAAGAGAGTAGGACAATGAAATACTTTTGAGCCAAGCATTTGATAATATCGAGAAAGACTCACATTTAGATAAAATTAAATGTCTCTGAATAAAATCTAGAAATTGAACATCTGTCATCAGAATAGAGTGATTTATGTGTGTTCCGAATGTTTCACCGATCCCATATCTGAAAAAAAAACTTTTCAGGATAAGAAATAAATTCATGTCAGTATAAACCAAAAACGTTTTGGAGAAACCTCATCCCATAGGGATGGGTGGTTTTTTAAACCAAACCTCATGGTCTACAAACTAGTCCTGAAGGGTTGGGAAAGAAGAACGGGAATATCCCTAACCCTTAGGGATGGGGTATTTTTTACCTCAATAATCCCCTCCTCAAAAGGAAATAGTTTTCTCCCGATTAGGGAAAATGATGTAGAATGGATCCACCCAGTTCGCCCCATTAAATGATATTGTACCCTTACAAGGGATACATATATTTGAACTATCTTGAGATTCCATTTGGATTAATATCTTCCCAAAAGCTTCCATAGAATTAATAAAGGAGATTACAAGGCCTCATAGAGGATGTAGAAGAAGAAAGTATCATAGAGACCTTGATAGAATGCCTTCAATGTATTTATGATCCGTGAATGGAATCAACAATTCCATAGAAAATTCTATATAATATGAGCCCAATTTGAAGGAGTCGGAGGAAGATGTTTCTATTCATATTATGGTCTACCCCGAAATAATTGAAAGAGGGGTGCATACTTGGAACCATAAAATGTACATGAATTTAGGTATTCCATCAAATAATCCACCACTACCACCTAAAATTAAATATAATAGGGAAAATGGTAATGGTAAAATTTTACCTCACCTCCCACCTAAAATGGTTAATACCCTTTCTCTAGAAGAATGATTTTTCAGCAGGAGTAGGAGATGCATAATTTTGTTGAATAAATATAGAACTAATTTGAGGCAGTATTCCTACTATATATATCCTGAAAGAGGATCTAAAACTATTGTATCCAGGTAGCTCACATAAAAAAAGAGGGTTTTTTACAGTAACTGAAGCATATATGGAACATGTTTTCTCCTGGAAATGGGGATGACCTCAGTTTTTTAAGGTTCAAACCTTCCAATAGGTTTCTAATGGGATTATTCGTAGAACCAAAAACATCCAAGGATTCTATATCCATTTGGACCTACTTTACAAAGGTAGGTTCTCATTAGTTTTGGACTGATGAGGCTTAAGAATTTGCATTGGTCGAGAGGATGGGAGGTCAGAATCATCAAACCTTTTTGGGGGGAATTATTGTCTACTCCGGGACTCTCTTATAGATTTGAGTTATGTTCATGAATCCTTATTAATTTACCAAGCATGAAAATGAGTCTTCCTTTAGATCTTGCAATCAATGATTGATATGTTTGAGATTTAGAGAATATTTTATATGTAATTGAGGTTCTTCATTGATAGAGAATCATCCGTATGTATTAGATATTCTTAGTAAATGGTATCCTTTAATAAATTATATATAAATATCTTGGTCATTAAGATGACCATACTAGTTTTAAAGACACTCAGTGGGGCACTTGAATTTTATTGTCATTCAGAAGGACATGAAATATTTTAGAGTTGTGATCATACCCATAGATGGACTACCTACGTATCCTTGTTAGAAAAAGAATCAAAATCTACATATTTGAGGAATTAAGATATAGTTTAACATCATATGGGACAGATGAGAATTAATGGGTAATGGGCTTGAACCTTAGAAATGCTTTCTACGTACTCTACTTTTAAGGTAGATATCAAAGTCCACGTAGTTCGATTTAAGAAATGCGGGGCTTAAATATGATTAATGGCCCAAATCGAGGTGTCATAATTACTTTTACACACTAAGATCACGTGAGTCATGCCCGGTGTGAGAAAAAAGAGGTATTAGAAAAACCTGACAATTTGTGCCAAGAAAAGATGTGGTCAGAAAGAGTGATATGGGGCTTATGTGTGTGTGACTACACAAGTAGATGAAGGCTATGATTTATTTCTAGAAAGAAACCCAGGGACAAGGTCCATAAAGATAATTGTGCTTTATGGAGATTTGGATACTCTAACATGGGGCTTACTCTTGAGGAGTATGCCCAAATTAGGGGGGACTTATGATTAGGTCTTGTTCTTGAGGAGGAGGCCCAAAATTAAAAGAAATTATGACTGGGGCTTACTCCTGACAAGGAGGCCTAGGTTAAAAGGGACTTGAGGCTTACTTCTAAGGAGGATGCCTAGGTTAAGGGGACTTGAGACTTGGGGCTTATTCCTGATAAGAAGGATGCCCATATCAAAGATGCTCTCATATTAAGGGATGATGTTGGATGAAGGGAACCTCTCACCATAGTGATATAGAATTATATAAATCACAAGGTTTTGAGAGATGTTACATAGAATTCCTTTCAGATAAGGATGTAGACAAAGGAACCATGCCATAAGTGGCTTTCAAGAAGGTTTTGAAGGCTAAATTATGAAGAGGAACGGTTAATTTAAATAAAAGAGTTTAATAGGCAGGATTGGCACCCAAAAAGAGGTAGGTGCGCAAGTCCTGTTTGGGAATGAAATTCCTGGTCGCGCAAGTATACTTGTGCGACATGGGTGTACTTGGGTGACAACTAATCAATAGGGTAATACTTGGGTGAGACTTGGCTCAAGCCCTTAGTATTATCCCTAAAGGCTTCCAAAAGGGTGGAACACAAGTTCTATTGATGGGATAAGGTGGCGAACAAGTGTGGCCATTTCACTTAAGGGTTAAACACTTAAGCGTGCAAGTGTTTGATGAATTCCAACACCTTGGCCTTGTTCCCCCTATTTAGATCTTCCATTCTAGGTAAGAAATTACCTTATAAGTGTTTGGGAGACTTAAAGCAAAGACTAGGGTGCCGAGAGATTAAATATGACTTTGGGATTTTTTCGTCCTCGAAATGGGGGGCCCAAATGGGGTATTTATAGGCAATTGACGACATTGGGAGAAAATAAAATAGGGCACGCAAGTCACCTGCATGACCAATATGCGGCGCACAATTTTACTTGCGCGACCATGTTAGAACTTGCGTGACCCATGCTTAAAGAAATCCTTGTTCATTCCTTTGTTAATTTTTGATGTTTCTTCAAAGGATGAATATCTTTGTGCTTAAGGTATTCCTATTTTTTCAGTAGTTAGACTCTATGAAGGAAAGGAGGGTCAACAAAAGTTCCCCCTTAGAGTTGGATCTGAAAAAGTAAAGAGGATTTGACTCTGAGGTAAAGGATAAAACCAAGGAAATTTTGGTGCGCATGTGTTGAGCACACAGGTAGTGATGCGCATGTGCGAGATACGCAAAGTTCGACGCACAGAGGTTTAGACTTGCCTATAAATATGGGTGCCACTCTCACGTAAAGCACCCAGTTTTCAAAGCACCTCACTCTCATCGCACAAGTGAGCTTTCGTTCGTGCAAGTGACTTGGCTTTCCACTTGTACGCGATTCTGTTCGTGTCGCGCTTCTGTAGTGAGTTTCTGACTTGCGTGCCAGTACTAGCACGGTAAAATTTTCCCAACCAACTAATACTTGTGCGCCAATATTAGACTTTCACGCCTTAGTGCCTTAGACATTTTTTTGAATTTATTCACAAATTTTATGAAAAATAATCTTACTTAAAAGTTAATTATCTGATGTTTGTGTAGATTCAATGGCTCCCAGAAGAATTGGAACGGCTGATGAACTGGAAAGCAAGAGAATTGATGACATGATGAACATATTTGGCCATGACTATTATAATATCTTTGAAAAAACTCTCCTAGATTTGGCCAAGTACTTGAAGAAGTATCATCTTTATTTCCTACAGAGCATTTATATTCTTTTATATGGCCATGGTCATCTACAAGGAGTCGACATTCCAGATCCAAAGAACTATACGCCCGAGATGCAGCCGCAGTGCTATTCCTATATTTCAGTTATGTTGTGCATTAAGAGCAGCAACAATGGTGTGAACTTTCAAAATTTTCCTCCATACCATTTCCTTGCAGATATGAAAATGGAAATCCCATTGGTTGATATGTTTTTTGCTGCAAGTTGGTGGAGAGAAGACTATCATGACATTAGAATAATATATGAAAAGGGTAATCTCTTAAAATCGATCTTTACTTCTAATTCTCCATTCTCAAATCCATGTATCCATCTTCCAAGTCTCTTGGTTAGAATCATAGTCACTATTTGATCAGCAGAAAATTTTCTCAAACTGCATTCAAGAACATTCTTTTAAAATTGTTTCAAGAAGAGTTAGTATCACTGCATCTCTTATTGTATCCAGTTGAATGAATGAATTTCAGGTGGCTGCTGAGAAGCTCGGAATTCCGTAAATCAAATGAAGAGTTATGTTTAAAGCCTCTTGTAATTCTTGGAAAAGAGAAGAGAATCCAATTTATGAATGTCCTTCAAACTTTTCTGCATTAATGAAAAAAACTATCATCTTCAATCATTTATGCCTGTATTCTTTTTCTACCTGCTTTAAATTTTTACCTAAGCCAATGAGCCTAGTAAGCATAGTATGATTTTTTCTAGGATTATAAAAATAATCCTACAAACATTACATCTTTTAATTGCTCAATATTACCTAAATCATATGAAATGTATGTTTAGTGATATAGGACTTGAATTTTGTTCAGATTTCCCTTGTCTTTTGTGGGCAGTTTAAAGTCATGCATGTTGGATATAAAAAGGATAATGTTTGAGGTCGAATAGCTTTGACCAAATGGATTAAAATTGACTAATGTTTTTGAAAATTTATCTAAAAACATATTACCACATTCAAGTATGGAGGAAAACATGTAAAATATGACTTAGGAAATTTTGAATCCAAGGAATGATATGAAAAAAGGGCTAAAATGCATTAGAAGAAGTATTTCCTTAGATTAAAATTACCATTATTTAACAAACCTGTTAGGGGGTTGAATTATGCAGGGCCACTTAAGGGAATTGGATGCATAGTCCAATAATAGCATCTTTTAGCTGACTGGTCCATTATTTAGACTACTTATGCAAGGCCACCTAGGGGCACATGCAGTATAGTCTGGAAAAATAACTCTCAAGAATTTTACTTTTCTACATCTTTACAGCCAGTGGAAGTTTATAGAGATTCAAATTTTCTGAAGCATAGTGTTTGCTATTTGGAGAGAGGTACTTGAATATGGAGAAGATATTACAAATCAATATTGTCAAAGAATTGGATGAATGTGACTCCTACGAAGGTCTGATCCAAATGTAGGGAAGGGAAATATAAACCACAGAGTTGAATACATTCAGATCATGAAAATGAATATGGGGCAAATATGTTAAGTATGGACATTTTTTGTGGATCCCTACATATTGTCGTTAAGACCAATATGGACAAAAGATGTTTTTCTCCCAAGAATTAAGTTAACACTATTTTAAAAACCCATTAGAGGGTTGAATTATGCAGGTCCACTTATGGGAATTGGCTGCATTGTCAAATAATATCATCTTTTGGCTAATAGGTCCGTTATGTAGACTATTTATAAAAGGACGCCTAAGGGCACATGTTGCATAGTCAGAAAAAATAATTCTCTGGTATCAGGCATTTTGTGACAAGAAGTCAAGAAAAGGGTTATGAAGATCTGGAAGTATTTAAGGTTAGGACTATGATACATCATAATGGGCATTGTCCAATTCATAAAACAGATATAGAGACCAATGAAAAACATAATCATGTTGTGGCTGGGTCCTGAATTGAGGTTCTGAACTTCACTACATATCCCATAAGGATGAAAATCAAGCCATACATAGTTCTTGAAATATAGTTTAACATCATGTGGGATGAGAATGTAGGAGATCTTAGTTTAAGGTTGTAGAGTTCAGACCATAATGAAGGAATACACATTGTGTGTTTTATAAACCAGATGTGAATGAAGACCAGGGTTGTTATAAACCAGTGTATTGTGCAACAAGATCCCTAACAAATACAACTTTCTCATCTGGAGAATCCAAAATTATTCTATTCCTTCAGACGAGAGGGTTAAGATAATGGGTGTAATACTTGCTTCCTGGTGCCAGTGTTGCAAAAACAAGCGGGAGGAGAATTCCAATCATATTTCTTTTGAAGGTGATTAGGGCCGTGAGTTTTGGAAATTCTTCAGAGAGTTCACAGCTATCTCTTCCTTCATCCCTGGTGGTTTTGAATTTATGGAGAGGTGGTTTCAATGGACTTTTGAGAAAGGTCCAGAAAGGGTTGCGAGAGCCATTATCCTCAGTGAAGGATGCTGGTGCCTTTGGCGGGCTCACAATAAGGTACAATTTGAGGGGATCTCCTCCATAGGATGTTCCATAATTGTGTGTAAAAAATTATTACTGCTCGAGCTGGTCTTGGTTTTAGGGAACTGGCGTGAAGCCCCCTCCCTGTGGTTTCTGCAGGTTAATTCTTCCTTGGCTGCTGCTCACCAGGACAGTAGCCGCGGTACTTGGGTGCAATGGTCTCCCCCATCATCTGACCTCATGTTAAATATTGACGGTTCATGTCTAGTGGGTAACATGCGCGGTGGAGGTGTTGTCCGCAACATAGATGGGGGTGTTTTCCTTGCTTTTATAGCTCACTTTGGAGATAACAATGCTCTATAAGTAGAGTCCAATGCTATTCTCACCAATCTTAACCTATGCATATAGAAGAACATTATCCTATCCCAAGTGGAAAATGATTCAAAGATCATTTGTGACTCCCTTATGGGCATAGTCTCCGTTCCATGGTCAATTACCTACATCATCAAGAAATGTAAACTGCTTCTCAACAGGAATATTTGGGTCTCCCACACATTGAGAAAGGAGAACAAAGTCTCTGATCAACTCACATCCCTAGAAATCTCTGGCTCTAATGTCACTTGCCTTCTCAATGTCACTCACTTCAAGATTTAAGGGGTTAACTTAATTCGTGGGGACGCCCTTGGCCTCCATTATTTTAGACCCCCCTAATCCTTGTTTCCTTTTTATTTTCTTCCTTATTTGAATAAATATAATGTCATGATGATGACAGGGGGACTTTTCAGCCAAGGGAATGAAAGTGGAATTTGGGGTTAGGCTCAAAGACTTGGGGTTGGATTCCAGTGATTCTCGAACATTCCTACGTATCCCATAAGGATGGGAATAAATCCACACAAAGTTCTTAAAATACCCTTTGTACAGATTTGGTTCGTAAAAGTGAAGGGTGAAAAGGGGACTTAAGTGTAATGATGGTTTGACCCAAGATTAAGGGTTCATGCATTGCCATGTATTCATGTAGTCTTTGGAATATGAAATAATTGGAGATCAATGTCAATGATGATTTCCTTTCAGGTGAGGGACAATGGGGGACTTTATATTTTAACGTCGTATAGCAAGGATGATGGTGCTGCACAGTTTAGTGTCATGTAGCAGGGACAAAAGGGAAGTACACAGTTTAATGTCATGTGGGAAGAAGGTGAAACAATGTGAAGAGATTGGTTTTGGTCTTGAACCTAGGGAGGTTTCCTACGTACCCAGCCTAGAAGGCAAGGATCAAAGTCCGTGTAGTTCAATTAATAATGAATTGGTGATCGAGTTATATTTGAAGACAACTTGAAGATGATGTTGGGACTTATGTGTGGTTAGAGGCCCAAAGAAGGTGTTATGACTGAAGCTTACTCTAAGCTCAAGTGAGTCATGTTCGGTGTGAGAAACAAGAGGTAACAACAACCCTAAAGATGCATAGTTTAACGTCATGTAGGACGAATTTATGGAATTTTTCACAGTTTAACATCATGTTGGACGAAAAAAGGGGAACACAGTTTAATGTCATGTTGTAAGAATGAGGGGACTATGCAGTTTAAAGTCTTACAGTGAGGACTATTGGTGCTACACAATTTAGTGTCATGTAACAGGGAAAAAATACAGTTTAATGTCATGTAGGACATATTAAGGGACTTCTTTCAGTTTTACATCATATAGGACGTTGGGTTGTACATTTTAACATTGTGTAGCCAAGATGATGGTTATGCAGTTTAACGTCTTTCTAGACATAAGTATTTATGTTACAAAAACATTTTTTCAATAATTTGGCATTGGTTAGAGTCTTGATGAGTTCTCCATCCATTGAGATTAAATAATAAGATCCATTGGAGTAAACCTTATGTATTGAGTAAGGTCCTTCCCATTTTGGCTCAAGCTTTGGAGGCTTCTTTCCTGGTATCATTGGAGTTCTGAGGACCAATACCAATTCTCCTTGAATGAATGAATTAAGATGAACTTTTTTGTTGAAAGCTCATGCTATTCGATTCTAATAGACTTCCAAGTGGTGTAGGGTGCACAATCTTTTTTCATCTAATCGTTCCAATTCATCTAATCGATTTTGAGATTGTTCATCTGTAGATGACTGATCACAAATGGCTACTCTGAGAGAAGGTAACTGAACCTCAATGGGCAAGACTGATTCTATTCCATATACCAATGAATATGGAGTTGGCCACGAACCAGTGCGGGTGGTGGTTCGATAAGACCATAAAGCATGAAAAAGTTTATCAGGCCATTATTTCTAATCTTTATCCACTATCTTTTGTAGTATGTTTGAAAGAGTCAAATTGAAGGCCTATATTTTACCATTGACCACTACATGATATTGAGATGAATGATTTGATTTGATGTTGAATTCTTGATACGACTTCCTTACCTCAAATGAACAGAAGTTGGTGCCATTGTCCATCAAAATGGTATGAGGGACACCAAATCTGGTAATGATGTTAGAATTGATAAAGATAACAATTATTTTAGAACTAACTTCATTGAGAGGTATTTCCTCTTCCCATTTGGAAAAGAAGTCAGTAGTAGTAATAATATACATAAACTTCTTGGATGTAGCTGAAGGGTATGGTCCCACTACATCCATTCCCCATGTAAAAAATGGCCATGAATATTTAGCTGTATGAAGAAACTCTAGGGGTTGATGATAGAAATTGGAATACACTTGACAAGAATGACACTTCTTAGTGAAATCAACATAATCTTGTATCATTAAAGTCCAAAAGTATCCAAGCCTTAGAACTTGATCAGATCGTCTATGTCCAAACTGGTAGGCACCAAAGACTATTGCATGTACTTCTTTCATGACAACCACTATCTCTTCACCATCAATGAATCTGAAGAAAATTCCATCAAAACCACTTTTATAGAGAATTTTTTCTAGGTGATCTGGGTTATCATAAAGAGTAAAATTTACCACACGTCTCCGGAATTGTTTTTTCCTGGCTCTATCAGGTGGGAGTGTTCCATTTTGAAGGTATTCCCTGATAGGTGTCATCCATTATGTAGTATGAACATATGGTTTAGAAATTGAACTAATTTAATTGATTTCCTATATTCTAATTTGATCATAAGGTGGAACTGTACAACAGTGGGAAATACTGATGACTGTTTCATCCTGATTTGGATCATCCAGGGCTATAACTACATTATCCAGTGCATCAGCCTGAGCATTTTGTGATCACGGGACATAAGAAAATGACGGTTCCAAAGGAAATTGTTCCATTAAATCTCTGACGTAATCATACAAAGGGATTAAATCTTCTTTTCTGATGGCATAATCCACATTGACTTGTTTTATTACAAGGTCTGAATCACCTTTAACCTTCAACTGATTCACCCGTGCTTGAAGCACCAACTACAATCCTATGATGAGAGCTTTATATTCTGCTTCATTTTTTGTACCACCTTCCAACAATAAAAAGGAAAAGGGTAGCACTGCCTTTTCTAGGGAAATAAGCACAATTCCTAACCCAACTTTGTTGAATTTGGGATCTTCCATTTTCTTCCATGTTGGACTTCTGGAAGCACCATCAAAGTAAATTTTCCATGTTTGATGATTATCTTGAATAGAGAATACTTCCTCATCAGGAAGTTCAATATCTAAAGATGTATCTTCTACTAAAGGGTGTTCAGCAAGGAAACCATCTAGATCTTGTCCCTTTACTACCTTTTGAGACACATACTGGATATCAAACTGCTGCAAAATAACTGCCCACCTTGCCAGACGTCCTGTAAGCATTGGACGAGTAAGGATAAATTTGATCTAGTTATTGTGAGATACCAATTGGACCAAATTATGTTGCAGGTAGTGTCTCAATTTCTGAACTGCAAAGATTAATGCTAGGCAGCACTTTTCAATAATTGAATATCGAGTTTCTACCTCATGCATAGTTCGACTGAGATAGTAAAAGTTGTTTTCATTCCCAACATCATTCTTTTGGGCAAGGATGGCACCCAATGACTCCTCTAAATCTGCCACATAGAGGATAAGTGTCCTTCCTTCAATAGGTGGTATTAATACTGGTGGACTCAAGAGATATTTTTTGAGGATATCAAATGCTTCTTGACATTATTTAGTCCACTGGTAGGTGACTCCCTTCTTCATTAATTTGGTGACGGGTAAACATTTTCCTATTAGATTGGCGATGAAACACAAAATATAGGCCAAGTGTCCTTGGATTCCTCTTAATTATTTCAAATTTCAAGGAGGTGACATACCAAGGATTGATTTTTTTATTCTCAGGATGAACTTCGATACCATAATGGCGTACAACAAAGCTGAGAAATTTTCCTGCGGTTACCCCAAAAGCACATTTCAAGGGGTTCATCTTCAAATTATGTTGTCAAAGTTTGTGGAATATGATTTCCAGATCGGCCAAATAATTTGACCATTGTCTCTATTTAAACACCAAATCATCCACATAACATTCAACAAATTCCCATAAAAAGGGTTTCAAGATACCGTGCATGGAACATTGATATGTTGCACCGACATTCTTAAGGCCAAAGGGCATTACCCGATACAAAAACACACCCTGAGGTGCTCTGAAGTCTGTAGATTATTCATTGTCTGGATCCATTAAGATTTGATTATACCTCGAATATCTATCCATGAAAGAGAGTTCTTCATAGCCAGCTGTTGCATCAATTAAGAGTTCTGTGATCAGAACTGGAAATTCATCCTTGAGAAAATGCAGATTATGATCTCTGAAATCAATGGAAACTATAATTTGTCCATTGTTCTTTTTCATAGGGACAATATTAGCCAACCATTTGGGATATTGAACTTCCATGATGAAGTTATCTTTGATAAGCTTATCCACTTCAGATTCAATTTTGGAAGCATAAGTTGGGTGTGTTCTTATTGCGGCTTGCATGGATCCTCAATGTTCTTCTAGACAACCCAAATGATTAGTGGAAACATCTGGATCAATACCTATCATTTCTGTATAATTCCAAGCAAATACATCTCAATTTTTCCTTAGAAAGGAAGTATACATTTCTTTCTCTTCAAGAGTCATGGCTGCACTAATTAAAGTGGGGGCATCAATCTTCTTTTGTACCCAAAGTTATTTCTCTAAGTTCATCCATAGTAGTAGAGATACCCTCTTCAAATGCTAGAGGATCATCTCTGAGATCTTACTCTTCTTCTTCAATATGTGTCACTTCTTCTGTTTCTACTTTCATAGTAGATGATGAAGTAGAATTTCCAAGATCAGAAGAGAAGTTAAAATTTGAACATCTTGAAGAAGAGGCTACCATTTCTGACCCTATTGACGACGAAGGGTATTCCTTGGGTAATAAAGAGGAGATGATAGATTGAGAATTGACATCATTATTCATCTCTGACATTTCTATAACTTCTTCTGGCCTGGTTGATGAAGTATAGAATTGTTAGATTTCAGCGGATGAAATGAAGACATCTCTATTTGAGCTTTCATCATTGCTTGGTGAATCACCAACATCTCTCATGATGTCTGGATTGGTTGCCATAATTGAAATTATGGAAGTTTCCATAAGAGTTTTTAGATTTGGGTCTATCCTATCAATTTGACTGATAGGAAACACATAATCTGTACTCACATGTATGAATGGGTTTACTGGAATCATTTCCAAACCATATGGAGCATTTCTTTTGGTGGCCTCCTTCATCGTGGATGTCTCCTTCCCTTCCATGTTATAGAATTATGCCTCAATGTATTGAGATTCACATGTTTTGAATGGGGCTTTATCACCATACGATTTCCCTATTTGACCATTGAAACAATATTTGAGACACTGATGGTATGACGAAGGTACGACCACATGTTGATGTAGCCAAGGTCTTCCAAGAAAAATGTTGAAGGCTGTGTCATGATGAACAACCCTGAAATATAAATTGGAAACAAGGTCTCCGAACTGCGTTTTGAGTGTAATCTCACCCAGGGGTTCTTGTTCATTTTTATCATATCCTTGCAACATCATAGAAGAAGGAGATAAATCAGATTCGGTGAGGCCCAATCGACGAAGTGTATGAATGGGGATGCGGTTGACTCATGATCTATTATCAATGAATGCTCGTTGGATGTATATATCATTTACCTTTCCAGAAAAATACAAAAGTCTGATATGTCCATGCACAACATCATCTTCATCCTCATCTGTAAAAGATATTACTACATGGAATTCTGTAAGACCATTCTCTACCTCATAGACTTCAGCCGCAACAATTTCAGTTTCAAATTCATGAGGACTTGACAAAGCCTAAATGAGTGCCTTCTGAAGATCCTTTGATAGATTCAAGGCATCCAAAATTGATAACTTGGCCGATACTTGGGACAAATGTTTCAGGACATCATACTTTTGGCCCGAATGTCTGCATTTCCCAACAAGAACATGTGGTTTAGTAGGTGCCTTAGAAGTTGATGCTTTGGATGTGTATGCATCTTGAATTGGGGTTGAAGTTGGAAATACTCTTGGCTATGAAAGATTAGAATGACTAGGTCTATTTACTTACTGAGAGGAAGAAGGTGTAACTTCCAACCGATCTTCCAAAATAACTGTACCAGGACTGAATCTGCCATGCGTGGAAGAACATTCCTGTTCTTGTTGTGCCCATTGAAGGGCTTTGCCATATGTTTCAGCTATATAAACAGTTTTAGCAGGGGTAGGATTGAAATAGTGGCTTTTGGAATATCCCCATCTTCCCCTGTATCCTAGACCATTGGAACTCCCTCTAATTCCTCTGTTTGATAAATGGAACTCAGGCTCATCAATATCAAAGCTACGACGGGCATAAGGATATGTTAAATAAATCATGTTCACAAAACCAAAGATCAGCTCTTCCTTTGATGAATATTCTGCCTGATTAGCTAGTTCAGGCTATGCCGTTTGGTGGGGCAGTGACCGTTCCTTTGAAGTAGATGGCATAAAATCTTCCAGAGTCAAAGACAATTTAGGCTTTGACATGAACTCATCTTCTTCTGAATGTTCTTCTTTCTTCGAATTATGACACCTCTTTGAAGATTTTCCTTCTAATGAAGGGGGTTTTTCTTTAGAAGTCATATCATAAGACACAATTGGTTTCTTAAATTGTGTTCGTAAAATGGCATGAGTTTGTTTGATCATTTTCCTGACCATCCAATCATTATATTTCTGCGTATTTTTTACTTTTGACTTCATTCTAATCGCCTTATTCCTCTAGATCTGTAGCTATAACACATGCTACCTGGGCTGAAGAGCCTTATAGTTTTACCTGTCTAGAGTCTACCATCATTGGTAGAAGATCTTTGAAGACAAAACACCCTTGAATGGGATGCCCCAACATCTGATGAAATGGGAAATTGTTGGGGAGGTCTTCATCTCCTTCCTTGTTCGGCCTTTTGGGCCTTGTAAACTAAGCCAAATTGTTTTCTAGAGCCGAGTTGAAGTAGCATGGAACTTGCTCATTCTAGAAAGAATAAAATTTATTTTTCAAATCATCAAACTGTTTTTTATTTGATCTCTTTGATCATCTTGAAGTGGTGTCCGTTATTATTGATGCTCAGGAGGTGGAGCCCTTCGATATGATGAAGGTTTTGAAGTGGAAGCAGGTATAGGTTCTTGTTTAAGCATTATGTAGCAGTCTCTACATTCCCCATTCTTCTTCTTGGAGCTCATGTAATTACACAAGTTTTAGCCTTAGTCTGTAAAAGAGAGTCTTTAATTTGCTGAGCGATTGTTGTAAGGTCTCGAAACCCTCCTATGTATTTCACAGGGATCAACGGTGTGCATAATTCATCATCCAAATTTGCCACACAGATTGGAAACAATTATTCTTGAGGGAGTGTTAAGATTAAGGAATATGTTAATCCCTTCCAGCGAGCAATGAAATCTGAAACTCTTTCATTCTCCCTTTGCTAAAAATTTTTAAGAAAAAATACTATTGCCTTTGGAAACATTGAGCTGAATTGAAGAAGGAATTGTTGACGGAGATCCTCCGACCCGGTAATTAACCGGGATTTCAAGCTTGTATACCAAACAAAAGAAGGACCTTGTAAGGAATGTACAAAACAGATGATCTTAACTAATTCTTGTTATTGAGGAGTTCCCATCATGGGATCAAAACGAGAAACAAAATTCATTAAGTGTTGTTCTGGATCTCCCGAAGCATTAAAAATTGTGAATGTGGTACTTGAAAAATTTAATGGGGGAAGAATTGCATCTACCCATTCAGGGGAATCTCTCTTCTTTGGTTGAACTGGTGCACGTTTTCCTTCCATAGCTTCCAATTGAGCTATTAATGACACAATAGTAGTCATTAATTTTTGAGAAGCATCTGGTTGAGCTTGGACCTGTGTAGGTGCAAGAACTGGAGTTTGGATGGGTGTGGCGACCAGGATAGCTACTGATGGTAGTATTGCTGGTTGTTGTTGCGTATAACCCATAGGATCGGACCTGTGAGGGTGTACTATTAAAGGAGGATATTCTTGATCCATCGGAGTAGCTGCAAAAAATTCCCTTGACTGACTGAATCCATCACATTTAGGAGGAAGACTACCTTGAAGTAGTTCTGCATTAAACCTCCTTAACCTTTTCATTTCCACCTCTTGTTGTGTGAACTTTTCCTCTAATGAGAGTGATTGGCCTTCTCCAGAGGTAGGGGTAACCCGAATTTTTCCTTTCCCTGTATTGGACGCCTTTCGAAGAGGGGGGAGATGGTTATTTAATGGAATACCTAGATTCTGGGAAACCCTTTGATTTCATGTACACACACCTTCTTCATTTTCTTCTGTGTATACAGCCTCTTGAGTAGGAACTTCTTTATCTGATTCCTCTGAGTGAGCCTCATTTTTTGGAGGATCAGCAACAATGGCATTGATGGAATTTATTAATGCATACCGCATTGCATCACTTCTATCGGCATTTCTGCAATACTATATTCTTCCATGTCTTTGATGAGACATTGCCTTTTGTTTAGTTGATCCCTCAGGAACCTCTTGATGAACCGTAATTTGGAGGGAATCTTCTGATAGTTTGGCTATGCGTTTCTCCTATGGCTTCTTCCCTAATTGAGAGATGACTGACTTTCATTGAGGAAGAGGTTGAGGATTTGAAAAATTCCCCAGTCCGGTGGACTGGGGCCATTCCTGTTGTTCCTTCTCAACTACTCAAATAATATTTGTTGATTCCGAGGGTTGGATTAAAAGGGTCCCCAGTCTGGCAAGCTAGGGTGGCTCTTGAGCTACTACATCTGAGACTTTCTTAAAATCTCTCCTGATTTTGCTAACTTTAGTCTGGAAATAGGCCGGATGCGTCAACCTACATCCACTCAAATCACCTGGCTAAAAGGACTGTTGGATGATTTCTGACACTTCCATCACCTGATGATGCGCGCGCTCTAAACGAGAAGCCTATTAAATATTCTCATTTTCTTGATTCAAGAGTAATTCAACAACTTTTTCTTTGTATGCTTGACTTTGGGAAGAACTAGTTGAGGTCTGTTCCTGATTAAGAATCTAATTACACACAAAACCAGTTGGCTATGGCCGGCCATGGGCAATAACATTGCATGAGACCACCTTTGGCGGGCTTTGTTGAGTGGAGAGTATAGTGAAATGCATTGCTCTATGAACACCCCATCCCCTGATATGAATACTAGATAGGGCATTGGCAATTAATTGGCACAATATTTTTAGTGTGCCTAGGCATGAGCGCTGAAGGGGTCTCTCCTACTTTTCAACCTTTGGATATCGGGAAACTGAGAGAGATGTCGAATCAATTTGGAATTGTAACCCTTCTATTATCTTGACATTATTTTCATATTCATCATAAGATAATATTTTCTTTTTCAATTGACAACAATTTTTCCAAATGTTGAGATGAATATCGTGAATACAATATTCTGTCAAAATTTCTATAATATCAAACTGAGAGTCAGCCAAAGGCCAAAACATGACTGGCACTGCACCTTTTGCCAATTTTTTTCTCATATTTAGCACTTCCTCCTTATCATTTGATGAAGATTCATCTACCTGTTTAGACCAAAGATGATGCTTCTTTGGTGGTTCATCAGATTCAACAATGTTGGTGGAGAATTAATTTATCAAATTTGAAGATGCATGACTCAGGGGTGGTTTGGAGAATTACCTACACCCTGGGCTATCTTCTGGTTGAGAAAGTATTTCACTGGCTAGCAGTGAAGCATCATACATGAATGGCTTCACATTTGCAATTACCTCAAGATAAGAGGGATTTCTCATTACTGCATTGGCCTTTGAAGAATTTCTAGGCAATGAGAATTACTACTGCAGAGTTGACTTTCATACCTAAATTCATCATCATGGGGAGGACCACCATGGTGGGTTACAACAAAAGATGGAACCTCTTGGTCCTTTGTCTTCTGGCCACACAGAGGGTTATTGTGGATCTCATCTGAAGATGATACCTCAAGATCGATCAAACTATCACAAAGAAAGCCATCATGAGGAAGTGTTTGATGAAGACCTTAAGAATTATTGTTCCCACTATTGGGAAATGAGAGAGTAGAATCTTGAGTTGCAATAGATAATTGTCTGAGTGCATCAATAACTCCAACATCAAGAAATGCCTTATTATAGATTGGCTCTTTATTTTTCGACTGTGCTGGATGGGTCTTTTTCTTAGACGACTTATTACTCACATGAGGAACCACTTGCTAACAAAAGAGTTTATTATGGGAAGGTGTATGTGCCTGCTCCAGAGAAATGGTCAGGTTAGGTTGATTACATCCATTCAAATTGGGTGTATGTGCCTGACTTTATTGTCCGTATGACATGGGGAAATATGACCCACGACCCTCCTGAGCTGGAACAGAGTTGCGTATCTACTTCAAAGTGACATGTTGATGAGTCACTCCACTGATAGGGAAAGATTAATGTTTCTTCCCCTATGATGCTGCTGAAGCTGTTATAATATTTTGGCAGGCATCCAGAATAAGGGAAGGGATTTGCTTCTACTCTTTCACCATTGTCAGAATGTGCTTGGTGACTTCAGCAGCTGGAATGGGAATATACATCCAATACATTCTTGGATTAGGTGTATGTTCCTACTTCTGTCCTCCTTTTCCGGTTAGTGAATTCTGATAGTACTCATGTGTGGGGGCAGAGAGTTGAGTCTGCTCCAAATTTTTTTATCAGAGGTTTCTGACTGACTTCTCCAGGTGCTACCAAACGAGACTGTTGGTTAGCCTTATGAATATTGGCAGGTTTATGTGCCTTTTGTGTATTCTTCGTCAAGTATGCTTGACTATTTTCCATTAATACTAGAAGATGAGACTGCTGACAAAATTGTTGATTGTAAACATGTATATGTACCTGTTTATCAGTTGCCACCATATTAGATTGGAGAGCTTCTTTGGGTGAAGTCAGAAGAGCCTGATGACTGGTTGATGAATTATAAATAGGTGCATTTTCCTGCCTATAATACTCCACCAGAATTTCCTGGAAGGATTGGTGAGTTACTGCCAGATGAGTCTACTGGACAGCGGGATTAGAACAGACGAGTGTATGTGCCTGCTCGTTGCTTTCCATAAAGTTGACTTGATGGAGTTCTCTGGAGGGGGCAGAAGTAAAAACCTGCTCCCTGTTGGCTAAATTTCATCTCTGGCGGTTCGTCTTGCATTCTCGGGTCTGAGGAACCTGAGCCGAACCCCTATAGGCGATACCCTCATCATGTTGAGGGCAAACATCTGCACGAGTCTGGCGGCGATTGTTGATGGGAGACTTCGGGAAGGACTCCTATCTTCTTGAATTAATCCCTTAAGTGACCTCTTCAATCACCTACCTATAATATTGGAGGGACTAGTTGTTGCATTCCAGGGATAACTACCCAAAACGGCTAGAGACTCTGGTTATCATCCCCTACTTCTTGATCACTGGTCGTCGCTATCCGGACAACCAGGGTGAATTATTGACTTGGAGGGCTTGTCGATCGGCCTCCAGATTCGGAATGGTACCATGATTATGGTATTCCTTAACCAATGCATTTGAGACCTAGAATTGTAGATGCTGAGTGGGTGATGTCATCCTCAGAGCGGATGAAGATTCAGCAGGAATAGCAGTAGAGGCATTCACAGGTGTGAACTTTAGAGAGGCCATTTCTATAATGTTGAGAGATCTTGGAAAAGAGTGCATGTTTGATATAACATACATAATCAAGATAAGTTCATCCACTATATCTTTTGGATGAGCACATATTCTATTGATTGCTTTGTTCTCTATCACATTAAGTTAAATAGGGGCCTAACAAATAAGTAAAACATCATTTAACTTGGTTACGGATTCACGTCATGTTCACCATTTTTGTTTCTCATGGAAATGGGGATTACCTCATTTGTTTTAAGGTTAAAACATTCCAATAGGTTTATAATGGGTTTATTTGTAGAACTAGAAACATCCAATGATTATATATCCAATTGGACATATTTTCCAAAGGTAGGTGCTCATTTATTGTGGACTGATGAGGCTTAAGAATTGGCATTTGTCGAGAGAATGGGAGGTTGGACTCATCACACATTTTTGGGGGGAATTAGTGTCTACTATGGGACTCTCTTATATATTTGAGTTATGTTCATGAATCCTTATTAATTTACCAAGCATGAAAATGAGTCTTCCTTTAGATCTTGCAATCAACGATTGATATGTATGATATTAAGAGAATCTTTTATATGTAATTGAGGTTCTTCATCGATGGATGATCATCCCTATGTATTGGATATTATTAGTCAATGGTATCCTTTAATACATTATATATAAATCTCTTGGTCATTATGATGACCATACTAGTTTTAAAGCCACTCAGTGGGGAAATTGATGTTTATTATCATTCAGAAGGACATGGATTATTTTAGAGTTGAGATCGTACCCGCAGATGGTAGAGCTGCATATCCTTGTTAGAAAAGGAATAAGAACCCACATAGTTCAGGAATTAAGATATAGTTTAACGTCATATGGGACCAATGAGAATTAATGGGTAATGGGCTTTAACCTTATAAAGGCTTCCTACGTACTCTACTTTTAAGGCGTAGATCAAATTCCACATAGTTCGATTTAAGAAATGCAGGGATTACATATGATTAATGTCCCAAAGAGAGGTGTCATAATTACTTTACACTTAATGCTCAAGTGAGTAATGCTCGGTGTGAGAAACAATAGGTATTAGTAAAACCTAACGATTTGTGCCAAGAAGTGATGTGGTCACAATGAGTGATATGGGGCTTATGTATGTGTGACTATCGAAGTAGATGAAGACAAGGATTTACTTCTGGAAATAAACCTAGGGATAAGGTTCATAAAGATATTTGTTCTTTGTGGAGATTTGGATACTCTAACATGGGGATTACTCTTGAGGAGGATTCCCAAATTAGGCGGGACTTATGATTAGGTTTTGTTCCTGAGGAGGAGGCCCAAAATTAAAAGTAACTATGACTTGGGCTTACTCCTGACAAGGAGTCCCAGGTTAAGGGGGACTTGGGGCTTACAATTAAAGTGGATGCCCATGTTATGGGGACTTGAGACTTGGGTCTTATTCCTGAGAAGGAGGATGCCTATATCAAGGATTCTCTCATCTTAAGGGATGATTTTGGATGAAGGGAACCTCTAACCGTAGTGATATAAAATTATATATATCACAAGGTTTTGGGAGATGTTCCACATAATTTCTTTCAGATAAGGAATCTAACAAAGGAACCATTCCATAAGTGGCTTGAATAAGGTTTTGAAGGATAAATCATGAAGAGGAAAGGTGTATTTGAATAAAAGAGTTGAATAGGCAGGAGGAGAACCCACAAAGAGGTAGGCGCGCAAGTCCTGGTTGTGCAAGTATACTTGCGCGACATGGGTGTACTTGGGAGATGGCTAACCAATAGGGTAATACTTGGGCAAGACTTGGCTCAAGACCTTAGTATTATCCCTAAAGGATTCCAAAAGGGTGGTGCACAAGTTCTGTTTAAGGGATAAGGTGGAATGCAAGTGTGGTCATTTCCATTAAGGATTAAACACTTAGTCATGAAATTGTTTGATGAATTCCAACACCATGGCCTTGTTACCCCTCTTTAGATCTTCCATTCTTGGTAATAAATTACCTTAGAAGTGTTCGGAAGATTTCAAGCAAATATTATGGTGCTAAGAGCTTAAATCTGAATTTTGGATTTTTTTTGTCCTCGAAATGGGGGGGGGGGGAACAGGGGGTATTTATATGCCATTGAGGACCTTGGGAGAAAATAAAATAGGGCGTCCAAGTCACCAGCGTGACCAATATGTAGTGCGCAAGTGTACTTACACGACCATGGTGAAACTTGCACGACCCATGGTTAAAGAAATCCTTTTTCATGCCTTTGTCAATTTTTTATGTTTTTTCAAAGGATGAATCTCATTGTGATTAAGGTATTCCTCTTTCTTCATTCTTTAGACTCTGTGACGGAAAGGAGAGTCAACATACATCCACTCAATTTGGGATACCAACCACCTATATACTTGGATCTTGTAGTAGCATATCAACATTTACCCCTATTAGGAACACAACCATAACAGGGTCATACACAACCTTATAGGCATTCCCTTATAGGCTACCCATGATAAGTATTAGTAGTTATTACACTAATCCCCCTAATGACTGCCACTAATATTTTGTTTCTAGATGCCACACCTATTCAGGCTTCATCTACTGCACCCGTTTAGGCAATGTCTTATCTGGTCATTCCTTGAATGCTTATGAACACTATTGATTCACTAGTATATTGATTAGAAGACATGGAGGGATGGAGAATTCCAATATATCTAGAAACAAGCATTATATTGAATGAGTATATCTAACTCTTCAAATGACAAAACATTGGGAATCCTACATTTCTAATACTCAATGGATCAGGAGACCCAAAAAAGCACATGAAACATTTTTTCTCTTGATGTGATCCCTTGATGGGTACTCTTGAACAATAAGAGGTAGTGTTACTATGGTGAATCATGTTATCACTGCATAGACCAACCTTTTTGTGATAGACATGTTTGCTGAATCAGTCAATCACAGGGTTGTAATACTTGCTTTAGAATATTCATTACTAGTTCACCTTGATGCTGAAGAAGACATAATTTTCTAATGTGTCGATCTTTAATTGGTAGGATAATGAAATATTCAAATATTACATTGCTTAGTGGAAATTATTAACATAATCATTTAACCTACCACTCCCTCAAAAATAGTGGTTTCCCATATTTATAGAAAATTATTTCAATTAGTTTTACACACTTCTAATCCATTTGAAATAAAAAGGTGGGTTTTGAGACTTTGATGCAATTTATAAAATGGAATAAGAATCTACTTCTGAGACAAAATCCAAGGCTTGTGTAATTCCATCAACTCAATGAAAGAGGGAATGGAAAGTAGATCCCACTATAGTGAAACTTAATCAAGCCCCATTTACTTGTATCTGTTATAAAAAATGTACCATATCCTGTGGATCCACCTACCAAGAATAAAAAAAATTCCCTCCTCACCTGTATGATCAAATAGAATAGTGGAAAAATAGTTTTTGGAGGTGAAAAATAATTTTTATTATTTCAAAATTCCAAATTCCCAGTCTACTTCATATCAACATTGTAAAAAAACATGGTCAATTTTTTATAGCCTAAAAATTCCAACAAATAAGGTCATTAAGGTATCCTAAATTATTTCTAATTCCAAACTTTATTGGGGAAAATTATACATAATTTTTTTGGTTTTATATATCTCTAGAAAAGGTGGGGGACTCTGGGAAAGTGAAGCTGAAATATTCACCTTCTCAAGTTGTGAATGTTTCTTTCACTAATCCATACGAGGAAAATTAATTACAAAAAATTAAGACTAAAATTGGTCTATTTATTAGTGACGAGATGATTATAACAATTATTAACATGACATATTTTATTCTCAAAACACATCTAAAACAACCAATTGTGACTACAACTAATTCTGTTATAGTATGACCAACTTCATCAACTCCTCAATCCACTGAAATAAAATCCTCAAAAATGTGAATGGCTAGATGTCTATGACGAAAATTAAAGAAGATTATCCTATACCAAAGACAAATTTATTCCTGACATTAGAAGACTTCATTCAAACATGTATAGAAGCGCATGCACCATTTAGTGAAACTATACAAGGGTTGACCCATTCGATGGAATTTTCATTATATGTGGATTTGATCATTGGTTCCATTAATTTTATTCACTTAATGGATCCCTTAATATATGATGAGAAATATTATGAAACAAAATTCCTTAAATTTGATTGGGGAAATGAGGGAAGAGTATCTTAAAGTCAAGGTTACATGGGAAGGCATGATCATGCAAGGAGTCACTACTAAAACCACAAATTTGTTTAAACCATTTACACTATCAAAACTCTTTCTAGAGATCTCCTGTGAGATCCAAAAGAACAAGGGAATTCCCATAAACATGGTAGGTTCATCCCTAACATGATCATTCTAGAAGACCGATTAAGGATATTCCACTACCCAATCAACCTCATCTTATATTAATACCCAGCTGACCTAATCCACCAGGAGTGGAGGCACATTCAATTCATATTCCAAGGGATGTTTTTCCTACATTATAAACATCATATCCCAAGGCACATATGAAAGAGAATTCCCATACTGGGAAGCACATACCTATAGATCAGAAGTGTATTGTTTTGAATGAACTAGCCCATGTAATAGGATTTTTTTTTGCAATCTTGGATGCTTTGAGCCTGTCAAAATACATCCTGGAAGAAGTAATAGAGGACTCATAGTTCCCCAAGAAGTTTTATGTTGAGGTTTCTGCTACTAAATTATATCATGCAGTGAATGTTTTGACATAATTCCTTATTACCCTATCTTTAAAAGACTAGGATGATTACGCTATCACACATGGACATTTCAGGCCCTTGTATATATCTATAAGGATAAATGACATTATTATCCGACAATCCTTTTTCTACAATAGATCGAGAGTAGACATAATTCTTGTTTGGAATCTTTACATACTAGGATTTAATGAATCTAAATTTTCCTCTTACACTTTGAGGTTACATGGTTATGAAAACAATTAGAAAAACTCTCTTAGAAATATCACACTTAGAACTCAGTTCGAGGATCTAATTTTTGACTTAGAATTAATGGGTGTTCATAAGGATAAAACCTTCAATGTATTACTGGGAAGACCATAGCTACATCATCATGTGGACATTCATTTTTCAAACCAAAAATGCCTCAAATATTGTCTCAATGGTCAAATTGGGACATTTCATTAGGAAAAATACCCATAAAAACCATATGAGTCACATTACATTGATGTAGGATTCTTCCACAAGGAAGGTAATAGTCTATGGCTGAACATGTCACTCAGTTCAATGCACCAGATGGAATAGATATGATCCCAGATAACCCTTTGATGAAGATCATTACAGAGTACATGATACCCATCCATCAAATCGAAGGGTTTAGCTCATCTTTAATAACTCATTTAGTGACTTCTGTAAATTTAGTCGTGAATACTGAACCCGATATCACAGGAGTAGTTTTCAACTCTTTGATAAGTAATGAAAACCTAGATAACAATGTCATTATTCAATACCTTAATATTCAATAAATCCTTGTTTCTTCATTAAGGTTCGAATAATTTGTCAAACCAATGGAAGAATACATATATTTTCATTCTCATTCCCACTTCTCCCCTTATGAGATCCAAAAAGGCCTCATGCCATTGATTGTTCCACACATTATTGTTGCATCTTTTAGATATCCAAATGATGAACCCTCCCATAACTCTGAGAATCTTGATTTATCACCTACCATATAATAATAGATTAAATAAATTAAGTGTGAAAGAGAGGAATAATAGTAAGAACACATGGATTCCCCTCCGACATTTTCAGATTGTGTGTTTAACACTGTGGATGAACTCATATAAATTAATACTAGTATAGATGAAGATCCCCAAACCACTCTGATCAGTGTGGAGATGAATTATAAAGAAAAGGAATTTTATACCTTCTTCTAGAAGCATCAACTAGACATTTTTAGCTAGAATTACATATAGATGATAGGTCATCACCTCATGGTGTCCACCCATAAGACGGGTTTTCCAGATGGTCATCAGGGATACAAACAAGTAGCCAAAAGAACACATATGAATCAAACATTTAAAAATGAGGTATAATTGGAAAACCTCATCAAGTAAAATTTCATTATAGAGGTTCAATATCCAATTTTTCAATAAAACATATTTCATATAATGATGAAAATAGGGAAAATCAGAGTTTCCATCCACTTTAGAGAACTCAATCGGAAATGTCTGAAAGACGACTCCTTGTTCTAATCATAGAACTCCTAATTTAGGAAATGGATGGCTATGAGTCTCTATCCTTAATGTATGGATATTTAGTGTACAAAAATGTTCAAATGATCGTAGAATATAATGAATCCTTAGCTTTCAAAGACCCTAATAGAGTATTTTTTATCAGTTAATTCTATTTTTCTTGAAGAACGTCGATGCCACATTCCAATGTACCATTCAACAAATTCGAAAATCCTTTTGTAGGATATTTGTTGAATGCTAAATTGATGAAATAGTGTTTATGTCCCAAAAATTTTAGATAACCTAGATGACATAGAAACTATCTATAATAAGATACAACAACATAACTTGATGATGAATCCCTTAAAATGTTATTTTGGGATAACCTATGGGATGTTTCTAAAATTTATTGTATTCCATATAGAAATCTATGTTGGCCCTTATAAAGAACATTATTCTTATTATTTCACCTTCTTGAATCAATAAATATTTGAGAGGATATCAAGGACACCTAGCCTACATCCGGGGCTTCATAGAAAACCTTATAAGAATGTGTTTTTCCTTCCCTAAATTGATGAAGAAGGGGGTCACATATCAATATACCAATGTATTCCATGATATATTTGAAACACTCATAAAATATCACTTGATTCCACCAGAATTAAGGCTATTTATTTAAGGAAAACCACTCATAATATATGTGACGACCTAGGAGCAATCATTGGGTGCCTTCATTGTGAAAAAGTAAGATACTATGAATGAAAAAAAATTTATTATCTCATTTTAACCATTATAAATTACAAGAATCATCATTCAACTATTATTATGAGATAACTATAATTAAGATTAATAGTTTAGAAGTTGAGGCATAGCTTTAAACACCATGAGGTTTAATTTGTCTCTCAAAATAACCTACTAAAATTTATCTTCAGTCATCCAATGTTGAAAAGATGTATGTCACAGTGGGATATAGTTATAAAGTAGTTTTATATACAATTTGTTCCTTAGAATGTAGTGGAAGGCCATACCTTGGCATATTTCCTCGCAGAACACGTATTTATAGAAACACCATTATTAAATACTAAACCATCAGATTTAGATATATTCTCCTTTAATGGTGGCTTCCCAATATGGGGAATGTATTTTTATTGACCATCTAGTAGAAAAAGAGGGAATATAATGGAAGATCCTAATCTCAAAAAATATTCTTTAGGGATTGTTCACATATCCCAAACAATGATAGTCTTATCACAATACTTTCTTATGTTAGAAGGCTATTCAAATAATGAGGTTGAATAAGATACCATCATTTCAGGCCTAGAACTGGAACTCCAAATACCATCGGACCATTTAGGGGTGAAATGTGATTTATATTTTTTAATAAAGAATATCAATTGGGATTACAACATCATAAAAGAGGACCTAATCCCACTACTTGACTATATCTAAAGGTTTTTGTCATAGCTTCCATCATAGAAATAAATGAATCAGGCCCTGTGATCACAGAATGACCATTTATATTCATTGGAAAATGTATCTATAATTTTTTAAGATCCTAATCGGGATGGAAAAAAAACTTTAGCATTTCCCAACAAAAAATGGACTCACCATTTTTTCATATTAGAATAGATGAAATTAATGAAATCATTCCCATACCTGATCCATATTCTCCTACCACAAAGTGGATGACTACAATAATGGAGTACCTTCAGGGTGGAGAACACTGATTGAATAGGGTTGGTAATGATCAAATATGATGTATAGATTCAAAATTCAACCTCTATGATGGCCAAAATTACTATAAAGTCCTTTATAAATGATACTTCAATGGATTCATTCTCTAATGTATCAATAGAGAAAAGTATTCAACTAATATGGAAGAATTAAATTCTGGAGCCTAATGTCCTCATTAGTTTGGAATCAATATTTACAACCAAGTCGAATAGATTAGATATTTCTAGCCTTTAATGATGCAAGATTGTACAAAAATCACCAAGAACTATCATTCATTCTTTGGGCATGAAAACATCATCTATCAACAATTGAACTTTCTATATACATATAAAGTATCTTGGCCATTCACCACATGGGGAATGGATTTTAGTGGTACATATCCTACTACTATGGACAAGAATTTCAAATAATTCATGAATGATTTTAATTACTTCTCCAAATGTGTTGAGGAAATAACTATCAAATAAGTTGGGGATGACATAGTTTTCGGTGTCATGAAAGATTATATTATTACTAGATTCCATTTCACATAAACTATGATGTTTGAAAATGGCAGAAGCTTCTATTTTGATGAGGTGGAAAAGTTATATCAGAAATAAAATATCAAATCCAACCATTCATCCTATTATCATGTAGTGGATAATGGATATATATAGGACTTCGGAAATACCATGTCAAACATATTCTAGAAGCTCGTGGACAAAGAAACGAACTATTGTCCTAACAAGATTTTCAAACCTTTTGGGCTTACTAAACAACAACTTGTATTACCACATGGGGTCCCCATACTCATTGGTATATAGAATAGATGCAGTCCATCCCATTGTGGTCTAGTTACCATCACTTTTGGATTCCATCTCTAATCATCTATCCATAGGTAAGTCCCCCAAACAAATGGATGAATTGGAGTGACTGGATGAAAAATAATTTCACACCATTCACCACCTGGAGATCTATCGAAATTGTATAGAATGATACTTCAACATGAATTTACACATCTATGCATTCCTCCATGGAGAATAGGTATTTATTCAAAGGAATTGAATGATACAAGGAAGGAGGCCTCCAAAAAACAAGACAAAGGTAGAGAGACCATAATATATACACATGGTCCACTACAACATGGATTATTCCTTGATCTCAATAGATGAAGATCAAATTATGAACCCATCCAATGAAAGGTTCCTAAAGAAATATTTCATGTAATTAGACAACATTTTTCCAAGATGAAAGATTTTAAACTACACATAACCATTCCCATACTGAGTGCATTATATTAAACTACATAGTTGGTCTTTGTCTAATGATCTTAAAAGGAGTGACATAATGTCCATGATGCATGATGCTAAACTATGTGGCATAATTTTCCTTATTGCATGATGATAAACTACATGAAATAAGGTCATATTCGTATAACTAAATACTTCCTGAAACCATTCTTTCTCACCGCATGACATTAAATTGAAATGTTAACATCCCTCTCATTCAATGTTAAGAAATGAACAATGTAGCACAAGCTAAGAAACAATTTATGATCTCTTTAAAATGGGCCCCCATCTCAGATTTAAGCCCCAATCCTAACACTTTAATCCCTCAGTGGGTTTAGATTCCCTCTTATCAAAAAATGAGGAATAATGGAAGAGAAACTATCATTCATAAGCCCCACTGACATCATTTCCACTCCATGATGGAATTTTGACCCCCTTTATAGGTATAAGACCTATCATTTTTACATCCTTAACACATGATGATAAATTTCATGCCCAACACCTTCCTTGCATGAAAGTATAACTCCAAGATCTGTCAAAAAAATTTTGTGGCTTGGTTATCATTCAAATGGGATACATAGTGACACTCATATTTCCAATCATGAGTCCATCTGTACAAAAATATATACCCACTTTTCCCTATGTACGAATAAGGGAGGAATATAATAACTCTTCAAGAACTACATGTGGCATCATTCTAACTCTATCAATATATGTAGTGACACCTGGGTCCTATCCCATAGTAAATTTAAAAAATCTATGTCATGTCAGGTGACCCATGTAATTACCGCAAGATGATAACCTTTATAGTCAACATCATTTAGGCATGATGTTAAAATTCAAGATTCATAAATAACCATCCATGGCTTGATTCTCATTTTAATGAGATATATAATGACACCACGATCATCAATCTTGGGTCCAACCACAACCAAAAAGAAAAATTCCACTTTTCCTTGTGTATAGACTAGATCAGTACGAGGAACTCTTCTATAAAATTTGGCTTGATTCTCATTAAAATAATATAAATAGTGACACATAGACCTCTTTCCATGGGCCCAAAAATTATTTGATAAAATATTGAATCCCATTTACCCATGTCAATGGATGATTAATGTGGGAAACAATTTTTAATAACTATTTTTGGCTTGATGCTTTCTTCATCAAGATAGGTAGTGACACCCATATCTCTACTATCAGGTCCTTCCGTAATCCATAAAAATCACCCTCTCCTTTATTACGTATTAAACCTACAAAGGGAACCTCCCAAGAACAACGTGTGTCTAAATTCACATTCCCATGAGATACATAGTATTGCTTAGATTTCTATCCTTAGGCCTATACAAAATATTTATGCTCCTTCCTGATGGTTCATCATCATCCTTACCATATAAAATTAAACTACATTAGTTTGAAAGAACAATGTATGGATTGATTCTCATCCTAATGAAATATGTACTGAAACATGGACTATATATATGGACCAACTCACCATATAATCTAAATTCTCATATACTTCACTTGTGCCGCCTTTGTTCCATAGAAGTATCTTTTTCTACTCCTTGTTTCTCACACCGAGCATAACTCACACATGATTACGATATTTGGTAAAAATAGTCCCTATATAATTAGGGTATATCAATTCACATTGGTTTTACTATGGTCATGACTACAAAATCTTAAAAGGAAGACCAGATATACTAATTTCACAAAAATAAACTACGTGATTTCCTCATGATCAACATGTGGCTAGATTTTAATTCCAATGAGATACATAGTGACGTTCATACTTTCAATCATGGTCTCAGCCGAAACACAAAACGAGAAATTCCTTCAATCTCCCATGTATGATTCAATTATAGATGATGGGTTCCAAAAAGATTTATCACCCTTTTAATGAACATGTAAAACTAGAAAGGGGTTTCTAGAAAGTGGATCCCATTTTTGACTGTGAAGTAACACTAACTAGTTGTATTTTCATAAAACAACCCAAGAAATGGGATTTCAACCATCAGTAACATCGCCATTGAGAGAAGCCTCTTCCGTCCTCATAAGAATTGAATATATTTTGTTGGGACCTGTTATTTGAATAATTATATAGTCATTCCTCATATATTTTTCCTATATCCTTTCTCCCAATCAAAAAAACTCCAAGACTTTGATTTACAACTTCTATCTTTTTGTCCGAAGTATGTAGGAATGAGCTTGAATTGATAAGATGTATATCACATACTATTTCCAAAATATTATTATCCTAGTAATATGAACTAATACTACATGAATTGTATTCCCTATGCCTTGGTCAGACCTATATAGAGAACATATTCCCCTAATTATTTGGAAATTTCGACTTAAAATTCTCCTTTTGTATTAAGGTTCATTCCCCTGACAAACCAAACTTTGTGTCTTTAGAAATCTATATCCCCACAAACATCCATCGTCTTTATGTAATAATTGATGTCAAGTTTTTTCCTAACTATATTTTAACATGTCCTAGTTTTTGTTCGCTTAAAATAGCACCCAAAATGGGATTTTTAGACAAAGTATAAAACTATTGACTATAATGTAACACACCCCAGTGGTATTTCATAAAATAGCCCAAAAAATGGGGTTTTCATTCAATGGTAATTTTGTTCTAAATAGGGAAATCCCCTATCTTCATAACCCCTTTCTCTATAACACTTTTAGGATCTATAAATCCCAAGATTATGATATACAATATTCATCCCCTCAGACATTAATTTTATGGGACATTCTAGGAAAAATTACCATGAATGGGGAAAACCATTAACCTTGCTGTCAAAGATGGAGACCTAAAATTATATCTTCGATAATTTCCTTGTAATAAAAATTTTAATTTAATATCATAATGTCATTATTTTAATAATTTAAAATACATTTCATAATTTTTTTTCTGTATGACATTAATCTATAAATCACAACATCCTCTCTATAAGATGCTAAACTACACAATCAATTTCCTAGTTGCATGAATTTAAACGGCATGAAACCTTAACACTTTTTTGAAAGGTCCCTTACCCCATGAAACTGTTCATTTAAAAAAATGTATCCTCTCTAATTAAATCCAAATTCATGTAAGATAATTTTCACATTCATGGAAAATTACAATACATATTCTCTCTTCATTCTGAGGAATAACGCTTTGGAAAATTCACTCATCATGATCATGAAAAATATGAATCTCAAAAATATCTCACCAGTTATCAATGATAGAATTTTATAATTACATAGAAATTATTTTCATGAATATGATGTAATACAACAATGTTTACTTTTAATAAAATAAACCACATAATTGTGTTTTCAGCCATGGGATGACACTATTGACTATGCTGGAACACACCCCAGTAAGATTTTTATAAAATATCCCAGAAAAGGGTTTAACAACCAATGGTAACATCATCATCAATAGAGACCTCCACTCTTCCATAATATCTTGTTTTATATTTTCAAACCAAAATGTCATGGATCAAGATTGTTGATAAAGTATATGAATAATGTCATAACATTCTCAACCTATATCCTTTTTTTGTTCATCATCTCAAAATAATAGGTCCAAATTGTTTGACATAAAACATTGGTTTCAATAGTCTATCTTTCAATATTTTAAACTACCGAGAAAAAGAGAAATAAAACTCACTATATTGAAAGCCTGCATAGGGAATTCTGGACAAAAGTTGATTCTCAACTCCTTAGACCTAAAATCTATATGTTTTAGAAATAAATTAAACAATAAAATGATAAAATTTTAAAAAAATTGTTAGTCTAAATAACCAAAAAGGTAGGTCTAATAAAAATCAATTTCATACCCACTAATTGTCATTTATAGCAGGTTTAGGCAGAAAAATTAAGTGATGACATAAAACGTACAATGTTTTAGTCTTGTACATGCGACCTTAGTAATAGTAGAACTATTCTCAATAGGCCCCATAAGTTATGAAAATATTAAAGCATAATTACAAAGTTTATATATCCATAAATCCGAAATAATAATGTTTGAATGCATCAATGTTCCAAATAGTTACCTTTGAACTGGATTATTTTTATTCTAAACAAATCTAATTCAAAGGGGGGCAGGGATTTTATTGACACTTTGAAATCTATTCCATGAACTTTTCCATAGAATTAAAGATGTTAACCTCCCTTATACACTAAATCTTGATTCTAAGTAGAAATGAATCATTATGATAGAATACATAAAATATTATATTTTTATGCTTCATGACTGAAAATGTCATCGATCTGAGATGAAATGTTTGATGTGATACAATTCATTTTTCATGGGGTATGCGATGGTAAGAAAGAGATTGGATGGAATGGTTGGGACCATATCCCGACATCGATCTCAACTTGGGGTGAGGGTGTGTATCCCCCATCATATGGGGTAATTGGTTCCATAAAGTGATCCATGCAGGTACCCCCCCCCAAGCAGCATCAGTGCATAGGGTAGCTACATATCGATCTACAGGACCAATAATCACATGATCCAGCATGGCCCACCGAAGTGAAATAACCCCTTCACTCAGGGTCTCATATTTTTCAATAAATATGACCCTATAGTCTTTATTTGTATGGTAGGAAATGTATAATGGCCTCACAATGCTCTAATCACTGTAGTCCTTCTCACAATCCCTCCAAAACCTTCTTGGAACTTCTCAAAAACATGAATAAGATGAAATTAAATTGGGATAGTGAAACTAATGTCCTCCCATGGATTAAAAAAACAACATCTATTCAAGGAATTTTTTCACATGTGGTTGATGAACACTAGCATGAGGTGATTTTCCTAAAGAAAGGACCTACGAGAGACACTTTTGAGAACTCCTTTATAGACCCTTGAATTCTTATGAAAACCATCACCCAAGTGTTGTTTCTAAGGTGGAATGTCACCCATGATACCTTCACCTCACCTAGGTCCACCTGAGTGAAGAACCCCTAAGTGAGCGTCCTTTTGCTCTCCCTAGAATCTACCCTCCATGAGATCCTAATCCAACCGTACTATAATCCATCCATTGTAGGGACTCTCCTCCTCTGGTTCCCTTCACTAAAAAATAATAGGCTAAAACCTCCTCCAAAACCTACGGAATTGAGAAACCCATGGAAAAAGTCCCTTCAACTTCTCTCCAATTTATATTTGTATTCCATCGGTCAAAGGTTTCTTGAATTTTTCCTACCAAATGGTTAGGTTCTTTGAGGTGCATGTGGATTTGTATCCCTTATATCACATGAACTCCTACCCCAGGGATATTTTTAGAGAGTTCCTGGTCATGGATACAAGGGACATGACCATGCCCTAACCATATAGTCTCTATGATCCGGAGCCTCAAGTTCATGGCGGGAGGGTAAAGATTGTGCTTTGTCTTCCATGAAACATTGTATGAGATCCTCCTACTCCACTACATTTCCAGTATTAGGTCATTACTCATGGAGTAACCCCCTATATGTTATTGTAGGAGATTTCAGTACTACTACTCTATGCCCCTTGCCTATTAGGTTAGAGAGGGGATTGATACATGAGTTCTCTACTCCCTATCATATACTCTCATCCTCTTCTACCACCTAAGGAGGCGAAGTTTGGTTTTCTATATTTTTTCTTCCTCATGCCTATCATATCCAATAATGACTCATCCTAAATCATGTGAACATATATACTATCCATGATCATAACATCCACACAGATGTATAATTTTTTTGGTAGAAAATCATTCTTTTAATATTCCTCTTACCTTTCATTAGGGTGATCCCTCATTGGGAGTCCTCAATGACATGTATTGAACCTTTTGTAAAAGTAGAATTTGTGGTTTTAATGATCATTTTCTTCTTCTTTATTCTCACACCGATCATGACTCACGTGGGCATAGAGGTTAACGATGGTCATGACATCCACAAGATCCCAATCCATTAAAATGAATCATCCTCAAGAATAATACCCAATCAATATGAACCCCAAAATCTTATCATGATAACCCTATTCAAGAATACACCAAAAAAACCAATAACTACGCAATCATTATCAGGAGTAAGCCCAATCATAACCCCAATTCATCGGGGATTTCACTTCAAGAATAATACCCTCAGTTAAAACCTTTGGAATCACTATTAAGATTAATCCCTAAATTATACACCAAAATCACCATGAGTGATTCCATATATCATAGACTCAAATTAATTTATCTAGGTCATCCTTTTAGGAGTAATCCCCAACTTACTTCACTCTAAGAGTCACAATCCCCTGTCAGACTAACCAAACTATGTTGTATTTGTTTCCAATACATATAAGATATGTACAAAGCATCCTTTAAGATTAAACCCAACACCCTATATCAACCATATTCCTTATTGGAAACATTATTAGTAGGGTCTATTTCATACTATAAATCCATATCCCTTCCATGTTCTATATGATTATTCAGTATAAGTACCACACCAATCATTGACTAGGCTCCATACTCCTAGACATACTATCCACTTATTGTAAAACTATATGGTTTAGTCCTTATCACATGACCTTAAATGGTATGATGTCCCTCATTAAGTGCCACCAAACATCATGGGTTTTTATTCCGTACATGAGGATATGCAGGAATCCAATAACATGGTTTTGCTCCCAATATCAAATCATCACACATATCCTTGGATTAAAACACACTCCAAAGTGCCCCACTATGTGGATAGGAAACCTGCATTGTTATAATATTGACCAAATAGTCTTTAATTAGTATATAAAAGGATAACATCAATGGAGAACCCCAGAAACAAAAAGATATCTTCATTTATGAAAAACTACAGAAACATACAAATGATTATAAATTCCCCACATGATAATAATTTATTATTAATTATAGGGTGATCAGCATCATGATTGGGAATTAATATAGGATTCATGAACACATCTTTAATCCAAAATAGATTCCTAGAGTATGAAAAAATTCCCCCTAAAAGGGTGTGATGAGTATAAACTTCCATCATCTCAATCAATGAGAGTTCATAAAAATCATTGTCCAAAACTCCCAATGAAGGACTAAATTTGGAAATAAGGTCTCTCATGGATATAAAACCATTGGGTGATTTTGATTTAACCAACAAACCAGTAAGAAACCCTTTAGAAATAGTAAATGAGGTTAACGATTATAAGTAACTCAAAACCATTTAATCAATAATCGGGCCACACATTCTACATGAGAATGAAATGGTGAACGTTAAATTAATTATTTAACTAAGGAATATACCTCACATGATGAAAAGTGTATAATTTCTTGTCTTCATCATACCATTTTGTTCCTGACCGAAAACATATTTCTTATGGAAACAACCACTTCTAAAGGTTTAATTTAAAATTAAAATTTTCCGATTCTATGAATGGAATTTTGAAAATTAGATTACATATTTATAATTATAATTATTAATAATATTTAATAATTTGAACAAAAATTCAGGTCATAATTAATTGTATTCACAGTAAATATTAATTATTTTTGTGATGGTCAAAACATGATTAATGAGTTGTTAATAAAAAATATATGATTAGTTTTTGTAAAATGGCATGTATAAACCATATTTTTTTATCATATTTGAACTTTATCATATGTTAAATTATAATATATTGTCATTTTTTTAAAAATTTCATAATAAATTCTTTATCATATGGGATTCCTTTCATAAATTTTTAGGTAGCTTTTTAGTGAGGTTCTTTTCGAAATTATAAATTAACATCCCCTGTCCTCTCATATAAACATTTCCAAAAACATTGGGATCTTAAAATACCTATAAAAATAGGTTCCTTTTTTCCCACCATGTTTTTATAGGACTTATTGTTTTTTAAATTATACCATCATTAGAAGGATTTAGTTTCTAACCTAATGATGTTGTCTGAAAAAGAGGTATCATTTTTAATAGAGTGATTATATTTTATTTCTTTATCCACCAACTTCAAATATTATTAAAATTTTATGATATAATAATTAAATTATCTCTCATATTATGTTATTTTACTATGTTAATTTGATAACCTACATCGATCTCTTCTTCCATCAAATAAGGAAAAAAATTATTTATCGTGTGTATGACATAAAACCACCTCATGAACCGATTTAATTATTTTCCCTGAACCATATATCATTTATGGATTTAAATATGGATTTAAAATATTTATATGATATTTATTTAATAATTATACATCTGTAACTATATCATAACATCTTATTTTTTACCTTCTATTCAATTGTAAAATGATTACATCGCTCGTGCGTACCTGTGGACAACCACATCCACTTAGTGACTTCATACTGATTCATTTCAAATTTTCATGGATGGTAAAAATAATAGATTTAATTAATATATATGATATAAGATTTATTATTTATTTTATATTTAATATGCTCCTTTCTTATGATCCATCTTCTAAAAAATTAAAACATTGTTCATGCATATGTCTTTCCTACCATCTCTATGAATAGTGTATTTAAGTTTCTATCTCTAATATTTATGGATAAATGTAAATATAAATATGAATATTTTTATGATATTTATAAAATTATTTGAAATATTAATATTATGGAACCATAATAAATGTAAAATGACTAATACTACCAAACCAAAATTTACATGAAGAATGAGTCAATTATTACATAAAACAATTATTTTTACCATGATTGATAAAAATTAGGTGATAAAAGGTTATAAGTTAATAATAAATGGTTTGATATATATATATGAGTATATTTATGTAATATATGTATAATAATACAATATTTATTATACATGAGGCTTGAACATGTTCAAAGAATGTCGTGACTTTAGGTATGTGATTTTTTCTCAAATTTCCCTCTCTAGGACATATGTTATGTTGTGAAATGAAATTATTTTATGAGGTTAATATGTATCCCCATTGATATTATATAATATTTTATTATTTATTATCCTTATATTTAATGTTTCATTTAATGTTATTATCTCATGGGGCTTATGATAAAAATCTACCAATGATTGTAAGGGATTTGTGTCTCATAGTAATTTTTCTGGGACACTTTCCATATACACCACTTGATTCTTCTTTGAGTTGTATATAAAACCCATTAATGTATTTTATAATTTTTTTGATGTTAATTATTTGATATACATATAAATGTAAGGTTCCTCCATTCATGGGAATTATGATTCATATGTTATCAAAGTGGTAATGGTATTATGTTACAATACCATTTTTATCAGGATTGTTTATGATTAAGTTGTCAATTATAAAATAATTTGATTCACCTAACAAGAATAAACATGAATATTTTTTTTCTAATAATTTATGGATAATACAGTTTTTCATTTCATTTTTCTCTCTATAATGATTAAAGAGACAAATATATTTTTTTCTTAAGAAAAATTGATTTCATTTTTTATTTGGGTGAAAATTAATTTTATTCCATTTCCATAATATCTAAAAAATAAAGATAGTTTTTATTATTATAAACTAACATTAAAAAAATATTATTAACCATGTTTTCATTTAACAAAAAAAATTTAAATGGAATATTATTTCCCTTTTCCAAATGAGTCAATTTTTACTTTTTACTGAATGTTTAAATGTAATATTTCTTATCTTTTACAATAAAAAATTAATTTTTCACTATTATGAACACTCAATATTTTGAATCATCCTTAAAAATTTTCATGTTATTTTATTGTGAAATTTTTCCTTAATATTTTTGAATTTATTAGATTTTAATGAATCAATTTCAAAATGGAATGGATATTTTCCTAAAAATTTGTTAAAGGATATTTTTTGGTTTTTTTTCTTCAATAACAACAACCCTTGGGTTTTATGTGATTTAATGGGGATATCATCCAATGGAACCATCCTTATTATTTATATTCAAGGTTTATGTATATTATTAAGATACATTAATTCTTATAAAACATATTTATTTCCCATATGACATAATATTTTATGAAATGTTTATAGATACTTTTACATTTCCATGGGTTATGATATGGTGAATTTTTTAGGATCTTATGGCATAATGATGTATTGATTATACGAAGGGTGGGACTTATATCTCTATAAAATTCATTGGGTAATTATTTATATCTCATGGTATAATTAGTGGAAAAAAATATGTGATGGATCCACTATGGGAAACATACTGATGTGAGAGGTCTACTATGAGAAATAAGTTAATGTGCCTGATTCACTATGAGAAACATATGATTATTCATGATATTTTATGTTATTTGACACACATAGGGATACCTGATCAACTATGATTGGATTGTATTTAATGTTAACCTAGATATATTAAATTTTTTCTATACTTAGGATGGTGCCACACCTATATGACATGAGATTTCGGTTCATGATTGATTTATGTTGATTTCTTAATCTTATGATTATTATATTGGAAATGAATTTTTTTTCTAGGAATCATGTTTATGATATTTGAAATATTAGGTATAAACCTTGTATGGTTTCATCAAGATATCATACCAATATACTTTCCTTATTTATTGTTATGATACATGACTTATATATCACATTTTTATACTTAATGATAATTTGAGCTAATCGTTTTTTATTTTTCCTTTCAACGAGCCATGAATAATGGCTTTTAGTAGTCTATGTATATAGATTTTATTAAATCAGGAGATCAATATAGGAGGTTTTTATGATATTTCATGAAATTAATATATTTGGTTCTAGTATCCAAATACAATAAAACATTATGGTCCCCAGGAATGTTCTTGTGAAATGTAATTAATATTCATATAAAAATGTAATATTTAGGTATGAGAAATTTCAGTCACTATAGTATAACTCCAGGGTGATTTTATAATGTTTGAGAAATGAATCTATTAGTACATGAGCTATGTGATGAAATGTAATGGTATATAAAAAATAGTAAACAACACGTCATATATGATCAAAGATGACTAGAAAAGTTATTCTGACAATCATCAATGAAATCTTGAATTCAATGTTGGTGAGATTTTATCCTTTAAATTTCTCCATTGATGAAGTTTATGTGGGTTGGATATAATGGGAATAATAGCCCTAGGTATATTGTCCCCTTAAAGATTCTAAATCAATTGTGGATGGTATTTTTCTCTTGGTTCTTAGATGAAACCTATCTCATGTTTAGGATGAGTAAGTACTTATTTGATCCTTATAATGCACTAAAATCAGAATTTATAATGGTCATGTATGATATTTTGAATGATGAAAAATAAGAAGAAATATTTTATCATATAGATAAATTTTTAGGAAATAAAAATACTCACCTTGTTAAAGTTTATTAGAGGAATAATAAATTCCAAGAAGATAACTGAGAACCTACAGATGTGTTGAATTTGCGATATCATTATTTTTCATGAAATATTGTGATTAATTTTCATGTGGAAATTAATTTTAATGATGTTATAATATAACACACCAAACTTTTATGATATATTTCCATTTAAATAAATTTATTCTTCATCTGTAGATTGGGATACACATAACCCCATGTCTAAATGAATATTAATGCAGTATACCATTAAAAGATTAATATTAAATAGTGGAGTGAATAATAATAAAAAAAATTTTAAAAAAATTTAGAAAGGTTTTATATAAATAACATATATCTATATATACGCATTATCTTTTTGGAAAAGTATTTATATACATCAAAAATGTATTTTTATTAAAAAACGAGTTTTCATGAATTGTTTGAGTAAATAATAAAATTATTTTATTTTAGTTCTTGAAAATATATTCCAAGAGAATATCTTCATTTTTTAATTAATCATATCAATATTAGATTACTGTTATTTTTGTAAGAATTTTCTGTAAAGTATTATTTTTCAATAAATATTGAAAAGTACAGATTTTCATTTAAAAATTCCTTTTATTTAATGATTTCACAATTTCCTATTTTATAATTTTTTTAAAATAAATTAGACCATTTATATTATTAAAAATACAATTAAATAAATCATAATTTAATATTATGTTTTATTATAGAATAAAAAAAATTTGTACTTGAGAAAACATTTTTATGGATAAATACTTGTTGTACCATTTTGTGGGTTTTTTTTTAAAAAAAATTATTCCAGTTGTATATATTAAATATTTAAAAATATATTCCATATATGGGATTGGAATTTAACCTTTTTCAATGAGGCTAATTTACATTTTTGGTAATTATGATTAGTAGAAGGTGTAAAAATATGTCACTATGGTTAAGGTTAAAAAGAGTATCCCATAGAGGGGTTAAACTATGTGGTAAAGGTATATTAGTCAATTAAAAAAATAAATCCTTTTTAGTGGTAATATATTGACCATATACTACCATCTAATATTTGGAAAATTGGATTTATTTTTCTTGAGAATGATTTAAATATATCTTAATATTTTATGAAATTTCAATTGTGTTATCTTTCTCATATATAAAAGGACACTCATATTTCTATTCTTTACACCACACTAAGTCATTTGACTCAACCAAAACCTATAAAATGTTCTTCAAAATTTCCCTATGCATGATTTACTAGGTTTATAATTCATAAAAGACCATTCAATGGGTCCTTAAAAATGGAAGTGAAGGTGGACTATTGAAAAAGAGGTAATCATTTGAACAGTCTTATTTCAATTTATTTTTTCTCAATCCAACTCTAAATATATGTTATTAATTATATAATAATATATTAATTATCGTAAATATACTTAAATTTCATTATTAATAAAAAAACACCCTTATACACCATCTTTTCCACCAAATGGGATGTGAATGTATTGCCCGTGCGTATGTGTGGACTACCACCTCTATGTAACAATACAATTCATTTGTCAACAAATTTTTTAGTTTAAGGTTATTATTATGGTTTTAATTTTTATATGTGAAAATAATGATATAATTTCACTTCCAAAATAGCAATATCAAATATATCTTTTTACCCTTCCATCTGTTGGAAAGCTATAACATCATTTGTGTGTACTTGTGGACTAGGCCCTCCTTGATGCAATGAAAATAATTTTTCATTTATGCTTCATATGAATGATAATAAATATATATTTAATGATAATATATCATATATATGAAATACTAATTATTCTATATAATTTATTTATTTTTCTATATATTGTTCCACCTTTTGAAAAGTGAAAACTACTTTATTTCGAAAATATGACTTACAATCTCGATTAATACTGTAATAAATTTTTATATCCCACCCATTTAAGTATGAATATATATATTGAATATATATTATATTTATATCATTCATAAAACTTTGGACATGATTTAACCATGATGATAGTATAAGGTCCAATACTATCAAACTGAAATTCTCATGAAAAAGTATAAATTAACACCCAAAAACAAGGATTTTAGTAAATAATTGTTAATAAATGAGGAATTAAATTTTATAATTGTATCATATATAATAATATATAATTATAATATTATTATGTTATATGGTGATAATAAATTTAAATTTATTATACATGAGTCTAGGTCAACATCTAAGTAAGTAAAACATAAATTAAGGGATTGTAATCTCATTATTTATTAGGATTGTTTATGATTAAATTTATAATTATGAAATTTTATGAAAAATCATAATGATACTAAGGATATTTATTATCCATAAGTTATTTTTTGAGATCACATTTTTCCCACTCATTTCACTCACTTTATAAACTCACTAGACATGAAGAATGTTTTAAAAAAACCTAATTTATTTTTGACTTCGATCAAAAATACTTTTAATTATATATATATATTTTCTAAATATTTTATATATAAAATTTTATTTAATGTTTTCTATAATAATTTTAAATAACTTTTATCCATAATTTAGTTTTTAATAAATATGTTAAAATGAATTTACTTGTCATTTCTTCATTGATGTAATTTAGACTTTTATTTAAAATTTGAAAGAATTTAGTGTTCTAACATACAAAAGATCAAAATAATTTACTATATTCATAAAAAATAAATTAATTTAATCATTCTTTTCATGTTTACATGTTTTTTTTGATATAAAATTTATCTCCACAAAAGTTTGTAATTTATTTTGATTTTAATGAAAGTATTTTAAAATAAAATGGTTATTTTTCTTTAGAAATTTTCAAAGTTATCTTCTAAGATAATTTCATTTAGTATAAAAATCATTGATGTTAAATATGATATAGAGGGGATATGATCCGACTATACCATCCGTATTCATTATATATTTTCTTTATGATTATGGTGATGATATATTTTTGAAAGCTCTTTATTCTGTTTATGTTATGTTATGATGAAATGTTGAAATGTTTATGAATCTCATCTCCTTTACACTAGTTATGATATAAGATAAATTATTTATGATCACTTGGAACACATATTAATGGATTATGATTGTTATATGGGTTTTTTTAACACCATTATTTTTTTGAAATATTATTTTCATATGAATTTAATTTTGTTTATATTCTGTGTCACGTGCAACACCATGTTTAAATAAGAAGATGACAAAATATTAATGTATTATTATTTAATATGATAATTATCAAATAGTAATTATAGTGGTGGGTATGAATATAATTATTTAAAGACCCGTAATTTCCATGTAATTGTTTTAATTAAATGGCAATTTCACTAGTCTGTGAAAATTGACTGTGCGTTTTTCCGAGGCCCGGTGTGCCCGAAATCAATTTTTGAAGTTTTGTTCAGGTGAATTTATTAAATGTACGAATGAGTTTTTCTAAATTTTGAACCGGTGCTCAGAATTGAAATATGAGGGCACCATTGAACACGTTGTGCCGATATTCGCTTAAGGATACTTTCACCTCGACGACAGATGGTCGAGGGTGACAGTTAGTTTTTTGGGTTTTTTGTGGAAATAATAAAATAAAATAAACACACGATTTATTTTATTTTGTTGTAACCACCCATCATGTAGATGTTTAGGTGTGGGGTCCATCAGAACTAAACCTCCTCTTCTAGATTTATTTTAGTGGGGACCACCCAAGACCTCAAAACCTCCCAATTTGAATTTGGGCCAACCCCTATTAATAGGGGGAGAGGAAAACATCTCAAATCCCCCATTAATGTAGATGAGACTCTTTAATTCCTCCACATTAATTATTCCAATCCACCTTAATTAAATATGCCAACCATAGTGTTTAATTAGGCTAATTTGAATTGGTGCCAATGATTAAAGTTGGGGGAAACACATTAGTTGGACATTTTTCTTTTTGGTGGGGCCTTGGAAGAAAAGATGTTCAAAAAATAACTACTTCTCCGAATGAAGAACACGTTCTTCCAACAAAGAACACTGACCTTGACTTCGAGCTTCTTCCTCGTGACTTCTTCCGATGTGGGACGTTCTCATCTACGGTGAATCGACAACCGTACTACCTTCTTGCACCAACATAATCAAGATAAACAGGTAGGGTTTTAGTGATATTTTTTTATCACTTCCCATATACTCCCTTATTCGCTTGTGCGGGATTGGGAATAATTAAATTGTGAAACATCATGATTGACATTCATTGCTTCGTTATTTGTGAACCGCTTGCTACCACTCTATACGCAGACAGTGCATTCCAAACTAACATGAACCGACCCCTAGGTCATTCCTCTTTGGTGTGTTCTTCGAAATGGATGAAGGAAACAAATTAAACAGCACTCTGCCACTTGGGGACACCGCCGCCAGTAGCCTTTTCACCCCGCGGCCCTTCACTGCTCGCGAGCTCACTACGTCACCCCGTGGCACCCGCGGCCTCTGCTTCTCCATGCCACCGCCAAACCGCCGCCGTGCAGAGCCGCCGAGCTGAGCCATCGCTCTGGGCCGAGATGCCTTCACCCCCTGCGGTGCCCCATCTAAACCAGCCTGCACCCCTTGCGGAGCCCCGTCCAAATTGACCCGCGCCCCCTGTGGCCCCAGTGCCCTAGACGAACTGGCCCTGCGCCCCCCGTGGTGCCCCGGCCGAACCGGCCCCATGCCCTCGTGGTGCCCCCGCCCTCATGGTGCCCCCACCATATTGGCCCCTTTCCCCCATGGTGCCCTCGCCGAACCGACCCCGCAACCTCGTGTCATCCTGGCCAAACCGGCCCCATGCCCTCACGACACCCCCGCGGTTGAGCCACCCCACGACACCCACATGCTCCGCAGTTCCTCGCGGCCTGCTGGACCTCCCAGCGGACCGGGCCGCATCACGAGCAGGGCGTGACCTACCGGGTCAAGCTGGGTCTACCTGAACAGGGTCGATCCATGCCAATATGGATCGGGTTGGTCCGACCGGGTCGGACCTGGCCCAGGCCCACTATGACCCATTTACGCTCTTTTGGCCATAACTTTGGCACCAGTTGACCTTTTAAAAAACCATCAGTGTTGCTACAAATCTTGGAGCGAGATGATCCCTTTGAGTGATACCCCACTATGTTTTGGATTAATATGGGGAATGGTCAGGTTGTATCGTGCACGAATCCAACCAGGCCCCTGGGACTAAAAGGATAATAACTCACAGACAGGGCGTCCGATTGACGTGCCGTCTATTACGTTGAGACCCTTATGACATGGCAGACCTTTGAGATACTTCTTCGTGGGACTTCGTGATAGTTGGATTATCGACCTGTAACTGAGGGAGAGGATCCTTCTGGAGATGAGCGAGCATAGTGTGGAGACCAAGTATGTGGATAAGAGCTAATGACTACTGACCGATTCGACTTGGAGTGACTCGAATAAACTACCGGGGAGTGCCTTGGTATCACGGAAGACCCACGGTACTCGATAGCAGGTGTACCTCAGTAGTCTATGAGGGGGAGCGTGATTGGTGATGCGGTTGACCCATGGTGGGGAGCACACTTGGTGACGCAGTTGATCCATGGTACTCGACAGGAGGAGTACCTCAGCAGTCCAAGGTTAGTGGGAAGCACCTTGGTGTTGTGGTAGGCCCATTGTACTTGATAGAGGAGGAGTTCCCCAACATCCATGGTTTCGAAAATGTGACTATGGGTGTTACTTGATACTACCCCTAGAATAAATCCTAGTTTGAGCTGAGTTAGTTTTTCTGTGTTTTCCTCATGATTGAGATAGATTACTTGATAACTTAGGTATATGTATGGGTATATACCTAGTAGGGTTATCTGTTGATTTCATACATTGTGGTTAATCCTTTGAGGACTTTGTAAGACCTTGAGGGTATCAGGGTCTCTACTGAGTATCGTTATACTCACCCCTACATGGGATACTCCCACACCTTGTTGTGTCGGCTGCAGATGACAGACATCACTTACTGAGGCTGAGAGTACCAGGACTAGACGGTACCCGAAGGTGGACCATACGGTGTGTCGGTACACAGAGGAGAAGGAAGGGAATGGATTGTTAAGGAGGTGATCTGTACCTACCCATTAGGTAGGAACCTCAGTGGATGACTTAGTAGTTGTTTTTTCTTTTTCCTCAGTTGTACTTGTACTTTCAGTTTCCTGTACCATTACTGTTGGGGTTGTATTCTGGCCACTTTTAAATTTCTGCACTCTTTGTGTTATACAGTTTACTTGTGAAGGTATCTTTTTGTGTACTTGGTTGTGATTGTTTATATGATATAAAGGAAATGACTTCCCAGTATAGGGAATTACACCTTTGGTTCTAGTAGCCAACCCCTGGCCTATGGAAGGCGGGATTGGGGTAGTCATGAAACAGGTCCCAGGGGACGAGTTTTGAAAAATTGGTATCAGAGCAGTCGGTTCTACTACAGAACTTAGGAGTCTGATATTTTCTATGAAGAAATAGTTTTAAGTGTAGTGAGTGAGGTTTTTAGTTCATGGAGTCCCGTGTTGGTGCAACGACTGAGGTATCCTTACACGAGGACTCTGACTTCTGATTTCCGACTCATTGCACAAAAACACTGATTGCATGTGTGATTTAAAAAGTTTTCTTAAGGTAATCTCAACATGTATAAATTTTTAACCATAGCTCACCTGTTTATTTTCAGGATACCTCCACATAGACAGTCGGCTAGAGTTCCGAGAGTTGTACGCAATGATATACCACATAGCGATGGGGCCTTGGTGCAGGGCCCTCTTCTAGTAGAGGCACCAGTGGAGGCACCAACGGTACCATTACCCATTCAGACACCAATGCCACCAGCCCCAACAACATATGATTCACGCCGCTTGAGCGCATTGCACAAGTTCCAGCACTAGGGGACACCCAGGTTCAGGGGAGAGATGGACCCGCACGCGGTTGAGGATTGGATGGAGGCTGTGGTGAGAGTTCTCTGATTGGTAGGGACACCGGCTGATCTCATGGTGATTCTTGATACCAGACTTCTACAGGTAGCAGTGGGAAGATGGTAGATCTTGATGCTCCAAGTTCAAAACAAGGTGACACTTATCTGGGCAGACTTCAAGAGCCTGTTTTGGGCAGAGTTTTTTCCAGCTACTCATAGGGCAGTGCGCATTCAAGAGCTACTTCATCTGTAGAAAGGTTGCATGAATATAGCTCAGTACTAAGTGAGGTTCATAGACCTCTCACACTACTCCACTGATATGGTGCGGGACCAATTCTTCAGGGCCCGAACCGTTGAGTAGGGACTCAGGGGGGAGATCAGGGCTTCAGTGTTCTCACTCAGCATCCTGACACTGGCGGGGGAGTTAGAGAGAACCCTCATCGTAGAGAGTTTCCTTGCTGAGATGTACCTATTAGTGAGATCCACCACCCATTCACACTTAGTGGAGTCTTCTGTAGTTGGAAGCAGACATATGTCACAGAGGTCCAAGAGGACCAGACCTATAGGTGGACGACCTCATGATTCAGATTAGGTTGTATGGGGCACCCAAGGCAGATATAGACATGCTAGGAGATGGAAATGTTTCACATGCAGCGAGCAGGGTTACATGGCTCATGCCTGTCAAACCCGCCCTACAGATGATTACTAGACGATCGAAGGACTGCCCAGGCAGAGACAGAGGTTCAACTGAGGATGTCTGCAGGGAGCAGGAGGATGTGGAAGAGGAGCTGGTTGTGCTGCTGGTGGTGGGTGATGATTCAAGTTATTACAACCACCACCACTAGGAGGTCCACCCCTGACCTCAGGGAGCTGGTGGACAGGGGAGAGCTCAACTCCAGGCAGTTGAGGCTTACGATCAAGGTGCTTTGGAGATGATACGAGGTGCGATCTGTTTCTATTACACCATAGATGTGGTACTTATTGACATAGGTTCCAATAATTCTTTCATTTCCACTACCCTCGTTCAGAGCTCAGAGATTACGATGGAGCTGTTGGCTCGATCCTTACGGTTAGAGACTCTTATGGGAGCAGATTCGATGATTACACACCGGTGCCTACAGTGCGAGCTTACTCTGGGAGGAGAGAGTTTCAGCTGGGATCTTCTTGTAGAGGTGTCGAGGCCTTATGACATCATCTTGGGTATGGAATGGTTATCTACATTCCATGCTTAGATAGACTGTATTAGGCACAAATTGTGGTGTTCCTGTAAGGATGGGACCGGGTTTACCCTCACTATAGAGAAGGGAGCCTTTGCAGCACAGGATGGACATACCCCAAGGAGAGTGCAGCCTATCACACATCAGTTGGCTAGTGTTACCCTTGGAGCTGTTGATGTGGAGAGTCCGAGTTATCCTGTAGTGGTGGACCAGTACGTAGATCTATTATCTGATAATGTTCCAGGTCTACCTCCTCATAGAAAAGTGGACTTTTACATTGATTCGTACCTTGGGAAGACACTGATATCTACACCAGCATATGGGATGGCTCCCGCTGAGGTTTTTGAGCTACGGGTATAGCTGGAGGACTTGCAGGTGAAGTGATACATACGGTCCAGTGATTCTCCCTGGCCAGCCCTGATTCTGTTCGCCAAGAAGGAGGATGGGAGCTTGAGACTGTGTGTCGAATATCAGTGCCTGAATTAGGTGAACATGAAGAACAAGTACCCACTTTCGATGATTTAAGACCTATTTGATCAGATAAAGGGATCATAGTGGTTATCAAAGATAGGCCTCAGATCAGGACATCACTATCTCAGTGTTTGAGATGAGGAAGTGCAAAAGATGACATTAATATGTTGGTATGGAAATTAAAAGTTCTTAGGTATGCCATTCGGTGTGACCAACTCTCCCATAGTGTTGATAGGACTCATGAACAAAATCTTTCATCTATACCCTGATTGCATCGTAGTAGTCTTCATCAACGACATTCTGATCTCCTTGACTAGTATGAGGTAGCATTCCTATCATTTGCGGGTATTAATAGACACACTCTAAGAGCATCATGTTTATGGTAAACTCTCGAAGTGCCAGTTCTGGATCCGAGAGGTTCAATTTCTAGGATATGTCATCTTTGAGGATGTAGTTGCAGTAGATCCAGCAAAGATTGAGGTGGTACTTTCTTGAGAGCCACCTAGGAGTGTGACGGAGGTACGAAGTTTCCTAGGTTTGGCTGGATATTACGAGAGGTTTTTTCCAGACTTCTCCAAAGTTGCATCACCACTATCAGCCATGAAAAAGAAAGGGAAACCCTTTGTGTGGTTGGAGAGATTCTAGCAGAGTTTTTTGGAGTAGAGCATAGGCTGACTAGTACCCCCATCTTGTGGCTTCTAGGAGAGGGCGTAGGGTATGTAGTTTATTGAGATGCATCAGGGACCGAAATCATATGTGTTTTGATACAGGAGAGAGTAGTGACCGTATATGGTTCTTGATAGATGAGAAAACAAGAGTCGAACTATGCAACCCATAACCTAGAGTTAGCAGCAGTGTTCTTCATATTGAAGACGTGGAAGCACTATCTGATGGGAGAGCATTTTACTATATATTCTAATCACAAAATTATCAGGTATATCTTCTCCTAGAAGGACTTGAACCTGAGACAATGATGTTGGCTTGATTTTCTCGTGGAATATGTCATTTAGATAGTCTATAATCCAGGAAAGGGGAACATTGTTGCAGATGCACTCAGTAGGAGATATAGTATACAACTACTAGGTGAGGCGAAAAAGTATCTAACCGCTTTATAGATATCCTCCATGGAAAGAGATGGATCAGCTTTTCTTCAGTCTCTTACAGTCACTCGCCCACTTCTTCAGCAATTCAGGGAGGCACAACATGACGACGTTGACTGTGAGGCACGACGTTCTCAGATATCCATAGGACAGACACCTGATGGATTCTTTGAAGGTGGGGAGAACATCATCCTCTTCAGGGGACGTACCATGGTACTAGAGTCACTTCAAGAGGAAGTGTTAAGGGAGTTCCACACATCCTCCCTAGGGGTACATCCAGGAGTGGAAATGATGTACTAGGTTCTCTGACGACAGCACTAGTCGCCGAGAATAATGAAATCAGTAGCAGAGTTGGTCTTATGATGCCTCACTAGTCAGCAAGTGAAGGCGGAGCATCATGTACCCTCAGGCTTGGTTCAACCTTTAGAGGTCCCAGATTGGATGTGGGATGGGATATACATGGACTTAGTGATAGGACTTCCATGTACATCCAGGGGACCATGACATTCTACAGGTCTCACCTTAATGAATTTTACGAAGATTTGGCCAATGAGGCAAGTTATCTCCGAGATTTATTGGATCTTTTCATGTCCTCAGCAGAGTTGGGGAGGTGGCATACCGCTTAGCTATTCCACCTCAGTTGAACCAGGTGCATGACCTCTTCGACGTATCCCAGCTGAGGATATACGGGCATGACCCTTCTCTCATCATCGTCCATGGAGAGCTGGACGTTGACGATGTGGAAACATTTACAGAGGTTCTAGTAGATATTGAGGATCGATAAAGCAGGTCCTTTGTGGAAGGTCGATACCTCTGGTGCATATTTTTTGGCAGCATGAGAATCTCTAGGAGAGCACATGGGATCAGGAGGCTCATATGCGTGCTCAGTACCCCCACTTTTTTTTACCTAGTTTGGTTTATGGATTACGAGGGTATAGAGCCCTGAGGTGAGGAGAATGTAAAGACTTGAAATTTCCATGTAATTTTTTATAGTTAAATGGGGATTTTACAAGTCTGTGAAAATTAACGGCACGTTATTCTGAGGCCAGGTGGGCCCATAATCAATTTCTGAAGTTTTGTTTTGGTACGTTCTGTAAACATACGAGCGGGTTTTTCTAACTTTTGAACTAGTGCTCAGAATTAAAATCTGAGGGCACCATTGAAATCACAGCATCGAAATTTTCTTAAGTAGACTTTAACCTCGATGACAGATGATCAAGGGTGAAAGTTAGTTATTGGATTTTTCATGGAAATAATAAAATAAAATAAAAACATGATTTATTTTATTTTTTTGTAACCACCCACCATGTGGATGTTCAGGGGTGGGGTCCACCGAAACTAAACCCCCTCTTACAGATTTATTGTGGTGGGGACCACTCGAGATTTCAAAACCACCCAATTTGAATTTTGGGGTGGGGACCACCCAACCCCTATTAATGGGGGGAGAGGAAACCCTCTGAACTCCCCCATTAATGTGAAAGAGCCTCTTGACTTCCTCCACATTAATTACCTCAATCCCACTTAATTAAATATGCCAACCTAGGTGTTTAATTAGGAAACTTTGAATTGGTTATAATGATTAATGTTGGGGGAAACACATCAGTTGGCCATTTTTATTTTTGGCGGAGCCTTGGGTGAAAATAACTCCTATAAAGAACTAATTCTATGAATGAAGAACACGATCTTCCAATGAAGAACGCCAACGAAGAACACATACCTCAACTTAAAGATACTTCCTCGGGACTTCTTCCAATGTGGGACATTCTCATCTGCGACGAATCGACTACCATACTACCTTATTGTACCATCGCCATCAATCGAATGAGGTAGGGGTTTAATAATATCTATTTATCACTTTCCATGTACTCCTTTCATCTCTTGTATAGGATTGGGAAAAATTAAATTGCCGAAGATCATGGTTGATGTTCAATGCTTCATTTACTATGAACCGCCTGCTACCACTCTAAACGCGGAAGGTACGGGACAAACTAACATGTCCCAAACCATCCTCCATTCGTATTTGGTGTGTTATTCCAAATAGAGGAAGGCAAAAAAGGCAATGGCACTCTGCCACCCACAACCATCGCCGCCCGTGGCCTCCGCCCCCCGTGGCGCTTGGTCGCCCATGGCCTCGCCGCATCACCACGCGACACCCGCGACTTCTGCCACTCCGCACTGCTGCCAAACCGCCGCCGAACCGCCATAGTGCCCAGCCGAGATACTGCTCCAGGTTGATTCGCCTTCACCCCTTTGCATTGCCCCAGCCGAACCGGCCCATTCCCCATATGACACCCCGACCCCCCCCCCCCCCCGCGGCACCCCGGCCTAACCGGCCCGCGCCCCCTACGGTGCCCCGGAAGAACCGGCCCCACGCCCTCACGGTGCCTCAGACGAACTATCCCCACGCTGTCGTGGCACCCCCGTGGCTGAGCCACCCCACATCACCTGCGGGCTCTGTAGCCCCTCGTGACCCTCGCGGCCTACTCGACCTTGTTGCAAACTGAGAAGTATCACTGGCCGGGCCTATCCCAGCAGGTCGGTACGGGTCAACCTGAAATGGGTCGATCCATTCTAGGACGAGTCGGGTTGGTCCGACCACTCTGACCGGACCTAGGCCCACTATGACCCACTTACAATCTTTTGGCCATAACATTAGTACCAGTCGACCGTTTGATAAACTGTCATCAGTTCTAGAAATCATGGAGCGAGACAGTTTCTATGAGCGATACCCCACTGTGTTTTGGATTATGATGGGGAACAATCATGTTGCATCACGCACGAATCCAACCGGGCCCCCTGGACTAAAAGACTAATAACTCATAGACCAGGTGTCTGATTGACGTGCCATCTGTTATGTTGAGACCCCTATGACTTGGAGGACCTTTGAGATAATGTTTCCTGGGAATTTGTGACAGTTGGATTATCGACCAGTATCTCAGGGAGCAGATCCTTCTGGAGATGAGCGAGCATAGTGTAGAGACCTTGTATCTGGCTGAGACCTGATGACTGGTGACCGATTTTACTCGGAGTGACTCAACTAGCCTAGTAAGGAGCGCCTTGGTGTCGCGGAAGACCCACAGTGAGGACCACCTTGGTGTCGTTGTAGATCCACAATACTAAACAAGAGGAGTACCTCAGAAAGCTATTAGGGGAGTGTGCTTGGTGATGCGGCAGACCCACGGTGGGGATCATGCTCGGGGACATGGCAGATCCCCGGTACTCGACATGAGGAGTACCTCAACAGTCCATGGTTAGTAGGAAGCACCTTTGTGTTATGGGATGCCTACCGTACTCGATAGAGGAGGTGTTCTCCAATAGCTGAGGTTTCAACAATGTGACTGGGGATGTTACTTGATACTACCCCTAGAATAAATCCTGGTTTGATCTGAGTTAGTTTTTCTATGTTTCCCCCATGATTGAGATAGATTACTTGATTACTTAAGTATATGTATGGGCATATACCTAAGTAGGGTTATGTACTGATTTCATACTTTGTGGTTTATCCTTGGTGGATTTTTTGAGACCTTGAGGGTCTCGGGGTCCCTACTGAGTATCGTTATACTCACCTCTACACAGGCTATGCCCGCACCTTTTTGTGTTGGATGCAGACAACAGACAGCACTGACTGAGGCTGAGAGTACCAGGACAAGACGGTACCTGGAGGTGGACCTTAAAAAGTTTCGTTACACGGATGATATAGACATATTTGGAGTGCTAAAGAGGTGATCTTTGCATACCATTCAGGTAAGAACCTTTGTGGATGACTTAGTAGTTGTTTTTCCTTTTCCCTCAATTTTACTTATACTTTCAGTTTATTGTAGCTTTACTGTTGGGCTTGTATTCATGCCCCTTTTACTTTTCAGAAATCTTTTTGTTATACAATTTACTTGTGTTGGTATCTTTATGTGTACTTGGTTGTGAGTTTTTACCGGTTATAAAGGCAATGCATTCCCAGTAAAGGTAATTATGCCTTTGGTGCCAGTCACCAACCCCTGGCCTATAGAAGGCGGGCTTGGGGTAGTCACGACACGGGCCTCGAGGGATGGGTCATGACAAATTAAATATATTATGAAAATATATGGTTCAAAATTTTTATAAAATGTATTAATTAGTGGCTAATTAATTAAAAATGAAAATAAAAACTATTTGAAAAATAAACAAATTCATTTTATGAAAAACTATTTTTATACAAATAAACTGGTTTTACTCAATAAAAAGAAACAAACCAATTTTGGTTAAATTTTATAATTAAATTTAAATATTATATATTCAATTAAATTTTTATGATTCATCTGATGTGTTTTCTATATAAGAGAGAAAAATAAATCGATTTATATATATAAAATATTATTTTTCTAAAAATAATTCTTGTTGCTACTTACACACTTATATTAAAATGAATTTATAGAACATTTATAATTTTTATTTGAAAATAGAAATTTAATATTTGAAATAATAATGTGAAATTTATATTAGAGTGAATTTTGGATAATTATATCATAAGATAATTGTTTTAGTAAATAGAGAAAAATACTGGTCTATATTAAGAATTATAATTTCTTTTAATGAATTTAAAAATATAAAAAATATATTACGGTGGTTTTAAATTTAATATAATTTCCATTATATATCTATAAAATTAATTTATCTCATTAAAATCAATTAAATTTTTTATTTATATTAAAAAATTGTTGTCTTTTGAGCTTTTTCACATTAAAAACCCAATTTGTCAATGTGTCTACAAGATGAATATTAAATTAATGGTTTTACATTATGTGAATGTAATTTTAGAAAAAGTAATAAATATATGTATTAAAGACAATTTGTTTAATCACATAACGTAAAATCAAAATTTTAATATAATTAATAGTAAAAATATTAAAAAATTAATTAATGTTTCAAGCTAAAATTGGATTTAATGTGGGGTTAATGTAAAATGATAGTATTAAAAAATAACCTAAAATATCTGTAACACTAAATTGAAGTATTTTTTATACCTTAAATATTATTCTTTATAGAATTTATCATTTTTATTCATTTTTCATGTAAAAAATGGGGGTATAACTTTTTTATTTAAAATATTTTTGGTGTGCTGCTCAACTCATTTATAAAATACCACCCCCTTTACTGTCATATTCACACATATAAATCACTTTGGTTAATACATAAAAATACCATATAATTTTATTATTTCCATCCTCACATTCTATAATACAATATTTGGTTCTAAATAAATCATAAGAAGTATTTTTTTTGAAAACAAAATGAAGTGTTTAGAAGAAGAGGAAACATCTATAATTGATCATATTTTTTTTCTTCCTCTACCTGAATAAATGATTATTAAATTTTTTGATATAACAACATGAATATATTAAATATAAATAGATTTTATTTTTTAATTTAAGTATATATATAATTCTCTCTTTCCATTACTTTGGTTAAAGAGTCATTATTTGTGTGAGTGAGAGACTACTGCCTCATGAACAGATGTTATTCATTTTCCAACAACACCCATCATGGCTTGATGTAATGATGTATTTATTAATTATATATTTTACTTATTATATTATAATTATTATTTAAGCAATATATACCATTTTAATTCTTAATTACCATTCTACTGGAAGATGATAATGTTGTTCATGTGTACAACGTACTAATATCTTGCAAGACACAATATCATTCAATCACACTTTACATGGAAGGTAATAGTGATATATTTTCGAAAAATGTCAGATAAATGTTACCAAAAAAATTATTATTTAATGGTAATATGTTATTTACATTTCTATACCTCTCTTTGTTTGTAAATGGGAACAATTTTCATGTGTATGTATGACATACCTTCTCCATAAACAATTTTCTATAATTATTCTATCTCTAACTTTTATAGATTACTCTAAATATGTATATACTGTATATATATATATATATATATGATATTTATACCAATTTTAATAATCTGAGAAATATGGAACCTCAATTAATGTGATATGACCAAAAATAATAAATTAAAACATACATGAAAAACAATGCTATTTTTAGCAAAAACATGGAATTAACATAGAATTGTTAATAAATGGGTAATAAAAGTCCATAAGAAAATAATATATGGATATATATATATATATATATTTATTTTTATTTTTATATGATAGATTTAAAATAAAATATATTTATTAAACAATACATTTGAATGTGTACAATGGAATTCAAGACTTATGACAATGTATTTTTGTCACACTTTTTTACTTATATGGGCCACATGCCATATTCACCCCCTATTTATTTTGTGTGGTGTATATACTACCCATAAATTTATTTTATGATGATTATAATTCAAATTATTTTTATTTATATATATTTTTGAGGATCTATATTTCACAGGGCTTACATTTTAAAATATACGAAAGCGTTAAGATATGTTTGTATCAATTTTCCTTCTTTGAGACATTATTATTTTATGCACCTCTAAAATTTTGTGATGTTTATATACAACACCTTTGACATGTAATATCAGTAATTAATTAAATGTTATGATATTTCAAGATTTATTTAAATTAATCATTCATGTGGAATATTATTCATGGTTACCAAAGTGGTATGGGTTTTATGTTAAAATAGCATCATTTATCAAGATTTCTCTTGGTTCTTTATAAAATTATGAAATAATACGATATATCCCTCATGAAACTCATTTAATTTTTATACTCTAGTTTTTTATATATAATTCTCACTTTGCCTTAATTTTCAAAATTTATGTACTCAAGAGTCTAAAATAACATTTTTATGAAAAATCAATGTTATTTCTCCCTTCAGTTGAAAACTTGTTTTTTCAAAACCACATTTTACAATAATGTTTAAAAAAATATTTTTAACCATCACAAAATTATTTTTTTAAATAAAATTTTACCAATTTTTTACTTTTTATATTTTTTAAAGGAATATTTATTTATTTTTCGAAACAAATTCATGGTTCACTTTTATCTAAATTGCAATTGAAATATTTTATTTAAACTGTACGAAATGAAGAGAATTTCAAACCAACATGACCATTATTTTCTTTGAGTATTGCATGATATTTTTGAAGATAATTTTTTTTAATTTTTTAAAATATTTTTTTGAATCGAAAAGGTTATTCTTCTCAGGACACATTTAAAATAACTTTTAAAGATTCCTTAATAAGATTTATTTTATTTTTAATATCAAGGATTTTGAATATTTTTAAAAAGTGTTTATTTTTTATGTAAAGGATATATTCCACATGAAATGATCCACGTTATATTTATGAATCAGTTTATATTCAAAATGACATCCTTTGATGTTACTTTTGATTTAATGGGGATAATATAGAATAATAACATCCTTATTCTTTCAATATATGGTTAATGATTATGCTGATAAAATATTTATGAAGACCATTTAATTTTCATGGGTTATCCAATGGTGAATTGATTAAATGTTTCTAAAACACGTTCTCTTTACATGGGTTATACTGTGATGATATGATTAATGTTTTATGATATTTTGTAAAATATAAGTATGGATTTAATTTTGAGATGGGAGGGACCAGTATCTCCCACAAATTCAATGGGTAAATATTTATATATCATAATATAATAATAGTAAACACTTCAATGTGATTTATAAACTATCTAAAACATGTGGGTCCTGATCCACTATGGGAAATTGGTGTATCTTGATCCACAATAGGAAGTAGGTGATACGTCAAGAACCACTATGTTGTTGTTATTGGTAGGTAATAATAAAATGTGAAATGTTTTTATATATTCATGATGGTTACACAATTTTTTGACCCGATATTATAGTTCATGATTGATTTTTAATGGTTTCCTAGGATTATGGACTATTTTTAGAAATAATACAATCTTGTGCCTTGAATGTTCTTAATGATTTATGAGAGGTTGGGTATGAAAATCAGAATTTATTTTCATGATCAGATACACTTATTCATATCTTATGATTTTATATTATTATAGATTTATATCTCCTATGTTTACCCTTACTGAGTATATGAGATCACCCTTTATCATGTTTCCTTCCCTAGGATACAAGGGAAAAGTAGGCATGGTATTATAAAGAAGATTACATTTTGAAAGGCTCATTGTGGGAGGTATTGAATATAATTCATGATATTATAATATTGTTTTTCTATTCTCTAGAGATACTAAATAATTATGGTCATTGAAAATATGATTATTAAACATATTTAATATTAATCTAAAAATATGTGATATATATGTTTGAAAATTATGGCTTGTTATAGTTGGTATTAGAGGAAATTTTTAGTGGAAATTGGAAGTTAGGATGAGTATTAATTAGTTATATTCCTAAGGAAATTTATATGTATATGTCCAGGGATTTCTCTAAGGGTATGTCTAAGGATGATTCAAAGTATGAGGAATTTGTCTTCATATTTTGGTAACTGATAGTGCAAGTGGTTTCCAACAATTTAATTCATGTATATATAATAGAAGTGGATATGGATTTGGTATAGAGGTACTTAGGGGCAATAACTCTAAAAAGGGAACATTGAGCTAGACTATACTGCTACCTTGTGCATGAAAATGAGCCTTGCTACATGCTTAGTTTGACACTCCTAGGGGAAATTCATTGGGAATTCATAAACACATTACAAACTGTCATTAATGATTTAAATAATTACTATGAATGACCTTAGATTAAACTATGGTTTCATTTTTTGGACATCATATAAGTAATTTTTATTGATTATGTGGTTCCCAACTATGATTATAATTTATCTCACAATTCTTTTTGGTTTTAATAAATGATTGAAAATATATGAAACTATACTAATCTATAATTTGATAGAAATTTTGATGATGAGAAACCAAATGTTATGAAATTAGGAGTGATGGATATAATTATTATGATTATTTATTTATTATTAAATCTAATTAATAACATTCACCTTAACCAACACTAGGACTAAACAATAAGGGATCGATAGTGGTTGCTGATATTTTGGGTCGTAGACACAATATATGAATGATGATTAAATTTATTATTTGTTGAGAATTTGGGAAGAATCTCCCATGTAGATGTATTATAGGAATGTGAATTTTTTTAGTGTGTAAAATATGGAAAAAATAAAATTAATTGTATATAAAAATTGTAAATATTAGTTAATGAATTAGAAGAGAGTAATGGGTTTTGTATAGAATAATCAATGGTTTAATGTAATTAATGTGGTATGTATTAGAATTATATGAATCAATGTTATATGGGGAATTGTCGTGAAGAAAATTATCAAGGTATTATGAGTAATGGTTATATAACTCATGAGGAGGATACCATGAATAATATATGAGTGGTATGGGTTGTTTTAAAAGTAATTTTTTATATAAAACATGAGGGGAAAGATTAAGTTGATGTTAATGAATGCTCTGATATGATTCAAATTTAATATTTAATGAATGATTTATTAAATTATAATATGAATAAAAGTAGTTAATGGTTTATTAATAATTTTGAATGATTGAAGTGTTTTTGTATGTGAAATGAATATTTATTTTATATGAATCATGAAATATATGAGGATTGTAAAACATCATTTTTTTATTAAGGATTTTAAAAAATATGTTAAATATTTATAATAACCAAGAGAAGTTATCTAATGGGAAGGTGATGTTTAAATTATGAGAATATTACCCTTAATATGTTCTTGAGGTTTAGAAAATGGTGTTTTGTTTTGATAAAGAGATGACTGATATGAATAATTTAAATTTAATATTATTAATGACCTAGAAACTGATTAATGATGTTTTTCCATTGTGGATTATGTTAACATTGATGGATTTTATATCATTGTTGGATTTTTGGGTTATATTCAATAATATATGGTTCAATTCAAGGAATGAGGACATATGTATGTTTTCAATAACGTTTTATGGTCATTTTCATTATAACCTTGATTTAAGAAAATAAATGACAACAATATTCACATATTTGGTATGTGATAATCAGGAGATAATTTATTATATTTGGGGGATTAATGTTAATAAATATAGTGACTATATTAACATGTTTATATTTTTTGATGGTTATAAGGTTACCCTTTTATTGTATGGTTTAAGTTGAATTTAGGATTATGTTTTCGTGTTTAAGGTATTGTTTCACAATATATTGTTTTATGCATAACTTATTATAACCGTTTCATTTATAATAATAACTAGAGATTTATGTAATGACTTATAATTCTTTCATGGATGTTATTTATTAGTTCATACATGAACAATTACTGTTTTAGTGTGATTGATGACGTGGAAATTGATTAAGTTATAACCAATGGATTAAATTGTGCTTATGAAATGGAATTAAATCATGTAAGTATATCTTGTCATAAAATTATCCAACATTAAGAAATAAATCATGAAATGAAAATTTTTATTATTATGAACATTTTTTATGATATCAATGAAATTGTTCAAACCTATTTTCTTGAAGGATTTGGGGTTGTTAACATTCACAAGACCATTTTCTATATCACTATCCATTCGTATGTAGCTGTTAGTATTCTAAAATATTTTCATGTTTTCACTTCCCACTAATGTTATCCTCTTTTGAAAAATTGTATATCTTTTCCCAGATAACCATATCACATCCATTTCTATATGTTTAAGATGGTGTTTTTAACACATTCCATGACATGGGTTCCCAAAAATCTATTTTTTATGTTTTAAAAACATTATTATCAATAAAATGTTCAAAATGAGATGATTAAATTTATTTAAGGGTTAGTATATTTTACAAATAATATATTTTTTGAATTTAGTTTTCAAATTAATTCTATCGTTTCTATATTTTTTGTTACACATAACACTGAGTTTAAACTGAACAAGGCATACTACTAACATATTATTATCAAATATGGTAGAAATCATCTATCCATTGGAATATAGGGTATGAATAGGACTTAATAAAATATGAAAATTAATTTTTTTAAAATGTATATAAAATGAATTATTTGGTTAATAATTAATTAAAAAATAAAATAAAAACTATTTGAAAATAAAGGAAATTTTTTTCTGAACAAATATTTTTTAAAGAAACTAACTTATTTCACCTAAATTAAATAAAAAAAGCATTTAGTGATTTATTTTAATGAAATTTATATATTTTATATTCAATAAAAATTTTCACATTCATCATATGTTATTTATAGATAAGATATAAGAATAAATCAAGTTTTACCCTTAAAATAATTTTCTCTAAAAAACAATTTTGTCGACTTTTGTAAACATTTATAAAAACTACATTTTAACAAATCTATTAACATTATTTTATAAAATAAATTTAAAATTTTAATTAATGATATCATAATCATATTATATTTAGTAATTGATATTTTTATGAGATGTTAAATATTTCAGTGGGTAGTGAACAATACATGTTTTTATTACGAATAGTCATTTAGTTAAAAGAAATTAAAAACATAGAAATTGATTTAATATGGGTTTGAAGTAAAATTAGTTTAATTAAATATATATTATTACAAATTAGGAAATTTTAATAAAATTATAACTATAATTTTCATATAAAATAATTATATACCTTTGAAAATTTTTACTTTTGAAACTCGTTTTCTCATCACGTTTACATGAATAATTTTAATTTTTTTTCCAATTCTATGAATTTAATTTATAAAAATTAATTCTATTTTTTTGATTATAATTATTTATTTTATCTAATAGTTTCAACTTAATTGTTGACCATAATGAATAGTAAAAATAGAAAATACTATTTACCATGATTAAGTTGAAAATTTGTTTACAATGGGGTTAATCTAAAAATATAATTAGTAAAAATGAACTAAAACACTTAAGAAAGAATTTACTTCCATATACTGAACTTTTATCCTATAGGTTTGATGATATCCAATTTTGGATCCTTTTCCCATTTGACAAAAATTGGTACACATTTTCCTTTTAAAAAATTAGAACTATTCCACTCACCAAACATAAAAATGCCACCCCATCTCCTCTCCTCTCAATAATTAAAAAACCTTCGGATTAGGTATGAAATGACCAAATAACTTCATTATAACCCAAATATAATAATATAGTTCTTTTTTTCATAAATATATTCTTAGATGGGTTTTTGGGCATACCAAATTAATTTTTTCTCAAGAAGAGTTTATGTCCCTAACCAATCAATTTATTATTTCCTCCTTCCACCTTCTTTAATTATTATTAATAAATTATGATATAAAATTCTCATTTGATTAAATATAATTATATTTTATTACGTTAATATAATAACCTCAATCTTTCTCCTCTTCCATCAATTGTGTTATGAAATCACAATTCATGTGTACATTTGACTACTGCCTCACGAATTGATGTTCTTTATTTTCTGTCACCTCATATCATGGATGGATATAATGGTGGATTATTTTCTTTATATTTTAAATTTATGATATTATTATTCTACTTGAATAACCATTTCACATTTTCTATCTTAAATTATATTAATATGGAATATGATAATGTCATTTGTGTGTACGGTGGACTACTTAAATCTGAAGTAATTTGATTCGGTCACCCTTTAAATTCAAGGCAATAAGGATGTGTTTAATTGACATATTATATATATATATATATTATGTTATATATTATATTTCTTACCTTTAATTATTTCTTTATTTTTGTAAAATTAAAACAACATTCAAGAAAATGTATGACCTACTATGTCTATAAACGACATATTTTATTTAAAAACTCTACCCATTATGGATTAATATAAATACAAATATACCAAATAAATATTATTTTTATATAATATTTAATATTAAATATGTTATGAGACCATGACCAAATTAAGTGGAGAAACACTAACAAATCAAAACAAACATGAACAGTGTAGCTATTTTTTGAAACATGACATTAACATGGAATTGTTAATAATAAAGTGATAAAATGTATGAAGTAAATAGTATATGGTATAATATAAATACATTTTTGGTTATCTAATATATTCATAATAAACATATATTTACTATATATGATGTTTTAATATGCATGATGGAAGTCAACACTTGTGGTAAGGGATTTTCGTCTCACTTTTTCCTTTTGTGAGATACATTCCATATTCACAAAATATTTTATTTATGTGGTGTATATAACTCACATTAATGTATTATAGAGTATTATAATAAAAATTATTAGGATTTAAATATCAATTTAATTATATATTCTCACATGTATTATGCTTCAAAATATACCGAATGAGTAAGCAATTTTTTTCTCAATATTCATTATTTGAGATATATGTTGTGTTATGGACCAATCTTATTTTATAAGGTGCATATAAAACCCATTTTAAATTTAATATATTGAATTTACATATTCTAATTATATTTTTATGTTAATTTAATGTAATTCATTCATGGATATTAGTAATCAAAGATACAACTGTGGTAAGGTTTTTTTGTTATAATCTCATCATTTATCAAAGGTACTCATTATTATTCTAAAAATGTGGACATATTATGATATGTATATAAATAATCTCATGTATTTTATTTTACTTTGGTTTTTTATGGAGAATAAATTTTTTTACATTCATTTTTCTATATTTATCTACTCAATAGATTAAATTAGTTTTATAAAGAAAAAGTATCGTTATTTATCTATTTAGTCTAAAAATAATTTTCTTCTAATAAAATGTTTTTGAAGATTTTTTTAAAAAATGTTCTTAATGTTATCTAAATGAATTATTAACAAATTTTTTATGCATGATTAATATTTAAATTTTTTTTTAAATAATCTTCATGTCATTTTCCAAAAAATGAATGTTGGGATTTTATAGAAAATGTGAAAGTATTTTTTATTTTAACATGTACGATATAAGCATAAATTATTATCATCTTGACCATTATATTAATTGAGGATTTATTTATATGGTTTCATTCTTATTTTCATATAAAATTACTTTTAAAATTTATTATTTTTTTTTTCAATGAAAAATGGGTATTTTTTGTATGAAATATCGTAAATGATTTTTAAATATTACTTAATATTATTCAAGTTTAATAAGTCAAATTATTTTTAAAATATTTTATGTTTTAAAAAGTTTTTTTAAATATCAGAAAAGATATATTATTTTAAAAAAATTCCAAACGATCATTCAAAATAATTTTTTATTTAACATGAGATACTTTGATGTTACTTATGATTTAATGGGGTGAAGATTTTATGTTATCAAACATATAATTTCACAGGATGTTTAATGTTATATTAATGAAATTTTTATGAAAACTATTTATTTTTCATGGGTTATGTTATAGTGAATTGGTGAAATTTTTAACAATCCTGTTTTATTTACTCATTTTTGTGATGATGTGATAAATGTTTTATGATATTTTGGAACACATATGAATGGTTTTCATTATGAGATGTGTAAGAACTATATATTCTTCTAATACTTTGGGTAAGAAATTATAACTAATGAGATAACAATAAGAAAAAATTAGTTGGACTTGATCCACTATATGAAATAGGGGATCCTAATTATGTACGGGAAACAGTTGAATCTTAATCTGCAATGGGAAATAGGTGCTAACTCTTGATTCACTTTGTTTAAGTACTTTATAGTTAACCTTTAAATATTAAATAGTTTTATATATTAATGATAGTGCAACACTTTTTTGATATGTTATTATGGTTCATTATTGATATATAATGATTTCTCACTCTTATGTCCCATGTTTTCTCAAATAATAAAATTTTACTCAATGAATCAGTTTTATTACATATAATAGTTTGGGAATGAAATACCTAAGTTATGATCAATATAAAGTACCCTTATGATTACACTATACTTTTATATGATCATATATAGATATCTCTTACATATTCAACTACAGATGATCTGAGCTAACCCTTTATTATGTTTCATTCACCAAGTTACGAATAAAGGATTAGGTAGTGTATTAATAAAAGGATTACTATAGGAGAACATATTTCTAAGAGATATTTAAGATCATTCTCAAAATGAGAATATTTTGTTTCTCATCTCAAATAATCTGAATTATTATAATCCCGGATAATGTGTTTATGAAATTTATGGTATATTCTTCTTAAAATATTTTAAATTTATGAATGAAAAGTCTGGGTTTCCATATGTCTATATTTGTATATCCCTCAAAGGCATTGGGTAATGATTGATATCCCATCAGATAATAACAACTTCAATGAGGAGTGAACCGAGTTTAGTAAGATCATATAGAAACCATGATAGTCTTGTAAGGGATACTTGAATAAGGATTTAATGGAATGGGGATTGAAAATAGTTTACTATGATAGTATTGGTGGTGATACATGAGTACTGAAATGTTTTTCTATTATTTCTTACAAAATTTTTTTTTATTTCTTATTCCACAGTTATTCTCTAAAAAACATATTCTTTGATTCTTTTGTGATTAATTTCATACTAACTTCCATGAATTAAGTCGTGATTCAATATTACTATATATAATATATTGGGTATATTTATTCAAATGTTAATATCTTGTTTTGAAAACTGTATGATCATGTTATGATAATGCGATTATTCAAAACTCCCTTGTTTACTATTTAGAAACAATTGATCTCACCATTTGATATGTTTACCTTACCCAAGGTATAAATAATATTTTAAATATTAGTGAGTATAATAATTGTAATATTTGGTAAATATTTATGGTAAATGATTAATATCTATCAACAAATAAGAATATTTTCCACCAATACACCAAATATAATGAACTTGTGTGGTCCTAATTCATGTATTAGAAAAATATATTGAATATTAATCTATAATGATGTAATGAATATGAGTGAAATGTATGGGTTCTTATACTAAATGTGTTTATTCCCTTTCTTCCCATAAGCTCCATCACTAACAAAAGGCCCACATTGAGCTATCTCGTAATCATAATGAATATTGGGTATTAATAAAAAATTACTATACGGGTAAAATTTATCAAATACTATAAGGTATTATAATAATTATCTTGTTACCTATATTCATTGGAAATCTAGTTCCCAAGAATCCCACTAAACAACATATAATACCAACTATAGAAACCCTAACTAAAATAAACTAATGGTTGTGTTTAATTTATTTCATTTGAATAAAATAAAAGATATCTCACCACACATGATCGATCAACTTAATAGTCATAAAAAAATTTACCCACACATTATTGTAATATTAAATCACAAATACAAAAACATATTATAAGAAATGTGCTTGTATCCTTGATATCATTCACAATATCCTTCTTTAAAACCTACAAAATGTAAATAAGTAAAGAGTGATCTCAAATTCTTATTGTGGGTGATGTAAAATGAAAACATTCATGAGTAAATAAGTAATAAATATGGAAGAGTGGATATTCTAAACTCATTCCATTCAATTAATGAAAGATTTCAATGAGTTTCCATGGATAATATATATATATATATACACAAAAAAATGCTTAATTAAAACCAAATTCATAATAATAGAGGTGCATAATTCTCAAAATTCATGATCAAGTCCATCCAACTAAGATATCTAAATCTTATAATCATGACTTCTCAACCAAAACATCATTCATAGTAAATGGGTATGTGTAAATATAATACCCATCAAGTATGGAATAGATTTCTTTCCAATTATACCTTGTAATACACTGAGTGGATACCTATAAATGGTCTTGACCTATCCCATTCATGTCACATGTACTAAATATATTTTGATTGATCAATACAAGTGATCCTATGAAAATATTTATAATTAAAAAATTACCCATATTGAATCAAGAATAAAAAATATCAATACTTAATTATCATAAACCGTATATTGAAATAAGAAATATGTTATCATTGGATAATATCCATTATAACATAAACGGGTGTTTTTATAGATAAAATCACCATTAAACTATTAATGGAACATTTCTTCTAAAAATTACCCTTTTTAGTTTTAAATCGCATTTTAAAATAAAAAAAATATAAAATTTTTAATTAAAACATTTATTTTAAATTTACAATTAAAAAAAGTGAAGGAAGAATCAAATCATTGATCTATCTTGATGGATAGAATTTCCTTTCATGTACTTTATATAAATAAATGATCTGTATACCATTTTTTTCAAAAGTAAAGAGTATCTCATTTTTAAGATGATCATATGAATCTTTTTAATAAATTTCATAAAGATTAATCATCCGTAAAAATTCAATAAAATATCATATGATAATGTTAAAAAAAACCAAGAAAACATTTTTAAAAAACATATAAAATTAAGAAAAAGTATTTTTGGTACAAAGAGAGAAATAAAATCATTTTCTTGAAAAATATTCTTTTAGTTTCTTAACATCATAAAAAGTATAAAATGATTAGAAAACATATAATAAACATAAATTAACAATATATAATAAAATTAATTATATCTTTGACAAATAATTCATAAATATTGACCACATGAAAAATAATAATAAACAATACCATTAAATGATGATATTGCATCATTAATACCTTACCACATTGGAAAATTTTGAATCATAATCCCCATAAAATAAATAACCATAAATGGATATATAAATCTCCATATTTATCATGTGAATACTCATAAAAAAATAATTATTATTATATAAACCGCATAAAAGAAATATGTGGTGAATATGACATTTCTCTCACATAAATAAAATAGATGAAAATATCTTACCTAGAGTTTAAATTTTATCATCAGTGGTTTTAACCTCTAGTATAAAAAATTTAGATAACTTTTTTATTAAAATACCTTAAATAAACATATAAAATAATATATTATCAATTTATATCATTTCAATACCAATTTATATATAAATATTTATTAAAATACATGTTTCCCAGTGATAATTATATCATTTTTCGTATAAGATTCAGTTTATTAGTTTATGTCCTTTCATCTTTATAAAAAATCCATAAGTTATAGGATTTTAGTCATGATATATTTATCATATATATTCATTATATATATATATATATATATTTATGATCATTATTATTAAAAGATGTGAAATATGAGTCACATTCCATCATGGATATGGTAAGTCAAATGTAGGCATGAGTGATATTATCATTTATAATGGGTGGAGGGTGTAAGAAGGTATTAAATATATTTTATTTCTTAAAAAAATTATACCATAAATACAATTTATATTCACTATTTCCATCTACAATAAAATCTAAATAAAATTGGTATGAAAACAAATTTCACTACTACGTGCAGATACTAAGATATATGTATGGATGAATGATGTTTTCAATTTTTAAAATATAAATTAGTGATAGAAAATGTATTTATATTATCATATTTACATATTATTATATTCATGATTTTATATTTATTATATTTGTATTCTAAAATCAATTTTATAGAAATTAGATAAAGAATGATATCTAAAAGAGTCGATAATGAAAATTTCCTCTTCCTCAGTATACATCATTTATATCCCTTCTTGATGACCTTTTTAATTGAATTTTGTTAAATATATAACCAGTAATTCATAAATAGGGAGGTATATAAGTAAATTTTTAAGGGTATGTTTGATCTATCTTTCTAAAGGATGTGTAAATAATCGAGTGGTGGGTGCCCCATTATAATTGAGGAGAGGGGCACTTTTGATATTTCAAGAATTATTATAATATAATATGTGTCTAATTAATATTATAGCGTTTTAAATGAAATTAATTCAATGTTTACTAGATGATGTAATTAATATAATTTTGAAATCTAATTAAAACATGTTTAGACATCATATTAAACAACATCATCTGAATTAACCCATTGGTTAGCTAATTACAACCTTAATCCTCAAAATGACTTTTTCAATATTAATGGGTTATAATTTTACTTATATGGTGGAGAGTTTCTCCAAAAAAAATATAAGGAATGTTTTTAAAAAAAATATCATATCCCACTTTCATTAAATAAATATTTTTTGATTATTAAATATGCTAATAATGTAATGATTTCATAAAATAGTATCATTTTTATTTTTGGAACTATTAATTTAATTTGATATTACATTCAGGAAGTTAAGGATAAATTTGAATAAAAACCTCCAATTAAATAGTAATTTGTTATAATCATATATAAAATTTAGAGAATACCATAAGTAATACAAATTTATTTAATTTTATTATAAACCCTAACATTTAAAGCTTAGAGTTGGTGCCTTACATTATTGTATTGGCATGAGTAGTAAATTATAATCCCAAGGAAATGAATAGTTTAGATGTTTTGGAAAACTAAATAACATTCATTAAACCCATAATACATTAGAAAATATTAAATAAAACATAAGGGAAATAATTTCTAGGAATATGTGAAACTCTTTTAAAGGATTCTTCTTTATAACCGAGGGAATGAAAATACAAATTAGGGTGCGCTCAAAATCTTAACAACGGTGTGTACAGTGGAATAAATAATGAATCAATAAGAATAAACAATACATAAATGTAAATAACGTAAAAAAATTTTAATTTAAACAATGTAGACAAGGAATAATCAATATATCAAGTTAAATAACTGAGCACACATTCCATTTCTATAACATGATAAGGTATAATCAATATCGAAGAGTAAATAAGTGAAAAACATGCCATTTAATCAATAAAATGAGAATAAAATTCATCAATAGAAAATTTCAAAGAAAAAATAACAAGGATAATAGTAGTAATATCGGAATTTTTAATAAAGGAAATTCATAATTATTGGACCCCATGTTTCTTAGGTATATGGTACATTTATCATCATAACGTTTCAGAAGATAGTTTAGTATATTGGGTAAAAACCCATTTAATTTGGCCAATTGATTTGTCTTCTCATCCAACCAATGCATCAAGGGGACTACATTAAATAGTCCCCAACCCATTTTGTACCATCAAAATTTATTCCTTATATATATATATATCTTGTAATGGATTTAATTAATAAACAATTTTCCTTACCATCTAATATTCGTATTGAATAAAAGATACAAATTTATCAAAATATCCCCAGTTAATCAAATAACTATCAAAGTAATAATTTTATGTAATAATTGAATATGATTTAGAAAATAATAATTTATTTCACACTAGAAAATGGATAAATTATATAAAATTAATCCATAATATAAAAAATGATCAAAAGGAAGCTATTTTTGAAAATAGAGTTAACAAAGACAAAAGAAAGTGTTATTGTAAATATAACTTTTACCCCTTAAAAATATTCATTTCAAACCCCATGTATTAGATAATTCAAAATTAAAATGATAACAAAACAAAATTTTAGTGTATCATAATATTAAATGAAAAAGGTATAGTATATACACCACACAAAAGAAGTAAGTGGTGAATATGACATTTATCTTAAAGATGTAAATAGTGATATGGAAATCCCTTACATTATGATTCCTTTTTGAGTGAACATATATAAAAATCATGTATAATTGTTTTAAGAATATTAATAACTTATACTGAAAACATAATCATATTTATAATATCATATATTAACTTATTATATTATCTCATTACCCATTTGTTAATAATCTATCATTATTTTCAATATTTCGAGTGTTAATTGGGTTGTTTTTCGAGTATGTTTTGATTTGTTACTTGCTATGAATATAAATTAGATCATCATTTAATAATCTACAAAATTTAATCCATTATTTTAATATCATATATATTAACTATATATGTATTTATACTAATACCGAAAATATATATAATGGAATAAAATGGACCGTTCATCAAGATGGTATACCATACATATGAATGAACGCTTCTTCTGTTTCATTATCGTATTAAACGAATAAAAAGTAAATGATATATATGTATATTACAATTAATTTAAAATATTTAACTAATATATAAAAAATATTTTTATTAAAATCAACCTTAATAAATTCCATTTATAGAGTGAAAAAATTACATCACTTTGAGGAGGTGGTAGTCCACACATCCACAAACAATGTTATCGAATTCCAAAAAAATGGAAATCATAAAGCTATTTGTTATTTAAAAATTTAGGAAGTGTAAATATATCATAAATATCATATATAAATATATATATAACATATTAACAATAAATATATCATTATTCCACCCTTTAATGGTGGTAATGGAAGAATGAATGTCATTCTTGCGAGGTGGTAGTCCTCTTTTCACACAAATAATGAACGCATATCCCATTTTATAGATGTGTGTGATAGTGTAGGTAAAAATATAAGAAACATAATATTTGTATATTGAATAACATGATGTTATTATATAATCATGATATAAAACATTGAAGTGGTAGAGAAGTAAATGAAATAAAAGTGATCATTGAAAAAATGTTACATCATCATTTTTGGGAAACTCTTTTTTGTTTATACCAAAATAATTACTTCAATTGATTTAATACTAGTGTGATTAATCTAAAGTGAGTGGATATATTTTTGGATATAATTTAATAAGTGTTTGGGAGATCCAATATTCTTGAGAGATGTGAATTAGTTGGAGGGTTGGGTTCCTTTTTATAGTGGCGAAGGAGTGGTATTCTTGTAAATTTTTGAAAAGTGAATTTCACCCACGTTATTCCAATGATAATTTTATGAAATAATGGTAATAATTTTATCCATGCGAGTATAGTATATATATATTAATATCAAATGAAATCTGTATAATTTTCTATGTCATTTTGGCCTTATGATTATGGTTTATTCCTATTTAAAGCTAATTTCTCTCTTACTCCTTGTAATTAATTTTAATCACTTTCCCTAATCATTTTTGTAAAAAAATTAGTTTACAAAATTATTAGTTATAAATCAGAATTATTTCAAATATGAAATTCATTTTTATAAATTAAAATAAGATAAGTGTACGAAATTAATTTAAAATCAATCCTATAGATAGGATGAAAATACAATGTTTTAAAGTAAAAATGTTCAAATGTTAGAAATGTGTTTAAATTTAATTACAAAGTGAAATTGACTAAAATTAATTAACGTTTATTAATAGATTTAATATACATATAATATTAATTTAAAATCAATTTTAAATATAATTCATCCTCATATATAGATTTTACAATAAATTAGTTTTCAATTAAAATTCAGTATTTTCATTATTAATCAAACAAAGATTCTTCTAAAAATATTAAAAAAATTCTATGAAACCTAAATTTGATGCTTATATTTCAAATGTGAATTTTATTTTTTCATACTAAATTTATAAAAGTTTCCAAAATAATATTTAAAATAGGGTTTCCCTTAAAAGGTGCTAAACCACCATTATAGAGATAATGATTTTTATGTGTAATTTTCTTTTATATTCCTATAAAATATATTGGTTGAATGTAAAAATGATTTTCAGATATATAAAATATATATTTTTTATATACATTTTACAAATCTTTTAGAATATAAAAGACTACACAGAATGTGACTAAATAGTGATTTTATAAACATGGTTTTACCTGCATTGCAAGTGATAAAGAAAATTAAATTTATTCTAAAAGGGAAACTATTTGAATGTATTGGGGTTATAAATTATTCCATACTACAAAAATATCATCCTAGAAATTTTATGGTTTTTACCATCATAAAATATATGTGTAGTTATAGTTCATAGAATCCTATGGTTTCCATGTTTATTCTCACATTTTGTGATTTCTCCATAGTACCTTTATTGTATGAGTCCTATGATTCCTAAATATATTCCTTATGGAGTAAAGGATATGGATTGTTTATTAAAAATATGAAAGGTTTGTTACCAAAGTTATGTCATCAGAGAACATGACATGTTTACAGTTTGGCATGTACTTGATTAGAAATAAAATATGGAACACATCATTTACTTTGGATAGATTTTGCGGCATTTCCAAATGATAAGTGGAAAATATATATCATTCAAGAATTTTGAATCATCTGATGTAACTGGGGATTAGTTTACCTTTCTTAATGATCCTAATAACCCCCTTCCAGTGAGGTATATTCAAGATAACTCGATCTCCCACTTGGAAATCTAAAACTTTCCTATAATTATCCACATAACTTTTTTTTATAGTTTGAGACACTTTAATATGATCCTCAATAGCCTTTACCTTTAACATAATCTCTTAGAAATTTTCTATGACTATGAGTTTCCTTTCAATAACTTCATTCCAAAATGATGGAGTACAATACTTCTTTCCATATAATTCTATATATAACACCATTTGAATAATTGAATTGAAACTATTTTTATTAGGAAACTCTTCCAAAGGTATATATTGATCCCAAATACCATCAATGTCAAGTGATAATGACATCAACATGACCAAAATTTTCTAAATTGTTCATTCATACTACCCATTAGTTTTAAGATGGTAGGTAGTTCTCAAATGAAGCACTGTATCAATAACCTTCTTAAAGATCTTAAATAATATCACGGAAAAGTAGGTATCTCGTTCAAAAAACAACTTATAGAGGATACTCATTAATTATTCAAATAAAATTAATATAGACCCTTATGTTGATCTCAAGAGGAAAGTCTTTCCTCATATAAATGAATTCTGCATAAATGGTTACACGATCAATATTAACCCATATTGAAACATTTTTTCTATGAGTCATTGGTATTCCCATGATAATTTCCATTGAAATTTCATCTTATTTACTCACTATAATATGGATTTTCTATATGAATCTCTTAGAATTCTTCCCAATAGATTTCAAATTTTTTCAAACCAAACATATGGACAGATAATCATCAATGTCCTACTTTATGTTATATCCACAAAATGATCCTTCAAGTCTCGATACATATTTATTATATGAGGGTGTATATAGAAATTTGATATTTGAGAATTATCAAACAATTATCTTATTTCTCTTAGGTATAGATGGAACACATATCCTCCTTCCAAATTTTTGAAAACCATCTTCATAAAAAATTCATCTAATTGTCCTTTATTCACACCATTAATTTTCATCTGAAGGTTTTAATCATCAGGTTGATAATTTTTTATTTTCAATAATAATTATTTTTTGAAAATAAATTAAAAGTTTATTGATGTCTCTCCTTCTATATAAATTTCCATATCCTAGTTTACATGATATATGAAAATATGATCATTCTCAATCCTCATTTGGGTTAGAACTCCACGATACTTTATACTTTAAGCATCCACTACTTTATTTTATTTCTTTGGGTTTTAGTTTATTGAGAAATCATAATCATTGTGTAGCTAAATCCATCAATTCCATCATATATCAAGATATTTCCATGATAAGATGTTTTTATGGATTTAATGATCTGTGTATATCTCACGTCATTCACCATAGTGATAATGTCTCTATATTTTCAACAAGAGTGTTATAGTCTCCAACTCAAGATCATGTGTTTCATTGTTCTATTTAAGATTATTAAAATGTATCAATAAATATTAAATAAATTTATCATTTTTATTTAGGAAAAAACCATGTCCCTTCTTCTATGCATCACTATATATGAAAAACACATCACATCCAGATGGTAATGTCAAAATAAAATCATTAACCAATATAATCATTAGTTCATCAATTTACTCTTCAAATTAGTTAATCCAAAATAAATTAACCACATTACATGTAATATTTTTAAATATGTTAGAGAATTAGGAAAAATTCTAAAAAAATCACCGATATTAACCAACTAAACCAATGAATCTATATACATTAGTTATGTTTGTTGGTGTATTTTGTTATCTAAATAACTTTTTATTTGTCATATCAAATGATATATCATCATTGGAGATAATATGGACAAGAAAAGAAATATATTTATGTCAAAAATAGAACTTATGACATTTCAATATAACTCTTCCCTTCAATGAGTCTTAAAAATGATCCTAAATTGATTTTCATGGTCCTCAAAGATTTTAGAATAAAACATAATATCATCAATGAACACACCAGAAAAATCATCAAGATATTCCTTGAATATAATATTTATTTTGTCCATAAAAATAGAGAGTTCATTAGTAAATTTAAAAGGAATTAAAGTAAACATGTAATGAACACACCTATTTTGAAAAGTTGTCTTCAGAATGAATTTATTCATAACTCGAAATTAGTGATACAGATAACGAAGATCAATATTTAAAAAATATTGGTCTTCAAGATGTTGAAAAACCAAGTCATCAATAGAAGGTAGATTATACTTTTTATTTATTATAATAACATTTATTTGTTTATAATCAATTCATAATGTCATGGGTCCACATTTATTATTATCAAAGAGAATATGGGATCCCCATTGTGAAACACTTTGGAGAATGAATACCTTATAATGGGAGGAGGCTTCTGCTATAAAGATAATGAATTTTACATTTTCATCACAGATCATAATATCTTTCTAAGTACAATATATTTTTCCATAATATTTTGAGAGAATTTCCATAATAAGAATTATATAAAATTCGGCCAAATGTATGATAATAATTCTAGAACTGGAACCACATTTATGTGTCATAATAGGGACTACTCTGAAAATATTTGTTTCAATGATACATACCATATGTATGTTATAAGGACCCAACCTTATAACAATACATAATCATGAATTAAATGAATAATTCACATAGAGATACTTTTCAGGTTTAGAGTTTTAGAGAATTAGGACATAACTATTACATCTCAAAAGATTACAAAGTAGACACTTCTACTAAGTTTCCATAAAATAAAAAAAACTCTTAAAAAGAAAAATGTCTAGTTCCATGTATTAGATAACATGTCTTTCCTTGATCCAATCCTTGACCTCATTCATCTTTATGTCCTGTGGATAACATTTCAAAACCATGGGATAAGTATAAAAAGCCCAGTAAAGGATACACAAAGAAGGAAAACTGTTAGTTTTTCAAAACAACAAGTAAACCATGAATACTTTATCGAAGTAATACTATTCACCTTTACGAAATAATAAATACTATTCACTGAATAAAATATCACCACTCATCATTTGTAACCAAAATATTACCATAAACCCATATAATGAACACATAACATATAAAGGTAACTTGGGATATAAACATACTTAAATGGAATAACCATATGGGCGAATTCCACACATATCACTACATGGAATAGCCATACGACTGACTTCCATACCTAATTCATTGGAGGTTACAATGTAACCACCCATCATGGTATTCACTGCACCACCCGTCAAATGGTTTATCACATAACCACTAGTTAAATGTCTAAGTACCATTATAAAATCATAAGACATAAAAAAATATAATGGAAAGAAAACATTTCCACATTTCGATCACAATATATCACATAACAATATTGACCTAATAAATCCATTATAGAAAACATTTTCAATACCAAAATACATAAAATAGTATATGGTATTTATTTCATTTTAAAAACATTACATCTTGTTGAGGAATCCAAAGACCAAATAACACTCGCGGTGGCGGAAAAAGTCATTGTCACCGCATACATTAAAATAAAAATTCCTTTTTGTCGTTTAGTAAAATTCTTCATAGAAAAATATTCCCTTTGAATGAAATGAAAATTAAAATGTGTTTTATATAGCATATAAAAGAAAGTCTTGTAATAGAACAAAATATGCCTCAATGAAAGGAGATTGAGACGAAGTCCCTTACCGATTTGGGTAAATTTCGAAATATACACCCCATGAAAGAAGGGTCATAAAATGTAGATTTGGATAACCCTAAACGAGAGTATATTAACAAAATAGTATATTAATGGGCAGTAAATACACCACACAAAAGGAAATAGTGGCAAATGTATCAGGAATCTCACGGGAATAAAAGTGAGATGAAAAATCCCTTACGAAAACTCTACAGCCAAACAACGCCACATAAAACGTCCAAAAATGGATTTATGAGATCAAATAGGGTCTCATAATATTATAATAAAAATTACTGTATGATAAATATTAAAAAACATCCCCAAACATAAGAAATATTATGTTAAAATAAATTACATAAAAGAGAGTACTTAAAAAGAAAGAGAGAGGTAGGATCCCTTACCTTGTGTCAGACCTGACTCGATCGTTCTTTAATCTCCTGAATAATAAACTAGAATAAATTTATACATTCTTAAGAACCTTTTTTAAGTTCATTATTCCTTTTATATCATTTATTACCATTTTATTGACATTATGTAATTATTTAAGTTAATAACAATCGTTTTTTCGATCATTGGTACTTGAGTCAAAAATAAACTTCTTATAATTACAAGTTGTTAATGTGGTAAAATATCCATTATATACAGAATTATATTATTGATATAGATATCATATATATCATATATATCCTGTATATACATGCATTTATAATATTACACAACATTTAGAGGTAAGAAATTAAATGCACCGTTCATGGAGACGGTAAGCCGTACGTACCCATGCACACTAATTTCATTTCTATTTCATATTTAATGGAAGGAAATCATAATTATATAGAGGTATATTATAATTAAATTATAATATCGTATATAATATCTTTTAAATCCATTCTTTATACATCCCACATACGGCATTAACAAATCAAATCACTTTGAGGGGGGCGGTAGTCCGCACTTCCTAAAATGAAGATATCGCGTTTACCCATAATGGAAACCATAAAGGTATGCCATAAATGAAAAATACAGAAGCATAAAAAAAACTAAACATAATATATATCATATATAAATAGAGTGACATCTTAATTATCACTATGAAAGGTGTTAAAAGAAGATTGAACTATCATCGTTTTGTGAGGTAGAAATTCTCATTCCACCGAAACAATATGTTCTTTAACCATTAGACGAAGGTGTGTGTAAGTGTAGCTCTAATCATTCACATAAAAAATCCTAGTATATTGAATATACTGGTGTTGTTACAAAAGAAATGTATAAAAATAGTTTAGGGGGTTGGAGAAGAAAAATAACACAAAATAACACAAGTGAAGACATTACCTTTAAATCAGGCAACTCTTATTGGTATGAACCAAAAGGGTTTCTTAAAGAGCTTTCTGCCTAAGTTAAGGCTTCTAGAATTAAGAGAGGGATGTGGAGAGATAAAATGTGCAGAGTTTGGCTGAGCCAAAGGCTTGAGATGTGTGGGTAAAGTGGTAGAGTTGGGGGCTTTTTATAAGAGGGAGGAGGGGCACTCTTGGAATGTTTTGAAAAGTTACTTTATTATAAATTTATTTTCAGATATTAAAGGTCCCACAATTATATATTTTGACGGTAAGGTGATAAGGGTTATAAATCCACCCATCCAATAGGTTTTTGAAAAGTTTAATTCTTAGATTTTACCTTATCTTCTCATTTTATTTAAATCGTTCATTAATGAGGTAATCACTGCATCATCATGGTGTCATAAATAAATTTATTTATTTAATGTCTAAAAATTATAAAAAGAAATCATGATGTAGGAAATATTTTTATCTTTATAATTAATATTTATAGTCAAAAATATGACTTGTATAACCCCATGTAAAAATTGTTTTAGTAAAACAAATCATATTTGTGACATTTTTATTTTAACTTTAAATAAAAAGTTATTAATGTCATTTTTCTACCAAAGTGGCTCCATGGGGTCCCCAAGATGACCCATGGATTTTATTGGTCGTCCATGACACATCCAATAAGGGTAAGACATTTTTCAAGGTCATTTCATATTATTATAACATTATCTTTACCTTAAATTACACTATTTAACTTTAATCGCGATTAATAAAACATAAAAGTTACTATTCACCAAAAATTATTTTAATCCCATTAAACCAAATTTTACATATTAATGACAACCATTTGTGTCGGATTTTTGAAATTCAATTCACAGAAGTGGTAAAGTTTCATTTAAACGAAAAGTCAATTTTTTAACTGCCACTTAGTGGTTTCACTATTCATCAAAAATTGAGGTTTTTCAGAAAAATACAAAAAATTCACCCTAAGATATATTTGATATTCTGAATTCAAAAATGATGTCTATTTAAAATTTTTTAAAACATATAATTTGAATTATTTAATTTAATAATTAATTCCAGCTGTCAAAACAAATATCGTGTTTTTAAGAAACAATATCTATTAAAAGATTGACACTAGTTTAAGTCCAATTTCAAAGTGAAATTAATTCCAATGACCACCATTGGATTAAATGGTAAAAATATACTCTAATTTCAATTTAAAACCAATTCAAAAGATGATCTAATCATATAAATTAAATAGATTTAAAAGAGGTTTTGAATTAAAATACATCATTTTTCACTTATTCATTAAAAATGGACTTTATCAAAAAAATAACCAAAACCTACACAAAGAAAATGTTGATATCCCAATTCTAAAGAATGATTTTATTTGGTCCAATAAAACATATAAAATTTTCAACAAGTGGATTTAAAAAGGGTTCACCATCAAAAGGCGATTAATTGACCTTTTAAAGAATATTAGAATATTTAAGCTTAAAATTGGATTCATTCGCATTTTAAGCCTATAACATTTATTGGATAAAAGTAAAAATATTTGACAAACATATATAATCATTTTTTAGTCAGTTCAATTCATTCCCTCCATTATAATGGCAAGGTGTTAACTACCATTTAAAATAATATTATTTTATTATTAGAGTGCAACATAAGATTTCCAAGAAACTCGCTGTTGCATATTGGGTACGCCATCGAGCATAGCGTTCCCTTTAAATTAATATTAAAATTTTATTCAAAAATATGGATAAATATAAAACTGTAATATTCCTTATTTACCTGGGGTGTTACATCCTTCCCCCCTTTTGGGAATTGCGTCCTCACAATTTTAAAATTGGGCCTGGAAACTTCATTGAAAGCCCCATATCGGAAAAGGAGTAAATTAAACTGTCACTTTAAAAGAAAGAAATGGAAATAAAAAGGTCACCCGAGTTAACCCATACTAGGATTCCTTGAAAAAAAGGATAGGGAAGAAAAAACAAAGGGTCATGTTCTAATGGAGAGTGATGGAAATTGTGTTTAGGAGAAATATAACCACCAGAAAATCACAACCCTGTGATGGGTTAAACGGTATTTGATTCCCCAATACGAAAAGTTAACAGACAACAATTTTGTTTTAAATTAATTTTTATTGAGGAATTTATTTATGTTTGTCACGAACCAACCCGGGTCGACCCTGAAACAGTCACCCGAGCCGGCCCGCGACATGGCCCGAGGGGCCTTCCCGATCCCCACGGGCTGGAAACTAGTGCCGGGCAACAAAAGTAAACAGTGGGAATGATTTGGCCCAAAATATAATAAACTAAGCAGCAGAAATAAATAGAAAAAAATGTAAATAAGGAAAAAGGAACCAACAACGCAACTAACCTGACCACGGCCAAAGCTCCACGTGACCCCGTGGGTCACTCTCCAATAACACAACCGACGTCGCTCAAGGAGAACAACTGAAGCTGGAACCTGCAACAGAACTAAAAACAGGAAAAAACACTATAGGCGTGAGTATTAAAAACTCAGTAGGTAGGCCCGACTAATTCTATCCCAATGCACATACCAATAAATAAAGAGTTTATCAATTTCAGGTTTGAACTAAATTATATAAAATATGTTTTCCACACACTTTCATTTCTAAAACAAGTTACAGTTCACTGCCCTTTTTAATTTAGAACAAGTTTAATGTTGAAAGAACAGGTGCATTGCATTTTCAAAACATTTTGCGAACAATTTAGAAATTCAAACTTCAGTTGTTAGTCAAAAATAAGATCACACACAACACACACTAAGGGCAATGGGAAAAAGGGGCACACAAGGGTCGGCACCCAAACTCGACCTCTCTATCATCTTCCATATACAAATAAACACTAAAAGAGACATGGGTCGAACCTAGGAGATCATGAACAATCCAGAACGTACTATACATGTGACTCATCCTGAGGCATGCCATAACTCGATGACGTCATAACGCCCATAATACTACCCGGCAGAGCCTTGCATGGCCTAACCGAGGGGCCCAATCCCCATAGCAGCAATAACTCAGTATTCCCCTGCTATGGGGCCACTAGCCAGTGCGTGGTCTAAACTAGTGCAGCAATCGTTCTCAGAAAATTCACTCAATATTCCAGGTTCCCATGCCAACACAAGCAATAAAAAGGGGGTGCGTCTACAATGTAAATAAATCATTCACGATGCACAAACATCACATGCAGCTCATGCAAACAACGCACACCAAAGATCACCCCCGAGTGGGATTTCCAAGTTAATCCATTTCATTAAAGTGCCAAACAGGCCTTCACCAATTTAAAGTAAAACCTCATTTCTCAAAAAGTTCAAAACACTTGTTCAGAAGAAATTATTTATCTTTAAAACTAGAAGCACATTTGAAGTTCCGTGAATTATGTTTAAAGGCCAAACGAGCACTCTTTCAAAACTGGGTGTCCGCCTGTGAAGAAAATGTTTCAATTGTTCGGTATAAAATAAACGACACTTTTCAAACTAAATAATCATTTAAGATTCTATTATCTTATATTATTTATCATTCATTAAAATTAGAAAAACATCAAGCAATTAATAAATTCTAAATTTAAATATAAGTGCAATGGGGGACCTACCTCAACTCGCAGCCTGATTATGACGACGATGCATGTCACACACTCGTGAAAGAGTACGCGCAACCTTCTGACGATCGCAACATCACGGAAAGTCTCGCCAATGCGCTGGAACAACGCAAAACCTCTCAAAATACACACAAAAGCGAACCTAAAAAAAAATCCTAACATATAAAAAAAATATAAAATAACTAGCTCGGCATGTTTTTAAAATATCACATCAAAACACATATCAAAACAAAACCAAACTCTTTAGTAGAGTTCAATTACGACCTTTAGACACACCAACCGCTTTACGCACCACAAGATCAAAGTAATAAAGCATTTGAACAATTTATAAAACATTCGCAAAGGTGAAACCAGGGTTCACATCCAAACTTACTCAGTTCCAAATAAGAAAATATTTTAAAATAAAACACAAAACATCATCACACCAAAACATGGCTCGCACCTAACACTCAACCCATAAAACAATTTTATAAAATAACACACCCGTTTGCACACACACAAAACCTCACTACTTTCCATGAAAATGTAAAGTGCATTTCACACCTTCCAAACACTCTTAAAACCAATTTTGAAACCATGCATACACCGATTTAAAAACCGTAAACCAAGTCTAACTTTGAAATCAAGCGCGCCTCAAAATACTTCCAAAAAAACACTATCCGCACCACATAAATAAATTAAAGAACATAGCATATTAACCAAAAAAGAACAAGTCAATCAACATAGACACATGCAGACGTGAACCAGGAACTCACTCCAAACATATTTCTAAAAAATTCATAAATATTCAAGAACATCATAATCAACTAATTAAGGGTATAACGAAGCCGCGAAACCAAACAACGGACATAGAACTATACCTTGGTTGGTGGTGGCGAACCAAAACATGCGGCGAGGCCAAACGCGCCCCGCGAACAACAGCGGACGATCTGAAGCAATGTGAATCACTTCGCCTTCGGCGACGGGGAACAAAAAGGTATCCAACACGACCCGAGACACCATTCGCGAACCCAACGAGGGAATTCGCGGCCACGTCGAAGCACGCTGAGGCGCTGAACCACGAAATTCAGATTTGTGTCGGAATATTGTCGAATGGCAGGGGTGAGGCTCGCCGAAAACGCGCCGAGAAGGGGGAAAACGGGCCGCTGCCAGTGGGTTGTGGTAGGCAGAAGGGACAGGGGGCTCTCGTGCCGGCTGGATATGAAAGGGGATTCTGCTGGGCAGTGCACCGCTAATGAAATAGGGGGGGTCCAGCGCTGGAAAAGAGGAGGTGGTTGGGGTTTCCGGCACTGGCAAAGAGGAGGAAGTTGGGGTTTCTGGTGCTGACAAAGAGGAGGTGGCTGGGAAAACGTACCACAGTTGTTGTTGGCCGGTGTTCGGGCAGCCGCCGCTGGCCGGGGTGAAATGGGAAGGCTGCCGAGCAGGGGTGCAATCAGAGGGCGCCGGTGGAAGGGGAAGGCCGGCGAGGTGTGGAGGAAACTGAGGAGGGTGCTGTGGGCCGACGTCGCAAGAGAGGAGGCGATGCTGCGAGGGAAATCAAAGGAACCGAGTGGGGGGGGGGGGGGCGCCGGCGTACGATGCAGGTAAATGGAGGCAGATGGCGAGGAGGTCGGACGGGGGCCGGACGGCGACGAGGTCAGATGGGGGCAGCAAGAGGCGGAGGCGGCGCGGGCTGCAGCGCGAAGAGGGGGAAGGGTCGGGCGCTGCGCAGAGGAGCCAGGGGGGCCGCCGCACCGTAGAATGGGGGAAGAGGGGAGCGCCCCCTTAGGGTTTTACCGAAAAAAAAATTAAAAAAAAATTAAAATAATAAAAAAAACTAATAATAAAATAGATAAGTTAATATATATTTTAATATTAATTATTGTTCTAATATTAATGATTAAAATTCTAATCATAATAATAGTGATAATACTAATAATAATAACACTAATAATAATAATAATATTAATAACATTAATATTAATAATAATAACATAGTAATGTTAATAATAATAATACAAATAATACTAATATTGATAACAATGATAATTATAATAACAACATAATAATATTATTATAAACAAACATTATTTTAGAACGTAAGTTATTTAATTATCAAAATACGTAAACTAGATACCTGCACGCTCGTCGCATGACTTAATAAACCGTGCACAAGTTGCGCGCCTCAACCCAGACGACATGGACACTCTCACAAGCACCTGGGGCGATTGCGCGGTTGTCGGCCACCGTGCGGTGACCGCGCACGGGCCCGAAACCCAGTAAAAGCATTCAACGACAAGAAATTTTAATTCGGGCTCAGCCCAGACCTCGGCGCAAACACTCGGAGACACAAAATAATAAAAAGAAAATAAATAGAAATGGCGGTTGTGACAATTCTCCCCACCACAGACACTTTCTGCCCCCAGAAAGTCACCCAGCTGAACGATGGACCAAACAAGAATCTCTGCCCAATTGTAACTAAAAGGAACATCACCACAAGAGAATAGGAGAACACGAGAGGGTTCTCCCCACCACAAGAATTCAACTAGCACGAAAATTTAACACCTACACATACCACCTCGGGACGGGGGGGGGGGGGGGACACGGGAACTCCCAACCGATCCAGGCTAACCTCTAAAGCACGAGCGAAACAACCCCTCATCTAAAACTTGGAACTCTCGACTCAGACGAAAGAAAGCCCGAAGACGATAGAGAAATCTCCAAGTAGAACTTAATCCAAGCAGTAAACCCGGGCATAACAGCAAGCATGGACTCCACCACAGGCACTTATATCTCCAAACGAACATCGCCAAACCAAGATTAACCGACGCTAGGTCCAAACATACCTCTAAGATAAACGCACAATCCTAAACACCATAATCCGACAAACGAGACTGTTTGGATTACAAAGGAATACGTTCATCCCAACCTCACGACGACATAATGAACCGAAAACAATGCCAAAACCTTAACAGTGAAAGAATGAGAACGGGAGGACATTAAATGTTTCGTTGGAAACACTAAACACCCAAACCTGAACTGAGGCTTCACACCCCCGTCAACTCCTGACTGCGCGCGAGCTTCACCCCAAGTCCTGTGGTTGGGGCTCTGATGGTTGAAGCATCTTCTGCCTCACAGCCAGGCACTAGAATCTTCTAGTCACAGTGTCTTCCTCAGGCAATGCTTCCAGCAAAGCTTCTCTAGATGATCTAGAAACCTACAATGATGGCATGTCTTGGGGGGTGTGACATAGCGGCTTGTATTCCCTAACCGTCCATACGGACGGTACACCATTAGACGATTCGACGCACTAGAAGATAGAACCACTGCAGAGGACTCTTTAGGAATAGGTCCCTCTGGCACACCCTGCTCCCCAGATGGGGAACCTTGACGAGCAACATGACACGCTGGATTGCCAACCATCTCCACTTCGAAGACCAACTCGTCTAAGAACACCTCATCCACCAGCTTCTCAATGTGATGGTCCTTAAAAAGGAGGACCCGCTCCATGACCTCTGGATGAAGACCCCTGATGAAGGGAGAAGTCTTCATCCAGTCCTGCGGCACTACCTCCAGATAAAGAGACACAGGATCCTTGAAATGGTCAACATATGCTTTCACTATCTGCTGGCCATGTTGAGCACGCATGAGCTCTTCTATTTCCTTCATCCTCACCTCCACAAGTATAAACCATTGAATGAAGAAGACATTAAAGAAATTCCACATCATCCCAAATTGTAGAAACGGCGGGAGTACAACTCCTACTCATCCAGGGCTGGACCTTTAAACAGACCCAAAACAATACGCACTTAGATCGCTTCGGGAGTTCCCAATACCCTGAAGACACACTCGACTTCACCAAGCCACTACACTATCTCTAACAGACTCCAATCACCATGAAGGACATACAACATCCGAGAAATACCAAAAACTGGGCAGGACTCATCAAAACACTAGGGATCATTCTGGGCAGCATTTCTGAACAAGATATATAACACCAAGATGAAACCAATATCAATCGAAGCAACATCAAAGAAAGTGGCTTCATCCAAAACAACCAGCTCAATAGAAACAAGCAACTGCAAACATAACCCAAAAATCCCTGTCCAAAATTCCTGTTTTTTTTATATTCCAAAACCACCTCTTTTTAAATTCTCATTTCAAAACCAGTTTCCAAATACCAAATCCCTTTCAAACCAAAATCATTTTCCAAAACCATTTTCCTCTTTAAAAGCCAATTTAGAAAAACAAGGTCAAGCCTTTAATTTCAAACACACCCAGGTAATCTCATGAACCGTTGCACATGTATTCATCCACTTTCATTCATACGCACCAACGCGCACTTTCCACGCATCTTCTCACATGTGCAAACATCAATAAGGAGTACCTGAGGTTTCACCCCAAACCGATCTCGACAAATTTGAAAGAAAACATCAGTTTTCCAAACCAAATGCTTTTAGTTTTTAAAACCCATTTCATAAATTTAAAGTCCTTTAAAAGAAATCAGTCTCATTTTCAAAACCCCCTTTTTGTTTCCATTTCAAAAAAAAAAGCACTAACACCAACCAGAACAAAAACAACACTTAAATTGCATCAAACACCACAGTGAGGGACTAGTAGTCACGCATAACCTGGTGACATGGTAGTGGGCCATGTCCCAAGTAGGCGTCGACCACTAGGAGGAATTCAAACCATGTACCCAGAATCCACATGGGTCACTACTCCATGTGAAATCACGATGTAACATCGGCTTACCTCTGTTGTCATCCCTTAATCCAAAACAATCCAAAACGAAACAAAGACTCGATTCCCGGAATATCCCTGGTGACTCGAGGTGCAGAACGGGCGAGGGTTCATGACGTCGTTCCCGTACCTACCACTCAAGTCCCGACAATCCTAATCTCCATCTACCAGACATCCCAAATAACAAGGGCCTCCTCTGATACCATTTTGTCACGAACCAACCCAGGTCGACCCTGAACCGGTCACCCGAGCCGGCCCGCGACATGGCCCGAGGGGCGTTCCCGATCCCCACGGGCTGGCAACTAGTGCCGGGCATCAAAAGTAAACAGTGGGAACTATTTGGCCCAAAATATAATAAACTAAGCAGCAGAAATAAATAGAAAAAAAATGTAAATAAGGAAAAAGGAACCAACAACACAACTAACCTGACCACGACCAAAGCTCCACGTGACCCCGTGGGTCACTCTCCAATAACACAACCGACGTCGCTCAAGGAGAACAACTGAAGATGGAACCTGCAACAGAACTAAAAACAGGAAAAACACTATAGGCGTGAGTATTAAAAACTCAGTAGGTAGGCCCGACTAATTCTATCCCAATGCACATACCAATAAATAAAGAGTTTATCAATTTCAGGTTTGAACTAAATTATATAAAATATGTTTTCCACACACTTTCATTTCTAAAAAAAGTAACAGTTCATTGCCCTTTTTAATTTAGAACAAGTTTAATGTTGAAAGAACAGGTGCGTTGCATTTTCAAAACATTTTGCGAACAATTTAGAAATTCAAACTTCAGTTGTTAGTCAAAAATAAGATCACACACAACACACACTAAGGGCAATGGGAAAAAGGGGCACACAAGGGTCGGCACCCAAACTCGACCTCTCAATCGTCTACCATATACAAATAAACACTAAAAGAGACATGGGTCGAACCTAGGAGATCGTGAACAATCCAGAACGTACTATACATGTGACTCATCCTGAGGCATGCCATAACTCGATGACGTCATAACGCCCATAATACTACCCGGCATAGCCCTGCATGGCCTAACCGAGGGGCCCAATCCCCATAGCAGCAATAAATCAGTATTCCCCTGCTATGGGGCCACTAGCCAGTGCGTGGTCTAAACTAGTGCAGCAATCGTTCTCAGAAAATTTACTCAATATGCCAGGTTCCCATGCCAACACAAGCAATAAAAAGGGGGTGCGTCTACAATGTAAATAAATCAGTCACGATGCACAAACATCACATGCAGCTCACGCAAACAACGCACACCAAAGATCACCCCCGAGTGGGATTTCCAAGATAATCCATTTCATTAAAGTGCCAAACGGGCCTTCACCAATTTAAAGCAAAACCTCATTTCTCAAAAAGTTCAAAACACTTGTTCAGAATAAATTATTTATCTTTAAAACTAGAAGCACATTTGAAGTTCCGTGAATTATGTTTAAAGGCCAAACGAGCACTCTTTCAAAACTGGGTGTCCGCCTGTCAAGAAAATGTTTCAATTGTTCGGTATAAAATAAACGGCACTTTTCAAACTAAATAATCATTTAGGATTCTATTATCTAATATTATTTATCATTCATTAAAATTAGAAAAACATCAAGCAATTAATAAATTCTAAATTTAACGATAAGTGCAATGGGGGACCTACCTCAACTCGCAGCCTGATTATGACGACGATGCATGTCACACACTCGTGCAAGAGTACGCGCAACCTTCTGACGATCGCAACATCACGGAATGTCTCGCCAATGCGCTGGAACAACGCAAAACCTCTCAAAATACACACAAAAGCGAACCTAAAAAAAATAATCCTAACATATAAAAAAATATATAAAATAACTAGCTCGACATGTTTTTAAAATATCACATCAAAACACATATCAAAACAAAACCAAACTCTTTAGTAGAGTTCAATTACGACCTTTAGACACACCAACCGCTTTACGCACCACAAGTTCAAAGTAATAAAGAATTTGAACAATTTATAAAACATTCGCAAAGGTGAAACCAAGGTTCACATCCAAACTTACTCAGTTCCACATAAGAAAATATTTTAAAATAAAACACAAAACATCATCACACCAAAACATGGCTCGCACCTAACACTCAACCCAAAAAACAATTTTATAAAATAACACACCCGTTTGCACACACACAAAACCTCACTACTTTCCATTAAAATGTAAAGTGCATTTCACACCTTCCAAACACTCTTAAAACCCATTTTGAAACCATGCATACACCGATTTAAAAACCGTAAACCAAGTCTACCTTTGAAATCAAGCGCGCCTCAAAATACTTCCAAAAAAACACTATCCGCACCACATAAATAAATTAAAAAACATAGCATATTAACCAAAAAAGAACAAGTCAATCAACATAGACACATGCAGACGTGAACCAGGAACTCACTCCAAACATATTTTTAACAAATTCATAAATATTCAAGAACATCATAATCAACTAATTAAGGGTATAACGAAGCCGCGAAACCAAACAACGGACATAGAACTATACCTTGGTTGGTGGTGGCGAACCAAAACATGCGGCGAGGCCAAACGCGCCCCGCGAACAACAGCGGACGATCTGAAGCAATGTGAATCACTTCGCCTTCGGCGACGGGGAACAAAAAGGTATCCAACATGACCCGAGACACCATTCGCGAACCCAACGAGGGAATTCGCGGCCACGTCGAAGCACGCTGAGGCGCTGAACCACGAAATTCAGATTTGTGTCGGAATATTGTCGAACGGCAGGGGCGAGGCTCGCCGAAAACACGCCGAGAAGGGGGAAAACGGGCTACTGCCAGTGGGTTGTGCTAGGCAGAAGGGACAGGGGGCTCTCGTGCCGGCTGGATATGAAAGGGGATTCTGCTGGGCAGTGCACCGCTAATGAAATAGGGGGGGTCCGGCGCTGGAAAAGAGGAGGTGGTTGGGGTTTCCAGCACTGGCAAAGAGGAGGAAGTTGGGGTTTCTGGTGCTGACAAAGAGGAGGTGGCTGGGAAAACGGACCACAGTTGTTGTTGTCCGGTGTTCGGGCAGCCTCCGCTGGCCGGGGTGAAAGGGGAAGGCTGCCGAGCAGGGGTGCAATCAGAGGGCGCCGGTGGAAGGGGAAGGCCGGCGAGGTGTGGAGGAAACTGAGGAGGGTGCTGTGGGCCGACGTCGCAAGAGAGGAGGCGATGCTGCGGGGGAAAACAAAGGAGCCGAATGGGGGGGGGGGGCGCCGGCGTACGACGCAGGTAAATGGAGGCAGATGGCGAGGAGGTCGGACGGGGGCCGGACGGCGACGAGGTCAGACGGGGGCAGCAAGAGGCGGAGGCGGCGCGGGCTGCAGCGCGAAGAAGGGGAAGGGTCGGGCGCTGCGCAGAGGAGCCAGGGGGGCCTCCGCAATGTAGAATGGGGGAAGAGGGGAGCGCCCCCTTAGGGTTTTACCCAAAAAAAAAATTAAAAACAAATTAAAATAATAAAAAAAACTAATAATAAAATAGATAAGTTAATATATATTTTAATATTAATTATTGTTCTAATATTATTGATTAAAATTCTAATCATAATAATAGTGATAATACTAATAATAATAACACTAATAATAATAATAATATTAATAATATTAATAACATTAATATTAATAATAATAACATAGTAATGTTAATAATAATAATACAAATAATACTAATATTGATAACAATGATAATTATAATAACAACATAATAATATTATTATAAACAAACATTATTTTAGAACGTAAGTTATTTAATTATCAAAATACGTAAATTAGATACCTGCACACTCGTCGCATGACTTAATAAACCGTGCACAAGTTGCGCGCCTCAACCCAGACGACATGGACACTCTCACAAGCACCTGGGGCGATTGCGCGGTTGTCGGCCACCGTGCGGTGACCGCGCACGGGCCCGAAACCCAGTAAAAGCATTCAACGACAAGAAATTTTAATTCGGGCTCAGCCCAGACCTCGGCGCAAACACTTGGAGCCACAAAATAATAAAAAGAAAATAAATAGAAATGGCGGTTGTGACAATGTTCTTAACTAAAACATAAGGAAACATACTTACTTGTTATATTGACTTTCAACTTTTCCTATATTTCTTACACAAACTCATATTTCCTCCAAAAGACGAGTATTTAGGATACCTTTTTCACATTAAGAGCACTATAATCAACTTCAAGAGAATCACCTAATCCACAAAAGAGAACTATATACTTCCCATGTCTTTAGACCAAAACCAAAACCAAAACCAAAAAGGCTAGTACATGATCAGATAATACCCAAAAAGGATAATCCTTTATAAAAAGAATCTTTTCTTAATCTCCAAAAATTTTCAAACAATACCCAAAGTTCAATAAAGACCATTCAATAAATATCTATCCATAAAACTATTCAAATTAATCAAAACTATTATTGAAACCCAAATCTTTGAAGGATTTAATCACATAGTCTTTCAAGAAAAACCTTAACATTTATCTCCAATCATCAGTTACTCTTAAAGTCTAATACTGAAAAGTAATTAACCTAATCACATATCCTCCATGATAGGTTAATAATTTCCATAGATAACCCAAAATCAACTTATTCTGGATTCATAAGATCACCTAACTAAAAATAATTAGTCAAACTTACCAGGGACTTCACGTAGTCCAGTGGTAGGTGATAAATACCAGTCGCACTTTGGTTGTGGGTTCGATTCCCACAGCTTCGTCCGATGCGACAGGTTGTCACACGGTCTATGTGTTGTCCTTTTTATAAACTACACAATTCGTATAACATTCCCCAAAAAGTGATAAAATATTCAAAAATAACCATAACATAGTTTAACCTCAAGTTTGTCTCATGTTGTTCATATTCTGTCATAACATATAGTAACCCATAATCACATCAAAAGTAAGGATCACATAAACCCTAATGGTTACCTTTATAATTATTATCTGTACTTCCACATAGAGTTGGTTCTCTTATACATGATGCATTAGAGAACTCACCAAGGTTCAAGTGGTTGATCATGAATCCTGATAGTTGGTTTAGAATAACCACGAGATTTCTCATTGAATCCACCATTTCATCCAGTTTCTTAATCAGAGAACCACCACAGTTTCCTTCAAACCCATTGTCACTTTGGTGCCTGCTAGATCCATCCATTTACTAAAACCAAAAAGGTCAGTATTAGTATATCAAAAAAACCATCATGATCTAGAGAGGAAGATAAACACTAAGATATAATTATCCATGTTATCTCAAACTCATTCCAACTTTCATAAATAACAATGACTCTATCTAATATAATAACCATTGTGGTTATACACAACCTGTCACTTATGCTTAAACAACACTCTAACCTCTAAAGTTATCTAAACTAACCTCTGATACCAAATATAAGGACCTGACCTTATAACATTACATAATCATGAATTAAATGAATAATTCACCTAGAGGATCTTTTTAGGTTTTGAGTTTTAGAGAATTTGGACATAACTATTACATCTCCAATGATTACAAAGTAGACACTTCTACTAAGTTTCAATAAAATAAGAAAAAACTCTTAAAATGAAACATGTCTAGTTCCATGTTTTAGATATAATGTATTTCCTTGATCCCATCCTTGACCCTATTCATCTTTAAGTGCTGTGGAAAACATTTCAAAAACTTGGGATGAACATAAAAAGCCTAGTAAATGATACACAAAGAAGGAAAACTGTTATTTTTTCAAAACAACAAGTAAACCATGAATAATTTATAAAATTAATAATATTCACCTTTATGAAGTCATAAATACTCTTCACTGAATAAAATATCACCACTTATCCTTTGTGACCAAAAGATTACCATAAACCCATATAATGAACACATAACATATAAAGGTAACTTGGGATATAAAAATACTTAAATGGAATAACCATACGGTCGAATTCCACACATATCACTACTTGGAATAGCCATACAGCCGACTTCGATACCCAATTCATTGGAGTTTATAATGTAACCACCCATTCTAGTATTCACAGCACCGCCCGTCATATGGTTTATCACATAACCACCCATCTAAGGTCCAAGTACCATTATGAAATCATAAGACATAAAACCAATATAATGGAAAGAAAACATTTTCACATTTCGATCACAATTTATCACTTAAATATATTGACATAATAAATCTATTATAAAAACCATTTTCAATACCAAAATACATAAAAGAGTATATGGTATTTATTTCATTTTAAAAACATTACGGCTTGTTGAGGAAGCCAAAGACCAAATAATACTCACGATGGCGGAAAAGGTCGTTGTCACCGCGTATGTTAAAATAAACATTACTTTTTGTTGTTTAGTAAAAGGATTCATAGAAAAAGATTCCCTTTGAATGAAATGAAAATTCAAAGGTGTTTTATACATCGTATAAATGAAAGTCTTGTATTAGAACAAAATATGCCTTAATGAAAGGAGATTGAGACGGAGTCCCTTACCGATTTGGGTAACTTTCGAAACGTACACCCCCTGAAATAAGGGTCATACAATGAAGATGTAGATGAACATAAACGAGATTATATTACACAAATAGTAGAATAATGGGCAGTACATACACCACACAAAAGGAAATAGTGGCAAATGTATGATGAATCTCACGGGAATAACAGTGAGATGAAAAATACCTTACAAAAACACGACAGCCTAACGACGCCACAAAAAAACTTCAAAAAATGGATTTACGAGATCAAATAGGGTTTCTCATAATATTAACATAAAAATTACAGTATGAGGAATATTAGAGAACATCCCCAAACAGAAAAAATATGAGCTTAATATAAATAACATAAAAGAGAATACTTAAAAAGAAAGAGAGAGTTTGGATCCCTTATCTCGTGTCTGACTTGACTCGATCGTTCTTTAATCTCCGGAATAATAAAATAGAGTTAATTTATACTATCTTAAGAACATTTTTTATGTTAATTAATCCTTTTATATCATTTATTACCATTTTATGAACATTATGTAATTATTTAAGTTAATAACGGTCGTTTTATCGATCCTTGGTACTTGAGTCAAAAATAAACTTCTTATAATTACAAGTTGTTCATGTGGTTAAATATTCATTATATCCAGAATTATATTCATGATGTAGATATCATATATATCATATATATCCAGTATATAAATCCATTTATAATATTACATTACATTTAGAGGTAAGAAATGAAATACACCATTCATGGAGATGGTAAGCCGTACGTACGCATGAACGCTACTTTCATTTCTATTTTATATTTAATGGAATGAAATAATAATTATATAGAGGTATATTATAATTACAGTATAATATCATTTATAATATCATTAAATAAATTCTTTATACGTCCCACATATGGTATTAATGAATCAAATCTCTTTGAGGGGGCAGTAGTCCACACTTCCTAAAATGAAGATATCACCTTTACCCATAATGGAAACCATAAAGGTATGCCATAAATGAAAAATACAGAAGCATAAGGAAAACCTAAACATAATATATATCATATATAAATATAGTAACATATTAATGGCCACCATGAAAGGTGTTAAAAGAAGATTGAACAATCATTGTTTCATGAGGCAGAAATTTTCCATCCACAGAAACAATATGTTATTTAACAATTAGATGAAGGTGTGTGTAAGTGTATCTCTAATACCTCAAATAACAACATACTAGTATATTGAAGATACTATTTTTGTTACAAAAGAAATGAATAAAAAGATTTTAGGGGGTTGGAGAAGTAAAATAAAACAAAAGAACACAAGTGAAGACATTACCTTTAATCGGGTAACTCCTCTTGGTTTGAACCAAAAGGGTTTCTTGAAGAGCTTTTTGCCTAAGTAAAGGCTTCTAATATGAAAAGAGGGATGTGGAGAGATAAAATGAGCAGAGTTTGGCCGAGTTAAAGGCTTAAGAGGTGTGGGTAAGGAGGTAGAGGTGGGGGTCTTTTATAAGAGGGAGGAGGGGTACTCTGGGAATGTCTTGAAAAGATACTTTATAATAAAATGATTTTCAGATATTAAAGGTCCCATAATTATATATTTCTATGGTAAGTTGATAAGGGTTTGAAATCCACCCATCCAATAGGTTTTTGACAAGTCTATGTCTTAGGTTTTACACAAATAAAATTTTGATATCCTGATTATAAAGAAGGATTTGTTTGGTCCAATAAAAAATATAAAATTTTCAACAAGTGGATTTAAAAAGGTCTTGCCATCAAAAGGCAGTTGATCGACCTTTTAAAGAATATTAGAATATTTATGTTCAAAATTGGATTCATTTGCATTTTAAGCCTCTAACATTTATTGGATAAAAGTAAAAATATTAGACAAACATATATAATCATTTTGTAGTTAGTTCTGTTCATTCCCTCCATTACAACGGCTAGGTGTTAACTACCATTTAAAATAATATTATTTTATTATTAGAGTGCAATGTAATATTTCCAAGAAACGCACTATGGCGTATTGGGTACGCCATCGAGCATAGCATTCCCTTAAAATAATATTAAAATTTTATTCACAAATATGGATAAATAAAACAATTTCATATTCTTTATTTGCCTTGGGTGTTACATGTTATGACTAATAAATCTCTTATTAAATCAAAATGAAAATGTCTAATTTTCATGGAAAATTTAGTAGATATAAATATTTTTTATGATCCAAAACAAAATAATTCATTGACTAAACTTGAATATATGATTAATTTCCCTAGAAGTACATCATTGGGAACTTCCACCTTAGATTTAGTAATTATTTTATTTATTTCTACCATTGGACTCTTCTGTGGTAGATTACATTAATTCTTAGGGAATTATTTTTTGGAGTTACCAATCTACATGATGTGGTAACACAATATAATATTGTATTATTTAAACCCATTTCATTATTTACAATGGTGACACCTTTCTACATACTTATAACAAACTACCATTACCTTTAGACATTTCCCAGGGTGATTCTTTCCACTTGTTTAACAATATAGAAATCACACAAACTTATTCTTCTTATATGATTAATTCCCAATTTTAGGGTTCTCATATTGCCTCTTCATGTATTTTTTACCTTCAAATATATAGGATATTGTTAATTCTATATTTTTTTAATGGAACATAAAACTATCTCTTGAAACAGTGAATAATTATAAGAAACTATCTCACATCAAATATTTGGATTAAGAACATCAATCTAGGGATCAATCATGAACTTTATATTGTGCATGGAATCAATAACATACCTAGATAACCCTGTAATTGTAGATACATAAGATTTAAAATTTTATTATTTCTCTTCCATTATTCTAAGTAAATTTCTCTTTACCTAAATTTTCTTATCACAAGGGATGTATTTATCAATGAATGCTTCTTTCAAATTTATCCATTTAGTAAGTTATATTTCTTATTCCTCCCAAATATTTCGGATCAAAGACCACAACTGATCATCAAAACCATTAAGACAATAGACAACATGTGTAACATTTTCCATTCCAATGTATCCTAAGGTAGTATATATCTTCTCCATAGACATAATCAATTTCTTAGCTAAAATTGTATTAGTGGACCCATAAAATAATTGGGGCTTCTATCACATAAGTTGATTCGACATAGGATATTATTTCAATAGAATAGGTTTCTCCATTCGGGAAATTTTATTCAAAATAACCTAATTTTGTTTCCATAATATTTCCATAACTTTCTCTATTCCAATACTATCTATATTGGTTCTCTCATCAGAGAAATATCTACATTTTCTATAGGTATTGATAACATTTATCCTTCCAAGCGCCATTTATAAACAATAATATGTAATGGATTAGATCATCAAATCAAAATATATAATTCAAAAATAAATTTATACATCATAATTCATAGATTTGTAATGTTTTATTTATTTAGGGATATCATAATTTTTTAATCCTTCATAATGCTTTTTTAATTCAATGTAAATTATCATAAATGTATCCCATGGTAGTTTCAAACCATATGTAAAGTAATTCATGTTGTCATGTACTAAGTTACACTCGAGTTAGGCCCGACACACCTATTCTGAGTTTTTACCCCTAGGTATATCAGTTTCATATCCAAGGCCTCTTATAATATCTAGATAGGGATATATTTATTACAATACACACATTATTTATACCTTAATAAAATTCTATGACATTATTCTATAGTTATCAACAATGTATATATTAGGGTTATATTCCCTAAAATATTTTTTCAAAATCTGGTTTCCAATTTTGTTGCTAAACATTATTTGATACCAACTATAATGCCTCAACCACAGAATCCAGGACATGGTAATACATTATTACATTTGAATAGATACAAGATTCAAATCCCAATTGACAAAATTGTTTAAAAGTTTTGGAATACCGTATTATATTAATGATAATAAAAATACATTGGAAAATATAAACTTTTAAATAATGAAAATAAAATATCTACATCCTTGATACTCATTCGAAGAATTAATCTATAAAAACTAGGGGAAGGAAATAAGAATAAGGGGGATATCTAATTCTATGTAAGAATGAGCACATCAGATAAAATAATTATTCAATAAGAATACAAAATATGGAAAGTTAAATAGCTAAAAAACATTCTTTTAAAAAAAATTGATATGGAATAATAAATATAGAATTGTAAATGAAGGAGAACACATTAAATTTATATAATTGTATAAGAAATAATAAATAAGGAATGGTAAATAACATAATCACATTCCATTTAATTAATAATCTGAGAACAAAATACTTCCATAGATAATGTCAAATAAAAAATCCCAGGGTTAATAATAATAATATCAACAAATGAATTCTCAAGAAAGGAAATGGTTAATTATTGGAAACCATGTTTTTAGGTACATGGTATATTTATTCTCACGATCTTTCACAAGATAGTTCTTTATATAATCTTGAAACACATATAATTTGGAAAAATAATTAATCTCATGAGACTATTAATGCATTGAGGATATTACATTTAATTGTTTGAAACCAGTTTCTTACTATTAAAAAAAATTATTATTTATAAAAAAATTATATAATTAATAAAAATTCTCTTTAATAAGAAATATATTTATTGAGTAAAAGATACATATTTATCATAATGACTTTATTTAATCAAATAAACTTCAAAGTATACATTGTATGTAAAAATAGAATATTGTTTAAGAAATAATCATATCAATAACACTATAATATGTATATATGATATAAATTAAATGTATAATAAAAAAAATAATAATATAAAAGTTACTATTTCAAGAAAAAGTTAACAATCATAACATAATGGAATATTGTATAGACATATTTTATAACATAGTAATTTTCACACCAAACCTTTTGGATGAGATAAATTAATGTGAAGAATATAATACAATAAATATTTATTGAACCATGATATTTAAAAAATATGGGATATATATTAACCACATAGTATAATTTAGTGTTTAATCTATCATCCATCTCAAAAAATGAAAAAAGTAATATGAAAATCCCTTACCATGCATTCTGTTTTTGGATAAAAATTCTTCAAATTCATGGATAATGATTTTTAACATGTTTCTAACATATACCATAAACATAACCTTACTTATAAGATCATATATTAACATCTTATAATATATCATTACCCTTTTGTTAAATGTTTTTCATTATTTTTAATATTTTCAGTGTTAATTTCATTATTTTTCGTGTATGTTTTATCATGTTAGTTGTTTTTACTTTTAATTAGATCATGATTTAAATGTATTGATAATATAAATAATGATTCAAATATCATATATACTCATTATATATGTATTTATTATAATCCACATCATTTTTAGATAGGAAATGAATTGAATCGTTCATTGAGACAATAGGCCATAAATACATATGTATTCTACTACAATTTCATTGTCGTAATATAAAACAAAAATTAAATTATATATATATATATATGTATATTAGAATTAAATTATCATATTTATTTCATATATGTCACATATTTTTGTTATGAACTTCCTTAATATATTCTATTCATAGCGTGAACAAAACACATCTCTATAAAGAGGGGGTAGTCCACATGTCCAAAAATGATGTTATCGTATTTCCAAAAAATGGGAATAATAAAGATATGTGTTATATAAAAATTAAAGAATAGAAAATACATAAAAAATATAATATATTTAGTATATAATCTATATGTACATCATTATTGAAGTCATTAATATTGTTTACAAATGAACAAACAACAACAGTTGGGGAGACCGTAATATATCATACACATGAATGATGATTGCGTATCCCATTTGATAGATTAGTGTGATAGTGAAGGTCATACTTTTAGAATAATAATGTATCAGTATACTAAATATGATTAGTTTATAATATATTCATTACATGAAAATAACTATAGTGGTTAAGAAGTTAATGAAATAAAAGTAGTCATTGGAAAATATTACCTCTTTTTTGGAAAACTTATTTTATTTTATACTACAAGACATCCATGGTTTTCTTTATTACTAATGTTATACTTCATGTATTGTTGTATGGATATTTGGATCTTATTTGAGCAAATTATGGGTGACCCAAATGACTTTATATGTGTGAATATGTGGGAGGGTTGAGTGTATTTTTATAGTAGAGGATGAGTGATATTCATGCAACAATTTTAAAACCGAATTCCACCAACATTTTCCCCAATTCATGTGGATAAAATAATGGTAAAAACTAAATCCAATGGAGAATAGGTTCAAAATATGAACATAAAATTACTTTTTGAAAAGTGGTTATGTCATTTTGATCCTTATACTTAAAGTTTATTCCATTGTTATGCCAATTTTTAACTTAATCAATTTAATTAATTTTAATCACATTCACAAATAATTTTTTGAAATAATTTAATTAATACCTATTATAATTTATAAGTTATTATAATTCAAAATGTGTAATATATTTTTCCACATTTTAATTGAATAATAGTTAGAAATTAATTTAAAATTAATACCATAGAAGGGTTGCAAATGCAGGATTTTAAAGTAAAATCCTTCAAAAGTTGGAAATGTTTTTATATAAAATTTAAAAAGAAAAATTTAATCCTATGAAATAAATTATTTTAATATATATAATTTATTGAATTTCAATTTAATATCAATTTCAAATATATTTTATCCATATTAATAAATTATAAGAAAGAACAGCTTTCAATTAAAATTCGTCCTTTTTGACCACTCATCAAAAATTGAAACACCGCATAAAAATTCTGAAAATTCATCCAAAAATAATTTTAATTTTTATATTTACAAAAGAAATATTATTTTGTCAAATTAAATTTAAAAAATATCTATAATTCTGATTTAAAATCGGAAAACCCTTAAAAGGATATGAAACTGTATTATAAAAAATATTGGTTTTTATGTGTTAAATTGTGTTTAATGTTATACCTATCACACATATTGGATGAATTTTAAAATATTTATTTATACATATATAAAATATAATTTTACTGTATAAATTTTCTATAAGGGTTATAATTTAATTGGCAATTCAACGTGTGGAAAAATATAGTTTTATCTAAACCTAGTGTTGTGTGCGTTGCAACCTATCAACAAAATTATTATTTTTAAATGGAAAATGGTTTCAATTAGTTGGGTAATACATTTAGTGGTTTTAAAATTATTTATTTTATATTTCAACTAAATTAAAAAACATTGTGTTAACATTGCATAATCATTTAATGTAATTGTACAATTGAAAAAAAAAATTAACATCATAAAAATATATTAATTATGTTCAATTTCGAATTTTATATTAATAATTAAAATATTATTATCCATATGTGAACATATAATAGAAAATAATATATATATAGTAAAAATATTGAGTTTTCTTTATTGAATAAAGTATAGATGGAATTATTAAGGTTAAATTGCACCAAAATACCATATATTCGAATTTTGTATGGTTTTGTTATAAAATTTATCATGTAATGAAATAATTTCAATTGTTATGTTGATTTTGAGACATCATATATTTGTGTTATTCTAGATTTACTCATTTTACCCTTACTGCGGTGAGAAATATTAACAGTGTTTATTATCCATAATGAGAAATAAGGGCCTTTTAAAAATATTGAAACTCTTAATTAATAATATAGTATGCGTTTTTCTCTATCAGATATATATAAGTGGAATAAATTTATTTTATATAATTTTATAAAACCAAATGAAAAAATTCATTATAAAAAATGTATTTTTAAAAATAAAATTTAACTTATATCAAAATGAAGGATATTAATTATTAAAATACAATTATTCACACTATTATAAGAAAAAAGGTTAATATTTTAAAATAATACCAAAATAATATTATATTGAAATAGATTATAATATTTGATTAATTGGCATTTTATTACTATTCATTGAAATATCAATCATTTCAAAAAAATCCAAAAAGGCCAGCCTATGTTAATTTTGATTTTATACCTTTAAGAAATTTGTATCTTTTTTATATATTTCAATTTATTAACAGTGAATAAATTAATTATAAATTTCTTTCACAAAATTCAATAAAATACACATTGTAATAAAATATATTATTGATTTATAAAATAGGTTTTCGAAATATTATGTAATTATTTAGAAAGAACTAATCAATGAATTTTTATTAAATAATATATTTATTCATATTTTTCGTCATTTGGTTAATATTATCCTTTCTGATCAGTCTAATGAATAGTTGATAACTATCATATAATAAAATTTAACTAGTATGTTCTGGTTTATTTAAATTAAGTGTTTCATATAAATCATGCTCTCAAATATTTAAATAAATTTAAAGAGACACATATCATAAAATATTTTCATGTTATAGTTGTCAACATAATTCAATTTCCACATAGACCTAATACATTCCAAGAATTACTTTCTTATACTTCCCACGCAGCTACCCATGATATCATTTACTTCAACTCAATCCATCATATGAGGGGAGTTTAGTCAATTCAATCTTTTTTAAATCATTTCAATCAGTCATTTCAAATAGAACAAAATTAAAATTTCAAAATGATTTTATTTCATTCAAAACCAAAATCAAATGGTTCTAATCATAACATATACCTTTTTTAAAAACCTATTTCATTTTAAATTCATAAATCATTTCATGTCATGCATTTTGATGAAATTACAATAATATGACTCTTCAAATCAAAAATTTGAATTGAAATTAGTTTTCATGAAATCTAAAATTCAATTGAAAATATATTTCAAAGAAATATAAAACAAAAAGACACACCATTGATTTTAGATAATATTAGAAATGGAAGAAATAAGAATATTATAGTCAATTCAAATTAAAATTCCTAATAAAAATTATAAAAGGATTCAATTTAGAGGAATTTTATTTTGAAACCACCTAAATTAATCAATGTATTTTAATCACCAACATGGGATCCTCAATTGAAGATTTTAAATGGATAGAAAAAATCATGAATAAATCCTAGAACAAAATATAACAAAAAATTATCGATATACATTAGTTATATGAGGATCAACAAATAAAAAATAAGGATATAAAGAGAGAAGGAAATGTGAATTCAAGACCAAATTATTATTACACTAAGAAAACGAGATCCAACATATAAAATGAAAAAATTATTCATGAAATATAATTTTTATAAGGGAAAACATCCTTCAAGAAGTTATCTTTTATTTAATGTATTGAATTATTTTTAATTGAAGAGTGTGTAACTTTAAAACATATATTAAGGGTACAAAATTTATGATGCCACCCAACCCATTCTGTCCCAGTTTAATGTTTCCTCTTAGCTTCTTCCTCTTAAAGGTTATTTGGTGGAACTTAGATAAATTATCACATGTTTGGGAACCCCATAGATAGGAATGAGGACTTACACTATCCATATGGCTGTTCCATGAAGTATCCCAACACCATATACCATCCCACCAACAAGTAAGTGGCTCCCACCAATGGGTCCGTGGATTCATGTAGAAATTAATTACCACTAGATTCCCACCCACTAGGGGTTGAGTATAAAATAAGTTACTATAGAAAACATATAGTTTTTCTAGTTTTAGTTCCATTAACTATTTATAACTAAACACCCAATAACCTCTAGAGACATATCCTGACCTATTAGACAATAGTCAAGAAAGAGACATGGATACTAAAAAGGGTAAAACAAGGATTAAAAATCAATGATTAAATAGTTCAACAAGACACTAAATTGAAAAATAATAAGATGCAAAAATCAACCATTGACCATATCTCAAATCATTTTTGGAATATAACAATGAAACTTCTTATTTTGAGAATTCTTCCAACCATGGAATATTCTCTTTATAAATTTTCTTACTAAGTTATTCGAGTAAGTGATTTTTTTCATTATAAGTTCTACTAGATTATTCATTCATACCATTTATGATTGTAATGACCTGAATTCCCTTGGGCCATTCCTTTGTGAAAAATCTAGTTTTTCAATTATTGTCTTATTTCGAATTTTCTGTGTCAACATGTCAGTTTGAACTATCATCGTCGACATGTTTGTGTGTCTACATGTTAATGAATCAATGAGAAGAGGGTGTCAATGTTAGCGAGTTTGGGTGTTGGTGCCTCTGTTTTGGTTCTAGGGATCCGGTTTTGGTGAGTCAGGGGCATCAATGTTGGTTAGTAAAGGTTGTTAGTGTTAGTGAGTTGAGGGTGTGAGTGTCAGTGAGTCTGGGCGCTAGTGCTAGGGCATTAATGCCATGTCATCAGTGAGTTAGAGCATTGTTATATAATCTTTACTCGCTCAACCATGATAGGTCGTGTCGTTATCCCACCCATTGGTGGTCATTTTGGGTGACTCACCCATTAGTGACTCTTTTCTAGTTTTTCCAATTTGTCCCAGTTTTCCAGTTTCGCCCCTCTTACATTTTATTGAATGTAAATTGAGTTGAAAGGTTTGTTTGAGCGTTTTAATGAAGATTCAAAAAATATTTATTATATATGTATTATTCTAATCCCTTATGGACTTTTAAATAGTAAATCTTAAAATATATTAACCTTGATCTGACTTTAATTGCCCTTGAAATCGTTTCCCATTCGGTTGATATAGGATTTGGATTTTTAAAGCCAATATCTTCCCCTATAAGTGTGGTTTTTCCTATTGGTGATACAAAAGAGTTCTTCTCTAGATGAGTTGAGTGCCTATTCTAGAGCCCCTCCTACTTGGTTTTCTTGGAGATTCATGCTGCTCGTGTAATCCCCTATTTTGGTGAAACGAGAAGTTTTGGTCATCTTTTATTCGAAGTAGGGATTTATTCTTACTCACATTAATTGTGAATCATGAGGGGTGTGTGTACTAATGATTCCTTATGAAGAATGGGTGAATAATTTTCTTATAACGAGTAATCAATTTAAAGGGAATATGACCAAAAGATAACATGGGTCAATAAAATAAGGGGCTGGGAGTGGTTTGACGTTGATCACATGTTTTATTTGATTCCTTTATGGTTGTTGTATCTATATATATATTTATATAATAATGGATATTTGTGGTCTTTTCTTGTGTACTGGAGATGTCCTATTTTTGTCGTGATTCTTGATAAACGGTTGTAACATGTAATCCTCTTAAACACATATAATAAAATAATTTAAATTTCTTCCCCTGGATCAAACCTGTTGTGTGATCACATCGGTTATTCTAAAGTCAAATCAAAGATCCCCTCTTGGTATACCTGAATATGCTTGGCTTAATGATGTGGCTGCATGTTGTGTTTAGTTGGCTCTATGAGTTAGTTTGGTATGTTTGTGTAGAAGGGCTGCAGTTTTAGCAATGGTTGTTATGGGCTTTGTTTATGGGGTGGTACATGGGGAGTGTGGGTATCCGAGTATGAGATAATGATTAATTATGGAATCGATGGACTTGTAAGTAGTGGGACTACTTTTTCTTGGGTTGTGGTCATGGATAGACATTGGGCAGTGGGACTCTACTGTGGTTATGAGCTTTTTATGTAGTGGGACTCTATCTAAGAAATGTTTTGGCAGCTAGGATAAAAGATTGGGATGTATCGTGACTTCAGGTTTATAGGCATGATTGGTGTGGTGATGTTGTGCAGTGGGGATGCCGGTCCAAGTTGTGAACATAGGATTGTGTGGTATAACTTTGAAGAATGATAGTTGTTAGTGGTTGAACAAGTGTCTTAGAATAATGGTGGATTTGTAGTGGGGCTATGAGTTGGTTGTTCTCTGTTGTTTTTATTAATGGGTGTTCAAATGTAAATGCTTTACCTTTGTCCCTCTTACCTTATTCAATGTTGGCAGTACCGAAGAACAAAGTGAGTTGGTTGCTGTGTGTTTCGTTAATCTGGATCTTCAACATATGAGATAGTTGCAGGTGTTGTGCTTGGTAGTTTCCCTGGGTAGTGATGTAATAAACTAATGTTAACCCCTTAATTAATAAATGGAATGTGGATAAATTAAAAAAGGTGTTGGGTTATGCTTTGGTAGTGGGTGATTGTGTGGTTGTGCATATATGGGTATTACAAAAAGTAGTTCTCATGGTCTGGTTGTTTGTTTTTGGAACCCTTAGGTTGGGATGTCTTTCCCAAAATCATGGTGGGAGGAAGGATGCATGGTTTCTGACATTAACCCTTAGAACATCTTCTAGGTTCTTACCGATCAAGAATATCTAGGAAGGCTATAGTTTCTTGAGTTTTTCTATATCACAAGACCCTTCAGGTAGGTCTTGGTGTGAGTGAGAGGCCTAAGTTATTGTTGGAAGGATTGTTTCCCAAGTTTCTTCGAGATGAATCCCATGTGTCTTTGGGAGGGATTTGTGTGGGGTTTGAGGCATAGGTTTGTGTGGGAAGGTTGTGGTAGTGGGACTTAATTTTTTAAGAGTTGTAGCACCAAGACATTATCTATTAGGAATGAGTACCAAACCATTGGGAAAGTGGTGTGGGGTAACAAAACGTTGATGTGCTTATACTACTACTTTACTTGTCATTATTTATTTGGTGAGTGTGCCTTGGTGAGTTTGTGTTGGTTAGTACTCTTTGGTAGGTTCTTTGAGGTTCTACTATTATCTCACAGGGGCATTAGTATGTTCCCCCACTTGTGCATGGGTGACTTTAGTTTTCCTACAAGGAATATTTGTTTACTCACCTTATGATATTAAAATATTTTCTGTTTTATAGGAGGATTTGGTGGACTGTGTTGGACTTTACTCACTCGGGCATCAGGATAGTTTCTATGCTGCTACTTCGTTTCCTTCTTTTGGTACTTTCATTAGTGCCTTGGTTGAACTTTTTTTTCAGTTTATGTTTAAACCATTCATGGGTTGGATTTTGGTTTCCTTTATATAAAAATTTGGCGTGGTTTTGGATTTTTTACTATCTTATCACCTGATTGTATTTTCATTAAAAAGGGTAATACCTTCCATTTTTGTGTGAGAGTTTTATACCCTTGGTTCTATTCACCACTCTAAGGCATACTAAAGGTGGGTCCCCAGGGGTCATTATCTCTCCTTTATCTGGAAGAAGGAAGGGAGTTGAACATTTCCACTCTTTCCCCTATCTTGAAGAAGGCGTGTTGGGATATAATGGTATCAGAGGGAGTTTGAGAGATATGATGGTGTTTAGAGTTAGGCAAAATGATAATTTCATGGGATGGTATGGAAACCATGTTATAAAATATTGTCATTGAGATTGGACATAGAAGGCTGACTAGGAAATGGGGTTTTAGGGCCCCCATGATCTGATGCAAGGACTCTCAGCCTAAAAAATGACCAAGTGAAGTTTTTCTAATTGTAGGCCAGAGAGCCAAGGAAAGTTACATGCATCATGAAGAATTATGTTATTCTATGTATTGGATGTTTTGGGAAATTAAAATAAATGAAGAGTTAATATGTTTTTTGAAAGAAAATATCCATACTACCTGATCATAGGTGTTCCTTGCTTATCCTTTTCAGCTATGGAACCCAGACGTCTCCCATGTGGGGTATGAGTAGTTGGGGCCCAGTATGATGACCCAATTGATCAGTAGAGGTAAGATCAAGAGTTGGATAATGAATTGTGGAAAAATAACCTTCGTGTTTCCCAGCGACAGACCCTGGGAATGTATAATGGTAGCATTTCAGACTCAGATATGGAGGGATGTCTTGAGGTGTTGACGATCACCTTCACCTTGATCCACGCTCTGAGGGAGTACTGGGTTCCTCTGGAAGTGATCTAAATTTGAGGAGTAACACGTTAGTGGTGGATGGTTTATCTCATATAGAGGAAGGAGACTGGTGTATAATGGGATGACATTGAAATGGAGTTTCGATCATAGTTTCTTTCCTTGATGATGAAGGACAAGAAGAGGTAAGAGCTTCTATCCCTCCAATTGGGGAGTACGTTAGTGAGGGACCTAGGGAGAAAGTTCAAGGATATGCTACTATTTTCTCCAGATATCTTTTCAGATGAAGAGTCACATGTGAGATGCTTTTAGGAGGCACTCCATCCTTCTATTAAGTATGTCTTCACTCTCTTTAAGATACAGACATACATTGACATTCAGAAGAAGGCCAATGCAGTGGAGATGATGCACTCATAGGGAGGTGCACTATGAGAGGGGATCCAGCCTAGTTTATCGAAGTGAAAAGTAGTTTGTATTAGGACAACAGAATCATGGCCTTCTAGGTTTTGTCCAATGGGAAGTATGCCCCATTAGTTCTATTTCAAATCACCTGGTAATTTCCTTTTAAGAATTGGCCCAGGACTAAGGTTTCTTTGTTTGTGGGGGCTGTGGACATCTTCATGGCCAATGCCTAGTTCGAGCTCCGTACGGTGGGGTTGGGCAGGTTCAGTGCCCACTTCAGCAACAGTAGTTTCCTGTTAGACCTTTTTAGAAGTAGGGGAAGCGTGATTCCACTCCAATGAATGTAGATGGTGATAGAGTAGACTGACTACAAGATGTTTCTCAGGGACCTCAACTAGGGCATAGTAGGGGAGGCGTTCGATTGAAGAGGGGTAGAGGAGCAGGGAGTGGGGAGTTACATGTTGCTGAGGTAGTAGTTTTAGTAGAGCTAGAGGTTGTCTGAGGTACGATTAGTCTGTTTAGTACCCTTTCATGTGCTTTATTTGTTTTAGGAGCATCAAAATCCTTTGTTTCATTATGTCTATCCCATTCCTTGGGACTAGAAGTATAATCATTTTCGGTTCCACTGGCGTTGAACACGATAGTTGGAGGTTATACTAGTCTGTTTGATGTTTCTTGAGGATATAGATTGATATTGGGGCCACATCATTCCAGTGGGGATCTTTTTCTACAGATGAAACCATAAAATTCCATCCTAGGCATCGACTGGTTGTTTTATGTGCACTCCGTTATCGACTACTTTCAGAGAAGAATTGTGTTTTCAGATATGGATGGAAAGCATGTAGTTTTTGATGGTGAGCTGAGCTATCAAGTGAGAATTCAATGTTTAAAGACTCTTCTCTCTTTTTCAGCCAAGATGTTAGTTGGACCAGTAGGAGTAGAGATGAATGAGGTTCCAAGGCTCTTCAGAGAGTTCCTGGATGTCTTTATAGAGGAGGTAGTGAATCTAACCCCTCACCATGAAATTGAGTTAAGAATAAACATGCAATCATGTGCCCATCCAATTTTGATAGACTCCTATCAAATTTTACCTTCTGAGTTACAGGAGATGCAGATTTAGAATGATGACCTGATGAAGAAGGGATTTATCTAGTCGAGTGTGTCATCATTAACTATTGTATTCTTGTTTGAGAAGAAAGAATATAGTGGTATAAGACTATGCATAGACTACCAATTACTGAATTAGGTGATGGTCAAAATCCATTACCCCCCTCATGAGGATAAGGCGATATTTTCATCCAGTTAAAGAGAGAAGGTTGGTTAACTATGATTGATCCACAATTTGGATATCCCTAGTTGAGGGTGAAGGAGGGGGACATCCCGAAGACTGCTTTTTGGTGCTAGAATGAAAACTCCGTGTTAGTGGTCATTCCCTTTTGTGTTATGACTTCACCAGTTGTGTTCATGGGGATTATGAACTATGGTTTCCACATTTTTCTGGATAGGTTTTTCACTAAGTTCATCAATGACATCCCGATCTATTCAAGGTTATAGGAAGAGCACACCGAGCATTTGAGAAGTATCTTAGATGTCCTCTAACACCACCATATCTATAGTAAGTTGTCTAAGCTCATGTTCTTTATGTGTGAGGTGAAATTCCTTAGACACCTAGTGTGTCAGTAGGGAATAGTAGTAGACCTGTCAAAGGTCGAAGTAGTTGTTTCTTGGGAAGCACCCAAGAATGTGGCAGAGGTTTATAACATTATGTTTTGGGTGGTCTATTAACGAAGGTTCATACCCAACTTCTCAAAAGTTTCATCTCCATTGACAACCTCAACTAGGAAAGACCATTCCCTTGTGTGGAGCAAGTAGTGTCATGCATCTTTCATCTACATGAAGGAGAAGCTAGTCACTACTCGATTCCTCAGGTTTGCAGAGGAAGGGGTGAAGTTCAAGGTGTTCTGTGATGCCTCTGACTTAGGTTTGGGTCTGTGATGATGTAGTATAAAGGAGTGATCTCTTATGTGTCTAGGATGTTCTGCCCCCATGAACATAACTATTCCACACATGATTTGGATCATTAAGTGGTCGTATTCACACTAAAGTTGTGGTGACATTACCTCATCAGAGAGAGCATTGAGATCTTCACGGATCATAAGAGTTTGACTTATATCTTCTCCTAGTGAGACCTAAACATTCAGTAGTGAAGGTGGATGGAGTTTTTTTTAGGACTATGACATCGAGATCACATACACCTCAGTAAAAGAGAACATGGTGGGAGATTCCTTAATAATGAAATCATATAAAGAGGTAGTTCAAGAATCCATAGATTCTTGGAAGGGGATGGTGGATTTGGCCACTTTGCGTATGGATTTGAGAGTTGAAGGTAGCAAAGGATGACTTTTTTAGATGAAAATGCAGTCTTTCCTGGTGTGGTAGACAAAGGACCCTCAGTGGGGAGACTCGGTGACTGATTTGATGAGTGACAACATTTACCAGGGTGATGATCTAGAAGGATGGTCAAAATCAGATGTTGTTTCATGGGAAAATTTTGGTCTTAGGGAAAATGTATGAGGGAGTTCTCCGTGAGTTCCATATCTCACCCCTGGAGTTGTTCCCCGTGAGTTCCATATGTTTGGGTACTCATAAATAAATTTTATTATTTTTCAGAAAATCTTATAGGAACAAATATATTGAACAAAGAGTACATGGATAGTGATTTTTCGCAAAACAATGACTAGATATAAGTAAAAAATCTATAAAATAAGAATGAAAATAGTAGATTAGTGACATTTGGAGAACACACATAAGGCGAAATCATTGAAATCTGTGATGTTTATTTTTACATAAAATATATAATATATAATTTTTTAATTTTTTAAGACATAACATAAACATTACTAACATGATTATGAAATGTAATTATGGTTACCTTATGAAAATAATTATTGATAAATGAATTATTAAATGTCCATAATTTACTTTTGTTTTTTATATTGATGTGAATTAAAATGTTTACACAGTTAAATTAGAGGATTTAATAAATCAAAATTATCTTTTTTTATATGTTATTGATGCTTTTTTCATTAGTCCATATTTTGAGGTCACTTTAATAGTGATAATTTATCTAAAAATTCTAGAAATAGTGTTGTTATGGATTTATAGAAATATATGTTTAACTCTACCAATGTCTATGATTCTTGTCAGTATCATAAGAAACACATGCATTTTTTAATCCAATTAAGTAAGTCTCGACATCCAATGATTTATATATAGTTCACAAGAACATATATGGTTTTAAAAAAACATTTTGAATAGGGGGAGATTTATTTCATTTTTGGTGATTACCTATATATCCATAGTTATATTCTCTTACTTAAAAATATATTGTTTATTTGAAAAAATCATATTATTAATAAAAACTAGAAAAAACTACCCTTGATTACAATATGGTGTGTTCATTGTGGTGAGTTTCATAATTCCAAATTTTTTAATTATTTTATTAATAAAGGTATAAATCATAAATCAAAATCATTTACTACAGCTCAAAAAATAAATTAGGTGAAAGAAGAATAACAGTTCTTCAAAAAATGATTTGAATATGGTTGAGAAAATATTCTTTTAAAAAGATTTTTTGGGTTGAGGCTATGAGTACTGATTTTTGTACTCTAAATTGAGTTTGACCTCATATATAATTAATAATACACATTATTGATTTTTCATATATATATATATATAACCATGATATTCATATTTCAAAATTGTTGGTTGTAATTTATTCATTTCGAACAAAAAATATCAACTCTACAAATGTATTCCTGTAGTTTAAGAAAAAAAATTTATAGGTTATTATGAAACTATTATAGATAATAGATTTTTTGACAAATAAATAGAAAATTTTAAGGAAACACTTTTTAAAAATGACAAATTTCAAGAAATAAGATAATATTTTTTAGAATACATTTATTTTTTTACTTGCATATGAAAAATCACCATCACTTTTGAATACTCTAGAATAAAGATCAATGTGGATTAAATATTCATAAAACAAATCATTGAAGGAATCAAAATAGACAGTGATAGAAAAATTTACCATTTTACCTAAAACTCAGTTGATGTTTAGGGGTCATCCAATTAATAATATCCTTTGATACATATATCAGGTAGTAAAAACTAGAAACTCATTATGAAATTAATTTGAGAATAATTCATTCCTATATAGATTCTACCCTAAAATGAGATATTATAATATTGGTGAATAGAATTTGATAAGAACTATGAAAGGAGATACTGATAAATTTTAATGGAACCAATTTTGGACTTTTAATGAATGACCTAATGAGCTTCTGGTGATTGCAGATTGTTTCCACCCAAGTGGCGTCGTGATATCCACGAGGGAATGCAGAGGGTTAAATATGTGTTAAATTGGTGCACATTGGGTATAATGTCCTTTGATAGTATCCAACAGGTTTATTCAAGGATCTAGAAACACCCAACATCCCTCTTATCCAGGATTTATGAACCTAGTTTCCTAAGGCAGGCATTCCTTGGATGATTTGGCCAATGACACTTAAGGACTCACACTAGTTGATAGGATGGGAACTCGGGCTCATCTCATGTTTTTGGGTGGGGAACTATTTTCTATTCTATGACTCACTTGTAGATTTAACATATGTTCATATTTTTATGAATCCTTGGTTCATTACCAATCATTTGTCCATGGATTACTCTTAGGTTGAGAGATCGATTAGAAATATGCATCGGTCCAGAATCATCTATATGTATCTATGGTTCTCCGTTAATGAAGAAATATTTATGCATCAAAGGTTCTTAATCAATGTTACCATTTTATGGATAGATAAAAAATTCATTTATGTTTTATTGATACAACACTGGTTTAATCCATGTGATGAGGCACTCTGTAGAATATCTTCATTGAGGGGGGATGTGAATTGGTTCGATAATGGGAACAAAACTATAAGATGGGTTTCATAAATATCCTTGTGAGAGGAATCAGAAACTAGTTATTTCGGTTCCACATAAATGTACACATAACCTTTTTAAGGGCATGTGAAATGGACCCAACCATGTAGTTTAATTTAATAATGAAATGACATCTAGGCAGAAGGTGCCTAGTCAAGGTTTGGTGAGGGAATTACTCTGAGTAATCTTCAGGGACACAACAGGGATATGGTCTTTTGAAAAAATGTGACCCTAGCAGGGATGTTACCAGAGAATATTAAGTTGAATTTGAGATATGGGTTTGGACATCAATGAGGCTTCTTATGTATCTTGGTTTGTTGGGAATTAAGGCCCATGTGGTTCAGTAACCCATGTAGGTTAATGTCATGTAGTGAATAAAGAGTGAACCAATATGAAAATGTTGAAATGGATAATGTATGTGATGTATCAGGCTATAACCTTTGGGTTGTTTTGTACATATCCTAGTTATTTTGGAATCAAAGTCAATGTAGTTTTTAGGCATTTGGGACTTATAATTCAAATAATGCCCAGTTGAGAAATTGTTTGGGGATTATGTATGATAACTACTCATTGAGGGGGAATGATTGGGGATTATATATAGAAAGAAGGTCCATTGATCTCAGGATTTAGACATGCATCCTACATATCCTGATTAGAACAAGAATTAAAGTTCTCATAGTTAAATTAGTAGGGTGAATCATGTTGACAACGTGATCTTCACTAACCCCTAATCCGTCGTGAGTCATGCTAGGTGTTAGAATCAATATAAAGTGATAGTTTGAAAAAATCACACAGTTTTTCTTTATTTTCTAGTGGAAAAGGATGTCGACAATTATGGAAGATAAGAAATACTAAAACCTCTTACACAAAAGTCTAGGGAATTACTCTAAGAGGGATTCCCTAAAATAGGTTTTTGGAAAGGGGATGATCGTAATTCCTCATCAAATGAAAATGGAAGTGTGACTACCCTTATATATCCACATCCCTCATCAAATGGAAAGGCCAATGATTAACCTTAATCTTGAGAATTGGGAGGTTGACGTCTGTATGCCAAGGTTGGAACACAGGTTTCCATGGAAGTGTAAAAACAGGGACACACCAGGGATTCCCTTTATTATGAGCATTACCCATGTGACTCTTCATATCATGGGTACAAAAAATCATATGAGAACAATGATGCACACGATAGTTTTATCATACAGATTCAACGGATTTGGGAAAGGCTTTGTCCTAATGTTGTTGGAATCATTCTTGGAAAGAATATGGATTATGAGTTGGAAATGAATGGAAACGAATTTAGTTGGATGATAGATTTCCTGAAGATACCAAATTCTTCCACAGCATTTATTTGTACAGGATGGGGTTACTTCGTCATAGAGGGTTGTTATGTGTTTGAGGGTACTGTATGGATACCATGATAGTGTCCATACTGAGGTTTGAACTACATATCATTTTCTACGCGGGATCAAGTTCCATCCACATAGTGATTTATTAAGTGGTGGTGAGTTCTGCCCATGTAGAAATTCACAATATAGATCATTTTTTCCTATACATAATTTCTATATGTGGGACACTAGATAGAAAAATGGGAATTGATTCTACACATTGTGGTAAATTTATCTGCAAATTATATTTGTTTTATTGTTTATTAACTATTTTAGTTCATCATCCTTAATTCTATATAGTAGGATTTACCTATAAAAAATCATTGAAAGAGTATGTCTTTTGCGGTTCTCTATTTTTTCGATTACATTGATAATTTTAAAGTCAAAAATCCTCACTCCTCCATCTCCCTCTTTAGTCCTCTTGGAGTCCTTTTATAGATGAGTGAAAGAATTGGATCGGTGGGTTTTGGAGCATATCTTGAAGAATACCATTGGAGAAACCTCATCTATGGACAACTTGGTTAGTGGGGTATAGGTTCATCGTCCGTGGTGGTGAGAATTACCACCTAATCTCCATGAATGACTTGTTTCATTCAAGGGTAGCCATCATCCTTGAATTTCCCTCAATGTATTGGTGTTCACAAGGGGAACTGTATGGGTGGTAGATTTCTATGCCTCTTCCCACAAACAACTTTGTTTTTTGGGGACTAGTGTCACCATCTTCATCTAGAGATCTGGTTTGTTCATGTGTGATTCTACAGAGCAGACCACCGTGTTGAGCGATAGTGCATGATTATATTCCAACTTAGAGTGCCTTACTTTAATGTTCCAAATTTTGTATTCATGAATCATTATTCATGAGATATTAATTTAGTTCATTTATCATTATTTTCCCAATTTAATGGAGTATTTTATTTCCCTTTACAAAGTTTTTATGATACAAGAAATGCCTCCATCAGAATGGGCTCTCATCGGGATGAATAGGAGGCTATTCTGAGGTATAAAGTGGTCCTGACTTGAATTGTTTTGTGGTTTAAAGGTGTAACTATAGGAGGGGAACACACCTATGTATAGGGGGCCTAATTCATTTTCCCTTTACTGTGTTTCTCAGCGAACTTCATGCTCTCGTGATTCTCACAGCCTCCTTGCATCTGTGAACGAGATTCTTTACAAAATCCTTTGACCATGAACTAAATTATGAATCTGTTAACTGAATAAATTCATCAATTAAGGGTTATTTTAGTATTCCACATATCACGGATCAATACGTGGTTCTCTTGCTCCATGAACCATTGGTTTACTGGACATCACTTCAATGGACATTGAATCATGAGATTTCGTGAGTTGTTAGTTCATGGACCATCATCTCTACCATTTTCCATCTTTGTTAGAAAAAATATTTTTTTGATGCATTACTGTAATGAAAATGGATCATCCTCCAATTTCATTGTATGTAGGTAAAATAAGGAAATATATAGTAGAGAACATTTAAGGAAATCTATAGTCTCGTATTATTCTTAAAGAGGGTTCTATGAAAGATCTCTATCCGTCAGAGATTATGGGTTAATCATTATCTAATCAGTTCCCACTTTATAACATTATACTACAAGATGACACTACTTTTTCATAGGTTTATTGGAGAAGGCTTATGGTTCATCTTTAGACGTCCTGAGGTCATGATCGAGAAAATATTTCTACCTTAGGAGAGATCACAACTACTTTGATCTAATAAGATATTTTTGTTATGAATGGCTCCATGTGTACATAGAGAAATCAATTACATTGTAATACATCTTTGGAATTATTCATCTAGTACTATCCTTCTATTGTCAACCCATCATGAGGTAACCCTAATGGAGGGTGGATCTTTAAATGGGATCTGCGATCTGAAGGGCGCTTATCCAATGAATGGGTGTGGGAATTATGGGTGAATCAAAACTGTCTAGAATTCACTGACTAGTTGGAAGCTATAAATCTATACCAGGAATTATGGGTTTCCCAATTTTCAATCTATTCTCCAAGTGAACCACTGCCTGAACAAATTAGTCTCTAGTGCTCAATATCTAATACATTCAACTTATCACATGAAGAAGGTGGAATAAACACGTGGGATATTTACCAGATAGGGGTAATTATTTTTCTAAAATATATATATGATAAATTCATTCCAGTAACTAATACTTTGGAGAATATTGAGCAGGTTTCCCCCTTAATGAATGATTTATTGGTCATGGTAGATATTCTTCTTGGTCATCCTCTTCACGGTTTCTCGTTCATTTCAATTGAGGATTATATAGGGATATTCTTGCTTTTGAATAGAATAAGGCCAATAGTTATCATAATCAAATACATACTACTAAAAATTCATCGAAGATTCTAGAATCAAACTATGTTACCCTTGAGTGAAATCAATATACTACCTAGGGTTATGAGATTTGAATGGATTTGTCATATAGGCTCAGATTAGCAAGATTGTTTTCCATGTTTCTATGTGGATGGATTTTCCCTTCCCGGGATGTTTACACTAGTTTTAGTGTTTTCAACATAATTGTGGATTCTATAATTGTAGAGGGACATCCTATCAACTTATCCATCCCTACCCTTGCTCATATCTATAATCTTTTGTGTTATATACAGGATGGAAGGCCTCCACGTCACCTTAGTGGTCCATTTCAATTTATGTACTACTAGATGGAATAACATTTCCCCTATTGTAAATATATATATACCTCAAGATTTCCTTATTATGACTTCCATCTATCCTTTTACCAACATTTTTGTTGTTCATCCTAAATCTTTGAACATTGAAAATGCAGTTGAATTATTGAGTTATGTTTCTCAATTCACTTTCGTGCCGTAAGCTATGCTCCATGGAATAGTGATAAATAATCGAAGGGGATATTCGAAAGAATGTTTTTATATCATTAAACTTCAGGATGGATTTCTAATCATGCATACCATTTGTGAAACCTAAAAACCTTATATTATTGGAAGGCTATTTGGATGCCTATAACAGACCACATTTCACCCAATTATACTAGTTAAGAGATAATCCCATCGAATAACTGTAGAGAACTGAAGCTTGACGTACATGGACATTACATTACTTTTGTGGAATACTTAGTACATAACAAAAACACACACACAAGGACCGTAATAGTTTAGTGTCTTTGGAAACTCAAAATATAATCTTCTAATCCTGGTGAAAGATCTTCAACATCGCCCATAAATATCTTTTTTTAAACTAAATCATTTCTTTATGTCTTGGGGAAAAGAAAACATAAAAGGGTGAGCTCAAATGCTCAGTAAGGGTAAAAAAAAGAAATATCAGGAAAAGAAAACATAAAAGGGTGAGCTCAAATGCTCAGTAAGGGTAAAAAAAAGAAATATCAATCACGTCATATTCATAAGAATATATCTTTTGTAAATCTTAAATTGAAAAAGAGATCATAATTTCATAACATGGGATAAATCAAAGTAGTGAAATGTAATCCCAATAATCATAACATAAAACATGAAACTTTGTGGCATACACACATAATCATAGAGAAACATTTCTTATTAGTCAAGACTCATTGCCAAGACTATCTTAGTGGACAAAGTCCCTTTCTGAACCAAGTTCACTCCTCGTTTCAGTCCTGTTTCACTGAACCGGTATAACCTACCTTTCCAGCCATGTCTATCTCATGAGATATAAAATCTTTACCCAATGTATTGGAGGGAGATATAGGTCCCACCCATCTCATAATGATACCATTCTTATGTGTGCCACAAAATCATAAACCATACATCATAGCATAACCCATGTAATAAAAATGAGAATCTTAAACATCGGGACATCATAAAACAATTCATATAAGATAAAGGAATTCATAAAAATAATTCCATCACAAAATAATCAAATCAATGTAATAATAGGTATAGAAACAGAACCCTTTATTATCTTAGATGGAAAATAATTTTGATAAAACACTTGAACTCCATTCTTGAGGAAAATATCCTTTCTACTTCAAAAACACTTTTCCTTTCTTAACATGTCATAAAATTATAACTAAAAGAAGTTGATTTAAAATAAACTTGAAAACTTTTAAGGGAATATTCTTGGAAATAATGTTTTAAAAATCCATTCATGCAGTATAAGTTAAAAGAAAACATTCTTCTCGTACTTTTGTCGGAAAATTCAAAAAGTACCTCGTACGAAAAACGACAAAAGATTCTTTTCATATCCTTTACTACAAACTCACCGAAGGGTAAAATTGGATTTAAAAAATTGTAGGTGGATGGAAATATTATTACATATTGATGAAACATGGATGTGGATGATAAAATACACCCCAGTAAATACTAAAGTATAAACAATCTCGGATAAAAATGAGATTGTGATATTTCCCTTACCTTAGGTCCATTTTGCTTTGTAATTGTCTGAACCTCCTGTATAATGATTTAAATAATGTTATTGACTTATTCAAGAATCATAATTATTATTATGATCTCATATATGGTCATATTATTAGCTTCTTATTAGTAATATTTCATTACTACTTGTTATTCATGTGTTTATTACTTTTTGTTCTTATGCGTGTTTTGTCGAATAAATTCTTATTCTTCTCTTTAGGTTATAGATAACTCATTTCCAGAATGTTATTAGTGTAATATATATCATATTAATTCATTAAATTAATTTATATAATCATTATGCAATGAAGATCATGTAGAACGAGTCGCATCACATCGTGGAGACGGTATTCCGTATGTACGCACGAGTGATGATATCATTCCTATGATTGTGTAATTGTATTGGAGTGTATGTATACTATTTAAGTATCAATATCACTTTATAATAGTCATATATAGTCATTATTTACAACATTATACCCATCCAAGTAAGGTGGTGGGGGAAAATAGATTACACCACAGCATGGAGACGGTATTCCGTACGTACACACGTGCAGTGATTTACTTTTCTGTATAATGGATAGATAGTGAAATAGGGTTGTTTCATACTTATACTAACGTATGCGTATATGAGTGATACTGATGTTATTACTTCATAATGAAACAACTAAAGAAGAAGAAGTGGAAGAAGAAATAAAGATGAAATAATCGGTAACAGACATTACCTCTTCTTTGAAGTGCTTCTTTGAGACCTCCTTTTAGGACACTAAAATAGGTATTTGAAGAAGAACAGAACCTCTAGGATGTTTCTAGGGAAGTGGAGAGGATAAATTGGTAGGTGTTGGCCGATCTTTAAGGCTCAAAGTGGTGTGAGGAAGAGGGAGGAGGAGGTGCCCTTTTATAAGGGAGGAGAGGGGCACCTTTGGAATAACCAAAACTATTATTTTATTATAAAGTCAAATTCGGTTTTTTAATATCTCCAAATTGATATATTTCGAATATAAGGTGGGTAGGGGTCTAAATCCTCTCATATAATAGAATTTAGACAAGTTTAGGTATCAATTTTAACCTTATCATTTAGATTTAACTTTAAGTTAGATAATTTAACTTTTACCGTGTCTTCTTGTTTTCTTACACTATAAGGTCAATATACTTACTATATCATGCCAAAAGAACACCATGTAGTTTATTATTAATATATATAACCTTATCTAAGTCCTTTGGCCGAACCTAAATTTTTTAGGAATAAAATAACAATTAATAATATAATATTTGTTTTAAAAACTATATTATGTCAATTTTGACACTATTTAGTAATTGATTTTTGTGAAACTCATAACAGATTGATTAGTTAGAAAAAAGTTAATTAAATCAATAATAACATGCCATATTAACATATAAAATTATTTTAATTCATAAAAAGTCTTAAATTACATTTATTTGTTTATTTATAACATCAATTATGTCAATAAATCATTAATAAGACAATTACTGCATCATCTTTGTGTCATAATAAATGATAATTATTTAATCCCTAAAAATTCTAAATAAATTCTTATGATGTAGATAATTGTATTAGATTTCTTTATACTATTCATGTTCGAAGTTTCATGAAGTTTATCACTAAATTAAAATTATTATACTTATAAGATTTTAGAAAGTGACATGTTGTCACATTCTTTGGTTTTAATAATAATTAAATTATTTTCATGGAAAAAAGTCCATTAAATTAATCTAATCCGACCCTAAGGTGATATGGGTCAACTTTTAGTCATCCAATATGATTTTGACATGTTCTAGGGTAATTTTATAATATTATATTTACCCTTAAATACCCGATTTACCTTTAACTATGGTAAATAAAATTTACCGTAGTTACTATTCATAATTCCCAAAAATAAAAAGTAGCTTATTAACATAATTTGGATCCACTGATTCCAAATATGGAATACATTTTTCCAAATTCAATACACAAAAGTTGCAGAAATGAAATTAAAATTAATCCCGTTGTCGAAAGAAAACGGGTTTTTCTTTAAAACATTGCAAAAGATTGAATAGATTTATCCCACGAATTCAAGGTAGAATCAATGCTAATGATAGACATTATATTAAATGGTAAAAATATTTTATATTTATACTTTAAAACCATTCAATATTATAATTTAACAATATAAATTATTGCGATGAAAAAGTTGTTTTTAATTAAAATATAGCGTGTTTTTATTATTCATCAAAATATGAAAGTTACCAGAATAATATGAAAAATTTATCCAAAGTAAATTATTATTTTATGATTTCAAAGAAGAATTTTATTTTGTCAAATTGAACTTATAAACATGTCAAAAACTAGATTTAATGTGGGTGCGCCATCAAAAGGCGGCAAAACTGCATTTTATGAAAAATACTTATTTTACCCAAAAAATTTATTTTGTTCTTATACCATGTTTTAGAAAATGTGTAAGACGAATAATAATGTTATAAGATTCAAAATTTAGTTAATACTATTCATAACGGCTAGTTCATAATAATATTATAATAATATATCATTGTTTAGTAAACCCGGTATTGCGTACAACACACACTATCGAGGAAGGTCGCGATTTCGTGTAATGCAAGCCAAGTCAGGGTTGCGTGTTGTGCAAGAATCCATCGTTGTTTCCTATAACAGGATCCAACCATATTTCATTTATTCATTGAATATATATATATATACTCAATGTTGCGTAGAATAACTATTATCAAAATTGTGTGTAACATGATCCAAAAATAGTGTTGTGTATACAATAAGCTAATACGGTGTTGCGTATAGCACAAGGTAATCTTGGTATAGCATACAACACAAGACATTAATGAAATTAAATGAATATTTTCCATAAAATCTCCGGGAATTACATTCTACCCCCCTTAAAATGAATTTCGCCCTCGAAATTCGTCGGGGTTATAAATGGTTTACTACTCGAAAGTTTGTTTAATAGAAACCCACATCATAAAAAGGAATACCAAAATATGGATTTAAAAAATAAAGCATGAATTGTAACGGTTACCCAAATTAACTTGTCACTGGGTTTCCACATAGGAGAACATAGGTGAAAATATGGATATGGAAGAAAAATCTAACCATCAGTTTCTGATGTAGAGTGGTAGAGAACATGGCTATGAAAAAGACAACAATCACAAAGATATAGATTTGTGATGATCTAAGGTACCATATGATTCATCGGATATATGGGTACTAAGACAACATTTTTGGTTTTCGAGATCATTTCCCTAAAGTTGATGAATTAAAAGAAATACTTGCATGATTTTGGTACAATCTCACTATTGTTCGTGAATTGAACAATTTACACTTCATCCCTTAAAGAAATGAAGTTGAATTTGTTATTCGTGATGTGTTAGCAGATCATGTGATAGAATGATGGGTCATTCCATCTCTTTCAAACAAAAGGTTAGCAAACGTTATAAGTCCATCTTATGGTTAGATTAATCATATATAGTTCCAAAAATGAACTTATACTTCATATATCATACCGCTTAATAAAATAAAACTAATTTCTACTAACCAGGGACTTACTGTAGGCCAGTGGTAGGCGATAAAGGCCAGTCGCATTTCAGTTGTGGGTTTGATTCCCACAGCCTTGTCCGACGCGATGGGCTGTCGCCCGTCCTGCAGGTTGTCCTTTTTCTAAAACTATATTACTATAACATCCCATCAATAATATCGAAAAAACTTCTATCCTAAAACAATACTAACTTATGTCCAACATAATCCATTCCAATCTTTAGGCTTATCCATAATACTGCAGTCCACTCTCATAATATATTGAAAACAATTACTATATATTTAATACCATCATTGATCCCCATATATCATAAGATATGTCTTGTTGGTCAAATTACAAACATGTGAATACCTTAATCATGTATTCTCTTGAAGAATGAATACCCATTGAACCTTAGTGAAAACACGAATTCAGTCAAAAGTTAACTCTTTCCACGTACCAAAATCCAAGAATTCTATATACTCAAACCATGATATAACCTTCTCTTTATATCAGTCATGAGCTCATGAATACGGTCAAACATTTCATTTTCTCATTTTCCTTTCATTATGCGCATATCATCTTTTTTTCCAAAAATATCTCAATCACATTCCATGGTTACCGGTACTATTGAAAACCACAATATACCAATAAATAAATATTCCAATATTCTATGATACTATATACAACATTATTTTGGAATCCCATTACATAAACACTTAATCATTCCACCACATTGTTTTCATATTCAACATCGCCAATATTGATCGCATGTGACTTCCCTTTTTCCTTTTCCTTAAGTGGTTGCTCATTTCGATCATCACTAACCCTTGGATTAGGGCTTTTATTAGCATAATGCCTCATTTCCTTGCACTTGAAGCATTGAAGTGTTGGTGGTGCGTTCTCTGCAGTCTTTTCATTATTCACATCATTAGAAACCATTTTTCAATTACTTCGACACTCAGCTTCTTGATGAACTTCTTTTACACACTTAAAACATTTTCTAGTCCCTTTAAGAAAATCTCCACCATGCTTCTTTCCACACCTTGAGCATAAGAAAACGTTCATCTTCTTTTCACCATTATTCTGAGATTTCTCCTTGAACTCCATCTTTCGTTTCTTGTCAAAACTATGAGATGGATAAGTAACACCAACTTCCATTTCTACCTTGATAGCACAACGCTTAATTTCTTCATAGCTACTGAAGTATCTTATAGCTAATTCCCTTCAAAGATTTGGTTTTAAGCCACTGAATAATCGATCAACTTTACTTTTAGTTTGGATGATAAATCCAGATGCATACCTTGCAAGCCTTGTAAAATTCGCTTCGTATATACCAAAAAATTTCATGATCCTTTTTCTTTAGTTCAAGAAACTCCTTCTCTATCTTTGTTCGAAAAATAAGAGGTAAGTACTTATTGAAAAATATGTTCTTGAACTCGTCCCATTCCATGGACTCAATTTCATCTCTTTGCCTCATATTTTTGATAAGATTCCACCATTGATCATCTTCACATTCCATACAATATACTGCTAAGACGACTTTATCATGTTTAGAAAATTGAAGAACTGAAAATATCTTTTCAATGGTACTGATCCATTGTTCAACAACAAGTGGATCAGAAGACCCACTAAAAGAAGGTGGACGTTGCCTCATGAAGGACTCAATAGAATGTTGTTCCCTTCTCTACTCATTTGGAAGTCCAGAATGATTCATAGCTTGTGTAAGTATAGCAATAAGAGTTTTCACTCCATCTCCCATAACATTAGTTTGTTCAGGAGTACAATCATTGCATTGTCCATTACATTGATCAACACAGTTCTTTTGGGTTCCATCCATCGTCTAAAACTTAAAAAGAATAGTGTGAGTGGTAAAAATCATGCTAGGGAAAACAACATAATAAAGGGGGAGAATCCTCAATATCTAACATCTTAGGTTAAATTCTATGATTTTTACCGTGGTTCTAGGACTATATCCTATACGTATTCTTATCCTTAGGTACATCCCTAGACATACCTTAGAAATATCTCTAGGGATCTCACTAACGTTTTCACATCATAGTTTCCAAAGGTTGACTAAACATTTTCTCTGATACCAACTGTAGAGATCCGAAGCTTGACGTACATGGACATTACATTACTTTTGTGGAATACTTAGTAAATAACAAAAACACACAAACAAGGACCGTAATAGTTTAGTGTCTTTGGAAACTCGGAATATAATCTTCTAATCATGGTGAAAGATCTTCAACATCTCCCATAAGGATCTCTTTTTTAAACTAAATCCTTTCTTTATGTCCTGGGGAAAAGAAAACATAAAAGGGTGAGCTCAAATACTCAGTAAGGGTAAAAAAAAAAGAAATATCAATCACGTCATACTCATAAGAACATATCTTTTGGAAATATTAACCTGCAAAAGAGATCATAATTTCATAACATGGGATAAATAAAAGTAGTGAAATTTAATCCCAATAATCATAACTTAAAACATCAAACTTTGTGTCATACACACATAATCATAGAGAATCATTTCTTATTAGTCAAGACTCATTTCCAAGACTATCTTAGTGGACAAAGTCCCTTTCTGAACCGAGTTCACTCCTCGTTTCAGTCCTGTTTCACTGAACCGGTATAACCTACCATTCTAGCCATGTCTATCTCATGTGATATAAAATCTTTACCCAATGCATTGTTGGGAGATATAGGTCCCACCCATCTCATAATTATACCATTCTTATGTGTGCCACAAAATCATAAACCATACATCATAGCATAACCCATGTAATAAAAATGAGAATCATAAACATCGGGACATCATAAAACAATTCATATAAGATAAATGAATTCATAAAAATAATTCCATCACAACATAATCAAATCAATGTAATAATAGGGATAGAAACAGAACCCTTTATTATCATAGATGGAAAATAATTTTGATAAAACACCTGAACTCCATTCTTGAGGAAAATATCCTTTCTACTTCAAAAACATTTTTCCTTTCTTAACATGTCATAATATTATAACTAAAAGAAGTTGATTAAAAATAAACTTGAAAAATTGTAAGGGAAGATTCTTGGAAATAATTTTTTAAAAATCCATTCATGCAGTATAAGTTAAAAGAAAACATTCTTCTCGTACTTTTGTTGGAAAATTCAAAAAGTACCTCATATGAAAAACGACAAAAGATTCTATTCATATCCTTTACTAAAAACTCACCGAAGGGTAAAATTGGATTTAAACAATTTTAGGTGGATGGAAATATTATTACATATTGAGGAATCATGTATGTGGATGATAAAATACACCCGAGTAAATACTAAAGTATAAACAATCTCAGATAAAAATGAGATTGTGATATTTCCCTTACCTTAGGTCCGTTTTGCTTCGTAAGTGTCCGAACCGCCTGTATAATGATTTAAATAATGTTATTGACTTATTCCAGAATCATAATTATTATTATGATATCATATATGGTTATATTATTAGCTTCTTATTAGTAATATTTCATTACTACTTGTTATTCAGGTGTTTATTACTTTTTGTTCTTATGCGTGTTTTGTCGAATAAATTCTTATTCTTCTCTTTAGGTTATACATACCTCATTTCCATAATGGTATTTGTGTAATATATATCATATTCATTCATTCAATTCATTTATATAATCATTATGCAATGAAGATCATGTAGAACGAGTCGCATCACATCGGAGGAGACGGTATTCCGTATGTACGCACGAGTGATGATATTGTTCATATGATTGTGGAATTGTATTGGAGTGTATGTATAATATTTCCGAATCAATATCACTTTATAATATTCATATATAGTCATTATTTACACCATTATACCCATCCAAGTAAGGTGGTGGTGGAAAATAGATTACACCACGGTGTGGAGACGGTATTCCGTACGTACGCACGCGCGGTGATTTCTTTTTCCGTAGGATGGATTGATGGTGAAATAGAGTTGTTTCATACATATAATAACATATCAGTATATGATTGATACTGATGTTATTACTTCATAATTAAACAACTAAATAAGAATAAGTGGAAGAAGAAATAAAGATGAAAGATTCGGTAACAGACATTACCTCTTCTTTGAAGTGCTTCTTTGAGACCTCCTTTTAGGGTACTAAAATAGGTCTTTGAAGAAGACCAGAACCTCTAGGATATTTCTAGGGAAGTGGAGAAGAGAGATTGGCAGGGTTTGGCCGATCTTGAAGGCTCAAAGTGGTGTGAGGAAGAGGGAGGAGGAGGTGCCCTTTTATAAGGGAAGAGAGGGGCACCTTTGGAATAACTAAACATATTATTTTATTATAAAGTCAAATTCGGTTTTTAATAGCTCCAAATTGATATATTTCGAAGAAAAGGTGGGTACGGGTCGAAATAATCTCATCCAAAAGAATTTAGACAAGTTTAGGTATCAATTTTAACCTTATCATTTAGATTTAACATTAAGTTAGATAATTTAACTTTTACCGTGTCTTCTTGTTTTCTTACACAATATGGTTAATAAACTTACTATATCAAGACACAAGAACCCCATGTTGTTTATTATTAATATATATAACCTTATCTAAGTAATTTTTCCGAACCTTAGATTTTTAGGAATAAAATAACAATTAATAATATAATATTTGTTTGAAAAACTATTTTATGTCAATTTTGAAACTATTTAGTAATTGATTTTTGTGAAACTTATAACAGATTGATTAGTTAGAAAAAAGTTAATTAAATCAATAATAACATGTCATATTAACATATAAAATTAGTTTAATTCATAAAAAGTCTTAAATTACATTTATTTGGGTATTTATAACATCAATTATGTCAATATTTCATTAATAAGACAATTACTGCATCATCTTTGTGTCATAATAAATGATAATTATTTATTCCATAAAAATTCTAAATAAATTCATATGATGTAGATAATTGTATTATTTTTCTGGATACTATTCATGTTCGAAGTTTCATTAAGGTTATCATTAAATTAAAATTATTATACTTATAAGATTTAAGAAAGTGACATGTTGTCACATTCTTTGGTTTTAATAATAATTAAATTATTTACATGGACAAAAGTCTATTAAATGAATCTAATCTGACCCTTAGGTGATATGGGTCGACTTTTAGTCATCCAATAGGATTTTGACATGTTCTAGGGTAATTTTATAATATTATATTTACCATTAATTACCCGATTTACCTTTAACTATGGTAAATAAATTTTACCGTAGTTACTATTCATAATTCCCAAAAAAATTAAGTAGCTTATTAACATAATTTGGATCCACTGATTCCAAATATGGAATCCATTTTTCAAAATTCAATACAAAAAAGTTGCAGAAAGGAAATTTAAATTAATCCCGTTGTCGAAAGAAAACGGGTTTTTCTTTAAAACATTGCAAAAGATTGAATTGATTTATCCCACGAATTCATGGTAGAATCAATTCTAATGACATAAATTATATTAAATGGTAAAAATATTTTCTATTTATACTTTAAAACCATTCAATATTATAATTTAACCATATAAGTTATTGCGATGAAAAGAGTTGTTTTTAATTAAAATATAGCGTGTTTTTACTATTCATCAATATATAAAAGTTACCAGAATAATATGAAAAATTTATCCAAAGTAAATTATTATTTTATGATTCCAAAGAAGAATTTTATTTTGTCAAATTTAACTTATAAACATGTCAAAAACTAGATTTAAAGTGGGTGCACCATCAAAAGTCGGTAAAACTGCATTTTTTGAAAAATACTTATTTTACCCGAAAAATGTATTTTGTTCTTATACCATGTTTTAGAAAATGTGTAAGATGAATAATAATGTTATAAGATTCAAAATTTAGTAAATACTATTCATAACGGCTAGTTCATAATAATATTATAATAATATATCGTTGTTTAGTAGACCCGGTATTGGGTACAACACACGCTATCGAGGAAGGTCGCGATTGCATGTAATGCAAGCCAAGTCAGGGTTGCGTGCTGTGCAAGAATCCTTCGTTGTTTCGTATAATAGAATCCAACCATATTTCATTTATACATTGAATATATATATATATACTCAATGTTGCGTAGAATAACTATTATCAAAATTATGTGTAACACGATCCAAAAATAGTGTTGCGTATACTAAAAGCTAATACGATGTTGCATATAGCGCAAGGTAATCTTGGTGTAGCATACAACACAAGACATTAATGAAATTAAATGAATATTTTTCATAAAATCTCGGGGTGTTACAGTAAAAATTCGAAAATTATGGTGGATGATGATGCATGTGGATACTACTACGAAATTCCATATTCCTCCAACAATGGCCTCTACATACTTTTCATTGAATTATGCTCAAATGTGGGCATCTTTATACCCGAATGAGGTATTTGAATGGCCAATTAGATGATTCCATATGTTGTTGAATGCTTCCATTCCCACCTAATCATGTCATCTATTCCACCTTCCTCCATTCATTATGAAGGAAGAAATTCTATTTTCTATCACATGATTTTTAAATGGGATTTTTCTGATCACTCTATCTCTATGGAGAGTGACTCAAACCCCATACATTTGGCTGATATAGTCTTTGGTCCTACTAAAGCTGTCCCATGTGGAATGTCACAAGGTATCCATGAAATAAAAGTCAATCCCCTACGCATAACTCCAAAGATTGAACCATCAAGAGGGCGATTATGATCTCATGCAGGGGTAACTCAATTTAGGGTGGCTTCATCATCCATGATAGCACTTCCTAATTAAAAACCAATTGTGGTGGAGGGGCAGAACCAAGATTCAAATTCCATTAGGAAGAATCGAGTTGGGTGAAGAAGGGAATGGAATAAAATATTTACTATCACCATCGAAACTCTCCTAGAATAATTGAAAGTTGTGGAGGACACCATTAAATGATTATTCAATGAGTTGGTCTCTAGTGGATTTCATTACTAACACATGAACCTTCTTGTCTACCAAAATCTCATTGATCGAGAGGATCTAGCTTCTTTTCATGGAAACATCGTTCATTACAATACCTCACATCATAATGAAAAGAACATTCATGACATTATAGAGAAGTTTCACCACTTAGAGGCTTTGGAAGAAAATTCCCATAATCAAGTGATTTCCCAAACTTATGAGATATTGGAGTGTGATGCTCACATGACCAAGATGAAGGATAAACTATCATAAACAAGTACAAATTTTGAGGCCATTAAATAGAATGTAAAATATATTTGGGTTATTAAGAAATGAGTGAATCCAGAAGTTAACATTGATGCTAAACATATGTCTATATTGGAACAAGACCTTAATGGGCCACGTCATATGGTTATTTATCTAATGGAAAGAGGGATTCAAGATTCACTATTATTTATTGGTTCTCAAGTTCCCCTCTCTCTTATTTTTTTATGATATTGGGGTGAAATTATAGTCTATAGAGGTTCGTCTCCTCCAAATCAATAGAATTGAAACTTTCTTAAATTATATCATTTCTCCTTTATTTTTTTTAAATAGTCAATAAATCATAATAAACTAAATTTGGCATTATTACATTCACCAGATTTCAATCTGAATCATGATACGGGATAAATAAAATAAAATGAACAAGTTATGCTCTAATGTTTTCCCTAAACTGATTGACTCAGTCAGTGTAGTTCGACTGTTGCTAGGGTTATCTAGAAATCCTGAAAAAAAAATGTGTATTTTTCGTTATTACCATATTTTATTACTTAAAACAGATTTGGTGTGGTCTTAGAAGCTAAAACATGACTTTTTTATAGGCCTCCCATTGTGGTTTTAGATCTAATATGATTTATTTCTCTTTTTAATTTTTTTGCTAAATATGTTTCCAAAAACATATGAAGCATATTTTTCAAGAGATGGTACTCAACTTTTATTGAGGGTTCCCTATAAAGGTATTCAAACTGGTGATTTTTGTTTCTCTTTTCATGGTTTGTTTAAGGTCTTGAAAACAAAACCATCATTAATGATATTTGAGGTAAAATATCATCATCCTTGAATTATGGGGAGATGTCCCCAATTAGAAATCATTATCCTAGGATGTCCTAATATCTTTCAGACATGAATGAGGGATTTTTTTCTTGACTCTGATTTGGTGGTTTCCTGTCAAAGGACATGGTACAGATAATAGGATCCATAGGGAATATGAAATTAGGAAAATTCAATCCTGAGGAAAAATTTTCCTTGGGTTTACAAGATTTTTTTGGAAACCTATGAACCATCATGGAGTTAAGCACAGTTTCAAACAAAGTTGCCCCTAGATAGTATCCATCCATTTCTGATGGACATGGAGTTTTATGGGAAATCATATTTTTTTTCTCTTTTATAAGAACATAGTGGGTGGAATTTTGAGGGAACAATGTCTAAAGATAATGGGGGCATCTATATCAGCATTGAATAGGAACACCACTATTATAATAATTTCAATTTTGTAAAGGTGTTTTGAAACATGGTGTAGTTTAATGTCGTAAAACCAAGGCATTTGTGACATATAAATTAAATCCCCCTCTTTCGTTTCTCTAACCATGGAGATAATCGATTTACCCTTTCCACATTAGTCTGAACAGATATGTTCAATCATCTCCTAGAATTAAAAGTATTAAAATATATAAACAATAGTTTAGGAGGTTTTCAAAAATTGGGATTGAGGTGGGACCTAAAATTCATATAGGCATATGAGGTATGAGAATCCTATACTAAGGAAGAATTTTTCCTTTTGTTGTAAGGCCTTTTTTAGTCAACTTATGCAAAGCCACCATAGAATTGTGTGCATAGTCAAACAAATAAGTCCTCATGACACTTTCCATCTATTTTTGATGTCTAGGGAATGATAATGGAGATTTATACCATTCCAAACATATATTATGGTTTTTGGAGAAGGGGTATCTAAATAGGAAAGATGAAATTTTCGATTGAAATTTATTAGGAAAGGGTAAATATGTTTTTTCTTCACATGTATGAAGATGTTATCTGTGTCGGTCTTACCCATGGGTGAGAAAGAGGGGACAATTTGGTTTCATGTTTGGACATTATATATGTCATACAAGTGTCACTATGTATCCTATGACTATAGGAATCAAGATTAGAATAGTTATTTTAAAGTTTCCCTATAGGTGGATTTGATTTACACAATGGAGTGGGGTCTTTTTTCTAGTATATGAGCTCACTAATGAAGTAGGATTCATATTGAAAATTTTTGTGTGGATATATTACATGTATAATAATAATGGGGGAGGTATTATTTGAGGTTTATGGGAAAAAAGGTGAACTCAAGGAATCAAGAATAATGCATTTTTAATGTCATGTGATAAGGACATTGATATGGATTCCCTGAGTAATGGGTGAATAAAATGGTTGAGATGTCCTAACATGTCAAAGATGTAAGTAGGAAGGAAAATGAAAAACATGGTTTAAAGGGCTCTCGAATCGAGGGAAATGAAATGGCTCTTGAAATCCATTGAGTATACGGAGGCAGCTGAAGCCTCTCTTAAGAATAAATTTTCCTTTTATTGGCATACACTTTTCCAGAAACATTATAGATCCATCATGGAATTATATTTATAGATAAATAATGTTTTCCTTAGAACACTCACTGCCATTTTTAATGTTCATGGGGGTTTATAAATATTTGAAACTTCTCGAATCACAGAGTTTGATATATGAAAAGGATATGTCAGGACATATTTTAAACATTCAAGGCATGACTATCCATGGATTTAATAATTTTACCAATGTATATCTGGATCATATGTATGGATGGATATACTATATCATTTTTGGAGATAGATCTAGGTTTCAAGATCCAGGTTTTCGAAAATTTCACTCCCTGAATAGGATTGTTCAGTATGCAAGGGAGGTGTGAATTCTAGCAATTTTTATTTCAAATGGGTATGGATTCTCCTTCAATATATTATCCTAGTGTCACTACATATCCTGTATTCCCGCGAATCAGTCCACACATAGTTCTTTGGGTACCTTATAGTTTAATCTAATATAATTAGGAATTTATAGGTTCTTCAATGTGGGGGGAAGTTCCCTAATGTGCCTCTTAAGTTCATCCCACTTGGACCATCAATTGTGGATTAATTTTCCATTTCTTTGTTGGGAATATCTAACTGAGGTTTGTAAGCCCAAGTGTGCTATACTTGGTGTGAAAATCAAGGGGAAACAAGGGTTTAATCCACCACTAAGATATGGCATAATCAATGAATGGGTCATTTTATATTTGGGGTGACATTGTGTAGTTTTGTGTCGTACAAAAAGGAATTATATCATTTTGTTTAATGTCACACGGTTAGGAAAATTTGTGTATAGTATAGAATATTGTGGAAAAAACATAAATATCATTTAGTTTACCATAATTTGGTTAAGATATTGATCTTCCAATGTGATTTAGGGGACATACTCATGATATTGACCTGCAACTAGAGATTGTATGAAAGTCCATTGCTTTGTATTATCTTCCTTGTAGAGGAGGGAAAAATTTAAGCATTCTGTAACAGGATCTAGGTCATAGGATTCGGGAATCACTACATATCCTTCTTGGGTAATAATCATCCAGACATAGTTCTTTAGGGAAACTACCCTTCATAGGTCCATCCCATACACTAGGGGAAGAGTTATTTTTATCATTGGGGTAGCAGAACTAGGATGAATGCCAGGGCGTCTCTACATATCTGTCATGTACCCAAGAATAAAGACACACATAGTTCTCAAACACATCATGGTAAGTAACTAATGTCAGAGGTAATGTCTTCTCTAGTGAGAGAATTTCTATGCCATGCAGTTCAACATCATATAGTAAGGACATATTTTCTATGTAGTTTAACATCATGGGGTGAGGATGTTGATATCTCAACATGAATGGAAATAAATATTATGGATCCTTATATTTTTACATTTCTTAGAAAGGACATTGGAAGTGCAGTTTAATGTCATGTTGTGAGGATTAATTTTCATTAAAATGATTAGTAAGTATAAGATAATAAAAATGGGTTATTCTTTCATGCCTCAGATGTGAAGGGGGATAAAATGTAATCTTTGATTCCGAGGACCCTCAAATAAAGATGAATGATGCAGGTATTGGAAACCATTTTGTGTACATAGATATGAAAATCCTCTCTTGAGGGTTAATTTTCCACCAGTTGACACACCCTTTTGTGGGAAACATATGTAGAGCTATTAGGACATTATGAAAATAGTTAAACAAAAGTGTCCTTAAGACACTAACCCTCCATTTATGAATGTTGCAGAGGTTTATGGAGATCATGGATTTATTGAGGCACTGTGTTTTATTAATGGAATGGGTATATCTAGTGTGTAATAAATATCTTGTCCATGATTAGTTATGAAGCATGCATTCCCTTATATAGATCAGACTCGTATATAGGGGGCATTATCTTTTTAAAAATCATTACTACAGAAATAAAGGGTTGTATTTCTATTTGCATACAGAAGATTGGTGTATTTGTATTTTCATTTTGTATGGATCAACCTGGGCACAAGATTTGGGTGTCACTATGTATCACATTATTCCATGAATCAAGATACACAAAGTTCAATAGATACCCTATAGTTTATGTCATATGGTAAAGAAATTGGCTATTCAATTTAGCATCTTTTTGTAAAGACCATTTCCTGAAATGTATTGATGTTATTATAAGGAATCCCCTTCCAAAACTCTTAATCCTATGTGATATTTTCTCAGTATGAGAAAAAAGTGATGGAAAAGGATTTCCCCACCACATAGGTGAAACAAAACAAAGGATGGAGGATTTTACCTTTGATACTTAGTCAATTATAATACCATGTTTGGAGACCTGGGTGTAGTTCTATGGATTTACCTACTCATGTTTGACTCATAAATTGGGAAGGGGATTTTTTTGGGAATCTTGACTAGGATAGAAAATCGGGTGTCACTAGGTATTTTTCAAGGGAAGTAACCAAGAAACACATAGTTATAGAATAAATTCCTTGTATACATCTGATCTATATATCGGGAAAGGGGAGTTTTTGTGTTTGTAGGTGATGGTTGGACCATGAAATAGAATATGAGTGTCACTATTTCTCTTGTGATGATAGTAATCCAGACACACATAGTTGCTAATGTATGTTCCCTATACCAGTATGATCCATGCATAAGAAGGGGGAATTTTTAACCATTATTTTGTGGTTATGGAACATCATGTACCTGTACTCATTTCTATGAGGGTGAGGCCCTTACTACCATTCCTAAGATCACATGAGCTACACACAGTGTGATAAAAAAGAACCAGTAGGGGTTTCTCTCACAATACAGAGGTAGTTGGATGTACAACAGAGGCATTGTGTATTATAGGGTGGGTATACCAGGATACAGGATCAAGGTGTCTCTACGTATCCCATTTAGAAATTGGAATCATGCCTAGTGTAGTTATGAAAAGATACCTCCTTACGTTGGTTTGGTCAATACAC